>JAYESA010000020.1:78164373-79364373 GCA_036927795.1 Iris macrosiphon
AAATATAGGAGAAACCTAACTTCCTTAGCTAGGCAAATATTATCAAATTCTTCGACCAACATATCTACTGAAGTCTCATCATATTTTGCTTACCTAAATAATTTAAAAGATCCTAACATTCACCATGGAGGCAACTTAGAAATGCTTACTTGAATTTAATTAAATTTAAGAAAACCAACTTCGCTATAAATTAGTACCTAAACGAAATGCCACTTCATTGGACGCATATAACAACAACAATACTATTATCCCAAATTTTGGGGGTACCTTTTCTTCCAACATATGTAATTCAGTTGGTTTTGTCATGTACCTGCTCGCCAAGCTCACAACATGCATTAAATTTGGCCTTGTAGCCGTGAGATACATGAGACATCCCACCATCTGCTTGTACAAAGTCTCATCAACTCGAACTCCATTTTTATCTTTAAACAGCTTGCTACCTGGAACGATAGGATTGTGATCCGAGTTGCAGTTCTCCATTCTAAACTTCTTTAATACCTCCAGTGCATACTTCCTTTGGCGCATGTAAATTTCATCTGATCTTTGTAACACTTCAATACCAAGAATACCAAGAAAGAATCTCATTCTTCCCAAATTAGTCATATCAAATTCCTTTAACATAGAACTCTTAAACTCAGCAAACATCAATTCATCATTGCCAGTAAATATTAAATCATCTACATATAAACTGACAATGAGAAATTTACCTCCTTCTTGTGTCTTGATGAGTAAAGTCTGCTCACTGTGTCACTTTTCAAACCCTTGAATCACAAAGTGTGCTTCAATATGACTGAACCAAGCTCGTGGAGCTTGTTTCAGCCCATATAATGCCTTCTTCAACTTGTACACCTTCCGAGGGCATCTTTCCAAATCATAACCTCTTGGCTGCTCTACGTACACCTCTTCCTCGAGTTCTCTATGCAGAAATACAGATTTAACATCAAGTTGATAGATACTCCATCCTTTTTGAGCTGTTAGGGCCACAATCATCCTTACGGTGTCCATCCTTGCAACTGGAGCATAGACTTTTGTGTAGTCAATCCCTTGTTGCTGTACTGTCATGCCCCAGTCCCAAAATACCGAGGAACCGAATGCGTGATAATGGCCAGCAGCACACACCGATGGATAAACCCAATTTAATGGATCCATCAGGGCATGCTTAAGCTGTAATATAACAATAAGTAGGTCCAATGATATAAGTCACAGTCTATGCTAATCTCATCCACAACAGATAATCACAGATCAAATGCCAGAATAAATACAAATAGAAATAAACTAGCATATCTCAATAAAGGTGTCTCGGAGAATAATCCGAGAATAAGTCTGACACATCAATGAAATAGACTGAAAAGAAAATAACTAGAAACAGAAATAAATGAATATCTCACGCCAATACTCAGGAGAAGTCCTCTGGTATGACCTCGTCCTCAGATGTCGGTACAGCTCCTGTATCTGCTCCTGTTCCTGCTTCTGCTCCTGATAATGCTCCTATACTGTATAACTCTAGGTGGATCTCCTCTGCTAGTCCTGGGGACAAAGTCCGGATCCAGGTCCTCAGGGGACAGCAAGGTACAAAAAATACAAGCCAAAATAAATGCAGTGCAGCAGAGAATGAAATAAATAGGATAAGCTATATAACCATCTATGTGAAAATGCAAGTGAGAGCATCACTAGTACTCAGGCTGAGCCACTACAAGCTCTGTGTCGGAGAGCCGGCAGCGGTAATAACACGTAATGGGCCAAGCTCTGCTCGAGAGTCTTGTGCCTCACAATAATAGGGGTTTATATATATATGATCAGCCTGTAGTCTGTGTGTCTCTCCCCACCCCATGTAATCACACGTCTCATGTCCACGATGCACCATGTCCATGTCACGCACAATCATATCTAATGCAACAAGTCATATAGTATCTAGGAATATAATGTCAATGTCAAATCCTACATCCTATACAGAATCACCATGAATATCTCAAAAAGATCCTATCTATGAATAGTGTTAAGTGTCCTGGGTATAATGTACTTGATAAGACAAGTACGAGAATGCAAAGGGGTCACGAATGTCCATCTCTAGATGACAATACACAACACCGCGTACGGTGTTGGCACCCGACTAATAATCGGACGCTAAGTACGTCACACGGTCCTAGGTTAAGCATGCACATCAATACAAATAAAGCAAGGAAATATACAACAAGAACTGTAAGTTGGCAAGGTATACTTGCCCATGATATATAACTAAGTCAAGGAAATAAGTAGCAAAGCTGCAGGATTTGGCGAGGTACACTTGACTGGGGTCCTGGCTCCAACTGTAGCTCTGGTCTCAGTGTGATCTGTAGGTACTACTCCGGTTGCTGCAATAAACATCACCATTAGATTCAGAAAATATCAAATAGCTAGAAACGCCTGTCCTTGAGTCCAATTTGGATACAAGGGCAAAAATGTCATTTCCGGGCCAAAGCGGGGTCCACATGTGGGCCACTTTGCACCGAAAAGCGTGTCAGGGTCAAAGGTCTCCAAATTCGTCAACCTCAGTGTCAACAAGTCAGGAACGATGATACGAACCCAACGAAACTTCCAGAATTGGATTTCGATGAGCCGATCACAAAATCGCTCGTCAAGTGGAGCCTGTGGGGCCCACGATACGCGATTTCGTCAACGTTCTCAGAATCGAACCAAACTTGGGTCACAGGACCAGCGTATTGCTACGAGTCTGATGGCGCAAGTTTTGTCTCGATCCGATGTGTGTATACAAAGTTACAGCGTGTTCCAGAAAGGACGGATACGGGACGGTGTCCGCGGATACGCGTTGATTTCGGTGTGCACGCACATCCGAATCGACTTATATGAAATTCCACACGTCCGTATTGACGACGCGCACGTATCGGTGAAGATCGTGCGCGACCAAGTTGTCCCGTTTGGCGGGGCGCACTCAGTTCCGGGGTGAAACAGGGTATTATTTTTTCTTTTTTGGATCGCGGTGTACGATCACCACAGGACGCGATGCACCGAGCGGGTTGCACGGGCACCGAGAGGGTTATACTGTCTACGTGTAGCAACTGACGGAAACTAAAACGGAGTTATGAGGTGAAAGAAATTGGTACCTGAACAGGGCTCCGTGAATGCTGAATTTTACGTGTCCGGGTCGTCTCGACACGAGCTGAGTTGTGTCCGCTGTGTCCGCTGTGTCCTGGCTCGAATCTAGGGTTCTGCTGTGTTTATGACAGCGGGGACGCTGCTGTATCCGCGTCGCAGGCGGGTGGATCTGCTCCGTCCAGTCGGGGCGGGCCGGAGAGCCGCTGCACGGTCGGGCGGCGCAGGGGTCTAGGGCTGGGTCGGCTCTGCTCGCGGAGGAGATAGGCGGAGAGGAGATCCGGGAAGGGGGAAGAGGGAGAGGGGCTCGGGTGCGTCTGGGAGGCGCGAGGTGGAGGAGATCGTCGGCTTCGAGGGTGCTGGAGGAGGAAGACAGGCGGAGGGGAGGTTGGCTGGTCGACCGGAGACGGCTGCGCTGGACTCAGGCGGAGGAACGTTGCGGCGGGTGGCCGTCGAGGAGGGGAAGCGGGCAGCGGGGAAGAAGGGTAGGCGGCGGGTCGAGGTCGACTGGTCGGGGGATGGCTCCAGGCGATGAGCGGCTGGGATCAGGCGGTTCAGCAGCGGGTCGGTGGTCTGCTCCGGCGAGTATGGGGGAAGGGTCTGGGCACGACGAGGGGGGCTCTGGGCGGAGGAAGATTGTGAGGGTGGTTAGGGTTCCGTCGAGCGGGGACCGGAGGGTGGTGATCGACGGCTGGGAGATTGGGGGAGAATTCGACGACGAGGGGAGTAGGCTAGGGCTCGGTCAGCTGTGAGCGGGAGAGAAGAGGAGATGGGGTTAGGGTTCAGGCTGGAGTGATCGGCTCCGGCGGGGGTGGCCTTGGTCGGCGGAGGGAGCGGCCAGGGTTAGGGTTAGGTTTAGGATTTGGAATTAGGGATTTTTAGTAATTAGGGTTTTTTTTCCTTTTTCTTTTCTTTTTGTGGAGAAAAACCTAAGGAATCACGTATTTATACATACAGGAATTGGACTAGGGTTTGTCCTAGGTTTTGGGCTGGGTCAACGCTCCTTGGGCTTGGCTTCGGCTCTCATGGGAATGTCGGACGTTGGCACGGGTTAAATTCGGTTTAAATGTACTTCGGTTTTCAGGGCTTTAAACGGGTTTCCGGAGTCCAATAAATCCGCAAAAAATTACCCCATGTCCGGTTTTCCATTTTACACCTAAAATATTATTTCCATAATATTTTAATATTAATTAACAGTAATTAAAATTCATTTAAATTCAAAAGCCTAGGTTTTAATCCCAGAAAAATCTCGAAAAATTCCAGAAAAATTGTTAAAAACCAAATTTGAAATTCATGAAAATCAGGGGGCTTACAATCTACCCAACTTATAAAAATTTCGTCCTCAAAATTAAAATATGGTAGGGTTCTCTCTATCCAATCTCACTTGATTACAGTCTAAAGGATTCCTCTCAAGTGAACTTTGCGGTCTCTACCCAACTTAGGATTTACCCATCTATCATCTAAGGCCATACATCTAATAAAGCTATGCCCCAACTTATTTAATCATATTATTGAATCCTCAAGTCTTTAACACCAAATATATCACCTATGATATTCTCTTAATCATATATAAAGGGTCATCAACAATGCGACCGGCCTGGGGTATATCTAGTACTGTCTATATATCAAACCTATACCAAGCACGAGGTTTCGTCTTTCTGAAATAAGGGAAGACGAAAATCAATAATAAAGAGTTCAAGGGTGAGGTAATAGAATAGAAGTATCAGGATCAAGGCGTTTAACGAATTCAAATAGGATTTGTCAAGACAATTGTGGATTAAAATCCTATTCTGGTAATCCTTTGTTCGCATGCTCGTATTAGTACAGTTAGGTAACTGATACGATATGCTCAGACATATCTAGAGGGCAAGTATACTAGTCAACTGTATATCTTAATCCACGTGAAGTAGTCATGTGAAGAGCGAACCAAAATGCACTAAGGTTGATCAGACCGTAATACACTGATTCTAAATAAACAATTGTATTAGTGTGTCGACCCAATAATACATATGTCATGAACAAGCCCGATAAAAGGATAAACTTGCAAAACTAGGCCACATTAACAGCATAAGTTAAGGTAGTACAACGAATATAAGTATGCTAGATGATGATGAAAGGAGGTACAACTTAATTCAAGTTCACAAAATAACCCAAAATAAGCACAATAACAAAAGACTCTATAATCTCTACAGTTATCAATTATAAAAACATACTAGGTTAATAGCATGTTCAAAATTACATAGGTTAAGGCTGAGGTCACGAACCACTAGGCACGAGATAAAACAAATCTATAAACCGGTAACTACGAGAAATTACGCGCATTAGCTACTCCATGGGTCTGTGCATCTTCCAAAGTCATCGCTGGAGCTTGTTCCCGTTCTTGCAGTTGATTCCTCTGCTGCTGTTGAGCCTGCTGAAAGAGTGTTGCTTGTGGTGCCAAGGGTGGCCTCGGCTGATTCCCTCCTGGGGCTGGTGGTCTGACTCCTTCAACTCTCGTTTGCGGTACTTCCAATGCTGGAAAGACTGGCCTTGGTGCTGGTAACGCTTGTTGGTTATTCATTGGTGCTCTGTCTCGACGTTCGGGGCACTCCTTCTTTAAATGCTGACTGGATCCGCAAGCTAAGCATAATTTCCTTTTGCGTCTACACTCATTCTCTATATGGCCTCGCCTGCGACAATATGGACAGACAAGTATTTCTTGAGGAGGTGCTTCTGGTGGCTGTTGTATGGGAGACTTCTTTGCAACTTCTTCCTGTGGTGCTCCGGCATGTGCTGATGTGGCTGGTTGATGAATCATCACTGCTTTCTCTCGACGTTCAGGGCAATCCCTTACCGAATGCTTTTTGGATCCGCAAGCTAAACATAGTCCTAATCTGCGTCGACATTCTTTAGCGAAATGACCTATCTTGCCACAGTAGTGACAAGTAGGAAGAACTAAGGCTCTTGATGCTGCTCTCGGTGGTGGATTCATCTGTGGTCGCTTTGCAACTCTTTCCTGTTGTGCTCGGTCTGGTGCTGATGCATACGGCCGCTTCTGGCTGGACTCTATCCTTGTGTTGCACTCCATGGCCTGGGTTGTAGTAAGAACGTCCGTTGCAACGGAGCTGATTAACTTTCGTAACTCTGAGCAAAATCTGTCGATGAACTTCTCCGCTTGGTTTTGCTGAGCTTCTTCTTGAACCTTCTGATGGGCTTGCATCATCGCGTAGAACATTCGAAACATTTATTGTTCGTCCATAGCCTGCCCTGGTGGAAAGGTAGACGTCGGTGGAGCAAACTGCGTCGATGGTGGAACGTCATCTTGTTGTATTCCCGTGGCATGTTGACTGGCTTGCTGTGATGACGGACCTTCACTAACTGGTGTCACTTCATCTCCGTGGGTAACCACAACACCTTGTGGTGTTCCTGGATGAGTCTCTTCGCCGACTTGGGGATTCATTTCTCTGCAACCAAAATAAACTATAAGGGCGCTCAGAAATCAAGGCAGGATACGAGTCAAGAAATTAATTTGAATTCGATATAGATATCAAGAACGTTCCAAGCAAGTGGATGAGATCCTAAAAACTTATCATATTCTTATTGCAGGCTTGCTCGGTGCCTAAGTTGAAATCGAACAATTTAGTCACTGACCTGCATGGGCCACCACAAAAACCATGTCACGCCCCAGTCCCAAAATACCGAGGGACCGGACGCGTGATAATGGCTAGCAGCACACACCGATGGACAAACCTAATTTAATGGATCCATCAGGGCATGCTTAAGCTGTAATATAACAATAAGTAGGTCCAATGATATAAGTCACAGTCTATGCTAATCTCATCCACAACAGATAATCACAGATCAAATGCCAGAATAAATGTAAATAGAAATAAACTAGCATATCTCAATAAAGGTGTCTCGAAGAACAATCCGAGAATAAGTCTGACACATCAATGAAATAGACTGGAAAGAAAATAACTAGAAACAGAAATAAATGAATATCTCACGCCAATACTCAGGAGAAGTCCTCTGGTATGACCTCGTCCTCAGATGTCGGTACAGCTCCTGTATCTGCTCCTGTTCCTGCTTCTGCTCCTGATAATGCTCCTGTACTGTATAACTCTAGGTGGATCTCCTCTGCTAGTCCTGGGGACAAAGTCCGGATCCAGGTCCTCAGGGGATAGCAAGGTACAGAAAATACAAGCCAAAATAAATGCAGTGCAGCAGAGAATAAAATAAATAGGGTAAGCTATATAACCATCTATGTGAAAATGCAAGTGAGAGCATCACTAGTACTCAGGCTGAGCCACTACAAGCTCTGTGTCAGGGAGCCGGTAGCGGTAATAACACGTAATGGGCCAAGCTCTGCTCGAGAGTCTTGTGCCTCACAATAATAGGGGTTTATATATATATGATCAGCCTGTAGTCTGTGTGTCTCTCCCCACCCCATGTAATCACACGTCTCATGTCCACGATACACCATGTCCATGTCACGCATAATCATATCTAATGCAACAAGTCATATAGTATCTAGGAATATAATGTCAATGTCAAATCCTACATCCTATACAGAATCACCATGAATATCTCAAAAAGATCCTGTCCATGAATAGTGTCAAGTATCCTAGGTATAATGTACTTGATAAGACAAGTACGAGAATGCAAAGGGGTCACTAATATCCATCTCTAGATGACAATACACAACACCGCGTACGGTGTTGGCACCCGACTAATAATCGAACGCTAAGTACGTCATACGGTCCTAGGTTAAGCATGCACATCAATACAAATAAAGCAAGAAAATATACAACAAGAACTGTAAGTTGGCAAGGTATACTTGCCCATGATATATAACTAAGTCAAGGAAATAAGTAGCAAAGCTGCAGGATTTGGCGAGGTACACTTGCCTGGGGTCCTGGCTCCAACTGTAGCTCTGGTCTCAGTGTGATCTGTAGGTACTACTCCGGTTGCTGCAATAAACATCACCATTAGATTCAAAAAATATCAAATAGCTAGAAACGCCTGTCCTTGAGTCCAATTTGGATACAAGGGCAAAAATGTCATTTCCGGGCCAAAGCGGGGTCCACATGTGGGCCACTTTGCACCGAAAAGCGTGTCAGGGTCAAAGGTCTCCAAATTCGTCAACCTCAGTGTCAACAAGTCAGGAACGATGATACGAACCCAACGGAACTTCCAGAATTGGATTTCGATGAGCCGATCACAAAATCGCTCGTCAAGTGGAGCCTGTGGGGCCCACGATACGCGATTTCGTCAACGTTCTCAGAATCAAAACAAACTTGGGTCACAGGACCAGCGTATTGCTACGAGTCTGATGGCGCAAGTTTTGTCTCGATCCGATGTGTGTATACAAAGTTACAGCGTGTTCCAGAAAGGACGGATACGGGACGGTGTCCGCGGATACGCGTTGATTCCGGTGTGCACGCACATCCGAATCGACTTATGCAAAATCCTACACGTCCGTATTGACGACGCGCACGTATCGGTGAAGATCGCGCGCGACCAAGTCGTCCCGTTTGGCGGGGCGCACTCAGTTCCGGGGTGAAACAACGTATTATTTTTTCTGTTTTTGGATCGCGGTGTACGATCACCACAGGACGCGATGCACCGAGCGGGTTGCACGGGCACCGAGAGGGTTATACTGTCTACGTGTAGCAACTGACGGAAACTAAAACGGAGTTGCGAGGTGAAAGAAATCGGTACCTGAACAGGGCTCCGTGAATGCTGAATTTTACATGTCCGGGTCGTCTCGACACGAGCTGAGTTGTGTCCGCTGTGTCCTGGCTCGAGTCTAGGGTTCTGCTATGTTTGTGACAGCGGGGACGCTGCTGTATCCGCGTCGCAGGCGGGTGGATCTGCTCCGTCCAGTCGGGGCAGGCCGGAGAGCCGCTGCACGGTCGGGCGGCGCAGGGGTCTAGGGCTGGGTCGGCTCTGCTCGCGGAGGAGATAGGCGGAGAGGAGATCCGGGAAGGAGAAAGAGGGAGAGGGGCTCGGGTGCGTCTGGGCGGCGCGAGGTGGAGGAGATCGTCGGCTTCGAGGGTGCTGGAGGAGGAAGACAGGCGGAGGGGAGGTTGGCTGGTCGACCGGAGATGGCTGCGCTGGACTCAGGCGGAGGAACGTTGCGGCGGGTGGCCATCGAGGAGGGGAAGCGGGCAGCGGGGAAGAAGGGTAGGCGGCGGGTCGAGGTCGACTGGTCGGGGGACTGCTCCAGGCAATGAGCGGCTGGGATCAGGCGGTTCAGCAGCGGGTCGGTGGTCTGCTCCGGCGAGTATGGGGGAAGGGTCTGGGCACGGCGAGGCAGGGCTCTGGGCGGAGGAAGATTGTGAGGGTGGTTAGGGTTCCGTCGAGCGGGGACCGGAGGGTGGTGGTCGACGGCTGGGAGATTGGGGGAGAATTCAACGACGAGGGGAGTAGGCTAGGGCTCGGTCGGCTGTGAGCGGGGGAGAAGAGGAGATGGGGTTAGGGTTCAGGCTGGAGTGATCGGCTCCGGCGGGGGTGGCCTTGGTCGGCGGAGGGAGCGGCCAGGGTTAGGGTTAGGTTTAGGATTTGGAATTAGGGATTTTTAGTAATTAGGGTTTTTTTTCCTTTTTCTTTTCTTTTTGTGGAGAAAAACCTAAGGAATCACGTATTTATACATACAGGATTTGGACTAGGGTTTGTCCTAGGTTTTGGGCTGGGTCAACGCTCCTTGGGCTTGGCTTCGGCTCTCATAGGAATGTCGGGCGTTGGCACGGATTAAATTCGGTTTAAATGTACTTCGGTTTTCAGGGCTTTAAACGGGTTTCCGGAGTCCAATAAATCCGTAGAAAATTACCCCATGTCCGGTTTTCCATTTTACACCCTAAAATATTATTTCCATAATATTTTAATATTAATTAACAGCAATTAAAAATCATTTAAATTCAAAAGCCTAGGTTTTAATCCCAGAAAAATCTCAAAAAATTCCAGAAAAATTGTTAAAAACCAAATTTAAAATTCATGAAAATCAGGGGGCTTACATGTACGTACCCTTTAACCACCAATCTTGCTTTGAATTTGCCCAACTCTCCATTCTCCTTGAGCTTAGTCTTGTATATCCATTTCAAACCTATCTTCTTTGCACCAATAGGTAAATTAGTGATCTCCCAAGTATTGTACTTCTCTATTTCCCTGATCTCCATATCCATAGCACTCCTCCAATTTTTATGCTTCACTGCCTCCTCAAAATGAATCGGATCAGTAGAAGCAAACAATACTAAGTTTACATTCTCTTCTTCTTTTAAAAGTCCTTCTCCATTTTCATAATCTACCATCCACCGAGGGACTCTTCTAACTCTCCTATCTTCCTCAGAATCAGATGACCCTCCTTCATCATCAGCAGTGGGAGAACTATTTTCCACTATTTCAGCAGCATCATCAACTCCTCCATCATGAGCATCACCATCCCCATTATCTCTCCACTCCAAGTTAGCCACCACTTGCTCTTCGTAGCTTCTATCCCAATCCCAAGATCTGCCTTCTTCAGAGACCACATCCCTGCTAGTTACAATCTTCTTGGCAACAGGATCATAGACTATATATATATTTGCTTTAGACTCTTCACTCACTCCCAAAAGTACACAAGTGATACTCCTAGCATCCTCCTCCGCATCCCCAAGCGCGCTTTTCTCCTAGGCACGCAACACAACTTCTTTTTCTTCGCCTCAGGGACATGCCCATGAGCCACACATCCAAAAATCCTAAAGTGCTCTACTGAGGGTTTTTTTTTGCTCCAAGCTTCTTCTGGAGTTTGATTCATCACAGCTAATGTTGGGCATCAATTTAGAACATAGAACGTCCAATTCACTGCTTCTGGCCAAAATGTCTTGGGAAGCTCCTTTTCAGATAACATACATCAAACCATGTTCATCACTGTTCGATTCTTCCGCTCAGCTACTCTGTTTTGTTGAGGAGTATAGGCCGCGGTCAATTGCCTCTTAATACCATGTTGGGTGCAGAACTCATTGAATTCAGAAGATGTGAACTCTCCTCCTCGATCTATTTTCCAATATATCAAATATATCCTCCTGCTTCTTTCTCAACATAATTCTTAAATTATTTGAACATGCTCAATATTTCTGACTTTTCTACTAAAAATTAAGTCCATGGTTTTCTAGTAAAATTATCAATAAAACATAGGAGATACCTCTTCTTGCTATTGGAGGCAGGAGAGATTGGACCGCAGAGATCGGCATGAATAAGTTGAAGCTTTCCTGTAGCCCTCCAATTGCTTTTCCTTGGAATAGGATCTCTGTGTTGCTTCCCAGTCAGACAACCTTCAAACTCTATTGATGTAGCCTCGAAGTGAGGCATGCCTTCTACTATCCTTTTGTACTGCAAAGTCCTTAGTCCTTTGTAACTTAAGTGTCCGTAGCGACGATGCCACAGGTCCGCCACAACATGTGTAGAATTATAGAGACAAGATGGCAGAGAGTTTGCAATCAATACAAAAATCTGATTTGTTGTCATATCGGTTGTTACAATCAGCCCTCTCTGTGGATGACATCTTGAGTTTTCCTTGTTGAATGACAATTGCTAGCCCCCTTTCTTGTAGTTGTCCAATGGTCAATAGATTACTTCTCAATTCAGGTACATAGTAAACTTCATTAACAACATGAGTAATACCTCTTACTTTCTGTCACCCTCACATTTCCATCTAGGGGTAGTTTGGTAATTATCATTGGTATTAATTAATTTAAGATTATTATAATTAATATTTGTGCATGACTAATTTATTTATTTTAATTATTGCTAGTGTAGACTTATTTTGGACTTGTGTAGTGGACTTAACCATTTAATTAGGGGACATGAACAAACTTTTGGACTAGTCTAAGTTGAGCCCATGAATTAGGCCCATGGATTAGGAAACATGATTAATTAGTGGAACCATTAGACTAGAACCTTCTCCCTCTAATTATTTCTTCATGAGAGGCCCCAAGGGGTATTTTTTACTTTGTACATTGCTTGTGGAGGGGTTTATGACCAGCCATAATTGAGAGGAGAGAGAGTGCTCTCATTTTAGTTCTTCCCCAAAATTCTAGATCTAGTTTTCCCCCTTCCATTTTCCTTCCAATTTCCCATCAATTCTCCATCAATTCTCTTCAAATCTTATCCTAAATTCAACATTGAAGCCCCTACATCAAGGATCTACAAGCAAAGAGCAAGGAACAAGGAGGAGGAGGCCAAGATCTACAAGGAGAGGAGCAACTTGTTATTTGGGACCTTTTTATTGGGAATCCATCTCCCAATAGATATAAATCAGTTTTCCTCCTTCCTTTAGACTATAGATCTGAGTTTTTATCATAAGAAACCACCCCACATGTATAGATTACCCATAGGATTTGATTTGGAATCATTTGGAGACCTACGGTGGGAGTTATGTCCATTTTGGTGCCAATTTTGGGAGAATTCCGAAATTGGCACATGTAGTATTTGTCAATGGATCTAATAGATCTAATTGACCATGGATTGTTTGTTTGTAGCTTGTGTCGTATCCACAATTGGATACGTGTGGGCCGAATCTCGTCGATTTGACGAAACGGTCGATTTTGGGGGTTTTCCTCCGACACGGGGCCATGTGCATATCATATGGTGACACGGACACATAAACACTATAATTTATATATGTATTGTTCATAATATATGTATTAGGCTTGTACGTGTCCTCCAGGATACGTTTGGTTGTGAGTTGGGGGCCGTGTCGCAAGCGTATCATAGAAAAGTGTGATATGGGGCGATGTGCTCCATGTGTTTGTTGTTTGGCTCAATTTCCTATACATACTTATGTAATTATATATGTGTATACTATCTATGTATTATATAGAGTATGCAATAGAGGATTTGGGTTTTATGTATATACGTATGCCTATGTGTATATATATGAGGGTATCTATATATATATATGTTGGTGTGTATGTGTATTTGGGATTTGATCTTGTGGTCTAGGTCTACATTCAATATAGAAATCTATAGTGATATAGTGATGTGTGTATATCTCTAGGTATATATATATGCTTAGTGATGCATAGTGCTAAGGAGAAATTGGTTATGCTTGTTCCTTGTGAGTGGGGAGAAGAGCTCGACACAGGAATAATTTACTGTGTGCAGGACAGTAGCTACAACAAACTGCTTCACTGGAGAAGCTCTGTCCCTGTGTACATTGCACACAACCAAGAGAACAGTAGCTGTAGCAAGTACTATGTGTGCAGATACACACCAGGTACTCGACGGCAAGGAGACTGAAGAACTGAACACAGCAAGGAGGCTGTGTTACTGAACACACAGCAAGGACAGCTGAAGAACTTGAGACATCAAGGCTGAACTGCACCGCAGTGAGATACTGAACTGCAGTGAGATACTGGACTGCAGTGCAGATACTCAGATACTCAACTGAGCAGCACAACAACTCGAGACTGAGGACTGATACTACAATAAAGACTGAAGACCTCATCTACTGAAGACTCTACCTGCAGACTGCACTGTACCTGAGACTGAAGATTGCACAGCAGCACCTACCTGAAGAACTTGACACAGCAAGCACTGTGTGCAGTGCACACTAAATCGAGGTAAGGAGACCAGCAACTGCACAGATTGTTGCTGTAGTGATCTGTATCAAGAAATACTACAGTCACTGCAATATGCAGTACAGTTTCAATGTTCAAGTCTGAAATGAGAGGTGCTAACAGCAGCTAGCAAGGTGTGATTGCACACTGCAGAGGTATCTGCAATGTACACAGCTTTGAGCAAGGGACTGAAACACAACTAATGCAGTAGAGGCTCAGCCTAGAGAAAACAACAAGATGGAAGGGAAGCTCAACTGCTCTTTTGCAAGTCACCCAGAGGAGAGGGGTCGGGTCTGCACAGTGCAGGTGTACACAGTAACAGTTCAATTTTTCCCTGTGTAGGAATGCACAGTCTAAGTTATTTTCAGTTGGAGTTGGTTTCAGTCTTAGTCAGTTAGATATTTATGAGGGAAGGTGTTAGCTAGCTAGATTATGTCAAGGTATTGGGTATTTAAGGTGGGGTATTGGTTTAGCTTGACCTTGGGTTAGAATTTTACAGTAGATAGATTATATAGTATTTGTTCTATTGCTAGCAATGATATATATATATTAGTAGTATTAGTTAGATGGAACACTTAGGATATATATATATACTAGTTAAGCTATATCTAAGTATGATTGCTATTAAGGATAGGTAGTTGATATGTGTTATGGTACTAGTAAGTAGTTAGTATAAGTATATGTATATATATACTTGAAATTGTTGTTTGATTAGTAACTAGGTATTATAGTAGTAGTTATATTTCGTATTAGTCATACTAGGAGTTGAGTTGCCTTGGGATACCAGGGTATCCCCAAGGTATGGGCCAATGATAGGGTATTGAGATTGGGTATCAAGGGTAATTGCGATACGCATTGGCAAAAGGCCAAAGTATCTTAATTAAATTGTTTTGAGATATTATTATTATTGTGACTTATATATATAAATATAAACTATTTTCATATTAGAAAATCTGCGTATCTTAGGATACGGCTTCTTGATTTCACTGTGGTGTGTTAGCTTAGCTAGTATAGCATAGCTTCATAGTGTATTGACTTAGAGACTAGCATTAGACTTTTGCAACCTAGAAATACATTGGTTTGACTTAAAAATGGCGTATTGACCTAGAACTTCTTTAATTTCATTACTTTCATCATTGAACCTTGTATTGATACAACATACCATATATAGGTTGTGAGACACCAGCTTGGGCATCGAGAGACACACTTTGCTCAGGACTTCAGACGAGTACATTTCTCTGATTGTTTTCAATTCATAATATTGTATATATGCATGTTCTAGATTAGTATACATTGATTTCCGACACAATGATTTCACGGACTGGTGCTATATGGATCCCGTCAAGAGGTGTTATCCCCTACCGTGTGCAACGGGTACCTAATGACATGTACTTCATCGTGTGCATCGGGTATTGACTTTCATGTGCTTCTTGTGCATCCACTATTTCGTGTGCTAGTATGATTATCGTGATCATGTACGTAACGTGTCGTGATTGGATCCATGAGTATTGGTTGGGGAAGGGGGAGTAGGAGTTGATTATGTGATCAAAGCCCTCTTGATCTCATGTGCATGTCGATTATACACCTCACGTATAATGGAGTTACCTATATACCTCATGTGCAACCTAAACCGATCACATAACGAACTCTCACTCTAAAACACATAGTTAGTATTTCTTGTTCTCTACTTGCAGTTATTCTTGCATTTACTTTCAGCTTTATTGTGCCTATTGCCTGTTCACTTGTACAGTATATTCTTTCTACTTGTGCATCTTGTATCATTTTTTTATTGCTTGTTATATATGCTCGATTATGTTATTGGAACTGCTTTCAGAGGTATGTACTTCGTTCCAATCCTGACTGGATATATTTTTCTAGATGATTGGCTAGAGGAGCTGTGTCCCACATATTACGGACCGCAGGAGGGTGAGACTTTAGAGGACACTTTCCTAGAGCCAGAGGACATAGTACCAGTGACCGAGGAGGTCTAGTTTTGTTTAGATGTTGTATTAGACTATTTTTTTGTGGAGATTCACAGATGTACTATTATTTCATATTTTGGATTGTATCTTCTTTCCTTTGCTATTTCCATTCGTGCATTATTTTCTTCTTAGTTTGTTTTGTGATTGAGATTGTTATATTTGTGAGATCCATATTGCTCCTCCGATTGGAGTTGAGATGATTGACAGGTACCATATTATATTGTTGAGATGTTAGATAGTTAGAAATGACCCAGACAGCGTTCTACCGTCGATTCTGCGGCATAGGCTGGGCGTAACCACGTACTCGTGCCCGAATATCAGGGTGCGGGTCGTGACACTTTTAGTCTCACAGTGCCTCTCCCTGCCACCTCCATTCTTGTATTATTTCCCAACTTTACTCTTTGCTTGAAGCTTTCATCGAGATCACAAAACAAGCTATTGTCACCACTCATGTGATTGCTGCACCCCGAGTCTAAAAACCAAACATCTTCTCTTCGAGCTCCATTCTCTTCTACATAAGCCATGCGTAGCATCTCTTCCTCCTCATCTAATTCAACATAATTTGCTTCTTTATCCCAAGTTGGACACTCATATTGAAAGTGTCCAAGCTTGTGACATTTGTAGCACTCCATAGTAGCTTTGTTAAAAGGTGCTTGACCTCTCCCTCTTCCTCTGTAGACACCACGACCACGACCTCTTCCTCCTTCATATGTCACTTTCAAGGCATGCTCCTCACCATTGCGTCTCTGAAGCTTTTGTTCATGAACAATCAGATAACTCTGCAGCTCATCAATGGAGAGTTCATCAATGTCGTTGGACTCCTCAATCGAGCAAATAACTTAATTGAACTTCTCAGTTAGCGATATGAGTATCTTCTCTGTAATGCCCCACAACCGCACGGTACGTTACGCTGAGTCAGATTGAATGAGGCAATAGCTGGTTACATTTTAATTTGTTGGATTTGGGAACGAGTATTAATTTGAGTTGGTTTCATATGCAGATCGCTAGCGGAGTTCGATGGAAACAAATGTTCGTTCAGAACAGTACTGGGATAGCAGGATTGGAGCGATAATGTGGTCTTCCTTAGTCCGATCAGTCGGATGATTTGGAGAGCACGACCTGCTCGCACGGTCATACCAATTGAGTAGATTGTGCTCTGCATCAGACCACGGGTTCAAGGGATCGGCCGTATCGGCAGGACAGGATACTTAACGAAATCAAACTTGGTGAGTGGGCTCTGTCCCTTCTCCTCTACTCCTTCATGCCTAATAATATGGAACACACGTAATGGCATTGAACACTTGGACTGAAACTTGAAAATTATCGCACTGAGGCGTGCATAGAGTGTACGTCATTTGCTTGGATTGCTTTATGGCTTGAGTTGGTTTTTGCGTTAGATAGTTGGAGCTAGAGTTGGATTATACATTTGGGGCAGTTGGAAAAACAGTTGGAATTATACATCTTCATTCGAACATTCAGGCGGGCAAGCGAGCGTGCATTCGTGCACGAGTATCACTTGGATGCTTTGTCAAGCAAAGCGTACAGTTGTGGTTCAAAATCGAACAACTGCATCGGCGAGGGAATTGTCCCACTGTTGGGGCATTGTGCCACAGAATTGTTCTAAGCGTGGGATATTGCACCAATTGGAACACTGTGTCGAAAAACGGCATAGTGCCTATAGGGATAACTTGAGATTTGTGCTTTGGGCTATAGTTGGAGAATGGTTATAGATATTGGTTGGATAAGTTGGTTGGATGAGTCTAGGATCGTTTGGTGGGGCAAGAATTTTCGATCCTCTCATCATACCTACTTGGTGTCTGTATGTCACGGACAACCTGTGTTGCACGGGATTTCGTCTCCTCGAATGGGATAGGCTCCGAAGCACCGGGACCGTTCGGCCATGGAGGAGACAAATGGTAATGTGCCTTGGGCGCGGTGCCGGTAGTTCGATATGACCAGGCGGGCTAGCTACCCGGTCTGGCTTGGGTAGAACTGTACTTGATCAGTCCGATCAGTCCTTTATGGCTTGGCCAGTAACTTTATATAGATAAGAGATAGTTTGCTTTACTTTGGTTTGGTTTGTGCTTTTGCTTAGGCGGCGGCCACCTTGCCTCGGCAAGAATGTGCATATCGAGATTGGATTATAAGGTTTGGTTTGAGGATGGATATTGAGGCTTGGATGATGGTTCGATAGGTTCTCGTGTTGTTTGGGTTTGAGTAGGACGGTTTGCATGCTAGTTTCTTTCGTGTTGGATATATAATTGCTTGTCTGTTGGCTTGAGTTGAATGCTTGCATTGCTTAACTTGATTTACAGCTTTCCTTAACATGTCATACCTATGCCATAAAATAAATCTAGGATTCAACTAGAAAGATCACCATATAACTGTTTGCATTCACTATTTTACTTAGTGTTGGCTTAGACGAGTGGGTTACCCCACTCACCAGTACGGCTGTGTACTGACCCACGTTTATGGATATTATTTCAGGTACGCAGGTGTAGTGGCGCTGCTTGGATATACGGGACAAGATGTATGAACGGTAAGTACCTTTGTGTGCTAGAGAAACAATAAGAGTATTACATCGCCTTCATGGCATTAGCTTATGTGGCATTTTATTTGGACCTTATCGAGAGCTTCGCTACGTATACTCTGATGTGTGCTTGGTACACAATACTTGACTTTCGTTACAACTTGATCATTTCGATGATAACTTTGGTGTTTGATAACATCGCCTTGTACAAGCACAATTCCAGGCTCGTACGGCATCACGTCCCGATGAGAACGATTGTCCTGCAGGAGTGTTGCAACATGGTGATTCACGTTCAACGGGGAATATTAAGCTTACGGGAGATTGGGGCATGATATATTGGTATCAGAGCGCCTGGTTCATGTTCTTGGACTTGGTCCTTTGTTTTATCACAAACTCTAAATAGCTTCCGCGTGTCGTTTAGCTCTTGGCTCTACTCGGTGCCGTATTGGATGTTTCATGCAATAAGTCTATATATTGCTGGTTGTGGTTGCATGTTATTTTTTTGTTGCGTTGCTTTTGTTGGTTTTTGGTGGATCGCTTAGCATCATAGGGCGTTGTTGCATTCGTGCAACAAGTTGTTGGGCGTTGTTGCATTTGTGCAGCAAGTTGAGAGATGTGTCATTGCTTTAGTTTGGCTTATCATTCGGAGAGTTTTTGATTGCATCAGTAGAGCAGTTGGTTGACAGCGAGATTGGTTATGCGTCATGTTGTGAGTAGAAGCATTAGATGAGAATATATCATTGTACGAGTTGCTCGTGTAGCGAATGTGTTGGATAGGAGTTTGATTTTTGGCTGGGTATATCATAGAGAGCGTTGCACGAGTTGCTCGTGTGGCGTATTGGTTAAGCAGGTTTGAGTTTGGCTTGGGAATATCAGGAGTGTTGCATGAGTTGCTCATACAGCAAATATGAGGAATATTTTGGTATTGGATTGGATTACTTGGAAGAGATCGTTGCACGGGTTACTCGTGTAGCAAAAGTATCAGACGGTTTGAGAAATAGCTGGAAGTATTGAGAATGGAACATGGCACGAGTCACAGAACGAGATTGATGGAAAGAGTTAGATGGTTCGTGCATTGGCTGAGTTTCGTGTCAGACTTGAGTTGGGGATGGCAGGATCACGCATAAGGGATGGTTCAAACGGATCTTGGATTAGTGCAAAGGAATTATGATGCGAGGAGCGACTTGATTTAGAGTGGTATATGGGATACCACATAGTGAGCAAGGCATTGAAATATGTTGGATAGACATCAAAAGAAATTGCCTCAACGGACACGGGTAACAGGAATATTAGTTGGTTAGTGCACATCGGTTGAGTTGGGAAAAATAAAAAATGGAGCAAGAGAATGTTGAGTTGAGCAAGCGAGGACGGACTTGTGCAAATAAAAGTATCGTTGGACTTGAGAGATAGACGAGATCAGAACAAGCAATGGAAAGAGTGTTTGGAAATTTGAAGGGTTAAGGTAGACCAAGTATTAGAAATGAGTTGAGATAGTCAGATGGAAAGCTAAATATCAGATCGCTTGCAAAATTTGGAAGTTCGGTAGAGCATTCACGAATGCAAAGAGAGTTGGGCATGAGAAACGAACAGTTGGGATACGCTTGAGCGAGCAATGGGTGAATCAAATAATAGCGAGCACGGACTACGAATTATGGAAACACATTGGAGCTATTGGTTGAGCAATGAAACACGATTTGGTTTGGAGGGGCAATACGATGGATTTTACACGAAACTTAAAGGATTTTGGATATTGGTGCTCGGAAAGTTTGACTCAGGTTTAGCGGAAGTAAAAACTTGGCGAAATGGTGCAACAATGGTAGACGGATTCATTGGAAGACATAAACGGGCATGAGGCAAGTCTAGTTGATGTTAAGTCAGATTAGAAGTTAACACTTACAGTACCGAGGCGGATTGAGGCAACAAGTAAAGCCAATATGGATTTGAGATTTATGTTGGAACCGTGCACGAGTTATTGAGAGTGTGTGGACTAATCGTAACATAGAGAAAATTAAGACGGGCTAAGGAATGGAACGAGAGCAAGGATTATGACGGATGGACTTTTGAAGATAGCTAAATAAGAGAGCAACGTTGGAGCAAAATACCATGCCGTTCGGAGCAGGTTGGACGTGCACTATGAAGTTGGCATACGGATAAGAATTGTAGCAAGTCTTTGGTTTCAGAAATTATTGCAAGTGGTAGTGCGAAGAGTCGAACATGGCAGTTCAGAAAATTTGATGGATTCAGGGCAGAACGGCGGATTGATGGAAAATGGTTTCAACGAGCGCAGTTCTCGAATTGTGGCTTGGATAGATAATAAGACTCTAGGTGGTTAAGCGATATTTGGTTGACAGATCGTAAAGAGGTAGTGCATGAAGTGCTCGGATTCGGAAGTTCGCTCAGATGGAATGGTTGGATTATGGCTCGGATTTGCAGATGAGATATAGCATGGTTCATAGTAACTGTCCATCATGATGACTTACAATTATCGAGCGTAGCTTCGGGACAGCTGACATTAGCGACTTAATCGCCAAATCAGAGATGAATATTATGACCCATAGAACGACCCTTGCGGCGACGCATTTGGGGATGCGTCAAGGGCAGATATGAGTTGTGTGTGTTGGAGATTGGCCTAACTGACTAAGTGTTAGATTTGAGAGATCCTTGGGATAGCCTTCAGCTGAAGATGCAGCCGGAAGACCGAAGCGATGGTGAAAATGGCCTAAGTCAACTGATGAGATTCATAGTCTCAGATTTTTGAAGATAGCATCGTCTCTGACTCGTCGTGCCCCGGAAGGGAATAACATTCATATGAATTGACGACTGTGAAACTAGCTTGTGAAGTTAAAGCAGTGGCTCGTTCAGATCAAATTATTGCAATACTGGAAGGGACAGATGTGCCTCAGATCTACAAGATGCATCGAAACTTAGTCTGGGATACGTGCTCGTATAGAAGGCAAAGGTGATATCCTGTGCTTCGAGGCAGTAGAAACAACGCAAAGAACTATTCCATGCATAACCTAGAAATTATGGCGAGTGTGTCCACGTTGAAATCGTGGCAACACTATCCCTTGGTGTGGCAACAAAATCTTCGTGGATCACACGAACCTCAATATAGATGTTCACCCAGTGAGGTATTGAGATTAAGGAAAAGGTGTTGGGTTGAGATGATCTGAAAGCAAAGTTTGATATTTGGGTAAGTCGCCTAGCTGGGGTAGTATCAGTTGTGATGATCGTTCGGTGCAAGAGATGATATTTGGAGACGATGCTTGCAGAACATGGTGTTAGTGTGATTTCAGAAATAGTTGGATGGATTGAGTTGGAACACGAACTGATTTGAGTCAAGTGGGAAGATCGTCGGTGGGAAATTATCATACTTGAGGATTAACGCTTGTACGAATATGTTGGAATGAAAGTCAGGATTGGTTCAATTGGGAGTAAAGCAAATGAATGCCTCGGACATAAAGATACCCTTGTAACTTGTCCAAATTCGCTATCGCTAAGCTCGGCTGAAATGCATGTATTTCAGGGACGCCTTAAATATGTGTATGATCCAAAACTAAGCGATATGAGAAATTCGTATTGAGCTGCAAGGAGAATGTGGGAATATAGAATTTGTGCGAGTGTTCAGCACGAGCGAGATGCTGAGTCTGAATCAGGAGAATGTGAGTTGCATGGAGCACAGCTATGAATTGGGCAATTGGCATGCTAGTAAAGAATGGATACTAGTATGGTTCGGGGACGAACCAAATTTCTAAGTGGTATATTATGTAACGTCCCGCAACCGCACGGTGCATTACGCTGAGTCGGATTGAATGAGGTAATAGCTGGTTACATTTTAATTTGTTGGATTTGGAAATGAGTATTGATTTGAGTTGGTTTCATGTGCAAATCGCTAGCGGAGTTTGATGGAAACAGATGTTTGTTCAGAGCAGTACTGGGATAGCAGAATTGGAGCGATAATGCCATCTTCCTTAGTCCGATCGGTCGGATAATTTGGAGAGCACGGCCTGCTCGCACGGTCATACCAATTGAGTAGATCGTGCTCTGTATCGGACCACGGGTTCAAGGGATTGGCCGTATCGGCAGGACATGATGCTTAACGGAATTAAACTTGGTAAGTGGGCTCTGTCCCTTCTCCTCTACTCCTTCATGCCTAATAATATGGAACACACGTAATGGCATTGAACACTTGGACTGGAACTTGGAAATCACCGCACTAAGGCGTGCATAGAGTGTACGTTGTTTGCTTGGATTGCTTTGTGGCTTGAGTTGGTTTTCGCGTTAGATAGTTGGAGCTAGAGTTGGATTATACATTTGGGGCAGTTGGAGAAACAGTTGGAATTATACATCTTGGTTGGAACATTCGGGCGGACGAGCGAGCGTGCATCCGTACACGAGTATCACTTGGGCGCTTTGTCAAGCAAAGAGTGCAGTTGTGGTTCAAAATAGAACAACTGCATCGGCAAGGGCATTGTGCCACTGTTGGGGCATTGTGCCACGGGATTGTTTTGAGCATGGGGTATTGCACCAATTGGAACACTGTGTCAAAGAGCGGCATAGTACCTAAGGGGATAACTTGAGATTTGTACCTTGGGCTATAGTTGGAGAATGATTATGGATATTGGTTGGATAAGTTGGTTGGATGAGTCTAGGATTGTTTGGTGGGGCGAGAATGTTCGATCCTCTCGTCATACCTGTCACGCCCCAGTCCCAAAATACCGTGGGACTAGACACGTGGCAATGGCCAGCAGTACGCACCGATGGACCAACTCAATATAATGGATCCATCAGGGCATACTTAAGCTGTAAAACAAGTCTACGACAATCAAGGCACAACTAATCTCATCCACACAAGATATAAAATATGATCCACAGAATAATAATGAATGTAAATCATCAGCAAGTCTCACAAAGTACTTCGGGGAACAACCCGATAAAAATCTAGTACAATGGTTCAACAGACCAGAAAGTAAATGACTGAAATAAATAATAAAAGCTGAGCATGAACTTGGATGCTCAAGAGAAGTCTTCAGCTAAGACCTCGTCCTCAGATGGTGGTACAGCTCCTGGATCAGCTCCTGCTCCGGTCCCGTAAACCTCGGGATAAACCACGTCTGCAAAATCTGGGGACAAAAATCCGGATCCAGGTCCTCAGGGGACATAGCAAGGTACAAAGAGATTATGCCAATAAATACAGATAAGCAGTGCAGCAAATAAATAACTAAATGATCAATGGGTAAATATGTAACCATCTAAGTGAAATGCAAGTGAGAGTAACACTAAAACTCAGGCTGAAGCCACTACAAGCTCTGTGTCGGGGAGCCGGTAGCGGTAATAAACACGTAATGTGCCTAGCTCTGCTACGAGAGTCTGAGGCCTCACAATAGTAGTAGATAGATATATGAAACAGCCTGTAGCCTGTGTGACTCTCCCCACCCAATGTAACCACGCACATCATGACCACAACGTCTCATGCCCATGTCAAGCGTGATCATAGCTAATGCAACAAGTCATAAGTATCTAAGAGTATAATGTCCATGTCATGTATCCTATACAGGATCACCACGAATATCTCGGGAAAATCCTGTCTCATGAATAGTGTCAAGTGTCCTGGGTCATATGGTACTTGATAAGACAAGTACGAGAATAAAGTGTCACGAATGTCCATCTCTAGATGACCGTACCCAACACTGCGTACAGTGTCGGCACCCGACTGATAATCGGACGCTAAGTACGTCACACGGTCCTAGGTTGAGCATGCACAGCATTATAATAAAGCAAGGGATATATATAACAATACTGTAGAGTTTGGCAAGGTACACTTGCCTGATGTTTGAATATCAACTGTCGTCCTGGTATCGGTGGATCCGGTAGGTACTACTCCGAAAGCTGTAATAAATATCACCAACAGTCTCAGAAGATGTCAAATAGCTGGAAATGCCTGTCCTTACGTCCAATTTGGACACAGGGGCAAACAGGTCATTTTCGGGCCCAAGCGGGTTCCACATGTGGGCCCACTTTGCACCGAAAAGCGTGCCGAGGGTAACAGTCTCTAAATGGGACAAACTATGGGTCAAACAACTCTAAATGTCAATACGATCCCAACGGTATGTCCAAATTTGGATTCCGATGAGCCGAACCGAATTTGGTCCAAAAAGTCAACTATGGGGCCCGCCAATTGGCGATCTGGTCAACCGTCTCAGAAATGCGTGAAAATTGGGTCACAGGACCAGCGTGTTACCACGAGTCCAGTGGCGCAAGTTTCGTCGCAATCTGACAAGCGTGCACAAAATACTCGCGAGTTCCACAAAAGTGGCGACACGGAATTTGTTCGCGGATACGGCCTGATTCCGGCGCGCACAAGCGTCCAAATCAGTCCCCAAGAATTTTCACGTGTCCGCTTATGCTGTGTGCACCATTCGGTACACTTGGCACAAGGCGGGGCGGTCCCGTTTGGCGGGGCGCGCTCCGATCTCCCACTTTTAGAAAACCGGAAAAAGTGGGTGCGCGCAGTTTTGTGACGACTACAATTTGGTCCACAGCAACTAATAGCACAAAGTTATAATACAGAAATTAAACTAGGTCATGTAATCTACAGGTATCAAAAAGAATCGTCGAATTCGGATCTCTGTGGTGGGAGATACGAACTCGACAATATAGGTGGTCATCGCAAGTTTCTGCGATTGCAGAATTCTGTCTGCTCGCGCTGACTTGGGCGCTGTTTTTCACCTAGGGGCACACGTTTTCCGAGGTTGACTATAAAACAATTATTTTAGAGGGTTAAGGGAAGATCATACCTATGAAAACGGATCTGCGTTTGGTCGAGCGAGTCAACGGGAAATGACGCCGGAGCGAAGGTGCCTCGAGTGGGAGACTGCAGTTCGCGATGTCGGCGTCGACGGGATGGTTGGATGGCTTGGGGAGGATTCTCTGGCTGTGGTGACGGCTCTAGATGGGAAGAGGAAGTCTGGGATTTTAGGTTAGGGTTTTGGGGAGCTAATGATATATATATATATATGTTATATATAGAATAGGAGAGAGGGGGATAGTCGCGGGTTTTGAAGGTTCACGGAATAATAAAGAGGGGTCACTGCTGACTTATCCCGCAGCAATCCGCTGCAAAATAAATCCTAAAGCACTAAGGATTCTAAGTAGCAGCTATTGCTACTGCTATGATTCTGGTTATTATTATAAGTATTATTATTATAATATTATATTAACTTTTTTTTTCTTTCTTTCTTTTCTTTTCTTTACTTAAAATATATATACCTATATATTTGTTTATATATATATATATTTATTTTTACACATAAGAAAATTTATATAATGGGGTATTGCACATCGTTAGGCTAGCAACTGCTCAAGGGGTCTCCTACATGGAATAAATTCCGAAAAATTCCTGATGGTCCCACAAGTCCTCTAAGTGCCCGAACACCTAACATAAAAATTAATAAAAATCTATTTCTCCTATTTGGACCTAATTACTACAATTTAGTTAATAATTAATAAATAAAGGGCATATACGATTTTCTGGGAAGGGGTTTTACATTCTACCCAACTTATAAAAATTTCGTCCTCGAAATTAAAATTAAGCCACGATAGAATGCAAGGATGATATAAGATATAAATTAACATTGTAAATTCATACCTTGGTCTGCGAATAGGTTCGGGAAACGCTTGCGCATGTCATCCTCGCGTTCCCAAGTTGATTCTCCTGGCGCGCCATGCCTCCATGCTACGCGAACCAAGAGAATAGACTGGTTCCTCAATACCTTCTCTCGACGATCAAGGATTCCCACGGGTTGCTCTTGGTATGACAAGCTCGGCCCAATGGTGATCTCTGAATGGTCGAGGACATGACTGCTGTCTGCCACATATCGCCTGAGCTGCGACACATGGAATACGTCATGTACTCCCTCCAGTGAAGGTGGTAGCGCAAGTCGATATGCCACCTCTCCAACTCTCTCGAGTACGTCAAATGGTCCAATATACCTTGGACTCAACTTGCCGCGCCCTCCAAATCGGATGGTGCCTCTGGTCGGTGATATCCTCAAGAAGACGTGATCGCCCTCTTTGAACTCCAAGGGTCGCCGATGAAGGTCTGCCCACTGCTTCTGCCTGTCTTACGCTGCTCGCAAGTGTCCCTGAATCTTCTTGACTGTCTCTACGGTGTTGACCACCAACTCGGGTCCCAGAATCTGACGTTCTCCCACGTCACTCCAACACACAGGAGACCTACATTTTCTCCCATACAATGCTTCAAACGGAGCCATCTGAATACTCGCTTGATAGCTATTATTGTAAGAAAACTCTACAAGATGTAGGTGGTCCTCCCATGATCCTCCAAAGTCTAACATGCAAGCCCTCAACATGTCCTCCAAGGTCTGAATAGTACGCTCCGACTGCCCATCTGTCTGCGGGTGGTAAGATGTACTGAACTTCAGACGAGTACCAAGACTCTCTTGCATGCTCCTCCAAAAGTGCGAGGTGAAGCGCGAATCTCTGTCCGATACAATGCTGACTGGTATGCCGTGCAACCTCACGATCTGCCTCATATATAAATCAGCTAACGCTTCGGTAGACTGACCCACTCTAAAAGGTATAAAATGGGCTGACTTGGTGAGTCGGTCCACTATTACCCACACTGCATCTCTCCCACTTGGACTCTTGGGAAAACCCGTGACGAAGTCCATAGTGATGTGCTCCCACTTCCACTCTGGAATCGGAAGTGGTTGCAATAATCCTGCTGTCCTCTGGTGCTCCGCCTTCACTTGTTGACATACTAAGCATTTGGCCACAAATCTCGCGATCTCTCTCTTCATTCCATGCCACCAGTAATACTGTCTCAAGTCTCGGTACATCTTGGTTCCTCCTGGGTGAACAGAGTACATAGAGCTATGTGCTTCGGTCATTAACTCCTGTCTCAATTCTCCATTTGGAACATACAAGCGGTTTCCAAACCTTAATGTTCCGTCTTCGTGGATGCGTAGTCCTGTCTGCATACCGGCTTCTGTCCTTTCTTTGAGTCTTCGGAATCTAGCATCGGTGGGCAATGCCTCCTTAATCTTCTCCACGAGTGATGACTGAATCTCAAGATTAGCCATCAATCCATTCTGTCCCGGTAAGACGACCTCTATCTGTAGCTCCTGTAGATCTCTCAATAACTCGGGCTGCATCGTCAAGAAATAAGCCGTAGGCTTCCTGCTGAGTGCGTCTGCAATAACATTCGCCTTTCCCGGATGATACTGCAGATCGATGTCAAAATCTACCATCAGTTCCAGCCAGCGTCTCTGTCTCATGTTAAGCTCCTTCTGAGTATACACATACTTCAAACTTTTGTGATCAGTAAAGATTTCTACCCTCTCTCCATAAAGATAGTGCCTCCATATCTTTAATGCAAATATAACTGCTGCTAGCTCCAGATCATGTGTTGGGTAGTTCTTCTCGTGGACCTTCAACTGTCTCGACGCATAAGCAATGACTTTGCCATGTTGCATCAAAACACATCCTAGTCCACTGCCTGATGCATCACTGTAAACAACAAAACCTCCTGACCCTGAAGGAAGAGTCAAGACAGGTGCTGTTGTTAATCTTCTCTTCAGTTCTTCAAAAGCCTTCTGGCAGTCTTCTGTCCATACAAACTCCTGATCCTTCCGTGTCAGCTTTGTCATTGGTTCTGTAATCCTTGAGAAATTTTCTACGAACCTTCGGTAATATCCCGCAAGTCCTAGAAAACTTCTCACCTCTGCGACTGATGTGGGTGTAGGCCAAGTCTCTATTGCCGCAACTTTCTCTGGATCTACTGAAAGTCCTTCTCCTGAGATGATATGTCCCAAGAAAGGCACTTTGTCCATACAGAACTCACACTTACTGAGCTTGGCATATAACTTCTCCTGTCTCAAGGTCTCTAACACGATTCTGAGATGTTCCTCGTGCTCTTCAGGGCTCTTGGAATATATGAGAATGTCATCAATGAACACCACTACAAATTTATCCAAGAACTGATGAAAGACTCTGTTCATTAAGCTCATAAACACTGCTGGTGCGTTGGTTAAACCAAACGGCATTACCAAGAACTCATAATGCCCATACTTCGTCCTGAAAGCTGTCTTCGGGATGTCTTCCTTCCTCACCTTGATCTGATGATAGCCGGATCTAAGGTCAATCTTCGAGAATATCCTTGCACCACTCAATTGATCGAATAGATCATCAATGCGTGGTAAGGGATACCTGTTCTTGATGGTTACAGCATTTAGGGCCCTGTAATCAATGCACAATCGTACTGTTCCATCCTTCTTCGGCACAAATAAGATGGGTGCTCCCCAAGGTGAAACACTGGGACGAATGAAACCCTTCTCCAAAAGATCATCAACCTGTTCTTTCAACTCCACTAACTCCTTAGGTGCTAGCCGATAAACTGATGATGTAATAGGCTCTGCTCCTGGAGTTAAGTCTATCGTGAATTCTATTTCCCGATCAGGCGGTAAGCCTGGAAGATCATCAGGAAATACATCCACAAATTCTGATATGACTCTTGGGTAACCTGTCTCCCCTTCTACAGATAGTACCCTAAGAGTAGGCTGAACTCCTTGCTCTACTGCTCCTCGGAGAAACTCAAATTCTGGATGTCCTGGCGGTCTAAATATAACCCGCCCAAGTCGGCAATCAAGAGTCGCATGGTACTGACTTAACCAGTCCATACCAAGTACGACATCATAATCCGGCATGGAAAAGATTAGAAACTGAGCTCGCATTTCTCGGCCACATACGACTACAGAACATGATCTACAGACGTCACTAACCGGAATAATTCCACCTCCCGTAAGAATCCTCTTCATCTTCGGGAGGGGTGCGGTAGCTACTCTATGGGTGGCTACAAAGCTAGCTGCTATAAATGAATGCGATGCTCCAGAATCAAATAAAGCTACAGCTGGTAATGAAGCTACTAAAATAGTACCTGCGATGACCTCGCCTGCTGTAGCCTCCTCCTCAACAGCTAATGGGAATGCCTGCCCTCGCCCCGGTGCTGGACCTCTCTGCTGCTGCTGAGCCTGCTGAAATAAGGCTGCCTGTGGTGCCAGTGGTGGTCTCTGCTGGTTTCCTCCTGGGGCTGGTGGTCTGACTCCACCAACTCCTGTCTGCTGTGCTCCTACTGCTGGATAAGCTGGCCGCGGTGCAGGTAGAGCTAGTCTGGGTGCTTCTCCTCTATGGTGAGTGCAGTCTCTGGATAGGTGCTGGTTTGATCCGCAAAGCAGGCATAGTCCCAACTTCCGCCTGCACTCTCTCTCAATGTGTCCTACCTTGCCGCAGTGATGACAAGTAGGAAGGGATATGGCCCTGTGTGCTGCTCTATCTGGCGTACTCCTCTGGAATCGTTTTGCAGAATCTCCATGTGCTGCCTTGGTTGGTGCGGAGGTGTTTGGCCTCTTCAGATTCGATTCCCTTCTAGTGACGCGCTCCATGCGTCGGGCTGCTGCTAGGACATCAGTATAATTTGTAGGTGCCACTGAGCCAATCAATCTCTGAAGCTCGAACTTCAACCCGTCAAAGAACTTTTCCGCTTTCTCTTCCTCCGTCAAAATCAATGATGGAGCAAAGCGGCTCAGGCGAATAAATTCAGAATTGTATTCTTCCACTGTCATGCTGCCCTGGATGAGGCGGTTGAACTTGTCCCTGAGCTCTGACCGTGCAACTGCCGGGATGTACATCTCTTGGAAGAGTCTGGAGAACTCTTCCCATGTGACTCTGTCCTGTCCAAGTCTCCTTTCTTCTGCTAACCACCAGTGGTGCGCATTATCAGTTAACTGCATTCTGACTGCAGTCATCCACTTCTCTCTTGGAAGTTCAGCGGCTTCCAGCTGATGCTGAATGTTTGTGAGCCACTCATGAACTTCCGTTGGCCCTTCTTTACCAGAAAATGTGCGAGGCTTGAGATGACGGAAGTCGGTGATAGATCCCGTCGATGTTCGCCTCGCTGCTGGATTAGCCTGCTCCAATGCGGATACCAGGCTGGTCCTCAGATACTCGGCCTCCTGCCGATGGGCCTCTTGCTGAATCTGTTGCTGTGCTTGCATCATAGCATACATCATCTGGAACATTTGTTGCCCGTCCATGGCTTGTCCTGGCGGGAATACTGGCATCTGGGGAGTGAACTGTGGTGGTGGTGGAATGTCATCTCTCCGGAACCTTGGATTAGGCTGTCCGGTTTGATCACCCTGTGATGCTTGTCCACCATCCCCTGGTGTCACTTCGTCTCCATAAGTAACCACAGCGTCGTGTGGTGTCTCCAAAGGAATATCATCTCTGTTCCCGGAATCCATTGCTCTGAAATCAAAAGATAAACTATGAGAACGCTCAGAGGAATCAATACAGGATGCAGTTCAAGTAACAAATTTCGAGTTCGATATAGAGTTCAACAAATGGTTAAATGATGGATGAGATCCTATAGTTTATACTATCCTTAGGGCAGGCTGGTCCGGTCCCTAAGTTGAAACCGAACAATTGAGTCGTAGACCTGCATGGGCCACCACAAAAACCATGTCACGCCCCAGTCCCAAAATACCGTGGGACTAGACACGTGGCAATGGCCAGCAGTACGCACCGATGGACCAACTCAATATAATGGATCCATCAGGGCATACTTAAGCTGTAAAACAAGTCTACGACAATCAAGGCACAACTAATCTCATCCACACAAGATATAAAATATGATCCACAGAATAATAATGAATGTAAATCATCAGCAAGTCTCACAAAGTACTTCGGGGAACAACCCGATAAAAATCTAGTACAATGGTTCAACAGACCAGAAAGTAAATGACTGAAATAAATAATAAAAGCTGAGCATGAACTTGGATGCTCAAGAGAAGTCTTCAGCTAAGACCTCGTCCTCAGATGGTGGTACAGCTCCTGGATCAGCTCCTGCTCCGGTCCCGTAAACCTCGGGATAAACCACGTCTGCAAAATCTGGGGACAAAAATCCGGATCCAGGTCCTCAGGGGACATAGCAAGGTACAAAGAGATCATGCCAATAAATACAGATAAGCAGTGCAGCAAATAAATAACTAAATGATCAATGGGTAAATATGTAACCATCTAAGTGAAATGCAAGTGAGAGTAACACTAAAACTCAGGCTGAAGCCACTACAAGCTCTGTGTCGGGGAGCCGGTAGCGGTAATAAACACGTAATGTGCCTAGCTCTGCTACGAGAGTCTGAGGCCTCACAATAGTAGTAGATAGATATATGAAACAGCCTGTAGCCTGTGTGACTCTCCCCACCCAATGTAACCACGCACATCATGACCACAACGTCTCATGCCCATGTCAAGCGTGATCATAGCTAATGCAACAAGTCATAAGTATCTAAGAGTATAATGTCCATGTCATGTATCCTATACAGGATCACCACGAATATCTCGGGAAAATCCTGTCTCATGAATAGTGTCAAGTGTCCTGGGTCATATGGTACTTGATAAGACAAGTACGAGAATAAAGTGTCACGAATGTCCATCTCTAGATGACCGTACCCAACACTGCGTACAGTGTCGGCACCCGACTGATAATCGGACGCTAAGTACGTCACACGGTCCTAGGTTGAGCATGCACAGCATTATAATAAAGCAAGGGATATATATAACAATACTGTAGAGTTTGGCAAGGTACACTTGCCTGATGTTTGAATATCAACTGTCGTCCTGGTATCGGTGGATCCGGTAGGTACTACTCCGAAAGCTGTAATAAATATCACCAACAGTCTCAGAAGATGTCAAATAGCTGGAAATGCCTGTCCTTACGTCCAATTTGGACACAGGGGCAAAAAGGTCATTTTTGGGCCCAAGCGGGTTCCACATGTGGGCCCACTTTGCACCGAAAAGCGTGCCGAGGGTAACAGTCTCTAAATGGGACAAACTATGGGTCAAACAACTCTAAATGTCAATACGATCCCAACGGTATGTCCAAATTTGGATTCCGATGAGCCGAACCTAATTTGGTCCAAAAAGTCAACTGTGGGGCCCGCCAATTGGCGATCTGGTCAACCGTCTCAGAAATGCGTGAAAATTGGGTCACAGGACCAGCGTGTTACCACGAGTCCAGTGGCGCAAGTTTCGTCGCAATCTGACAAGCGTGCACAAAATACTCGCGAGTTCCACAAAAGTGGCGACACAGAATTTGTTCGCGGATACGGCCTGATTCCGGCGTGCACAAGCGTCCAAATCAGTCCCCACGAATTTTCACGTGTCCGCTTATGCTGTGTGCACCATTCGGTACACTTGGCACAAGGCGGGGCGGTCCCGTTTGGCGGGGCGCGCTCCGATCTCCCACTTTTAGAAAACCGGAAAAAGTGGGTGCGCGCAGTTTTGTGACGACTACAATTTGGTCCACAGCAACTAATAGCACAAAGTTATAATACAGAAATTAAACTAGGTCATGTAATCTACAGGTATCAAAAAGAATCGTCGAATTCGGATCTCTGTGGTGGGAGATACGAACTCGACAATATAGGTGGTCATCGCAAGTTTCTGCGATTGCAGAATTCTGTCTGCTCGCTCTGACTTGGGCGCTGTTTTTCACCTAGGGGCACACGTTTTCCGAGGTTGACTATAAAACAATTATTTTAGAGGGTTAAGGGAAGATCATACCTATGAAAACGGATCTGCGTTTGGTCGAGCGAGTCAACGGGAAATGACGCCGGAGCGAAGGTGCCTCGAGTGGGAGACTGCAGTTCGCGATGTCGGCGTCGACGGGATGGTTGGATGGCTTGGGGAGGCTTCTCTGGCTGTGGTGACGGCTCTAGATGGGAAGAGGAAGTCTGGGATTTTAGGTTAGGGTTTTGGGGAGCTAATGATATATATATATATATGTTATATATAGAATAGGAGAGAGGGGGATAGTCGCGGGTTTTGAAGGTTCACGGAATAATAAAGAGGGGTCACTGCTGACTTATCCCGCAGCAATCCGCTGCAAAATAAATCCTAAAGCACTAAGGATTCTAAGTAGCAGCTATTGCTACTGCTATGATTCTGGTTATTATTATAAGTATTATTATTATAATATTATATTAACTTTTTTTTTTTCCTTCTTTCTTTTCTTTTCTTTACTTAAAATATATATACCTATATATTTGTTTATATATATATATATATATTTTTACACATAAGAAAATTTATATAATGGGGTATTGCACATCGTTAGGCTAGCAACTGCTCAAGGGGTCTCCTACATGGAATAAATTCCGAAAAATTCCTGATGGTCCCACAAGTCCTCTAAGTGCCCGAACACCTAACATAAAAATTAATAAAAATCTATTTCTCCTATTTGGACCTAATTACTACAATTTAGTTAATAATTAATAAATAAAGGGCATATACGATTTTCTGGGAAGGGGTTTTACAATACCTACTTGGTGTCTGCATGTCACGGACAACCTGTGTTGCACGGGATTTCGTCTCCTCGAACGGGATAGGCTTCGGAGCACCGGGACCGTTCGGCCATGGAGGAGACAAATGGTAACGTGCCTTGGGCGCGGTGCCGGTAGTTCGATACGACCAGGTGGGCTAGCTACCCGGTCTGGCTCGGGTAGAACTGCACTTGATCAGTCCGATCAGTCCTTTATGGCTTGGCCAGTGACTTCATATAGATAAGAGATAGTTTGCTTTACTTTGGTTTGGTTTGTGCTTTCGCTTAGGCGGCGGCCACCTTGCCTCGACAAGAGTGTGCATATCGAGATTGGATTATAAGGTTTGGTTTAAGGTTGGATATTGAGGCTTTGATGATGGTTCGATAGGTTCTCGTGTTGCTTGGGTTTAAGTAAAACGGTTTGCATGCTAGTTTCCTTCGTGTTGGATATATAATTGTTTGTCTGTTGGCTTGAGTTGAATGCTTACAATGCTTAACTTAATTTACAGCTTTCCTTAATATGTCATACCTATGCCATGAAATGAATCTAGGATTCAACTAGAAATATCACCATATAACTGTTTGTATTCACTATTTTACTTAGTGTCGGCTTAGACGAGTGGGTTACCCCACTCACCAGTACGGCTGTGTACTGACCCACGTTTATGGACATTATTTCAGGTACGCAGGTGTAGTGGGGCTGCTTGGATATACGGGACATGATGTATGAATGGTAAATACCTTTGTGGGCTAGAGAAAGAACAAGAGTATTACATCGCCTTCGTGGCATTAGCCTATGTGGCATTTTATTTGGACCCTATCGAGAGCTTCGCTGCGTATACTCTGATGTGTTCTTGGTACACAATACTTGAATTTTGTTGCAACTTGGTCGTTTCGATGATAACTTTGGTGTTTGACAACATCGTCTTGTACGAGCGCAACTCCAGGCTCGTACGACATCACGTCCCGATGAGAACGATTGTCCTGCAGGAGCGCTGCAACGTGGTGATTCACGTTCAGCGGGACTATTGATCTTGTGGGAGATTGGGGCGTGACATTCTCCACCACGGTGACATCTTGCATCTGCTTCCCATAAGTTTTTATCTTGTTGACTACCGACAACACTCTTGCAAAATACTTGGAGACTCCTTCTCCCGCCTTCATCTCTAGGGTTTCAAACTTTCTGCGGAGTGCTTGTAAATGTGACTTCTTGACCAAGGTGCAAAGTATCGGTATCTGAATCAGTATCGGACCATTCCTATAAGTATCGGGATCATCGGTATCGGTAGTATCGACGGTTTCAGATCGGAGTATTGGATTTTTTTGTAACGGAAAGCAAATAACTATTAGTAAATTATTAACATTTTAGAAAATATATTTTATACATTTATGCATAATTTTAAGTATTTTCATTGTTGTTTCTTAGTTTTTTGAAATTGAATGAAATAATAGTCACCCTTGTCGATTAATTTATATGCGATAGATAAGTTTTTCTCTTTTATATGCTTTTACAACCTGACTATGCTTTTACACCCTTACTAATTGGTCTTTTTCATTCAATTTTCTTTGTTGAATTAACTGAAAAAGAAACCTTTAATGTTAGTATTGGTCAATATCGGGTATCGGTCGGTATCGGATCGGGACATGCCAAATTGTATCGGTATCGGCCGTATCGGATCGGTATCGGCTGATACTACAAACTATGCTCTAGACCCTAGTACCCCCTTCGAACTTCTTCTTCATAGACTCCCAAATTTGTTTGGAAATATTCTTCACAAGGATGGTCTCCAATATCGTCCGATCTATGGCTTGAAAGAGAAAAAATTTCACTTTCAAATCTTTCAGCTTCAACTCTTCTAGCTTCTTCCGCTGTCCTTCCGTCAGCAGCAATCCACTTTCTGGATCTTCATAGCCAACCTCTACAGGCCCCCATAATTCCTTAGATCGCAGGAAATTCTCCATCAATATGCTCCAATGGTCATAGTGACCATCAAAGCGAGGAATGAATGGCTACACAAAACTCCCTTCGGTAGTCATCTTCGTTTCAAAAGTTGCTGCTTTGATTTTTCAGGTCCAATGGGGGCTCTGATACCACAATGTTAAGACTCAAAGACTAAGATAAGCAGAAACTCAACAGATTGTGGAAATGATTCATAAATCTTATTTACAAACATAGGCTTTTTAAATAGCCTTTACAATTAACTTAACATGAATGAGAAATATTAGGTCATGTTTTCCACAACAACAACTAACTAACATATTGAAAGCACCAACAAGCATATCCTAAAGACTAGGACTTATTTTAACAAATAGCTAAATTGCAGGAAAGATCCCAACAGAAACATTGACTTCTTCTCTTCACTAACCATCAGAGATGAGTTTTTCTTATCTTATTATCAATTAGTGTCACCTCCAACTTTCCACAAGTACGTCCCATCTTAGCATTTCATTTCAGGTATGCTAAATTTCTAGACAAAAAAAAAAAATATATATATATATATATGTTTTTGAAAGAAAATGGTGGAAGAGCGATTATATCATCATCCACCCAACAAGTGAAGATGTTATATGTCATTTAAGATGTTGTGATTAACACCAGCTATACAGTTCAAACTATGAAGAAGACATCGCATTGTGGGATAACAAAGGTGAGTTGGTAACTCAGCCATAGGGTACACTTACGAGTAAGGATTAAACAATTCAGTGTTGATCAACGAAAACCGAGTTAGTAACCAGCACCTAACAAACGAAAATAGGAGCATTTTTGTGAATCATTACCACTCACAACCAACAAACATAGAATATACCAAAAATATTAATTATCTACTAGCTAAACAAACATATTCAACTGGGGGCTCATTCATTCATCACTTACAAATTTAAGTACATTTAAAAAAAGTTAATTATCGAAATGGTACACGATGAATGTAGTATTTGTCATTTTGGTAATCGAATTTTTTTTTCCGAAATGGTGCATGAGCTTTGCATTTTGGCTCAATTAGTACATAAAGTAAATTTCTTTAGTATTTTTGGATAAAAATTGATAAAAATAGACATGTGATGGTCACGTGCCTTATTTTTAATAGTTATTTTGTCAAGTTTTTTTATTTTGGACTACTATTTTTAACGATTTCTAACTATTTTCATCCAAACAATTTTCTTCGAACACATAATTCCTTTGCACTAATATTTTTAACGATTTCTAGCTATTTTTAAGTACATTACCACTATTTTTAACGATAATAGTACAACTAAATGAAGATAAAGTGGACGAGGAAAGAAAATCCACTCAGTCTCCTGTGTTGTTGTCCTCCTTGTGCGATATATCGGAGTAGTCGGTGGATCCTCTGACTCATCTACGAGATATGGCTATGGAAAATCAGTGAGATCAATACCAAGTGGCAAGTGTAACAAAGGAAGCTATACAAGGGGTAAAAACAAGAAAACACAATACATAACTATTATACATGGTAAATGATAAACAATGAAACATATACAATATGATAATATGAAACATGACATTAGGAGGAAGTCTGATACCAATGCACAAATTCTAGAAACAAAGCTAGCTACAAACATATGAAGTAAAGAAAACAAGCCAGCAACATATCAGGCTAAATATACTCTACGACTTTCTATTAGTAACTACTTAAGTTATCCCTAATTCTAATAAAATAAGGATTCGACGGGAACTCGCGTTGTAGACACCAAGACTGACAAAATAGAATGTCTCATAGCAAAACTGACCTCATGTTAGAGACAGAGTGGCCATCAATGATGCATATATATATATATATATATATATATATATATATATATATATATATATATATATATATATATATATATATATATAACCTTTTCTACATGGGTTGCGAAATAATTAAAAAAACAAAATTTATGCATCCCCTTCCTATACGAGAGTAGATTACGCGGATAGTTACAAGATAATTATAAAAAAAAAATCTTTCCGTAGAGAAAAGGAAAAAATAATAATATTGCGGTCAAAACCAAATCAGCATATAAACTCGGCTTAGATCCTTCTTTTTCCTCCCAACCTACACCTAAAACACTCTCCTCTCAAAACCAAGGGTGTACCTACATTGGGGGCTAAGGTGGAATCTTTAAGCCTAAAATGTCTATATTATTTCACTTAAATTGTCTTGTTCTAAGCATTTTATGTATACTATAGCATACTTTCATCATTTTCCAAGATTTTCTTAATTAAGAAAACATGGGTTTCTAAAAATTGGATTTGGCTAAATTGAGTTTTTAAATACTAAATTCTTTCTGAACCAATTTTACAAAAGATCATACTGGAAAAATAATTACGATAGAATAATTTGATAGAATTAGCACAAAAATCATACTGGAGAAATAATTTGATGGAATTAAAAGTAAAAATGAGATCCCGTAAGGTTCTTGTTCCGAATTTACTTTACGCAAAACTTGTTGTTAATATATATATATATATATATATATATATATATATATATATATATATATATATATATATATATGTTATTTTTTAGAAAATTGATAAGAGAAGAAAGGAGGGAAAAAATGTTACCGGCCTCCGGAAAAGTCGTGCACGAAGCATTGCCCTAAGAGTTGATCCAAGGTCTATGTGTAAACGTTTCTCGGAAGCTCCTAGTGGTAAAACCTCCTGACTACCGGGTTCTCTTTGTTGCACCCAACTCGGAGAGAGAGATCGAACTTAGCTCTTCCCAGAGCAAGGATTTAGAGAACAGAATGTGGTTCGAGAGAAGAATGAGAGAGAGCGATTTAATGTAGGGGAATTTTTTATAGACTAGAATTGAGATAAGAACCTCAACAAATATATAGGGAGAGAACAAAGCCTTTACTACAGATAACAAAGTAAATGCTATTAATCCAGGAGTTTAATAAGTAATAAAGAAGGATATTGTGGAGCTGTCACATATTTAAAAGGTGGGAAATGAACCTGGACATAGGGAGTAATAAATATCCAACGTTCAAAATTTGAATGAGTCAAATCGGTTCAAAAAATAAAGGGGAGCAAAAAGATTTTTGGATCCCAGCTCGAACCCGAAGAGTAAATTGGATCGGCATTCGGCGCCCGCATGTGTGGGCACGTACCCGCACCCGTTACCCGCGTTGAACCAAACTGAGCCGAGCCGGGCCGGGTGGCGACGGCGGCGCGCGCGTGTTGCCCAAGGGGTTCCCCACAGAACATCTTTAAGAGAGCAATGGAGAAGAACTAATATATACATACAAGGAGGGAGTGGTCCAACCGATGTGAGACTAAAGAAAAAAGAGGAAGTTAAGCTTTTGCTCACATACACAGCCAACAATCCCCCCCCACAAAAGGTCAAGTTCCAAAATAGAAGTAACAAAAAAATTAAAAGTGAAGAGTTTCTGGGCAGGTATATACTATGCATAGATGAGATGGACTATAGCCTTGAATCTCACTTAGTGACTATTGTCTTTGTCTGAAGAAGTGCTTGATGGACTATGCCTTGAATCAGATTTCTTTTACCAGATTCAGAAAAATAGCACGCATAGTACGCTAGAGGTTTTGGGTTTAACGGGTGGCCCTTTTGGTTGGCCATGCGCACTTATTCCAAATTTATGAGAGTCGTCTGGGATCGTCCTGTCCTATAGTCGCGGCCTTCACGATCTCTCATATAGGTAAGTCCTTAAGGGTTGGTGATAGGTTTCAACCCCGCATATCAGCTTGGACCTATTAAGAGTTTTAAAACTCATCCTAACCATATCACTCAAGAACATTGTCACCATAGGGATAGGAAATTATTGTACGCATGTACATCCACTTGGACATTATTGAATGAGATTTTAATCTCGGGTCAGTGTTCCATAAAAGTCACCTAAGTCCAGCTTATTCCTACCCGTTGAACCGGCTTCTTAGGATCTTCAGTCAGACTCGGTTGGGTTGCCACTGCTGGTGACTTTACTTATGGGCTAAACCCTATCCCCCTTGATGATTCTAGGATCAAAGTCCTAGATAGACCCTTCTTCAAGTGCTCTGTAAGGTTCTTTTCTGACTTTATATAGTCAAGAATAACATATTTGCCCAATAGGCTCTTTATATACTTGAAGCGCAGCTGTAGGTGCATGTTCATCTTAGCATTCACAGAATCATGCTTTAGTAGTTCTATAACAGATTTATTATCACTGTTTATAGAAATTATAGGAATAGGACTAATAGAAACAGGTATATGCATAATAAGATTTCTTAGCCATTCGGCTTCTGTACATGTAGTATCCAAGGCTATCATTTCGGAGTCCATTATACTTCTAGCTATGATAGTTTGTTTACATGAGCCCCAGGAGATTGCAACTCCTCCTAGAGTGAAAACATATCCAATAGTGAATTTTATATCATGTAAGTCAGTTATCCAGTTTGCATCTGAATAACCTTCTATGATATCAGGGTGTGTAGTATAGTGCAGCATATAATCTAGAGTACCCCTAAGATATCTAAATACTCTTTCTAATGCTGTCCAATATAACTGATTTGGGTTACTAGTATATGTACTTAGTCTCCTAATAGCAAATGCAATATCAGGTCTGGTCCTGTTTGATATATACATAAGAGAACATATCATCTGTGAATATTTGTGTTGTTCTATAGGAGAACCCTCTTTCTTCTTGAGAATAACACTACTGTCATAAGGAGTAAGGGCAGATTTCTTATCAAAATACTTAAATTTTCTTAGCATTTTTTCGATAGAGTGTATTAAGGATAGAGTATAGCCCTCCTTGTATTTGGACAGTTGCATGTCTAGAATTAAGTTGGCTTCACCTAGATCTTTCATATCAAACAGGCTGGATAAATAGTCCTTGGTATTAATTATCAATTCTAGTGATAATCCAAGAATAATTATGTCATCTACATACAAACATAAGATGACACAACTTTCATCTATAATTTTGGAGTATATACATTTGTGATACTCATTTGACACAAAACCATATTCTGAGATGACTATATCAAATTTGTTGTGCCATTGTTTGGGAGCTTACTTTAGGCCATAAAGAGATTAACTAATCTGCAAACTTTCTTTTCTTGGCCTTTAGCAATGAAACCTTCAGGTTGCTCCATATAGATTTTTTTCTCTAGGTCCCCATTTAGAAATGCTGTCCTTATATCCATTTGATGGATTAGCATATTATGAATGGATGCTAAGGCTATAAGGGTTTTGATTGTAAAACCCCTAATTTTAAAAACCGTATTAATTATTTAATTAATTATTTAATTGATTTATAGTATTTATTAGCTAACTAGAAGAAATAGAATTTATTAGATTTTTATTTTTAGGTGTTTGTGCATTTAGAGATTTTATGGAGCAATTGTAATTTTACCTTAATTATTTCCATGTAGGAGACCTTGTGGACAGTTGATAGATTAATGGTATGCACTAATATAATTTCTAGAATTTTATGTATATATATATATATATATATATATATATATATATATATATATATATATATATATATATATATATATATAAAGTTTATTAGAAAAGAATAGAAAACAAATAGAAAGCAATAGAATAGAAAAAGAAATAGAAAAGAAAGAAAAAGAAAAGAAAAAGGAAATGAATTAGAAATAAATAATACTTAAACCCCTAATCCCACCCTAATCCTAATTAGCTAACCCTTAAGTAATAACCTAAGCCCCACTAAACCACTAAATTCCTAAGCCTAAACCGCTGTGCACCCCCAGGAACCCGCTGTAGCCAGCAACCCGCGCAGCGTTCCTTCCCCCCCCCCCCCCCCCCGCTATATATATATATATATATATATATATATATATATATATATATATATATATAGTTCTCAAACCCTAAACCCTAAACCCCCTCGACCCTGAGCGCCACCGCCGATCGAACACCCACCGCAGACCGTCGCCGTTCACCGAGCAGACAACCGCCCGCCGCTCGTCCGTGACCGCGACCGCGACCGGCACCCGCGACAGCAGGAAGTCAGCAACTTATCCCTATTCAGGACTCGATTCTCGCACCGTCGCTCGACCAAACTTGACCCCGTCTTCAATGGTACGTTCATGACCTATCCCCCTTCCAATACTGTGCATTAGTTTACCTCGAACAACGCGTAACCCTAGGCGAAAACAGAGACCAAGTTGGAGAAAAACGACAACTTTTAGATCGCAGAAAACTATGGTAACCACCCATGTTTAAGGACTCGTATCTCCCACCACAGAGATTCGAATTTAGTTTTTCTTCTTGCTATGCGAAGACCACCTATCCGAGATTAGTTTCTGTTAATCATAATATTTTATTTGTTGTTGTATGCTGAATTTACAGATTGAAAATCATGAAAAACCTACTTTTCTAATTTTTAAAATTTGTGATACGGAGCATGCCCCACCAAACGGGACCGCCCCGTCGCGTACCAAGTGCACCGAAAGGCGCGTACGGTATACCCAAACGTGTGGGCTTTCGCGAAAACTAATTTGGACGCGTGTGCGCGTCGAAATCAGCCCATGTCCAGAAAAAATCCCCGTATCGCGACTTTTATAAAACATCGCACCATTTAGTCTACGCTCGTCAGAACATGACGAAACTTGCGCCATTGGACTCGTGGTATCGCCTGGTCCTATGACCCAAGTTTCACGCGATTCTGAGATAGTTGACCAAGCCGCCTATTTGTGGACCCTACGGTTGACTTTTTGGGCAAATTTGTGTTCGGCTCACCGGAATCCAAAATTGGACGTACCGTTGAGTTTATATTGACGTTTAGAATTGTTTTGACCTATAATTTATCCCATTTAGAGACCTTTACCCCTGGCACGCTTTTCGGTGTAAAGTAGGCCACTTATGGACCCCGCTTTGACCCGAAATTATTATTTTGTTCCTGTGTCCAAATTGGACGAAAGGGTAGTATTTTCTAGCTATCTCGCTTATTATTGGAACGTTGGTGATGTTTATTTCAGCATTCGGAGACGTTTATTCTGAGGCCGTAGTTTCTGACTCTTGGTGTTTGACATCTGGACGTTACATTTTGTAGCTCTCTTGCCAGGCAAGTATACCTTACCAAATTATTTACAGTACTTTGTATGCTATTTATATTTTTGTATATTTATTGCATTTCTGTATATTCATTGCATGTGTAGTTTCTTTCAGTCATTACTATATATTAGATATGTTGACACACACATGACACTTAGTATCATGAGAGGACAATCAGTAGGCGTATGGGCTTTAACCACTCTGGTAAACCATAGTATCTAGCTCGCACTACGGTAGTGTGTCACGCTGGTCGCTACCCCCACGGTATATCAATTTCTGGAGTCACGCTGGTCGCTACCCCCGCGGTATGTCAATTTCTGATGTTCTAGACGGATGTATGAGTTGTGAGATTTAGATCGAGTAGCCTACCCTTGCCCATACGTCGAAAAGTTGTCCTCATTTGCATTCATAGAGATTGTCTTGTACAGCGTACTTATATATTTTTAAACATTATGTATATTTACTGTATTCAATTGGCTTGCTTCTATATATCTTGTTATGTCCCTCTGAGGACCTAGTCCCTTGCCAGGTACAGACGACCATGAGTATCCGCAGGAGTGCGGACCCGGACCTGACGCTTTACTTTCTGCCAAGGAGACCTTCCCACTGAGCATTATTGATTATCTCTAGCGATGGATACTTTAGCTGACACTCTTATATCATCACTTTATTTTATATAGAAGATTTTACTCTTCTTTCTTATTTTTAGTTGATATAGTCATTGGTAGTGAATTTGTCTCCACCCGACTATCATTGTTGGATTATTCAGACTCTTTATTCTAGTTTAGTTATTTCCTTTTTGTGACTTGTTGTGTGGATGAGATTAGTATTTCTGTGACTTGTGATAACATATATACCACATGTGAGTTTTATTCATATTACAGCGTACGTGTGTATTATGGTATCCATATATTGGAGTTGCCATATACATACGGCTGGCATGCTTACGTGTTCCTAGTCCTACGTATTTTGGGACTGGGGCGTGACATTGATAGAGGTGATACTAGCTACAGGTGAGTAGGTATCAAAATAATATAATCCCTTTTTCTGGGTAAAACCTTTGGCTACTAATCTTCCCTTGTATTTCTCTATAGTATAATAGGCTCTAAGTTTCTTTTTGAATATCCACTTACAACCTATTGGTTTACTACCTAAAGGTAGGTCTGCTAGAAACCAAGTATTGTTCTCTATGATGGAGTTATACTCACTGTTAATGGCTTCTTTCTAGAAAGGGACATCAGGAGAAGATCTTGCTTCTTCATAAGTTGAGGGATCACCCTCTATCAAAAAGGTGAAGAAACATTCTCCTACGTTCTTTTCAATTCTTTCTCTTTTACTCCTTCTAGGTTCTATATTTTGTTCGGGTTATGAACTAGATATTTGAACATGAGAGCTAGTGGACGGAGCAAGAGAGGAGTTGGAGGGAGAGGAAGAAATTCTATCTTTGAAATGATATATATTATCAAAGTAAACTGTATCTCTTACTTCTATAATAGTATTGTTAGAGATTTTATTTACTTCTGAGTGAGTAACAAGAAATCTATTGGCATTGTTATCTAGGCCATATCCTATGAATACAGCATCTACAGTCTTAGGTCCAATCTTCCTCTTTTTAGGTTCAAAAATTCCTACTTTAGCCAGACATCCCCAAACTTTGAGATAATGGATCCTAGGAGCTCTACCTTTCCATAATTCATAGGGAGTCTTATCATTAGACTTATTAGGAATCATATTAAGGATGTAACAGGCAGATAATAATGCTTCTCCCCACAAATTATCGGGAGCACCTAAGCTGAGGAGCATGGCATTCACCATATCTAACATAGTGCGATTCTTCCTTTCAGCAACTCCGTTGGACTGTGGTGAATATGGAGCAGTTACCTCATGGATTATTTCGTGTTCTTCACAGAAATTGGTCATATCATTTGATGTATACTCTCCACCACGATCTGATCTAAGTATCTTAATCTTTCTCTCTAACTGGTTCTCAGCTTCAGATTTTTAGACCTTAAATCTGTCTAGAACTTCATCTTTGGTTTTGAGAAGATATGTATAACAATACTTTGAATGATCATCTATAAAGGTAACAAAGTATTTTCTATCGCCTTGGGTCAAAACCCTATTTGAGTCACACACATCACTATGAACTAGCTCTAGAAGGTCAGAGTTCCTTTCTATAGATTTGAAAGGTAGCCTAGTGTGTTTGGCTTGAATACAGATCTCACACCTATGTTTATCATCTATTGGAGTCTTAGGAATAAGATCTAAGTTCATCATCCATCTTAGGGAACCTTGATTTACATGATCTAATCTACTGTGCCACACATTTAAAGATTCTATATTGGAAACAACAAAGGAAGGATCTGAAATTTTATTCACGATACTCAAAATAAAAAGACCATCTCTTACAAATCATTTTCCAATAAAAGAGTCATTCTTAGAAAATACTACTTTATTTGCCTCCATAACAATCTTGTACCCTGAAGCTACAAGAAGAGACCCACTAACTAAATTTTTCTGATAGACGGCACATGCAATACATCATGAAGAGTCTGAGTTTTTCCTGATGTCATCTTTAGATCTATTCTTCCTCTTCCTATAATCTGTACCGCTGAGCCATCTCCTAGGGTTATACCTCCTCCACCTTATTCCTGATAGTTTAAAAAACAAGAGCGATCAAAGAAAACATGAACATTAGCTCCAGAATCCAACCACCAATCGTCAGAATGGTAGAAAATATTGACTAAGGGTTGATAGCTTACAGACCTGAAGGAACTAGAAGAGTCGTTGAGAAGCATGTTTGCTTCTGGTTTTGCTGGACGTTTCCCTTTGAAAGAAATCTGGACAGCTTTATTCTTCCTATGGAAATAGTTGGTGGCCATATGGTTTATTTTACCACACACAAAATAAAATCTCTTCCGATCCTGAGTCTGACCGAAGTTTCTTGGTTTATGGTGGTGATGGTTTTGGTGTTGAGGCTGAAGGTTCTGCTTCTTCTTGAAGATGTTCCTTTTGGGTTTGTGATGATGATGAGGCTTGGGTTTGCCTTGGGATTCTACTATGTTTACCTTAGCTTTAGACTCAGACTTAGGGTTAGATCTTAGCCTAATTTGTTCTTCTGTTCTAATTTTCTTTAGGACTTAAGCAAAGGTAAGATCACCTTGAGTATGAATAAGGTCTTTCTTGACATCAGACCAAAAGGGAGGAAGCTTGTCTATTAAGCAGGCTATTTTATACTCAGTAGAGAAGAAAGTGCCTTTGGCTTGAATATGCCTAAGGTATTCTTGAAATTCATGTATTTGGTCATTCATAGGTTTATTATCTACCATAAAGTATCTATTGAATGAGGAGGAATTGAATATTTCAATTCCAGCATCATCACAGCTATATTCATCTTCCAGGGCATCCCAAAGTTCTTTAGCACTTTTGTATTCAAAGAATATGTCATATAGTGATTCAGACACGCTTAGAATTCTATGGAAGCAATGGTAGTCTATTTCCTTAGGGGTCTTGGGTCTAGTGGAGCCAGAGGACTTGGATACACCTATGTCAGACTCAGTGTCATCAGAGTCATTTGTGATTGGTGTGGAACCATCAAAGGCTGAGATCAATCCTAAGGTAGTGAGCCAAAATTTTATCTGACTTTGTCATCTCTTAAAGTAGGTCCCGTTGAACTTTGTAGGTTTAGTAGTAAAAGTCTCATCCTTGCCAGTCATGTTTGCTAATGAGAAAAGTCTGAAACTGAAAGATACGTAATTACTCAATAATAATGTCCAATAATTTAGAATACTAGTTCAAGTGATTTTGCTAATCAATCTTAAAATCTTTAGTCTATCAAGTGTAGATTAACTTGGGTTAGCTGTAGGGGCCGGTTTCCAGCTAGCAGTGGTCCGAAGACACTTAAATATCGTGTCGCTTAGGGCTATTTACACCCGGTTGACAGAAGGACCCTTTCGACTTGTTCCCAAATTTATCTCTACTTTTAGAATTCAGACTCAAAGAGATTTGCAATTATACTAAACTATTATTTGTTCAATACTGAGACGCAGTGAGATTGTCTTGAGGTCGTTACAAATAAACAATATTGTAGTTAACAATATGTAAATGTAGAGCTAATAATAACAATGAATACCAATGATGATATATATATTAAGCAAGATTTTATGTGCTACAATACTAAATTACAGTAGCTAAATTGAATCACAAGATTATATGTGCTGGTAAATATTCAACCAAAAAATTAGAAACTTTCTATTAACAGAATAAAAGACTGTTAATAGTCATTATTAACAATAATTTTCTAATACCAATTATTAATTAATATATGACTTAAAACAATTAAAACTTATGGTGACAGTAGGTTTTATACTAAGTTGAACACCGAATATAAAACACGAACAAGTGTGCTGACCCTATATGTACATAATATTGTTAATAGATTTGCTACACACTAATGTTAGACTAGCTAAAAACAAGTTTATTTGTTCCAGTAATCGATTCGGATGTATGATCCAGCAATTGAAAGTTAATGTATATATAAAAGAACTTTGCTAACAAATTAAGATACAGAACTAACAAATGTTTTACTACCAAATAGTTTGTCACAGTGTATAAAAAATAGCGGGTTATTTAATACAAATTTGCTACAGAATATTTTAACACAATTTCGTAACAAAATATTAAGTAAATTTTTTTACTGTGCTAATCAGTAGCAACGTTGAATGTAAATTATTCCTATAATACATTTAACATCATGCTACAAACTATTTTGTAATATGTCGGGAATCAACTCTTAGATTGTTGTTAATATATATATATATATATATATATATATATATATATATATATATATATATATATATATATATATGTTATTTTTCAGAAATTTGATAAGTGAAGAAAGGAGAGAAAAAAAATGTTACCAGCCTCTGGGGAAGTCGTGCACGAAGCACTGCCCTAAGAGTCGATCCAAGGTCTATGTGCAGACGTTTATCGGAAGCTCCTAGTGGTAAAACCCCTGACTACCGGGTTCTATTCGTTGCACACAACTCGGAGAGAGAGACCGAACTTAGCTCTGCCCAGAGCAATGATTTAGATAACAGAATGTGGTTCGAGAGAAGAATGAGAGAGAGGGGGAGAGAGAGCGATTTAATGTAGGAGAATTTTCTGTGGACTGGAATTGAGATGAGAACCTCAACAAGTATATAGGGAGAGAACCAAGTCTTCACTACAGACAACAGAGTAAATGCTATTAATCCAGGATTTAATGAGTAATGAAGAAGGAAATTTGTGGAGCTGTCACATGTTTAAAAGGTGGAAAATGAACCTGGACATAGGGAGTAATAAATGTCCAACGTTCAAAATTTGAATGAGTCAAATCGGTTCAAAAAATAAAGGGGAGCAAAAAGATTTTTGGATCCCAGCCCGAACCCGAAGAGTAAATTGGATCCGCATTCGGCGTCCGCAGGTGTGAGGACGTACTCGCAACCGTTACGCGCGCCGAACCGAGCCGGGCTGGGCGGCGGCGCGCGCATGTGGCCCAAGGGGTTCCCCACACAACATGTTTAAGCAATGAAGAAGAACTAATATATACATACAAGGGGGGAGTGGTCCAACCGATGTGGGACTAAAGGAAAAAGAGAAAGTTGAGTTTTTGCTCACATACACAACAAACAAAACTTACAGGTTCACTCTTTCAAATTTTCCTTTCTTTAATATATTTAAATATCTTTTTTTTAAAAACAAATCTATCTCTATCTTAAAATATATTTTTAACATAGATGGATAGATTTTTTTATATTTTTACAATATAGATAGATTTGTTAAAAAAAGCAAATCTAACACATAATCGATCTTTCAAAACAAATTTATTTAAAAAAAATTAATATTAATATTAATATTAATATTAAATTTGTAGTGTTAGTGTTAATTTTAATGTTGATTTTAATTTAGTTTTAACATTAACATTAAATAAATTTAATACTAAAATTAAAATTAAAATTAATATTAAAATTAATATTAATATTATCATTAACAAATTAACATTAACATTAATATTAATAAATTGACTGAATCAATCTTTAAAAAAATATAAACATTAGCATTAAAATTAAGATTAAAAAAATTAACATTAACATTAAAAGTTAACATTAACATTAACATAAACATAAAATTAACATTATATTAATATTAGTATCAGTATTAGTATTAATATTAACATTAACATTAACGATAATATATATTTGTTTTTAAATATTGATTGTTTTTCATATTTGTTTTTAAAGATAGATTATATAATATTTAGATTTTTTAAGAAAGAGGGACATGTTTACACAGAAATGGAGAGTTTAGAGGGCATGTAATTTCTTCTTCTTTTTTCTCCGTAAGAATTGATTTTGGTTTTTTGTTCTCCGTAAAGATTTGGTTCTTTTAAATAATCCTGTAACGAGTAAGTTATTCCCGTATAAGAAGGGATCCGATATATATATATAGGTCCACAAGGAATCACAAGGAATTTTCGCCATACAGTACTTTCACATATAGTAGCATTTTTATGTGGAAGACATGGTGTGAACAAAAGAGCATTTTAGACAAACACTAGCTGGTACTCACAGAAAACTAGGATAAGAGCAAATATGCATGAAAAAATTATATACAGAGTACTACATTTTTGTCTTCTAACTTTACAGATTTCTACTCGTTGAATCATCTTCATATGGCTTCAAGAATCCTTCAATGTCTGTGCTGGTCCCTGACTCCCTGTTTGTAATGGGTGTAAGAGGCTTCAGTAGCCACACCATCTCGTGTAATCAGTGACGCTCTAATGCCAGTCAGGAGGCATGAACAATCGGTACAGGCGTATCTACAAGGATGTGTCGCGCTTTAAGCTAAGATATTCAAAGACAATGTCGAATATATCGAGTCTGTCAACAAAGTTGGAAACCGCAAGTTGCTACATCATCCCATTCAAATATTATAGAAGTACTGACCCATGTTTTACGAATATTCCTCATCTCCCGAGCTTGTCTCCGTCGTGGTGGCTTGAGAAAATCTAAACAAAAGGTAAATTAAATTCGGTGAATATAATTATTTAGGACTAGACAATTTTTAAAAAAATAAAAGAAATATCTACATATACTAACAATACATACCCATTTTTATTTAGATTCGGACAATTTCTCTTATCTTGGTTTTGTCTATACAAACCACACCCATCACATTTTCGGCCTTTGGAGGCTTTTGCCTTCTTTAATGCACTCTTTTCCTGCCTTGAACCATTTCCCGCATTCTTTAGCACATACTTGGATTTGTTCTTTCTAAGTATATTAAGCATCCTTTTACTCTGAGGTGCAGGTTGGAGTATCAGGAAGTATCAGAGGGGAGGGGTGCAGAGTATCAGTAGCTCAGAAGAGAGGAATAAAGCAACTTACCGAAGAAGATCAGCATGAGGTAGCAGCAGTCCAGTCCAAGTCTTCATGTGTTCGAGTATCATTTCCTGGAAATGAACCGAGTATCAGTTAGTAGCTTAAATACAACATTAAGAAGTGTAATTGGCATTAGTCATAAAATGTACTTAGTTACCAGTTAGGCCATGTCAGTAGTCTATTAGGACAATTGTAATTGCTGAGCCAGCAAGTTAGTTAGATTGTTAGAAGCTTGAGTTAAGTAGAGAGAGTCTGTAACCAAGAGTTTATGTTTGGAATTACAAGAATTTTTTAAACATAATGAGTGCGTACCCGAATAAAACAATAGTGAATTGTAGATCATAGACATTCACTTTTGAAGTTAAGCTGTTATGATAGCATATTTCAACTCAATAATGGGGGCTTATATAGCAATCCTTCCATACAAGGGACTACGATCTATATTTCCGGAGAAAAAAAAGGTACGCTTCAAGTGTATAACTGCACATGGTGAGAAAAGTAAATGAAGTCAGACAATAGATTTGCTGTCGTGAAATTGGCAACTATATTCTGCAAGTAATTTTGTATTGATCCCAGCACCTAGTACATGGAAGAAATAAATTGGTGGGAGTTAGGCATCCCCTCGAATCAATATGTGAAGTCTCTTTGATGAAATCCACCACATGGCACAACACAGCAGTAGCAGTGAACAGTCGGTTTTTGGATGCTGCAAGCATGGTTTTCATCAACAAATTTAAGGTTAAGAGTAAAGAGGTCGGTTCCAACTTCAAAGAGTAGAAAACACAGGAAAACTACATGAACACCCACCCGCCACCAATACCAACATCATTGCATCCTCACCCATTCCCATATGATTCTGCCCTCCTCCATCTTAAGCCATCATCATAATCTTTCTCATGTCCTGCAATCATATCTTTGCAATTCAAATTGCATGCCTAATGATGCATCCCATTCATCGGCACACAAAGCATGACCAGCTTGGGGATTGTTGAGTTATGTGTTGAGTTGAGTTTAGTCCCACATCGGATAGACTAATAGGGAGAGGGGTTAGCATCTCCTATATAATGTACTCCCCTATTCTCTTAATGAATTAATCTATCATTCACATTCTACATGGTATCAGAGTCATAAACCATCCACCTCTCACTCTACCCTAAATCCTAGCCGCCAACACCAACCCCCCCCCTCCTGCCACCCCCCCTTGCTCGCTTCCCTGACACCCCCCCTCCAGCCCCCCGCCTCCCCCCCTCTCCCTGCCCTCAATCCCCGTCCCTCCTTCCTGTCTGAACCCTAATTTTCAAAAGAAAAAAATGTCGTATATCAAAGCCAGAGGGTAGACAATAATTTGTTTGTACAACCTCTGTTCCTAGATTACGACTTCAGGAGCGTATATCGAAGCCAGAGGGTAGGCAATGATTTGTTTGCACAACCTCTGTTCCTAGATTACGGCTCCAGGAGTTAACAAAGAGTAGACAAGTTGTTTGTTTACGTGGATCTTTGTTTCTGTCCTACCTCGATATCCATATCAGGATCTACACAGAGAGTGACATGGGTTACCTCTGTGACCTGGCTTGTGTGATCCCCATACAATCTCTACTTTCCATGCGCGTGCCGGTTCTGGTGACGTTGATAGCACATCGGTAAAGTTGATGTGATTATTGGGGTTGGGAAGATCGAGCGACAGTCGAATCAAGTGCATGATGACTAACACTATGCAACTAACAGTGCTACTACTACCGATGTCGGGAATGCATTGGCGGGACCAACGGGCACTGGTACGACGATTTTCTTCGATTCGATTCGTCGATCGGCGGTTGGATGGACCAGATGGCTACTCAACATGGCGGAAGAAGGTTGAAAAAACACTTCGGGGAATGCGGTTGTCCAAGCATCTGACTGACACCCCTCCGGAGACGACTGATCCCACATTTGAGCAGTGGGAGACAGATGATAGTCGACTGTTTACACAGTTGATGAACTCAATGGAACCATCGATGGAGGACATGGTTCAAAACACGGACACGGTAAAAGAGTTATGGGAGGTCCTATCGACGACGTTTGATGAAAAATGCGACTTGTCTCGTATCTACGACTCGGTCGTCGGCATCTACCGGACGGAACATGACGACAAGTCTCATAAGGATCACTTTCGGGCCTTTAAGGCTATGATCGATGAAGTTGACCGTGTATTACCTCTGACGACGGATATCAATGAAGCAAGGGCTCAACGGGAGCAGCTTCATGTCATGGCATATCTTGCCTTTCTCTGTCCTGATGCAGACTCAGCTCGCTCTCAGATCATTGCTGGAGCTAAAGTTCCATCTCTAATGGAAGCTCATTTTCGTGTCCTACGGGCAGCAAAGGTTGTCGGGACCTCTCCAAGTAATGCTCCCACTGATCGATCTGCTCTGGGAGCCGCTTGTACTAGATTTTGTGGTGGTCGTAGTGGACGAAGTGGTGGCCGGAATATTGGACGTGATGGTGGACGAGGCATTGGCGGACGTGATGGAGGTCGACTGCGCACCTGCTTCAACTGTGGTCTACAGGGTCATTTCCAGTGGCAGTATACTAAAACTCCTGCCGCCAATGTCACCTCAGATACTCTTGATCATTTACATTCTACAGGGATCATAGAAGCATTCTCATTGTAAACAATATTGTTGTGTGTGGGTCGCTGACTCTCAAGGTAATATTTTATAACAGTATGATACAAGAGCGTAAACATGAATTTAAAAGATGAGGGTCAACCTCAAATGTAAAAAAAACCCAAAAATATAATCACATATTTAAAACCAATATATATAAATAATAGCCACCAAACCGACGGAGGGGGGATTCGAACCTTAGTCTACTCCAAGGCGACCCGCCACATTACCACTAGGGTAATGCCAGGGTGTTCGTGGAGATTGATACTGCTACTATTCTTCTCAGGCTAATTGAGTACGAACTCCCATCACGGGAAATATGCTCTCAAGCTGTGGACTACGAGTGGGTCCCCTCGATTTGTACTCGATGTCGGTGCTTTGGTCATGTGAATAGATTCTGTCCGCTAGGAGCGGAGGTCGCTAACAAAGGGGTGCAACCGCCACAACAACGGCAACAAGATGAGGTTCATAACGAAGGTGATGACCATATAGGAGATGACGAGAACGCAGAGGCCATTGCGATAGTTCCAAGCATGACATATGGAGGCAGTCGATCAGAGACTGTTGGTGGTGCCAGCACCTGCCCAGGGGATGATTGTAGACCGGGCCTCGGATAAGAGACCGGTGTCAGTTGTTATAGATCAAGCCGGGGAGCACACGCAGGGACGTCTGACCGAATCAAAGGAGCATCATGCTATGAAAACTAGAAGCCAAGCCGGTGTCAGTTGTTGTAGATCAAGCCGGGGAGCACACGCAGGGACGTCTGACCGAATCAAAGGAGCATCATGCTATGAAAACTAGAAGCCAAGTTCAATCCGCAGTTAGGATCCTGGAAAGGAATGCAACGACAAGTTCGTATATTATTATGCTAGAAAGAAAGGGAAACTTATAGCCACAAAGGAGGGGGTGGATCATTCGCAGTCAAAGTCAGTCGCAGATATTGTCGAGGACATTTGCGAAGACAACACAAAATGGGGGCTACTCATGCGAAGTTCGAGAGAGCATAGCGACGAGTTAGATGGACATACACTTAATATGCATGTTGAATTGACTAATGACCTTGTGGTGAGTTTAGATGGTAATCAAAGTCAGACCAATTGTGATTAATGTCTATCTTGACCTGGAATACTTAGGGTGCAAACTCGCTAGTACGTTGGAGGAAGATTATAGGAGAAATAAGGACACAAAGCTCCATCACGGCTATTATGGAAACAAAAATTAGGTCGGTGCGGAAGATAGTACGACGTACTCCAAGCTACTGGTCAAGGTTAATAACTTGAGTGAGGGCGGGATGGCACGAATTTGGGTCCTCTAGGACTCTAGAATTTGGTCGGGACGCTTAATACACGTCTGACCAACTCATTGCTAGCGAGTTTACCAATAAAGATGGGCTCCAATTTATATTTGGAGCTGTTTACGGGCATAATAATAGAAGACAACGAGATTCCTTATGGCAGGAAATTATTCACCTCAGCGTAATTGCTGAAGCCCAACTATGTATGCCTTTATTGTTATGCGACGACTTCAACGCATTGCTTTTCAAACACGAAAAGCTTGGGGGACGACGGGTCTCGGACTCTATTCTGGCAGATTTTCAAAATTGCCTTCTCCAAGCTAGTCTACAATGCTTGGATAGAGCGGGCAGTGTATGGACATGGAACAATAAGGCTTCATATAATCGGATTGTGTGCCAACTTGATCGGGCGATTGGGAATAGTAGATGGTTTGCAAAATTTCCATCAGTTGTTGCGGAGGGTCTTGCTCCCCTAACCAGAGACTACTCTCCGGTGTTGATTAAATTAGTTGCGGAGAAGGTGAGAAGGAACAGACCTTTCCGATTCAATAATGCCTGGACGGCTATGTCAGGCTATCGGGCGGCTGTGGAAGCTGGACTTCAAACTACTACTAGCGGTAATCAACAGAATTGTTTTGTACATTGATTGAAGGCGATTAAGTTCAACCTGAAACGCTGGAACAAGGACCACCCCCGCCAGAGTCTGACTACCAAGGAGGAGGGAGGAGCTTAGGCGTGTCAAGAAGCTACTACAAGCGACATCGCATGATCCTTTGCTGGCTACGCATGAAAAGGAACTTCAAGTAGAAGTCAGTGAGTTATCTCTACAGGAAGAAATCCAATTAGCTCAACGAACTAAATGCTTTTGGATTAAGGACGGTGACCGGTGCTCGAAATTCTTCTATGACATTATTTGGACCAAACAACACAGAAATTGCGTCAATAAAATTATTGACTCCCAGGGTCGAGTTATATCAGCAGCAAAGGACATTAAAGAGGAAGTCGATCGATACTATCAACAACTATATAATCAAAATAACTATTGGACCATGTTTCCAGAGCTTATATGTAAGAGGCTGGTCTCTAAGGAAGGCAATAGGCAGTTGTGTGCACCGATGACCATGAAGGAAATCGAGTGCATAGTAAAGCAAGCTGACCCTAACAAAGCTCCAGGCCGGATGGGTTTAATAGTATGTTTTATAATTTCCATTGGGATGAAATTAAGTATGAGATTTTATATATTATACAGGAGATTTTGGCTAATGGATCTACATGAAGTCAACCATATTTTCCTCACGCTCATACCAAAGAAAGAAAGGGCTACATCTCTAGTGGACTATCGACATATTTCGTGTTGCAATTTCTTGTACAAAATTATAGCCTCGATTATGTGTCGGCATATGGAGAGCATTATACATGAGCTTATATCTCAGAACCAGACGGCTTTTGTCAAAGGAAGATCTATTAAGGAGAATAGTATATTAGCTCATGAGATGATACGCAACTTCAACAAAGTGGGAGGTCGGAAGACTTGCATCAAGTTGGACCTTCGGAAAGCATATGACACTGTGAATCGAGAATTCGTATGTCACATTATGCGGGAAATGGGTTTCGATCATCTATGGGTAGCAAGGATACACGAGTGTATCTCGACTCCCTTTTTCGGTATTGATAAAAGGGCAGTCTCATGATTTTTTTCCATAGTAATCAGGGTCTACGGTAGGGGGATCCTTTATCCCCATATTTATTCACGCTGGTGAAGGAATATTTTACTTGTATGAAGGACGTGGCTACTCAAAACAAAAGTATCATTCCACTCTACAAAGAGGTGACTCATATCGTTTATATCTTATCTATGCTCATGATTTGTTAGTTTTCTTGGTTCCTACAAACAAGGGACTACAATCGATGGAAAAAATAATGGCTGATTTCGATGAGCTATCGAGACTTACCTGAATAGGAAGAAGAATAAGATCTACAATATGTATTGTCCATATCACGATGGCCTTCAAAATATAGTGTATAGATAGAACGTGAGAATTTGCGAGTTAAATATTTGGGTCTACCACTGACGATTAACTATGCACGGGCACAGGAATGTCAGAGTATGGTGGAGTATGTTAAGCAGCGCATAGAGGGCTGGCATGCACAAACTGTCTTTTGGAGGTCGAATAGAGCTTGTTTGCTCTGTCATAACGGCGGTATCCCTCTTTTGGTTACAAAGTATAATGTTACCAAAAGCCACCATTCGTAACGCGGAGAAAATGTGCTAATTTTTGTATGGAGGAGAGGAATCCACATCATTGCTTGGAAGGACCTATGTCGGCCTAAAAAGAAGGGTGGAGTAGGCTTAGGATCACTACACTATCTTCGTAAAGTTGCAGGTATTCGACTCACATGGAAGCTTCAACAAGGTCGGTTATTATGGGCCAAGTAGATACAGGGAAGATACTTGAAAGGAGCAAATTTCAAGTGCCAACAACCAAATAATAATTTTCCCGTTACTTACAAGACCATTTTGCGGTCGAGACAAACCATCAAGCCGTTGATTTCCATTGGTTTGGAAGAGGTAGGAACACTCATTTATGGAAGGACCCTTGGCTGGAACATACGAGCATCATTGACATGATAGGATGGCAGTCCTATGTACTCACAGGGAGAGAGAAGTCGGTAAGCACGATCATACAAGGCGGCCGGTGGAATCTATTGGCACATCCTATTGGCCGGCAGTATGAAACTATCATCACAGGCATTCAAATTGACCATGGAATCGAAAATAATGAATAGGTCTGGGACAGCTCTAAGTCGTATGACTTTAATTTTCAGCAGACATACGAGTCTATCTGACCAGATGGCCCGAATGTAGCTAATATGGAATTTATTTGGACTGGAAAGCTCTCTGGGAACGTTTACTTACCATGGATCGCCTTAACCGGTTTGGCGTTCAAGTTAATAACCGGGTTTGTCAGCTATGCCTACAGGCGGAAGAGTCATATATCCATTTATTCTTCCGGTGCAACTTCAGTTGGGAGTTATGGTTACATCAATGCAATAGAGTACATATCCAGGTCGTAACAGCTAGAGACATGAATGATCAAATAGAAACAATAGCACAACAGCAAGAGAGGGGAAGCAGGTAGTTCAGGGAAGCGTGAATCCGTCTATCGGCAACTGCATGGCACATCTGGAAGGGACGTAACAAGTGTGTTTTTGAAGGCTTGCACACTACGCAATTGGGTATCCTGCATAACATTGAGTTTGATGTTAATATATCATGATTTAAGCATATCAGATATGTAACTGTTGATAATCAATAAAATTACCATTATATATATATATATATATATATATATATATATATATATATATATATATATATATTCACACGTCTTACAAAAACAAGATAACTAATCTCAGATAATAGTACCCTAAAGTATCCTAAAGTATCCTAATATCCTAAAGTATCCTAATGTATGTGGAAAAAAAAATTGAGCGCTAATGTCTGTTGAATAACGATTCTGAAATTCCTTGAGTCATATTCTGAAATCGTTGAATAATGATTTCAGTAAGGGGACATTTCTGAGTCCTAAAGTCCTTGAGTCAAGTCATATCCTTATGTATCTTGAAATGTCTGGGCCTGTCCAATATGTTTCCAACTGGAATCTTAAAAATTCCCTCTCCAATTGGGAGAATCTACAACGAAGAACTTCATTCAGTAATTCTGAAACGACACCCTTCCATAAAATGTAAAAAAGAAGCGGGAAGTAGCTGGCTGACCTGGGAGGAGAGCATTCTTGGCGAGGACGGGGAGGAGTAGGAGGGATACCGCTCCAACGATGCAACACACTACGTTGAATAGATCTAAAATATTTTTATTAGAAAATCGAGATCAACAAAAGAGGAGAGAGAAAGCCCAACAAATAGGTAGTGGGAGACAAGCAAGGAGCTGAGGCGGATGATAAGCCGAGACTTCCTCTTCCTTCTTATTAAGGGAAGTTGATGTTGCTTCTGCTGCTGACTTTAGGACTCAGAAATGCCTACTTTACTGTGCCCGCCCCTGCTTATGACTTTAGGACTTCCAAATTTTTTTCCTAGTGGGGTCAGTTGATCCAACTTCCCCCTTAATGTGTCCGCCCCTATATCTATTCTTCCAGTTGACTTCTTATACTTGAAAAGTCATACGCTCAAAATAAGAAGATATAGAAGAAAATCCGAACTAGGGGATCATATTGGAACATGTAAAGTAATATCATTGTAATCCACAGGAGAAAAGGAGATAAACATACATATTATTTATGTTCGGAGCAAGGTAGTCAAAGGCGCACTCGAGGCGCAAAGGGTCCAAATCGTTCGAGATGCAAGGCGCGCGCCCGGGCGACGCGAGGCACAAAAATTATATATATATATATATATATATATATATTCACATCAGATTTCTACATTGATAAACATGTGCGCTACAAATTCCCCCATGTCTAGGTTGCAATCACTTTGAATTGAGTGAGAGAGAAAACAGTAAAAAAAGTACATAAGTTCAAAAACAGTCTAAAAACAGTACAACAGTTAAAAAAACAGTCTCAACATAGTTTTTTTTTCACAAGATTTTTAAGGCGCACCTAGGTGCGCCTTAGCTATTCCAAGGCGCTCGGAAAAGGCGCGCCTTAGGTGCGCCTTAAAAATTGTGCCCCGTCCGGAGTGCCCTGAGGCGCTGCCCCTGCGCCTAGGAGCAAGGCGCGCCTTTGACTACACTGGTTCGGAGAAGAATACAGCAAATGGGACTGAGAAGAACATATAGGACCAGAATGAAATTTGCATAGGAAGAGGACATAGGATTACCTGATTCATCTGCACTTCCAACTCTTCGTGAAAAGGAATGTAATCTTCAGAAGAAAAAGAGAAGCCAATACTACGAACAAAAGCTGCACAAGAAGTTGAAAGTTACCACGTCAACTGTATTGAGCAGTGAAGTGCAATCAAAGCTGAGCACAAATGTACACAAATAACATTCATATGGACAGAATAATAACAGGAAGAGGTCCCCAATCTGTGGGGGAAACCAAGCCTTCTGTAACATGTATTTGGGCCAACCGAATAACTTCTTAAAAAAATGCACAGCAGAGACAATTTCTTTTGACACACCAATGATTTTTAAGCCCAACCAGGGAACACTGAGAATTTAGAAGACCTATTACAGCATACAAGCCTGCATGCTAGTGATTTTCAGCACAAAATTATGGTCAGCAATAGACAAAGGTAAACAAAAAAAATATCTGGAGAGGGTAACACAAGATTTGTGATACATAATTATGTTGACATACTAAATTAAACATTGTAACAGATTTCTTTGTATATATAAGAACGACAATCCAACATTCTAAGCCTAATATCATTATAAGCTTTCTTTCAAATCTTTAGTAGGTCAACCATGCCATAAGGGAATGGGCATTTGACCAAGGGTTCTGTTACAATAACAGGAGGTGATAACTTATAGAGCCATTTATCTCAATAAAAAAAAACTTACAGAGCCATAGAATTATGTGAAGAAACCACACTTTAAAAATTGGTGAATATGAGCATCATTAACAAGTACATCTTTGTAATTGTATGACATGCAAGTAGTACACAAAATAGGTAGTTTTTAACTGAAAAGATGTTCTTCAAACAAGCAATCTAATCATAACTTGGATCTGATGCATATACTACGAAAACTATGGTTCCATATAGGCATATAGTGAATTATAGACTTAGCACTCAAGCACTCAAACACCTTGCTAGGGAACAGCAGAACTTAAACTAATGGAACATGAAACAGGGAACTTCAAGTGTGAAAAACTGCCAACGTACTAAGCGCTAGTTCCTTTAAAAATGTGAATTGAGTTGAGAGAACAAATTTACCAGAGCAAGATGTGTGAGCATTTGGTAAGGCTGAGAGTGGAGGGAAGAGAAGAAATGAAAAAGGCTGAGGTGTTTTTTTATGGTATTGTTTTCAGAATTTAAGAGAAACTAAATCTTACAGAGAACCTGAGACCTATACGAAATTTTTTAAAACTTTGATCCATAAGAACTGCAAGGCTAATTAAAAACATGAAGAGCATAAGATTTCAATTATGGATCATCTTCGAGTATTTTGAACTATAATCATGTGTCTTTAATGTTTAAAAGTGATTCATGTTATGACAAATTTTCCAATAAGCGAGGAAACTGCATCTTTCAAAGGGGATGGTCTAGTGATATGTTACCAGAAGCAAACATCCCAAATGGACCAAACATGGTACATTGCTTGCCAATTCAACAACATATAGAGGTAACTATAGACCTTTAATGATGATGAAAATTTATGGCATGGTTACGTAATAAATAAATCTTGAACAATAGATAGTTGTTTTACAAGAAAGACTGACTTAAGAATTTGTTAAATGATAGTTGTTTTACAAGAAAGACTGACTTAAGAATTTGTTAAATGAAACAGATATAGTTTTAGTCCAAAAGAATAAAATTTTGCTGGGATCTCCTTGATCCCATACTCTCTCCGGAAAAACAGTTACTGTGTTGCACATTGAAATTTTCGTGCAAGTAATAGAGTGCTCATATGCAGGCCAGCAGGTGGCTAATGATTTTCACTCAAACTTAGGTGGTAGTTACACCAATTTGTTTCATCAACCATATTCATTGCCCATTACTGATTGCATATAAAACGTCCCAATTAGGAGAATTATAATTTATAGTATTATACTTGCTTTCCTAGTTGTCTTTTCTTGGTTCTAAGCCTTCAAGATTGTGTTCCTTCATTAATAAACTCCAATTGTATCTACTTTTGGGGGAATAAGTTTTCTAGCTTACAAATATCTCTACATTTTAGGGAGTTTTATTCAGCACAATTAGGAGAAGCATGCTCTAGCATTTGTTGAATTTTACTGATCTTTTCTTATAGTTCTTTATGTAATAACCAGTGCAAGATTATTTATTTCCCATCACAATCATAACCATAAGTGAAAACTTTCACATCCAAGAGGCATTCCTTACATACGGATTCAAGGAAACAAGATGATATATGAACTCCACGTCCAAGAGGCATTCCTTACAGAATCAAGGAATAAAACCTTATTTTAGTTGCTGGATTATGAGAAGATCACTTCAGTAAAAGTTTCTCGAGGTTCACTAGGCATGAATGATAGTTAAACTGAGTTGCACTAAACACTTTAGACAGCATCAAATAGCTCTGAAGTGGTTTAAGAGCATTTTAGAAATGATTAGCCTAGTGATTTTCTATCACTTCCTTGCCACCATCAGTAGATAAACAAAGCCTCAAACCAGCAAAAACGGCAGATATATTTAAGTATAGATAGATATTGAGTCAGATATCTCAGAAAGATATACAAAGATAGGAGAAGACTAACTTAGCTAGGCAAATATTACCAAATTCTTCTACCAAAATATCTACTTGAAGTCTCATCATATTTTGCTTACCTAAATAAGTTCAAGGATTCTAACATTCACCATGGAGGCGGCTTAGAAGGAAGATCCAAAGTAACAAGGGCTCTTAAGTTATTGTTGTAGAAAACTTGTTGGATAACTTGAAATTGCAGAGAAGAAGCCTGAGTCGAGGATAGTTCTATCCTTAAGACGACATTTGCACCCTTATTACTACACCAGGTTACAACAAACTCGCCTCTGGACATAAAAGAGGCACTGATCTTCGGTCATGGAGTGTCTGTCGCAGCACAAACAGTTGACACTAATAACACTTCAACACAAAATAGCAATAAGAGGAAGCGAGAAACTAGTTGTTTTGGTGTATTTTAAAAAAATAAAAGCATAACCTGCTTTAAATAGCCACTGGTGTATCTTTTGGTGAAAAGTTTTAAAGCCTTTGGAAGCAACCCTAGACAGATTCATTGCACCATTTTATTTGAGACATCCCTACAAAATTTCAATGAATCTGGACAAACAATATATCACAAAAATATTTAAGTCAAGGTCCCTTAGGCTCAAAAAAGTCCAAAAGCCAAATGTGCCTCAAAAAGCCCATTGGCCCTTGCTTGCCCCACGAGAGGATATAGTTCCAAATATTGTCTCAAAATATTGCCAATTCCAGGATTTGAACCCATCGTTATTCTTATATGTAATGACCACCAGGCTACAAGGCCCTTGGTGATAGTACACACTTAACATATAACTCGAAAATATTACCAACAGTTATGAGTGATATGGAAGGAGAAAGGATATGAAAACAATAATACTAGACTTGAACAAGGTACATAAAAGTCCAAGGAGACTGAAGTATCTCCAATGCAAATAACTAAAAGCAATTCTACGGGTACCATTTGAAGTGAGTGTGCCAGGCGATGTAATGTTATGTATGAAGGTCAACTTTCTAGCAACATCCATTCATCTAAGATAGGGGAAGTCTAACTTCCTTAGCTAGGCCATATTGCCATATTCTTCGACCAAAATATTTACTTGAAGTCTCATCATATTTTGCTTACCTAAATAAGTTTAAGGATCCTAACATTCACCATGGAGACGGCTTAGAAATGCTTACATGAAGTTAATTAAATTTAAGAAAACCGACTTGGCTATAAATTAATACCTAAACGAAATGTCACCTCATTGGACGCATACAACATCAACAAAACCATTATCCCAATTTTTGGGGTATCCTTTTCTTCCATTCAACATTGTTAAGGGCCATTCACCCTATAAAATTAATAAAACCATATCCTATGTTATCGTCATGATACAAATTCGTTTAGGCCAATCCCTCTAGTTCTAGAGGCTTCTTTGACTAATAATATTTTATCCCTCATTTCCTCCTAACCATCTGAGATGATTTTTTTCTCGTCTTATCGTCAATTGGTGTCACCTCCAAATTTCTACAAATATGCCCTTTCTTATCCCATCTTTAAATGTATTTCCACCCATCCATCCTAGCATTTCATTTCAGGTATGCTAATTTTCTAGACACTAAAAATATATGTTTTTGAAAAAAATCTGTGGGAGAGTGATTCCACATGCTCCAAAACTCACCATCATCCACCCAACAAGTGATGTTGTGATTAACACCAACTACAATTGACATCTCATTGTGGGATAACAAGGTGAGTTGGTAACTCAGCCATAAGGCAGACTTATGAGGATTAAACAATTTCTAACTGATTAACAAGGACAAAAACTGAGTTAGTAACCAGCACCTAACAAACGAAAAGAAGAGCATTTTTGTGAATCATTACTACTCACAACAAACAAACATAGAAATATACAAAACATATCTATACTACTATAGAATGAGAAAAGTTCAGCTTCACCATGATTTTTTCTCCCATATATACCCTTGCATGTATTTACTAATTTAAATTATTGATTAAAGTTAATAGAGGCAGCTAGGTAATTACGGGAGCTGTCTTTTGGTCTTCCTAAATAATCTTGCAGGAAGGTATAAAATTATATATATATATATATATATATATATATATATAAATTCAGAATAATTAACACAATTGTCTTTTAGTCTTCATAAGTAGTTTTCATAAAAATTAGAATAATTACATGATCTATTTTTAGTATTCATAATAATAATCTATGAAATATGTGCCACGCAAGTGCATATATACTAGTTAATCGTAATAGCTAAATAAACATATTCAACCAGGGGCTCATTCATTCATCACTTGCAAATTTAAGTACATTTAAACTCGAATAATAAAAAAAGGATCAACTTACCCCCACAAGCAGAGAAACCCTAGCTCGTTTTACTTGCCCCCATAGATTTAAATTCTGCAACCAAAGATACAAGATTAAAAAAAGGTTGGGGTGGTGGTGGGTGGGTGGGTGGGGTGGGGTGGAGGGGGAGGGGGTTGGGGGAAGAGAGGCGGGACCATATCTTCTTCCAATACTCAGTAACTTGGATGTATGGCAACATCAACGTGCTCATATGGGTTTGTCCAGGAGAACCACCTACAATCTTACATGGGTGATCGAGGAGGTTGGCTCCACCCATCAACAAGGTCCTCTTACTTACCAAAGGACCAGGATAAGGCCTTCTAGTGACGGTCGCTTACTTACCAAAGGACCAGGATAAAGCCTTCTAGTGACGGTCTAGCATATTTGGAAGGAAAGGAACAATTACACCATTGATACATGTTGCCAAGTAATTGACTAGCCTGTACATACATGATGTGCCCACACTACACTATATGCCAGGAGACAGGGTCCTGGAGTCGACACAACACAAGAAGCTGTGTTTACCTATTCATCGACTCTACTCAAAATCTAATATAGAGTATAGGTAAATTATATTTGTGTTGTGCATAAATCCTATTCACGACATGGATTGGTATAAAACCTGCATCAAGTTATTAATTATCGAGCCATGAGTTGTGGCACATGATTTTGCCCGTGTTTTTTTTGCCACATATAAGACACATGGCTACATTTACTATATGTCCATGACAAATACAAGTCATGGTCATCCCCAAAAACCATATTAGATCTGCTCAAGTCCCTGCACCAGAAAGGTTACGACATTATGTGGTATGGGAAGTGTATCCTATTCATGACTTGGTAACATAGCAACTCATTATCATGTTATGCTATATAACTTGGCTACGGGATGTAATAGATAAGTAAAGGGTATCGATATTTACATGACATGTACATGTAATAGATGACATATATGCTATTAGCTCCTTGTGCCGACACCCAATGTAAATATATACCAAGGCTACATCACAAGTCTTCTTGTGTCGACACAACACAAGTTGCATACAATCTACCATGTTACCATATACTTGGCTATGGGATAAAATACGTAGCAATCATGAGGTTGTATGGATTTGTGCCTGATTTTAGCATGCCCTGCCCTGATTTTAGCATGTCCTACCCGGTATCACAATAATATTTATTATAACGTTTTTGGACTACATCTGACACAGGCATAACACCGATTTCGGTGTACTTGTGGTTCCCTGGGTGCAACTACAGGCAATAGATCAATTACCATATAAATCAAGTATTTTGAAATCTTGGAACAAAGACCAACCCTCAGAAATTCTTTTAGATGGCAAACCGAATATATCAATATCAAGTCTATTTCTACTCGAAGGATTTGGTATTTATGTCAGGTTCAAAAATTAAGTCAATATGGCGACTTTCATGATTAATCATGCTGAATACAGGTGATGCAATAAAACCAAATATCTTTGTTTGAATCTGAATGTTCTCTATATTTGGTTCCAGAACATGGAGCTAGACCTAACTCATTTAGTTTATTTTAAGCATCTAAGGGTCTAACTCATCTGCTACTCATCAACTTAAAGCCATGTGCTATCTTATTGGGTTAGCATATCTCTTTCTCGTCTTGTTTGTAGTTCCTAATACCTAAATCGCCTTCTTTCTAATTCGGTGTCACATTCCTGCTGCATTCCTGGAAACGATAAAAGATTAATCCAAATTTGAATTTGACAATGGAAGAACGTGAAGGAATGATTCAGGCGGTTGTCCAAAATATACCATAGTTAAAGAAGCAATAATCCAAACTTACAACATGGGCTTACATTTGGTAAAAAGTGATCCAGTTGAAGTAGTGAAACTTAAAAAGTCGACCCAGCAACTGAAGTTACTCCAGAACTCGATCTTTCTATTTGTAAATCGCCGTTATCATGATAAACTACTAAAACTTGTTGCATTTTCACTACCTTGTACCTATTTGAAAATGTTAGTACCGTGTATCCAAATCATGTACTTATCCGTATTTGTTGAATAAATCTTGTAAAACATAGGCAACGATATTGATGAAATTCAGCTACATTATTGGATTTCAACCAAAGATTAAAGGAGACCTATGTTACTGGTTCAACGGTCTATGGCAATCAAATTGCATCAAATTAGCAAACATTCTAGAACTTTCTTAAAGTAGAAAGTACTAAAAAAAGCAAATTTTTTTTTAATTTTCCTGCATTCGGCGAGATGATTTCTTAGACTAGGAACTTGAGTTTCATGAGGTTTAATTTCGCCACACACACACACAAAGAAACCAACACTTCTTTCATAATTCCAAATAGATGGTAATTTGATCAAGTGAAACAAATATAATGAAATGTGGATTCCATACCATCCGGTTTCCGAAGCGGTCGTTCCGGCCACGCCAATAGCTCCAGCATCCATTTCCCCAACCCCCACCCCCACCCCCCTCTCACCTCCCTTGGCCCATATCCTGACCCTATCTCTCATCCTCCTCTCCTGCAAGAATAATAAAATAAAATAAAAACATCACTCAAAAACAATAAAGGATCCATCTTTGAATCATAGAAAGGAGCCAACTTTCTGAGGCTTATACCTGCAAAGGAGCCGCCTTTCCTTTCTTGGTGGAGGGCATCTGAGTAATACGAAGAAGAAGACCTTCCAGTAGCAATTGCAAAACGTAAATCCCCAATGTAAGGTTGGGGGTATGAGAAGTAGAACCCTAGTTTAGTTTCAGAAAAGTCAACACGTAGAATGAGTGGTGAGAATTGCAAAACCCTAAACCCCCAATTTGAAACAAAAATCATATTTTGTTGAGAAGAAAAGGAGCCAGGGAAAAAAACGAAAAAAAAATATTGTGGGGGTGTCTGTCAGACAACCTCTCGTCCATCCCAGGACGGATCCCGGGAACGATCCTCTACTGCCGATCACCGCAAGGATCTCAGCCGTTAATCACGCTCTAGACAAGAGGCCATGTTTCATCCACCAGACTATGTTGCCTGTCTCCTTAGAACTCAAGGATACAGTAGTACGAGCCTATAGAACAGATCCTGTTCAAGTAAGGTCGTGCCAGACGTTCCTACGAGGACTATCATAACCATTAATCCCTCTCGTAATCTTTCCGACGTGGGACTAAAATGAATCTGTGGTCAAGTCGCAATTGGTCTGACATTAACTAAAATGCCCAATAAGTAAAGTTATGCATATTCCTCTAACATTAAATTTGCATTCCTTCTTTCTTTTTAACAAATGCATGCATAATTTCTTTTTTCAACTATTGGCGATATGACTTGGCCCAGTTTCATAAAATTACAGTTCATTATAATAGCTAGAATCATTATAATGATATAAAATTTAGCCTAAATTTTAGGATGGATTCAAAAATCATATTGTCCTACCACGTCACTCGTTTGGACCTTGAGAGTGATACCATCATCGACACACTAGCAATGATGCTCATCTATCTAAGACTTAGTTTTGATACATAATTTGGTGGTGTACTTAATGAGTACTTGTTTATTTTCCTTTTGTTTGATTTTATTTTAAATTAATTAATTATTTGAATTTATTGTATATTTTATTATGGTTAAAATTTGGATTATTTACACTTACTATTCCTATATTTTTTTTTGTTCATAATACAAGATATCCCTGCTTTTAAAAAAATTACACTGATCATCCATACTTTTTTTTGTTTATTACACGGGGTACCCTTATTTTAAGATAAAAATAAAAAGTTATAACACTAACTACCCCTCTTTGTAAAAAAAATTCTAAAAAGAGGGTGTTCAATATAATTTGTTTAAAAACAGGAGTACTCCGTGTTATAAACCAAAAATATAGAAATAATTAGTGTAAATAACTCTTAAAATTTTATAGGTGTACAGTGCCATGACAAAAATGTTAGGATTAAATATTTACAAACATGCATTATATGATTATTTGTTATTGCAGGAGCATGATCGGCCGGTCTAAGTTGTAGGTTAGTACATCCACTAAGTGCATGTTTGGTAAATTAAAAAAAAGGCAGTGGAACTTATATTTTAATTTTGGTTCAAATTCTGAATTATAGGGCTCTACGTGAAGTTGGCTTGAAATCAAATGTGGTTAAAAAAAAGATGCATCTTAAGCCATCTTCGACCGGTGCTACCTCCATTCTTTAGTTGGGTGTTTGAAAAGTTCTAGCCAGATATAGGATTCTCAAAACACAAATATCATAATTTATATTAGATAAAAAAACAAAACCAAACACACCTAACTCGATCTAAAGTTGACTATGGTATTGATTTTCAACAGCGGCTACTACAAACCACTGCATCAAACAAGTCACACTTTTAGTAAATTTTTTATTTATAAATGTCCGATGTAACATTCAAAACTTTGTACACACTGCACTACATATCTTTTGGGTCCACTGTCTCCAACTCCCACCATTTATAAATGAAAGGTATTCCTATGCCTCGATCCATTGATCTTCCGCCACCCAACTAGAATCTTATGTCTCTCCTCGGTAACCACAATGGTAACTTTTAGTTACTTTGAATAAATGCATTTTTTTGAAGGAAATATCTTTACTTTTGCACTTAACCATTGATAATGTGGAAGAAATAAAAGAAAAATAGTGAGAAAAGTGGAGAAAGTCTGCATTGATCTTAGGTCACGCAAGAAATAACATATATATGGAACACAGGCCGACGCTCATGGGGGTCAGACACTTTCAAAATGGTCTCTCATATACAATATAAAAAATATTTAAAAAATAAATTAGAAGTACAATAAAAAAATATTACCACCAAAAATTGAACTAAGGACCTCTAGTATGCAAGTCTAACATAATAACCACTACATCACAATTGTTCTATGTTAAGGAAAGCCCATGTTACATACTAGTTCTATTTTAGATACAATATTATTAATATATTTATGTTTAAACTAATTTTTTTGGTCCTCCCGGTCCGTGGGTCCTTGCACTGCCAGAATAACACATATTAGCGATATCCAAACATGTCGCTAATATGTAAACTAACGTCGCTAAAATAATTTGGCGACGTAATTAGCGACGTTTTTATGTTGTCGCGTATTCATTATCGTTGACAACAAAAACGTTGCTAGGCGTCGCTGTAGCGACGTATATTTGCGACGAGAAGACGTCACAGAATATACGTCGATTAGCGACGTGTCGTCGTTAAATTGGTGACGTAAGATTTGGTCGCAAAACGTCGCTATTTTAGCGACATTATGAGCGACGTTTTGCTACAACAATGCTGACATGGCAAGTTTTGCCATGTCAGCATGTTAGCGACGTACTAGCGACGTCCATGGTACCAGGTAGAGAAGTTCCGATACTTGTTAGCGACGTAACTGTACGTCGGTGAACGTCGCAAAATGTCGTTAAATTGAAAAAAAAGGATGCAGTTTGTAAAATATTTTCCAACAAAACTCTACCTGCAGTTATAAAATCAAAGTTTATACAAATTGACCTGGAGCAACCCTTCATTGAATTCCCTGGTTCGCCGACCCCTTCAGTGGAACACTCAACACCGATAAAATCACATACGGTTAATATGAATAATAAACTAAACTCACATAGAAAAAAATATACAAAGTTACATTACACTAAATATGTCTCAAGAAGTAGATAAATGAATTTAAAATAAGTGTCACCTTCGTCTCAGAATCTAATAAAAAGTATAAAATAAATACATCAAAGACCCAAGAATGGGCTAATACAAACAAATACACTAAAATATGTCCAAACAAGGACTAATAATGATCAGGAGGAGCACTATCGCGCATCTGGGATAGAAGAAACTAATACTGCTCCTGTGAAAGCGTCACCGATGTCGATGGAGGAAACAATAGAATCGATGGAGTCGGTGTCGATGCCGGCGGACCAGGAGGACGTATCTGCTCAAATGCTAGCAGTCGAGCATTGTATGAATCCATGGCAGATACCACCCTCGAAGTGTTCTCCGCCACTGACCGACTCAACAAATCCTGTGCCACTTGTATCCTCGCAAGTGAGTCGCTCATGGCCATATGCGACCCCTCCAGCTCCGTTTGTCTGCGCTCTGTAGACGATGCCAGAGTTGCCAAGCTACGCTCTATCGTCTGGCCCATAGTCCTGAGCTCCATAAGGCTGTGATCTGTTATCTGGCTCAGAGTCCTGAGCTCCATAAGGCTATGCTCGAGCGAATTAAAACGTTCGGTGATCGTCGCATCGTCCGTCTACGGCGCAGACTGTGACCGCTCTGTAATTCTCCGTAGCAACTCATCACGTAAGTCAGCAATCTGACGGTCAACGCTCTCCTGGGCTTGTACTGACGCCTGCGAAGGCTACGAGGAATGCACGCTGACAGAGGGGGCCCTAGAGGACTGCGTCACAACAAAGGCGTCGTAGGATCCCGTACCGTAGTACGTACCCCTCTGAAGTCCACCAACGGCGGTCATCCAGAGCTCGTCCACCGACGGAGCTGTAGAGGACTGTGAGGAAGTACCAGCCCCTCCCTCTGCAGGTGTACTAGCAGTCGCCCGCTCACGTAGTTTAAGATACTTGTCCTAGAAAAGTAGTTGTTAACATCTAAGTTACTTATTACTAACTATATAGATATATATTTGCATATTTTCTAAGTTATATTAAAATTAACACAGGATAGTAAAACGTACATAGGTCTGTGTGGCCTTCTCATCGATGAGCTTTTTACCCTTCCGATGGGTGGCCAAGAAGACGGTCACCATATTGGCATCCTCACCCCTCTGTACCTGTTGAAAATTATATTGTTTGTTATTAAAATTAAACATCTTATCCTACTTTCATTAAAATAATATATATTCAATAGAATACAAACGAAGGAAAGGTTCCGTCATGGGAATCGAGCCACCATACCACTTTCCTGCCTTCGACCTAGCCGTATTTGCCTTCTCCGATCTTTTCTTGTACTTGGGTTCGTCGAATCTTGCCTTCATCGCAGTCCACTACTCAGGCGTGATCCAACCTTGGATCAGTTGTCCGGAGCGATCACGAGCCTTCTGGTTATCTATCGTATCATGGATCAGCTTGGCAACAACGGCCGAAAACTGCTCCTCGATCTTCTCAGCCACGTGTGGTAGATAGAAATAGATTTTCTACAAGAAGTAAAATAGAGAGTTACATAATATTCATAAATTATTATTAATATTAAAAGAAAATATATTTTTACCATGAAGTGGGCAAACCAGAATGCCTTTCTATCTTTAGGAGCATCTGAGTAGTTGATCCAAGACCCACCATAGTTCTGCCTCAGAAAATATCCCAGTGCTTTCTGTACCATCGAGGGACGATATCTATAAAACGATAATTAAATTCATGAATATATAGATATAGAAAATATTAACTATTTAACTTACTTGCTAGGCCCGCCCCTCAAAATCTCCATCATTGTCTCGTCCGGAGGCGCGCATGGAGGATTGCTCTGATCATGCGCAGACGGAGTCGGCTCAACCTCCTCTATCTGCTCCTTTGTCTCCATGGTGCCGTCAGCGGGAGGAAGGCTGGATGGGGGAGTAGTCTCAGGCCTAGAACTGCTCGTCCCAGGAGTAATACCACGTACCATCGACAAAGTCATAGATATGACTGGTCGGTACACTGGAGTACTCTGCGATAAAGATCCTGAACCAGTAGTCGGTGTCATGCCCCGATCTCCCGCAGGAATCGGCCGTCACCGCTGGGCGCAAATCACCGCGCTAGCTCTCCCGCGGGATGATCGTTTCCATCGGGATGCGATACTGCGCAAGCCTGGAGTTGCGTCCGCACGAGGCAATTACCGAAACGGCCGTTGATAACTAGTTCGCAGAGTCGTCATAGAGGAAACATAGAATAAACACAAGTATTGAATCCAAATCAAGCTCTTTATTGATATGAAGTAAATATTATAAGCGGCACTAGGCCGAGATTACAAGTCACTCGTGCTCTCTCTCTCTCTCTCTATAATGAATATGCCCTTAGGCTTAGAACTGATTCAAACAATCTGGATGATGATGTTTTCATACATTATGTCTCATATATGTAAGCTCCAGGTCCGCGTGCCACGCTCTAAGACTCCAAGTACTGTCCGGCACCTCATTGCGTTAAGCGATCTTCGAATCTGTATGAGTTTTCCCTACACCCTGCATGCAATCTGGTTGGGTATCAGTACAATGAAAGCACTGGTGAGGAGGCCTCTCGTCCACGCCATAAAACAAGTACGTTCATTAGTTATGTGCGCCAGCTGATTATGTTGTCTTTCTAGTCTTTTGCTTCAGGATCAGTTACATGGCAATATAATGAAAGTAATATCCGTGTCTACTCAAGAGTGTCATAATAATGAACAACTGAGTTCGTCTTACCGTTTCTTACCATTCGGCCTTCCCTGTCATATGCAGCAATATGAATAATGATCTACTGAATAACAAAGAACATCTACGAAATCCAAGTGTTGTGGTTGTGTCTCTGTCTCAGACCCATTCTACTCGAACTATGTTTGTTACCGTGCATCCATTCTAAATATGCAAAATGTCGTACAAATGTACTCCTTCATGTTAATCCTCTTCTGAATGTGGATAGCCACTATGCAAACATGACTTATCTATATGAAGGTCACTGGCTCTGTTAGCCATATTGGATATTATCTGCGATAGAACGGCTGTCTTTCCAGCTCAGTTGCTAGCCTTGCTAGGCCTCCCGAACCATCCGACGAGTCGGCGACCATCTAGGTCGGTAGCAAGCCTTGCTGGATGTCCCATTTTCGTCCACTAGTCATCAACTAGCATATTACCAGGACTACACTGGCATTGTTCTCCCGGGCCGACATGATTCGAATGCCTCAGCAATCGTATCGAGGACTCATCTCTACCTGGTGCGCAACCAGTTGTCCGTGACCATGCAACTACCCCCCCACTTACAATCCTAGCCGAGAAATAACTCAGTTCAATCTTGCCGAGGACTACACTCGGATCTTTCTTCTTTACGCAGCTCCCTGATTAGAGACTGCCTCGGTGATCTGGATATCCCGAGTACTTTTTTTTCTTTCCTTCTCCTGACTCGGAATGACTACTTGATAGTCTTCCTCGTCTATTTATGCAACATGATTATACTCTATCCCATGTCATGTTCTGTGCGGTGTGATGCCTCAGTATGAACTCAAACTACTTTTATGGCATATATATAAGAAGCTACTACATTTTAACTCAATATCCTGATTACGCAATTAGCAAATAAGATCTCCATGTTCTAGATAAGGCAGGGTTATCCCTTTAGCTATATGCATTTATCTCATTTTATTAGCATGCAAGGGTTATCGCCTGAAAACTAGCATGTATCATTCATTTTTTTAGTGTGCAGCTAAGTAGGGACAGGTTTACCGGGGCCACCTACCTTAGCGATGAATTGTATCGGTCGAGCGAGACTCTGAGCGCGCCTCTGAAAGTCTAAGTCTGACTCTATTTAAAGATCCAAGTATGAATGCCTTTGCATCGAACAAGCCATCTCGATGAGCAAGGCGGGTCAGTTCGCTATACTTGTGACGTTTGAATCGACCCTCCAGATTGAGCAAAGCAGGTCGTTATAGTCGGTACCGGAGGAGCACTCCGTCTAGAGGACCTACCTTCGAATGATCCACGTCGTTGTGTCATACCTAATAGTAAAATAAGATGATAAAATAAATACACAAGGAGTACTCTGTCGGTGTATCGTGTCAGCATGTGTGGGTCATGTCAGTGTGAGTGTATCCCGTCCGCGTGTGTGTGAATGTGTCGTATTATGTATATATTAATGTGTGTGTACGTGTCTGTGTCTGTGTATGTGTTTGTGTCTGTGTCATGTCAGATAGGGTTAGATAGGGTTAGGGTTTACCTATGTTTGTGTCATATCAGATAGTGTAGAGAACACCTTCTAAGTGTGTATGTGTGTCTGTGTATCCGAGTTCCACCCAAACACCATCTCAGTGTGTGTGTGTGTGTGTGTGTGTGTGTGTGTGTGCGTGTGTGTGTCCGTGTCCGAGTTCCACACACAACCCCTATCTCTATTTCCATATACAATAATATCTCAGTGTGTGTGTGTGTGTGTCCTATCATACATGATAACAATATATGATAATATAATAAATAAACAAATATATAGTACATTATACAGTCAAAATGTTATACATATCTCACAGTATAGAATTGCATAGTAAATAACTAGTAGTGTCACAAGTCTAAATGGATGGTACATTCTACAGTCAAAATATAATACATGTCACAAGTCCAAATAGATTTATTTTATTTTCAATCATCTTCAGAAAATTCATCTTCTTCGTCTTCGTCTTCCTCGTCCTCATCTTCATCTTCCTCTTCCTCCTCATCTTCACTTTTATCTACGTCATATTCGTCTTCATCTTCAGATAATTCTACCTCTTCTATATTATTAGTCGTGTAATAAGTAACTGTCATGCCCAAGAACTAGAATACTGGAGAGCGGGAGAATGACTCAGCCAACCACACCTTGTGGATTACCGAAGTAACTCGCAATGTGTTAAAGATGTCTAGATATAAGGGGGTGCATACTACAATCAAGTCTTCTAGGGTCAAGAACTTCTAAATCTCAATTATTCAAATAAGTAGCAATAACATAAAATATTTTAGAATAAGAAGTAAGGCATCCCCAACGTCGCATCAGAACATTCTATAGATCTAGCAAATACGAGTGATATGCCACATACACAATCAAAAGTATACATGACAATGAGTCAGCTGCAGTTTGAATATATTACAGTCTTATAGGGAACTAGTATCCAGATTATCCAGCTAATAGGTACCGGTTGGCTAAACGCCAAAAAGATTATAGTTTACGAAAGACGAGCAGTGAATGAAGGAACCCACTCGTGACCCTCAGCAGCCATCCTTCTGGTGCGTGCCATCAGTGTGGGAGAGATACACCTGATCCTCCGGTGCTGGCTCTAAACTTGGCCATGCAAAACAGTAGGATCAGGCCCCCGAATAGCAAGTACCACAAGAAAGCACAAAATGAAAAAACAAAACCAGTTCTATAGCATGAGATGCTTAAACCAACAATCAATGGCATATGTCCTATTCATGGCATGACACGATACCCCTTCACCAAACAAGGACAAGAAGTGCCACATCACATCAAGATATAATATGTTCCTTGATTATGGTCAAGCTAGAATAACTCTGCGTTCTAGTTTCAGTACACAGGATATCGTAACACATTAGCGCAACCCAACAACCAAACAAGGACATGAGTTGAACTATCATGCCACGATAGTCTATGTCCCTAATTTTACTTAACAGAAGGCACAATACACAAGCAGGGATACAATATTAAGTAAAATAACATAGTGATAATAAGTAGCTTCGATCCGTGTCCCGTTACAACACTACAGCGCAACTCAACAACCAAACACGGACATGAGTTGAACTTTCATGCTGCAACGGTCCACTTCTCTAACTAAAATAGATTTAACGGCCAATCATGTGTTACGACTTGATATGTGATCTCTGAGTTATCCTAGTAATGCAATATATAAGTATCCTCAGATCGTGCCATAATCGAGCAGAGCTGGCTGAACCAATGATATATAAGCAAGAATATATGATGCACTAGTCCTTTATAAGGGCCCTGAACTAATTTAATGATCAGTAGCAGTTTCAGGCTTTCTATAGGAAAGATACTGGCTCAGCTTATAAATAAGTCAGATACTGCACTCCACTAGTACGGATGATATATAGTATTCGTGGTGGCCAGCCTTTACTCCCAGCTAACTTAGGGTGGTTCGACATGCACGATCTCGAGATACCGTTCCCTCCCAATACTCTACAAATTAAGTTGCCTGCCTAGGTGATTTAGAATCTTATGTCGTGGTCACATAAATATTTTTTCCTAAATGTCGTACTTTAAGTACGGACACTCTTGATACGAATCCACATTGTCTCTTAAAGTTAAATCTGGATTCGCCCAAGTATGATGCAACAATCAATACTATCTAGCCACGGCTAAAGTCACTGTCCAACTACCAGATCCGTACAATAAAATAATTACATATATCACGTAGCAAGTGTATGTGGCACAATGACTCACTATATATCGAGTAGCACTCTTGGTGCGATAAAGTGTATCAACACGGATACCATAGTCAGGGCCGGAACAAGTTCTAGTATCAAGGTTATGGATAAGTTATCAAGTAGCAAGTTATTCAGGATAAGACAAGCAAATGATGGTCACAATAACTTATCATTTTATTATATCGATAGATAAAATAAGAGTAGTGCAAGAACCCCTCGAGATCAGATCCATAATTCTTAAACCAAACAAGGACCGAGATTGCAGACCCTCCATCGAGTTGAACTACGCCCCTTATTCTGTCCAACTTATAATAAGGTGATCTAGGGAAAGTAGCATAATCAGTAAGTAAGTACATATAGGGCAATATCTACAGGCTCATGCCAGGTGCGTAGTCATTTAGCACATGGTCATATCTGGGTCAAATAATTCATTTATAAGTTAACACATAGCATCACAATCATTTTATCAAACGAAAACATTAAACCAAACAGGTGTCAAAGTGGACGCATGGGACAACTGACGCATGAGTCAGTTGGCCGCATGACCAAACATGCCACATGAACCAACTTACCACATAAGTTCAAGGCCACATGAGGTCAAGGTCGCATGAGCAGAGCCAAGTCCACTCTCCGGGAAACGTGTGATGTGACAAACAATAAAAGCAAGTCAAGTCAAGTCATAAAAGTGGCTGATGTGACATGTGATAAAAGTGACAGAAGAAAAGTAGGAAAAGTCGTGTCGAGTTAGTCAATAGTTATGCGTCCATAAGAAGAGGGACGCATATCTCCTGACCGCATGGTCGACTAGGCCGCATGCTCCTCTGGGCCGCATGCACACTTGGCCGCATAAAATCCTTTGGGACTTAGAGAAATTTTATTCGTTCAAGATTCAAGCATGTGGCCAAGGGACACATGTACAGAAATCCATTTCGTGCATCCAACAAGATGGCCGCATAAAATCTCTGGGCCGCATAGAGATCCTTCGTCCCATCCAGCAAGTTTGGCCATGGAAAAACTCTGAAACCCAAACCTTGTTTCTTCAACGGAAACCTCAAAAGAAGTCCAAATCCAACAAAGTAAAGTTCTAAACTACTCAAAATCAAGTGCTAATCAACATATAACAACAAGTTTTCGAAAATATTAAGTTTTAAGAGATCAAAACCCAAGAACACTCAAGAACACCAAAAAAACCCTAAAACTTAAAACTTAGATCTACACTAATCCATCCACCAAATCCAAAAATACCAAGTTCTAAATGCATTGAGAAACATATAAGGAACATAATGAAACAAAAATATAAAGGGTTTCTCCATTTCTTGCAAGATGTACTTGCCTATGGAGGGGGAGAGAAAAACCTAAGAAAGAGAATGGAAGAGAAAAAATGACAGGAGAGAGAGTGAAGTAGGGTTATATATGGAGGGTTTGAGGTTTGGATCATGGGTTCAACTCATGATAAAACCAAACCAAACAAATAAACCAAGAGCCAAGTGAACCAAAGAATGGGTATAGTCTCTCTAAAACATGTAACTACGCTAGCAAGAAAATAATTACGCCCCAAATACGTATATTGGAAACATGGAGTAACATCTCTACCCACCTTAGAAAAATTTCGTCCTCGGAATTCAAACTCAAGGCTAGCTAGAAATGTCAAAGCAAGCAACAACTATCTACAAGCAATCTACACAACCAAATGAGCAAGTACAACAATAACACCTATAATAAAGCAAAGCAACTCCACCCCTTATGAGTGCTTGCCGATCATGAAATAAAAGATGCGAAGGAATACAAAGAAAATATGTCTTATGAGTCGAATATGTGCTGGTATCGAGATCAAATATCATCATCGCGCTCCCACGTTGACTCTCCCAAAGAGTGATGCCCCCAAGCAACACGAACAAGACGAATAGTCCGGTTCTTGTACCTTCTCTCTCAGATCCAAAATGGACACGGGCCATTCCTCGTAAGTCAAGTCGGTACTAACGACTAACTCAGAGTGATCGAGGACATGACTCAGATCCGGGACATACCTACGCAACTGAGACACATGAAAGACATCGTTCACCTCATATAGCGAAGGTGGAAGGGCAAGATACTAAGCAAAATCCCCTACCCTCTCAAGAATATCGAATGGTCCAACGTACCGCAGACTAAGCTTCCCGCAGACCCCAAACCTAATGACTCCACGGGTAGAAAAAATTCGCAAAAATACATGGTCGCCGACAGAAAACTCTAACGGCCTACGATGTTGATCTGCCCAATGACGATGCCGATGACGATCTTGTGCAACATAACCGCTCTCTAATCTTCTTAACCACTTCAATGGTCTGTGTTATCATCTCAGGTCCCAGAATCTTCCGTTCACCAATGTTATCCCATGCTAAAGATAACCTACACTTCATTCTGTACAATATCTCGAATAGAGCCATTTGTATGCTGGCCTAATAGCTGTTGTTGTATGAGAATTCTACTAAGTTTTTGGTAGAATATATAAACATTACCATCACTCTCAGAATATATAAAATAGCTAGGATTATTATCCATAAGTCCAATTTGGACACAAGGGCAGAATTGACAGTTTTTGGTCAGAGCGGGGTCCACATGTGGCCCACTTCGCACCGAAAAATGTGTCAGAGACAAAGTTCTCCAAATTTGTCAAACTTAGTGTCTACGAGTTCAGAACTATGATACGAACCCAATAGAACATCCAGAACTAGATTCTGATGAGCCGGTCACAAAATTGCCCGTCAAGTGGAACCGTGAGGCCCATAAAAACGGGGTTTCGTCAACGTTCTCAGAATTGAACCAAACTTGGATCACAGGACCAGCATAATGCTATGAATCCGATGGCATAATTTTATTACGAAATGACAAGCACACACAAAATTATGATGAGTGTCAGAACATGTCCGATATGGGGCTTTTTGACGGATATACGTTGATTCCGGTGTGCACGCACATCCAAATTAATTTTCGCAAAATTTTACACGTTCGTATTGATGATACGCGTCTTTTGATGCAATTCGCATACGATAAAGTCGCCTCGTCTAGCGGGATGCACCCAGTTTCGAGAAATTATGAGTTTTTGTCATGCCCCAGTCCCAAAATATCAAGGGACTGAACACGTAATAATGGCCAGCAGCACACACCAATGGACAAACCCAATTTAATGGATCCATCGTAGCGTACTTAAGCTGTATTACAATGTTCAGGATCTACTAATCTCATCCACAGAACAACATGAACTAAATAGCAACTGGAATAAATGCTGAAAGTAAAGTTACTGTCGAATATCCAGCAAGAAATAATACTAAGTCGGGTGGAGACAAATCCACTACCGACAAACAAGAAAATAAAGACAAGAAAGATATAACTAAAACATGCTAAAAAGTAACTAAGAAGCAGCGCCATCAACTGCAATCAAACTCTCGTCTGGTGTTGGTTCGTAAGCTGCGGTACTCCTCGTTTGCTAAATCTGGAGAACAAAACCAGGTCCTCAGGGGACATAGCAAGATACAAAAGAATACGAGCCAAAATACAGTAAATGACATGCAAGATAGAGAAGAAAGTAAACACAAGCAAATAAGACACGAGAAATCAATACATCTAAGACTGTGGTATGCCAATGATGCTATCAAACATGACTACAAGCAATCGGGGTAACCGCATCTCAATGGGAGATCACGATCCTATAGAAAGTAGTCTAATGGGGACTCCCAGTCTATAGTATGGCTCTTTCGCAGCCTAACGGGAGCTCACGAAGGAGATAGTCAAATGAACAAGTCTCTATCGCAGTACAATGGGTACTCACAATCGAGATTGCTCAAGTGTAGTCAATGTCCAATAACAACCATCTAGGAACTAAGAAATCAGTCAAGTCAACTCCAGGAATGTAGAGTAAATATATACCATCACAATATGTCTATGGAACAAGTAGTGATCCAATGAAAAGAGCAAATAATGTACATGCACGCAAAACGAGAAAATATGACTAGAGCAGCAGGAATAAATCAAAGTGTATCAAGTACTATATATGACAAGAAAGTAACAACTAAAAAGGGAAGCATGCAAATATTGTACAGGTATCTTACACGACAATAAAAAGTAAAATCAGGTGATAAGTAGCAAAACTGCAGGATTTGGCAATGTATACTTGCCTGGGTTTTGTCTCCAATTGTAGCTCGGGCTTCAGCTGGGATTGCAGACAGTACTTCAGTTGCTGAAACAAATATCACCATCAGATCCAGAACATATTAATCAGCTAGAAATGCCTGTCCTTGAGTCCAATTTGGAGACAAGGGCAAAAACATCATTTTCGGGTCAAGGCGGGGTCCAAATGTGGGCCGCTTTGTACCAAAAAATACGTCAGGGTCAAAGGTCTCCAAAACAGTCCAACTTAGTGTCAACAGGTCAGGAACAATGATACGAACCCAACGGAACTTCCAGAATTGGATTCCGATGAGCCATTCTCAAAATCGCCCGTCGAGTGGAGCCTGTAGGGCCCACGACACGCGATTTTGTTAACGTTCTCAGAATCGAACCAAACTTGGCTCACAGGACCAGCGTATTGCTACGAGTCCGATGGCGCAAGTTTCGTCTCGATCCGACGTGTATACACTAAGTTACAGCGAGAACCAAAAAAGTCGGATACGGGGCGTTGTCCGCGGATACGCACTGATTTCGGTGTGCACGCACATCCGAATCAGCTTCTGCGAAATCTCGCACGTCCGTATCAATGACGCGCATGTATCTGTGAAGACCGCACACGACCAAGTCATCCCGTTTGGCGGGGCGCACTCGGTTCCGGGGTGAAACAGGGCGTTGGTTTTCCTGTTTTTGGATCGCGGTTCGCGATCGCCACAGGACGCGATGCACCGAGCGGGTTGTACGGGCACCGAGAGGGTCACGCAGGGTCCGCGATGCAACTGACGGAATCGAAAATGGGTCAACGAGCAGAGAGATTACAAGTACCTGAACAGGGTCTGAAAACAGCAATCTCCGTGTCCGTCGCGTGTCCGACACGATATACTGTGTCCTGGACACTGCTCCAACCCGTGTCCAAACTAGGGTTTCTGTGTCGGTGTCCGCCGGAGGAGGACGGCGCGGTTGGAGGCGGGCCGGGGAGGCTGGGGCGGCGCCGGCGTGGCTGGGCGGAGGCGGCGGCGCTGGAGCCGGAGGTGGCCGGGGAGTGGAGGAGCTGGGCGGAGGGAGAACTCTGCGGGGTGGCGCTCAGGCGGAGCGGCTGGGCTCGCTGGCGGAGCGCTGAGGCCGACTCAAGGGCTCGCGGAGGGAGAAGAAGGAAGAGGGGAAGGTCGGAGGGAGGTGGCCGGCGAGGAGAGAGTGGCCGGCGACGACGGCGGAGCTAGGGCAGGGTCGGAGGCGGGCGGAGAACAGGGAATTTATAGGCGTCCGGGGGAGAGAGATAGACGGCCGGTGAGGGAAAGGGAACCGGAGCGGCACGGCGGACGTTGCGGGAGCGGAGGCGACGCAGGGAGGCGAGCGGGCGGCGGCCGGCGGCGAGTCGAATCGATGGGGAAAAAATTAGGGGTTAGGGATTGGGCAGTCGGGTCGGGTTTGGGTACTAACGGGTCGGGTTTGACTGACGGCCCAGATCCGACCCGATAAACTTGAACCCGGTTCATCAAGACCGGGTTCGGTTCGGTTCAGGGCAAAATAAACCAGGTTTAATATGGTTCAGATTTGGTTTAATTTATTTAATTATTAAAAATATGTTTTTGGCTTTTAAAAATGTTTTCGGGGTCCAATAAATTCCCGGAAAAATACCCTATGTCCGGTTTTTCATTTTACACCATAAAATATTATTTTTGTAATATTTTAATATTATTTATTAACATTTAAAAATCCTTTAATAATTAAAATACCTGGATTTAATTACAGAAAAATCCAAGAAAATTCCAGAAAATTCAGAATATCCAAATTTATCAAATTTTGAAAATCAGGGGGATTACAGTTTTAAAAACCAAGTTTTTAGTCAACTTTACCCGCAAAATAAACACAACATATAATCAATTAAATTAAACTAATTATAGGATTTAAAACTTGGTTATGTTGTCTAATTTACTGTTCAAGTGGAATTTAGAATTATTAACTAGGTTGGGAGAAAAATGGCTATAAACTTGGGGTTTCGGGACAGTTTCCAGAACCATAAATTGGGTTATTTTTCTTATTTTTGCATCGCGGTTTACGATCGACATAGGACACGATACCCCGAACTAATTATACAGGGTTTGAGAGGGTCACACATCGAACACATCGTAATAAGCCGATCAAAAATTGATGCAACAAGGAGGAAGAAAACTCACCGGAACAGGGGTCGGCCGTTGTGTGCTGCGTTTGAACGGTGGCGGGGCAGCGGTGTTCGGCCGATCGTCGACGGCTTCTGCAGCTGCTGTGGTGGTCGTCGTGGGTCTTAGTGGTGCTGGTAGTGGTGGCGGGTCATCATTGTCGCCGGATTCGACGTTGTTGTCGTCGTCGTCGCAGCGGTCGGTGGCCGGAGGGGTGAAGTCGGAGAGGGTCGTCGTCGTCAAGGTGATGGCGGTGGGGTTCGGCACTGGGGGTTTATATATGTCACGCCCCAGTCCCAAAATGACGAGGGATAGGGCACGTGGCAATGGCCAGCAGCACGCACTGATGGACAACCCAATTTAATGGATCCATCAGGGCATGCTTAAGCTGTAGTCTAACAGGAATTAGGGCAATTGTTACAAGTCACGGGTTATTCTATTCTCATCCACAACCGATAATCACAGATTAAAAGACAGAGTAATGCAAATAGAAATAACTGTTAAATCTCAATAAATTCCTCGGGAAACAATCCGAGAATATGTCTGGTACAATAATGCAAATAGACAGGAATTAATCAACTGGAAATAGAAATAACTGACTACATACGGCCAATGCTCAGGAGAAGTCCTCTGGTACGATCTCGGCCTCAGGTCCTGGTACAGCTCCTAGAAGTGCTCCTCTACGGGGTATCTCTGGATGGATCTCCTCGGCTATACCTGGGGACATCATCCATTCCAGGTCCTTAGGGGACATAGCAAGGTACAGATAATACAAGCCAAATATAAGCAGTGCAGAAACAAATAATCAATAGGGTAAACTATGTAACCAGCTAAGTGAAATGCAACATGAGAACAGTACAAGAACCCAGGCTGAAACTACTACAAGCTCGGTGTTGGGGAGCCGGTAGCAGTGATATCATATAGTTGTCTAGCTCACGATGGGAGACTAAGACGCCGGCATAATATAAAATCAACCTGTAGCCTGTGTGTCTCTCCCCACCCAATGTAATTACGCATATCATGACCATAACGTCTCATGTCCATGTCAGCGGGATTATAACTAATGCAACAAGTCATACTGTCTATAAATAAATATCTCTGTCAAGTCCTGTATCTTATACAGAATCACCACGAGTATCTCAGGAAGATTCTGTCCATGAATAGTATCAAGTGTCCTGGGTTATAATGTACTTGATAAGACAAGTACGAGAAAGTAAAGGGTCCAAAATGTCCATCTCTAGGTGACGTACCCAACACCGCGTACGGGGTTGGCACCCGACTGATAATCGGACGCTAAGTACGCCACACGGTCCTAGGTTAAGCATGTACAACAGTTATAAATAAAACAAGGAAATATGCAACAAGACTGTAAAGTTGGCAAGGTATACTTGCCCTCTGATGTATAACTAAGCCAAGGAATATTTAGCAAAGACTGCAAGTTTTGGTGAGGTACACTTGCCTGTGGTTCCGGCTCTGATTTCGGCTCTGACTTCAGTTGGGTTTGCAGACGGTACTCCAGTTGCTGAAACAAATATTACCATCAGATCCAGAAAATATCAATCAGCTAGAAACGCCTGTCCTTAGGTCCAATTTAGAGACAAGGGCAAAAACGACAGTTTCGGGTCAAAACGGGGTCCCCATGTGGGCTCGCTTTGCACCGAAAAACGCGTCAGGGTCAAAGGTCTCCAAATTCACCAAACTTAGTGTCAACAGGTCAGAAACAATGATACGAACCCAACGGAACTTTCAGAATTGAATTCCGATGAGACGAACCCAAAATCGCCCGCCAGCGGGGCCTGTGGGGCCCACGACACGCAATTTTGTCAACGTTCTCAGAATTGAACCAAACTTGGCTCACAGGACCAGCGTATCGCTATGAGTCCGATGGCGCAAGTTTCGTTTCAATCCGACGTGCGTACACAAAGTTAGGGTGAATTGCAGAAAAGTCGAATACGGGGCGATGTCCGCGGATACGCGTTGATCCCGGTGTGCACGCACACCCGAATCGACTTCTGCGAAATCCCGCACGTCCGTATCAACGATGCGCACGTATCTGTAAAGATCGTGCGCGACCAAGTCATCCCGTTTGGCGGGGCGTACCCAGTTCCGGGGTGAAACAGGGTCTAATTTTTCCTATTTTTGGATCGCGGTGTACGATCACCACAGGACGCGATGTCCCGAGCGGTTTGTCCGGACACCGAGAGGGTCATACAGGCTTCGCAACGCAATTTGCAAAATCAAAATCCGAGCTACGAACAGAAAGTTACAAGTACCTGAAGGGGACCCAAAAACCGGGGTCGAATCGTGTCCGACACGTGTCCGACACGTGTCGGATTTAGGAAATAGGGCTTCAGGCTGAAGCCGTTGTCGGAGCTCGGCGGAGGGTGGCCGGGGTGGTCGGATCTTCGCCGGAGGCGGCCGGGCTCGGGCAGCGCGGTGGCGGCGAGGAGCCGGCGGGTCAAGGCCGGCCGGGGCTCGGCGGAGCTCTGGCCTGCTGCTGCTGCTCTCGAGGGCCACTGGGAAGGAGGAGGGCGGCGGTGGCTCTGCTGGCCGGAGGAGGGGGCGAGGGCGGCGAGGGGGTGAGGCGGTGGCTGCGACGTGCGGAGCGGGCGGCGTCGGGTGAGGGAGATCCGGCCGGAGGGGGGTTTTTATAGGTGGAGTGAGGGAGAGGGTGGCGCCGGGCAAGGCGGAGGGGCTGGGGTCGTGGGGACGCGGGCGGGACGCGTTGCCGGGCGAGGCGGCGCGTGGCCGAGCGGGGCGGCAGAAATCACGGTGGGAGGGTGCGGCGGAAGACGCGGGCCGTGCGGGTGACAGGGGGAGCGGGCTAGCGGGTCTCGGGTCGGGTTTGGCGGATCCGACCCGACCCGCTAGGGCTGGGCCGGGCTCGGGCCCAATGGGCTGGGCCGGGCTGGGTTATTAGGTTTTATTTATTTAAATAAATCAATAAATCAATAAATAAATAAATAAATAAATAAATAAATAATTAATTAAATAGTTTTTAGGTGTTTAAAAATAGGTCCGGGGCCCGATAAATTCTAGAAAAATTACCCTAAGTCCAGTTTTTCATTTTACACCCAAAAATATTATTTTCATAATATTTTAATATTGTTTATTATCATTTAAAAATCAGTGAATAATTAAAACCCTGTTTTTAAATTACAGAAAAATCCCAAAAAATTCTAAAAAATTATGAAAAATCCAGTTTTTAAAATTTTAAAAAATCAGGGGATTTACAATATAGTAGGAGGGTGGTCGGTTACGAGGAGGTGGACGGAGGGGTTGGCCGACGTGTAGGGAGTCGAACCGTAGGGTCGCCGGCGGCTGAGGGGTCACGGCGGCGGAGAAGTAAACGGCCGGCGGTCGGAGTCACGGCAGTGGGGAGTCGACGGGTCGAGGTGTTAACGGTCGGGGGGATTTGAATTCTTAGTTACTGTATAATTAATAATGGGTCAGGTCGGATATGGTTGTGGGTTCGGGTCTAGATCCGATCCAACTAGCTTGGTTCGGTTGGTTTAATTTGGTTTGGTTTGGGTCGGTTCAAGCTGGTTCGGTTTAGTTTAATTAAAAATAATATTAAAAATAATATTTTTATCTATTTACAAATAGTTTTTGAGTCCAATAAATTCTAGAAAAATTACTATATCCAATTATTAATTATACAGTCAAAAATATAATTTTTATAATATTATAATATTTAATTTAATTCACAAAAAAATATTAATCCCTGAAGAACAATTCAGAAAAATCTCAAAAAATTATTTTTAAATATCTAAAAAAAATTTGTGTGTTTACAATCTACCCACCTTAAAAGAATTGTGTCCTCGTAATTAAGAAAATAAAACATAATCGGTCAGAAGAGATAACACGGTTGTAAGACATGTTTGTTGAAGCACGACACAAAGAATAAGGAATCATGAACAAGGAAAAATCGAGAGGAAGGGTGAGGGTTTTGTTCAAGCAGAACATGTAGGAAAGGAATAAAACTTTTCCCTAGGCAATTGAAAATTGAAAGATAAGTAACTCAAGAGTAAAGGAGTCTGGTTAGCGCAAGGATCAATTACAGCTTATGAAAACTTGGGTACCAGTTACTAATCTAGACTAACAAGTTCATGCTAACATAATACTAGGCTTAGGCCAGGGAAATGAACTAACAGGCACGTGCTAAAGCATTACTAGGAATAGATAGCTATGATAAAACTAAATCTTACTCATATTCAATATTCACTACTCCACGAGTCTGTGCCTCCTCTACCATCATCGCAAAAGCATGTTCACGTCCCTGTGGTGGTGTTCTCTGCTGTTGCTGGGCCTGCTGGAAGAGTGTTGTCTGCGATGCAAAGGGTGGCCTCAGCTGATATCCTTCTGGTGCTGGTAAAGCTTATTGGTTAACCATCGGTGTTTTGCCTCGATGCTCTGTGCAATTTCTGGCTGAATGTTGGTTGGATCCGTAAACCAAGCACAATCCCAATCTGCATCGGCATTCCTTGGCAAGATGGCCTACCTTGCCACAATAATGACAAGTAGGGAGTACTAGTGCTGGTGCTGGTAGGGCTGGTCGATGAATCATCAGTGCTTTCTCTTGACGCTAAGGGCAATCCCTTACTGAATGCTGACTGGATCCGCAAGCTAAACATAATCCAAATTTAAGTCTACACTCCCTCTCAATATGGCCTAACTTCCAACAATAGTGACAAGTAGGAAGGGTTAGGGATTATGATACTGCTCTGTGTGGTGGATTCCTCTGGGGTCGCTTTGTATCTCTTTTTTGCTGTGCTCGGTCTGGTTCTAATGTATGCGGCCGCTTCTGGTTGGACTCTCTCCTGGTGATGCACTCCATAGGTCGTGCTGTAGCAAGGACGTCCGTGTATGAAGTAGTTGCAATGGAGCTGATTAATTTCTGTAGCTCAGAGCTAAGTCCGTCAAAGAACTTCTCCGCCTGGCTTTGCTGGGCCTCTTGATGAACCTGCTGTTGGGCTTGCATCATTGCGTAAAATATTTGCAACATCTGCTGAACATCCATAGGCTGTCCTGGTGGAAAAAATAGGCATGGGTGGAGTAAACTGTGGTGGTGGTGGAATATCGTCTCGCCGAAACCTTGAGGCGTGCTGATCTACTTGATTGCTTTGTTGAGCTGATTGACCTCCACCCACTGGTGTCACTCTATCACCGTAGGTGACAACTGCAACTTATGGTATTTCTGCGGGAGTCTCATCGTTGGCTCGTGGATCCATTACTCTGCATCCAAAGTAAACTATGAGGGGCGCACAAAAGAATCAAGGCAGGATGCAAGTCAAGAAATTATTTTAAAGTCGATATAGAGGTCAAGAACGGATCAATCAAGTGGATGAGATCTTATAACTTATCATATCCTTATCGTAGGCTTGATCGGTCCCTTAGTTGAAACCGAAGCAATATAGTCGTAGACCTGCATGGACCACCACAAAAACTATGTCACGCCCCAGTCCCAAAATACCGAGGGACTAGCCACATGGCAATAGCCAGCATCACACTCCAATGGGCAAACCCAATTTAATAGACCCGTTAGAGTATAATTAAGCTGTAAAACAAATATAATGGTCTACGATACATGTCACAGTCTAATTCTAATCTCAACCACAGAAGGTAAACATAATTCAAATGTCAAACTAATCAAAGAGAAATATAATCCAACAAGTCTCAATAAAATGTCTCGGGGAACAACCAATAATAAGTTTAGTACAATAATCCAAGAGTCAGAAAATAGAGTATCAAAAAACAGAAATAACTGAGTATATAACAAAAATACTCAGGAGAAATTCTCTGGCAACACCTCATCCTCTGGTGCTGGTACTGCTCCAGTGTCTGCTCTTGTCTCGTATACCTCGGGATAGATCTCCTCTGCTATACCTGGGGACATAATTCAGATCCAGGTCCTCAGGGGACATAGCAAGGTACAAGAATAACTCAAGCCAAATAAAATATAGTATATAAAAATATATGAACAGGGCAAACTATGTAACCAGCTATGTGATATGCAAATAAAAGCATCACTAGTACTCAGGCTGAGACCACTACAAGCTCTGTGTCGGGGAGCCTGTAGCAGTAATATCACGTAGTGGGCCAAGCTCTAGAACAGAGACTGAAGCACCGCAATAATAAATATATATCTATGCAATCAGCCTTTAGCCTGTGTGTCTCTTCCCACCCAATGTAATCACATGTCTCATGTCCACGACGTCTCATGTCCATAACACGCAAGATCATGACCTCTAACTATTACAGCGAGTCATAATGATATCTATGTATATGCAAGTCTTATGTCACGAATCCTGTAAGCCTATAAAGAATCACCATGAACAACTCAGAAAAGATTCTGTCTCATGAATAGTGTCAAGTGTCCTATGGTATAACGTACTTGGTAAAGCAAGCACGAAAATATAGGATCGTGTTATCTCTCTAAGTGATGTTACACGACTCCGCGTACGGCGTCGACACCCGAATATTATTCAAACATTTAAGCAACATCTCACGGTCCTAGGTTGAGCAGATATATCACAGAAATAAATTAAACAAATAATATTAAGGCAATTACTACAAGTTTTGGCAAGGTACACTTGCTTGGGATTTGAACTCCTTCAATTGCTCCGCTAACAACGAAATCTCCAGGTACGCCTCCGGATGCTGAAACAAATATTACCATCACTTTTAGAATATATGAAATAGCTAGAATTGACTACCCATAAGTCCAATTTGGACACAAGGGCAGAATTGACAGTTTCTGGTCAGAGCGGGGTCCACATGTGGCCCACTTCGCACCAAAAAATGTGCCAGAGACAAAGTTTTCCAAATTTATTAAAATTAGTGTCTATGAGTCCATAATGATGATACAAACCCAGTGGAACATCCAGAACTGGATTTCGATGAGCCGTTCATAAAATTGCCCGTCAAGTAGAACCGTGGGGTCCACGAAAGTGGGGTTTCGTCAACGTTCTCAGAATTGAACCAAACTTGGGTCACTGGACCAACTTAACGCTACGAATCCGATGGAATAAGTTTCGTTGAGAAACGACAAGCACACACGAAATTATGACGAGTGTCAGAACATATCCGATATGGAGCTTTCTGACGGATACGTGTTGATTCCGGTGTGCACGCACATCCAAATCAACTTTCGTAAAATACCACATATCCGCATTGATGATACGCACATTTTGATGCAATTCTTACACGATGAAGTCACCTCGTTTAGACGAACGCACCCAATTTTGAGAAATTTTGGGTTTTAAAAACTAAGTTTTTGGTCAACTTTACCCGCAAAATAAATACATCATATAATCAATTAAATTAAACTAATTACATGGTTTAAAACTTGGTTATGTTGTCTAATTTACTGTTCAAGTAGAATTTAGAATTATTAACTAGGTTGGGAGAAAAATGGCTATGAACTTGGGGTTTCGGGACAGTTTCCAGAACCAAAAATTGGGTTATCTTTCATGCTTTTGCGTCGTGGTTTGGGACCGACACATGACATGATATCCCGAACTAATTGTACAGGGTTCGAGAGGGTCACAAGGCTAATACATCATAATAAGCCGATCGAAAATCGATGCGACGAGGAGGAAGAAAAACTCACCGGAACTGGGGTCGGCCGCGGTGTGCTGCGCTTGGACGGTAGCGGGACGACGGTGCTCGGTCGATCGTCGGCGGCTGCTGCGGCTGCTGTGGTGGTCGTCGTGGGTCGTGGTGGTGCTGGTAGTGGCGGTGGGTCATCGTCGTTTTCGGCGTTGTCGCCGTCGTCATCGCAGCGGTCGGTGGTCGGTGGCCGGAGGGGTAAAGTCGGAGAGGGTCGTCGTCGTCGAGGTGATGGCGGTGGGGTTCGGCATTGGGGGTTTATATAGGGGGAGGGTGGTCGGTTACGAGGAGGTGGACGAAGGGGTTGGTCGGCGGGTAGGGAGTCGAACCGAGGGGTCGCCGGCGGCTGAGGGGTCGCAACGGCGGAGAAGTGAACGGCCGGCGGTCGGAGTCGCGGTGGCGGGGAGTCGACCGGTCGGGGTGTTAACGGTCGGGGGATTTGAATTCTCAGTTACTGTATAATTGATAACGGGTTGGGTCGGGTATGGGTTGTGGGTTTGGGTCTAGATCCGATCCAACATGGTTGGTTTGGCTGGTTTAATTTGGTTTAGTTTGGTTCGGTTCAAGCTGGTTCGGTTTGGTTTAATTAAAAATAATATTTTTAGCTATTTAAAAATAGTTTTTGAGCCCAATAAATTCTTGAAAAATTATACTAAATCTAATTATTAATTATACACTCAAAAATATAATTTTTACAATATTTTAATATTTAATTTAATTCATAAAAATATTAATCCCTGAAGAATAATTCAGAAAAATCTCAAAAAAATATTTTTAAATTTCTAAAAAAAATCCTGGTGTTTACAGATAGGGTAAAAGATTTCTCTTGGCCTCATTGTGCTCCTTGTTGCTATCTCCCTTGGATACACAATTGTGGCCTCTGCTGCCCATAATGCTGATTCCTCTGCTGGTCGTATATCTGAGTTAGCGTTGGCAATGGATGCTGAGACAAAGGCCTGACTGCCAGTGCTGGTCCCTTGTACTGAGCTGCCCCTAGTGCTGGTAAGGCTAATCATTGCACTGTCCCTTCAATCCTCTGTATCATCGGGCAATTGGCGATCTGATGGTCTGGACTACAACATCATAGGCACAACCCTTGTGCTGCCCTACACACATCTTTGGTATGGCCTTCCTTGCCACAATACATACATCCGACTGGGGCTCCCAATCGTTGTTGTTGTTGTTGCCTCGGTTGATATGGCCGAGCTGGTGCTGTTGCTGTCGATGCCACTGGCCTCCTCGGTGATGTGTCATGAATGTGAACGCCAAGAGATGGTGCTGAGATCCTTTGTGATGGTCCTCCTCATCCGCTCTATTCATGAGACCTCTTCTGGCATCCTGTTCTTGAAGCTAACCTCTGCATTGTCAGCTCATGTTGCCTGGATGCGATCAATACTTCATCGAAGGTCTGGTAGTTATGGCCCTCTACCAAGCATTACTTGCTTAGTATTGTGGTGGTTTCCAATAGGTTCTTGATGATCAATATGGAATATAATTGGTGGCACATGAGCATGTCTGTCATTAATACCAGTGGAGTAGTGCATTCAATCAGTATGGTACATGGCCCTATTTTTAGAGATGTTGCTTCAAGAATAATCTGGATTATAAATAGTAGGTATTAATTCTAGGGCCTTAGTAGTAGTATTTTTTGTTATTAGATTCAGAAATAAATAACATAATCTTAACTTAAAAACAAATCAATTATTAATTCCTTAATTCATTCTCTAGGTTGTTTGGGTTCTATGAATTTGGACTATGTACCAACTTCTTCCTCTTTCCAGCTCCCGGACCGAGACAAGTATACCTTGTTGCTCTTGTTTACAATTATTAAATACCGCAACTGCATTTATTTTATTTTATTTCTGGTTGAACGATATTGCGCGTCCAAGGATAACTTGGGTGCAAGTCGATATTGGCCGATTATACGTGACTTAGTATTTAGAATCCAAAACCCTTATTTGAGAGATGCTCCAACCTCTCTTATGACCATGACACATTTATGACACAGAAAGTTTCATGTATGGATGTATAGTCTTGTACTAGCCGTACACTAGTACAATCGATATACGTGATGGCAACATCTAGATACTTTGATCTCAACTCAGGAGTAGGAGCTGGACATGTCATGGTGCACGACAAATATAGTAGCATTGGATGGAAAGAATACTTACTAGGCATATGGGCTGACTACACTTTTCCTTTGTAACTCGCCGCCTCCGCCGGAGTACCGGGTGTGATGACCATGGATATATATTAGTAGTAGATTCAGCCTCTGGCGTCCACGATGCTACGCTGTAGAAGGCCACTATTCCCCCAGAGAATTATGTCGATCCTATTTAGCCAGCAGTTCATGTGTCAAACGTGGTTCTCATTATATTTACACTTAGTTTGGTACACCCTTATTTATTGCAGTATTTTTGTATCATTAGTGGCATATTTCTATGTATCTTGTTACGTCCCTCTGATGACCTAGTTCCCTTCCAGATTTGCAATATTGATTGTCGTTGAGTCCTTCTTGGGCTGCTGATGAGTATCTTCCTGGTTTACAGATATTGTGAGTAGTTATAGGTATCATGTATTCCGTAGTTTATCTATTTTGTTCTTACTGTTTATTTTTTGCTATTTAGCATAGTGTTTGTAGACTCATATTATTGTCTCTCGGTCTATTCAAACAAGTATAATTATTGGGCTATTAACTGATACTCATATCTTCCTTTCTTTATGACATTTTCTTGTGGATTGAGTTAGAAAGATGATATAGATTTGGCTATACAAATCTAGGACAGCTTATACGTATTCTAGTTGGACTGGAGTCCACTTGGATATGTAGCTGGCCATTGTCACGTAGCCTGGTTCCAGGTATTTTGGGACCGGGGCGTGACAACATGTGAGTCATCTACATAGAGCAGGAGAAGTACCCGCCCTTGTGGTGAGGACCACAGAAACAAAGAATGATCGTGAGAACTCCGCTGAAAACTTGCATGTGTGTTAGTACTCTCTAACACTCAAACTAGGCTCGAGGAGCATATTTGAGACCATAAATAGTTCGATGCAAGTCACATACATGATGAGATAGTGTAGTTAGGCCGAGAGGAGGCTCAATGTAGACAACCTCTGATAAGATACCATAAAAAACATTCTTCATGTTCATATGATATAGCGACCAATAGAGAATGTCAGCAATCACTAATAAAGACCATACTGTAGTCTTCTATGCAACTAGGGAAAATATCTCATCATAATCAATCCTATGCACCTATGTTAATTTGCAGGAAACCAATCGAGTCTTATGTCGCTTAATGAATCCATCATGTCGATACTTGACCTTAAAGACCCATTTGCAACATACTTGCTTGACCTCCTTAGGTAAAATCTTAATTCTTAGTCTTTCTAAACATATTGAACTTCTCTGTTATATCTTCTCTCCACTCATGGTGTTGAATAGCCTCCTGGTAAGTCACAGGCTCAGTAAAGGAATGAATAGAGAAAAAAGGTCAAAAAACTATGGAGAGTAAGGCTCAAGAGTATCGAAGCCAAACTAGTCTAGGACCAGTGGTGTCACTTCTATTTCCGATATTCGTATTCATATGGGTATCATGTATTTTGTATTTTCCTATATCTAGTATCGATACAGTATCCTTCACTTATATTGCTAAAATTCGTATCCGAAAGTGGATCCATGTATCATGTTGTCTAATTTTTTTGAGAGAATCTCGAGAGTCATACGGATAGATCACCTGTAAGATAATCGACAGGTCTAAAATCGATTTAACTGACTTATATAACTGGATTTGGATTTCGATTTTTAATAAGATAATTATATGTGAGACTACATAGACCCGTAGATGACCCATTGGCATTACCCCGTACTAGGTCCCGTACATAAGCTGGTGTACCCTTGAATTCCCCAAATGAGAAATTTTCTATTATGTTGGTATACCACGACATACCGTCGGTATACGGTGAGGATGTTGTGGGCGCAGTCAACAGTAGCTCACTAGGCAAAGTTATTGTCCATTGGGTAATTAGTTTTCCTTTATTGATTATGATTATGTGGGGGTATCGATTGGTGATGTGTCATCCATCCAATGACCTCTCTCTCTCTCTCATATATATATATATATATATATATATATATATATATATATATATATATATATATATATATATATATATATATATATATATATATATATAAAACTCTTTTTCTTTCCTTTATTTACTTATTTTTACCCTCAAAAGAACTCTATCTCCCTTCTTCTCCATTCTCTATCTTTTTTCTTTAACATAGGGTTAGAAGCTTGGTATTGAGGCTTTGGGTGTGATTTCTAAACCCCCCTTGGTGGAGGAGTAGAAGCTAGGTCTTGGATCTAAGACAAGTATATTTTCTTGATGTAAGAGAACTTTTCGGTGATTATTTACAAACGAAAAAGGCCGTGCTCCCTATTCTCCAACTAAACATTTCACAACTCCAGTGAAGATGGTTTTCGTACCAAGGCTCTAGCTTGCTGCTTACATGGGCAGACATGTATAGTTGTTAACCCATAATTTCGTCCATGATTATTTAATGGTTTGTGCAGTTGCAACCGCACAACCAAGTGGCATCCTTACCTTGTTTTGAGAGAATGTGCCTTTCTTCATGTGCATTCCCACTCAGAAGACTAATTCTATTGGATGTGATCCATGTAATAGTTCCTTTCCGCTTGACAGCTTATTTCCATGGAGAGGCAAAATAACTACCTTAAGTTATTCTTCTATAAATAGATGGCTCTTTGCAAATTTTGAGGACAACATACATGACGAAAAATAGAGACGTACCTATGCTCATATTCTAGTATCTACAATAAGCTCTTGCTCACTTCGTGTTCTTGCACTTACCATGTGCCTTGTAAGATCGTCAACAGAGAATAGAAATCATGTGTCGATTCGACCTCCATCGTCCCATCTCTCCAGAATCTCAACTTGTCTCAAAATTTATTCCTAGTTTTCCTGAGAACAGAAGTTATTTTATAATTTCTTTTTTTGTCTGAAAACACCATTTCCTATTTCAGTACTATATCTTAGTTTTACTTTCCATTAGATATTTGATCGAATTTGTCTCCTAAAAATTTACTTGGCATGTATAAATAATTAAGAATTTAGACTTGTGATTATGGAATGATATGGTGATCATGTTATGTGATTATATCTTTCCTTGTTCATATCTTTCTTTAGTATACTATTATTAAGTAGATATTTTACAAAATTTCCTATATAGCATCAAAATTTTATCAAATTACTAAGAAAGAAAAAAGTTTGATAATTTTGCAAGAGAAAAAAAATGCCCTTACTAAGGAAAGTTTGGTTCTCTCTACATTTTAAAATAATATAAACCCAAAAACATCTTTACTAAGGGCTATTTTAATTTTATTTAATTTTCTTTTATTTCATGTTTGGAATGTTTTAAAAAAAAATTATTCTATCGAAAATGCTTTTGATAAAGGCATTTTTAACTTGTTCTAAAATTATTAAAAAAATTTTGAAAACGCCTATGCTAGGGGCATTTTCAAGTTTATAGGGAAAATTTTTTTGGGAACTTGTAATCCTAGCTTTGACACCCTGTGTTCATCCTCATCCTAAATAAATTAATTGTTGAAAAAGAAGTCCACAACACAATTGTTTGCATCACTTTATGGTGTGCAATTGGCCGGGTCAGGCCGGCCCGGAATAAAAAAACTTAGGCCCAGCCAGGACCCATGATCCGGTCAAGGACGGACCGAACCAAACTGGGCTGGATCCGTGCTGGTTCACGATTGGGCCAGGCCGACCCGTTAGTATTTTGATTATTTTTTAACATTTGTATATATAAGTTATATATATAATAAGTAAATAAATTTAAATAGAAAATAGAAAATATTAGATTATATTTATAAGTTAATATATAAGTCATTTGTTAGTAATTTTTGGTTAGTTTGTATATATAAGTTATTTTTTAGTAAATTTAAATAGAAAATTATATATAAGGTAAGATGTGTAAATTATATAAATTTTTGTTATATAAGTTAATTAAAATTTTGTTATATAAGTTTAAATAGAAAATTATCCTTTCCATAAACAAAAATATTAAATGTAAACAACATTAACTAACAAAAACACTTAATTGAGGCAGAATTTTGGGAAGAAAAAAGTTGGTAAATTTTTATTAATGCCAATATAGTTTAAATTTGCTATAACATTAACTAACAAAAAAAATTGAAAGTTTATATTTTATTTTCATAAATTTGTAATAAAATATACAAGTATTTTTTTTCGTCGCCTGTCTTTCTTCCAAGTTTAGTTCTTAACTCCTACTCCAGTAGCGTCCTCTAAAGTAAGAGATTGAAAGTCAGCTCACTGATGTCGGCACTTTCATCTCTTAAGTTTTGAGTTTGTTTTCCAGCACAAAATAATCTTGAATGCAGACACAGACTTCCAAAATATCTGGCAATAGCCTACCCCTCTTCTTGCTTAGCATTCTTGAACCTGCACTAAAACAAGATTCTGATGCTACCGTGAACACCGGGATCATTATAATTTTAAGAGCTATAGAAGAAAGTATAAGATACGTTTTTTCGTGTCTTTTCCACTATTCTAAAATTGAAAAATAAGATACATATTCATCTTCATATTCTTTATAAGAATTTAAATATAAGGACAATTCTTGAGTTGGTAGGGAAAATTATTTTTGTTTCTTCCTTTGTAGTACACTTTTAGCATGTGATAATTTAGACATAAAATCGGAGCTACTACTATCTTGAACGGTTGTACCGGGTTGGCTTGATACAACTTTTTCTTTATATAAAGTAATTAAACTATCTACAACTTCTTTAATTTCTAATTTTAAGCTACCTACCTCAACATTCATATTGAGATTAAATTTTTCTAATAAAATAAATAACCATATAATTTAATCTTAGGTTCAAAAACCAAAGTCAAACAATATAGAAGAGGTATATTACCCCCAATATTTTAGAAAATTTTCTTCCATTTTAGAAACAACATAATCAAAACCAGGAACAATTCTATATTTACAAAATAAATGAGTCATGTTAATAATTTCTGTTAAAGTTAAAGGAGAAGTTGGATAATAAACTCCAGATATAATTCTAAAATTTCATAAATTGAACTAGCAATTAATCAATCATTTTCAGTTACTTGATAATCAAAAATTGGATTAACATTACAATAATGTATAATAATATCTTTAAATTTAATAGAATATTTCAACATTAATAAGTTGAATTCCATCAATATGGTGCACCTTTAACAAATCTTCTAAATGTTATACAATATTATGCACAAAAAGTTTAAAAAGCTTGTTGTCTACTTGCAGAAGTGTTCAAACTTAGTAAACATAATCTAATATTTTATAAATTTACTTAAAAGAATTGAATGCATTCTTTTATAATTAAATTTATAATATGACAAACATATCTTACATGAAAAAATTGTCCTTCTAGTATAGGCAAAAAATATGATTTTAAAACATTAATATAAGAAGTGTTATTACTAGAATTAGAAAAAAAAATTAAAAAAAATTTATTGTGAATATCATATTCATGTAAAAATTGTATTATAGCGCCACTGATTACATCGCTAGTATGTGAAAATTCTAAAGGTTGTAGATAAATAGTACATTTTTGCAACATCTATTTTGGATCTAATTAATGTGCCTTGATACAATATAAGCGTAATTTTGTTTAGTATCCCATATACCATAAGTTAGAGAAAATTTATTAACATTTACAAAACTTTCTTTTAAAGCAGCTTTTTCTTTTTGAAAGATTTTCATAGCCCCTGCTATAGTAGTAGATCTCAAACTTTAGTAAAACAAGGATTAAGGTACTACTTTAATAATCGTAATACCAATCACTCTCACTAAATGTAAAAGGTTGTTCATCACAAATAATATATTTGTTAGCGCAATTTTGTTACGAGTAGCAGAATAAGTAAAGTTACCTACAAAAGATCCTTGAGGACCGCTACTTAACTATGTTTGTCTAGTATGTAGTTCGTCCTTGCCATAACAACTTTTATATTATCTTCTTAAAGTGCCCGTGCTATCATTTTTTTTATTTGTAAGTTTGCTTACATTTTTTGCATTGTGCCCCCTTAGATATTGGTTTTTCATCTTTTTGATCTAAAACCGGTTTACCTTAATTATCAGTGACATATAATTTATCATAATACACTACCAGAATAACACATATTAGCGACACCTAAAAATATCGCTAATAGATAAACTAATGTCGCTAAAATAATTTAGCGACATAATTAGCGACTTTTTTACGGTGTTACATATTTAATGGTCGCTAACAACAAAAATATCGCTAGTCGTCACTGTAGCGACATATATTTGCGACGAAACGACATCGCAAGATATACGACGATTAGCGACGTGTCGTCGTTAAATGGCGACATAATATTTGGCCGTAAAATTTTGCTACATTAGCGACATTATGAGCGACATTTTGCTACAACAATGCTGGCATGGCAAAACTTTCCATGTTAGCATGTTAGCGACATTTAACGACATACTAGCGACGTCCTTGGTATCAGTTAGCGACGTTCTGATACTTTTTTGCGACGTAAATGTACGTCGTGGAAAGTCGCAATACGTTGCAACACGCCGCTAAACTAAAAGTTAAAAAAATAGAATGCAGTTTGTAAAATATTTTTCAACCAAACTCTACCTGCAGTTATAAAATCATAATTTATATAAATAGACCCGGAGCAACCCTCCGTTGAATTTTCTGGGTTCGCCGACCCCTTCGGTGGAACACGCAACACTGGGAAATTATGGTGTATAGTTAATATGAATAATAAACTAAACTCAAATAGAAAGAAATCTATAAATTTATATTACAAAAAATATATCCCAAGAAGTATATAAATAAATTTAAAATAAGTGTCATATGCGTCTCAGAATGTAATAAAAAGTATAAAATAAATACATCAATGACCCAAGAATGGGCCAATACACACAAACACACTAAAACCTATTCAAACAAGGACTATTACTGACCAGAAGGAGCACCGTTGTGCATCTGGGATAGAAGGAACTCATACTGCTCCTGTGAAAGCATCGCCGATGCTGATGGAGGAGGCAATGATGGAGGCGGTGTCGATGCCGACGGACTAGGAGGACGTATCTGCTCCAATGCTAGTAGTCGAGCATTGTATGAATCTATCACAGATACCACCCTCGAAGTGTTCTCTGCCACCGATCGGCTCAACAAATCTTGCACGACATGGATCCTCGCAAGTTATTCGCTCATGGCCGTATGCGACCCCTCCAGCTCCGTCTGTCTATGATCCATAGACGCGGCTAGAGTTTCCAACCTGTACTCTATCATCTTGCCCATAGTCCTGAGCTCCATAAGGCTGTGCTCTATCGTATGGCTCAGAGTCCTGAGCTCCATAAGGCTATGCTCGAGCGAATCAAAACGTGCGATGATAGTCGTATCATTCGTCTGCGGTGCAGACTGTGGCCACTCCGTAATCCTTCATAGCAACTCATCACAAAGGTTAGCAATCTACGCTCCCCTGGGCTCATACCAACGCTTGTGAAGGCTGCGAGGAATCCACACTGGCAGAGGGGGCCCCGGATGACTGCGTCGTAACATAGGTGCCGTAAGATCCCCTACCATAGTACGTATCCCTCTAAAGACCAACAACGACAGTCATCCAGAGCTCGTCCACCGACGGAGCTGTAGAGGGCTGCGAGGAAGTACCAACCCCTCCCTCTGCAGGTGTACTAGCAGTTGTCCGCTCACGTAGTTTAAGATACTCGTCCTAAAAAGTGGTTGCTATCGTCTAAGTTACTTATTACTAACTATATAGATATCTATTTGCATATTTTCTAAATTATATTAAAACTAATACAAGGTAGTAAAATATACATAAGTTTGTGTGTCCTTCTCATCGATGAGCTTTTTGTCCTTCCGATGGGTGGTCAGGAAGACTGTCACCATCTTGGCATCCTCACCCCTCTATACCTGTTAAAAATTATATTATTTATTATTAAAATTAAACATCTTATCCTACTTGAATTAAAATAATATATATTTAATAGAATATATACCAGACGACAGAAATGTTCCGTCATGGGAATCGAGCCACCACACCACTTTCCTGCCTTCGACCAGCCGCCTTTGCCTTCTTTGACCATTCCTTGTAATTGGGGTCATCAAATCACGCCTTCATCGTAGTCCACTGCTCAGGCATGATCCAACCGTGGATCGATTCTCTATTGCCATCACGGACCTTCTAGTAGTTGATCACATCACGGATCAGCTTGGCGACGACGGCATGAAACTGCTCCTCGATCTTCTTAGCCCGGTGTGGTGGATAGAAATAGGTTTTCTACAAGAAAAAAAATAGAGAGTTAAATAATATGCATAAATAATTATTGATATTAAAAGTAAATATATTTTTACCTTAAAGTGGGCAAACCAAAATGCCTTCATATCTTTAGGAGCATCTGAGTAGTTAATCCAGGGCCAACCATAGTTCTGCCTCAGAAAATGCCCCAGTGCTCTCTGTACCGTCGAGGGACGATATCTATACAACGATAATTAAATTCATGAATATATAGATATAATTATTTGGAAAATATTAACTATTTAACTTACTTGCTAGGCCTGTCCTACCAAATCTCTATCCTCGTCACGTCCGGAGGTGCGCATGGAGGATCGCTCTGATCATGTGCAGACGGAGTCGGCTCGACCTCCTCTATCTGATCCTCTGTCTCCATGGTGCCGTCAGCAGGAGGAAGGCTGGACGGGGTAGTAGTCTCAAGCATAGAACTTCTGGTCGGAGGAGTGCTGTTACGTACCGTCGACGGAGTCGGAGATATGACTGGTCGGTACATTGAAGCACTCCACGACGAGGATCTGAAACCAGTAGTCGGTACCGGAGGAGCACTCCGTCTAGTGGATCTACCTCTGAATGATCCTCGTCGTCATGTGATACCTGATAATAACATATGATAATATAATAAATACGCAGACTTATAACAGTTCATAAAAATAGACAGACTTGGAGCAACCCTCCGTTAAAATTTTTTGGGTACGAAATATCACAAAAGTATATAAAATATCACAGTCACACAATAAACACAAAATAAAAGTATCCATACAGTTAAGATAGATGAAAATAAAGAATATAATTGATAACAAATATAAATATATGTATCAATACAATTAAAATAGATGTTATATTCCACATTAAAAATACAGTACATGTCTAGAGTTCTAAATGAATTTCTTTTTATTTTCAATCCTCTTATGGAATGCAGGGGGGCTGCTTGCTCGGGGGTATTTTTGTTTAAAAAATATGGTTAAACGAGGTAACCGTCAGTCGGGGACAATTTTCGTCAAAAGTGGGGGGGGGGGGGGTGGTTGTACATTATGGTAATTAGGTGGGGTGTACCTTGAATTATGGTAAATAAAGTATTGTGCAACTTAAATTTTCTCTATTTATATTTACTTATGAGGTTAACTATATATTATTTCTTACTATCAATTTAGGAGTATATATTAATAATTTATAGAATTATTTACTAGTTATCTATTCCTCAACTTATGTTGATACAGTTCCTATTTAGTTAACCACTAATCATTCATCTATATTAAACCATGTATTTTCTTATATGTGTCAGGGTTAGGGTTGTGTCCGAAGAGGAAGATGAAGTAGATGAAAGTGAAGATGAGGAGGATGAGGAAAATAAAGAAGATAAATTTTTAGAAGAAGAATTAAAATAAAAGGAAATCCATTTAGAACTCTAGCCATGTACTGTATTTTTAATGTGGAATGTAATATCGATTTTAACAGTATGGATACATATATTTATATATGTTATCAATTATATTCTTTGTTTTCATCAATCTTAACTATATTGATACTTTTAGTTTGTGTTTATTGTGTGACTGTGATATTTCATATACTTTTGTGATATTTCGTACCCAGGAAATTCAACGGAGGGTCGCTCTGGGTCTGTATATTTTTATGAACTGTTATAAGTCTGTGTATTTGTTTTACCATCATATGTTATTATCAGGTATGACAGGATGACGAGGATCATACATAGGTAAATCCTCTAGACGGAGTGCTCCTCCGGTACCTGCTACTGGTTTTGGATCCTCATCATGGAGTACTCCAGTATACCGACCAGTCATATCTCCGACTACATCGACGATACGTGATAGTATTCCTGGGTCCAACAGTTCTATGCCTGAGACTACTCCCCCGTCCAGCCTTCCTCCTGCTGACAACACCATGGAGACAGAGGAGCAGATGGAGGAGGGCGGGCCAACTCTGTCTGCGCATGATCAGAGCGATCCTCCATGCACGCCTCCCGGCGAGACGAGGATGGAGATTTGGTGGGACGGGCCTAGCAAGTAAGTTAAATAGTTAAAATTTTCCAAATAATTATATCTATATATTCATGAATTTAATTATCATTGTATAGATATCGTCCCTCGGCACTACAGAGAGCACTGGCCATTTTCTGGGGAAAAATATGGTGGGCCTTGGATCAACTGCTCAGATGCTCCTGAAGATAGGAAGGCATTTTAGTTTGCCCATTTCAAGGTAAAAATATATTTACTTTTAATATCTATAATTATTTATACATATTATATAACTCTCTATTTTACTTCTTGTAGAAAACCTATTTTTATCCACCACACCGGGCTGAGAAGATCAAGGAGCAGTTTTCTACCATCGCCGCCAAGCTGATCAGTGATGCGATCAACGACCAAAAGATCCATGATCGCGATGGAGAACCAATCCATGGTTGGATCACACCTGAGAAGTTGACTGCAATGAAGGCAAAATTCGATAAACTCAAGTACAAGGAATGGTCGAAGAATGCAAAAGCGGCTAGGTCGAAGGTAGAGAACTAGTGTGGTAGCTCGATTCCCATGACAAAATATTTTCATCATTTGGTATGTATTCTATTAAATATATATTATTTTAATACAACTAGGATAAGATGTTTAATTTTAATAATAAATAATATAATTTTTTAACAGGTACAGAGGGGTGAGCACGCCAACATGGTGACAGTCTTCCTGGCTACCCATCGAAAGGACAGAAAGCTCATCGATGAGAAGGCCACGCAGACCTATGTACGTTTTAATACCCTGTGTTAGTTTTAATATAACTTAGAAAATATACAAATAGATATCTATATAGTTAGTAATAAGTAACTTAGACGTTAGCAACCAATTTTCTAGGATGAGTATCTTAAACTACGTGAGCGGACGACTGCAAGTGCACCTGCAGAGGGAGGGGTTGAAACTTCTTTGCAGCCCTCTACAGCTCCATTGACGAACAACCTCTAGATGACTGCCGTTGGTGGTCTTCAGAGGGGTACGTACTATGGTACGGATCCTACGACGCCAATGTTATGACACAGTCATCTAGGACCCCCTCTGTCAGTGTGCATTCCTCGCAGCCTTCATAGGCGTCGACACGAGCCCAAGAGAGTGTTGATCATCAGATTGCTGACCTGCGTGACGAGTTGCTATGAAAGATTACGGAGCGGCCAAAGTTTTAGTCGCAGACGGATGATGCGACGATCATCGCACGTTTTTATTCGCTCGAGCATAGCCTTATGGAGCTCAGGAATCTGAGCCATACGACAGATCATAGCCTTATGGATCTTAGGACTATGGGCCTGAGGATAAAGCACAGCTTGGCAACTCTGGTCGCGTCTACAGAGCACATACATACAGAGCTGGAGGGGTCGCATACTGCCATGAGTGACTCACTTGCGAAGCTCTATGCTGTGCAGGATTTGTTGAGCCGGTCGGTGACGGAGAATACTTCGAGGGTGGTATTTACCATGGATTCATACAATGCTCGACTACTAGCATTGGAGCAGATACGTCCTCCTGGTCCGCCGACATCGACATCGCCTCCATCACTGCCCCCTCCATCGGCATCAGTGACGCTTTCACAAGAGCAGTATGAGTTCCTTCTATCCCAGATGCGCGACAGTGCTCCTCCTGATCAGTAGTAGTCCTTGTTTGGACATGTTTTAGTGTGTTTGTGTGTATTGGCCCTTTCTTGGATTTTTGATTGTAAACCGCCTAAATTTTTTAATTTTTTTTAAGTATTTTTTATTAAATTATTAAATTTCTTTAGAGTATTTTCATAGTTAATTAGAAAATAAATTTTATTTAATTTATTTACTTATATAAATACTCATTTATAATTATTCCACAAAATAATTTTTTATTATTTTTTTAGTCTTGTTAAAGGGTGATAGATTTTCTAGAATTTATTCTGTGTGCAATTTTTTTTAAATTTTTATATAATCTCATATATATATATATATATATATGTAAATATATATAAATATAATAATAATAATAATAGTAATAATAATAATAATAAATAATAGTAATAGTAATAGTAATAATAGTAATAATAATAATAAGTAATACTAATAGTAATAGTAATAGTAATAATAATAATAATAATAATAATAATAATAATAATAATAATAGCAATAAATAATAGTAATAGTAATAACAATAATAATAATAATAATAATTATTATTATTATAATATTAGTAATAATAATATTAATAATAAATAAAAAGAAAAGAAAAATGAAAAAGAAAAGAAAAAGAAAAGAAAAAGAAAAAGAAAAGAAAAGAGAAGAAAATAATAATAATAACTCAAAAAAAAACACAAAATCTAACCTATTCCTAAACCTACCTACAGACCCCCACCAAACCCACAGACCCCATCCCGATTCTCTCTCCCTATATATATACACATATACGTAAACCAACTACCAAACCCTAAACCCTAACCCTAGCCCGACCTTCGGCCGACCTCCCGACGCTGCCAACCGCAGCCGCCGCGCCGCTGCCGCCGGCGACCGCCACGGCGGTCCGCACGCGCGCCCGCAAGTGCAGCAGCAGCGCAGTTCCGCCCCTCTATTCGCGGTATGATATCTCTCTCATCTCTCGTCATTTTCTCGAGCGGTTAGTCTGTGTATGTTCACAACCTAACCCTCTAGGATTTCCTTCAAGCGGGATAAGTTTTCGTGTCCGGGATTGGTCGAAAATTCGACCAAAAAATGGCCGCAAAACTGACAAAAAACAGTCCAGAATTTCAACACCAAACCCCCATGTTCATGCCTAATTTGCCACCAACCAGTTTAATATTTTTAAAATCTAATTAAAATATTTTCTTCCCAATATAACCGAGAATTGAACTGTTCTTTTAGTTTTTATTAATTCGTTTTATTTATTAAATTATTCGACCTCCAAAACGATCAAAAACTTGATCTTTTAAAATTAAGATTTTGTGATACGGAGTGCGCCCCACCAAACGGGACCGCCTTGTCACGTACCAAATGCACCAAAAGGTGCATATGATATATCCTAACGTGTGGGCTTTCGCAGAAGTTGATTCAGACGTGTGTGCGCGTCGGAATCAACCCGTATCCGTAAAAAGTTCCCGTATCATGACTTTTTTAAAATATCATCCCATTTTGTGTACGCTCATCGGAATATGACAAAACTTGCGCCATTGGATTCCTGGTATCACGCTGGTCCTGTGACCCAAGTTTCATGTAATTCTGAGACAGTTGACCAAGCCGCCTATTCACGGGCTCCACGTTCGACTTGAAGGGCGAATTTGTGATCGGCTCACCGGAATCCAAAATTGGACATACCGTTGAGTTCGTATCGATATTTAGAATTTGTTTGACCTATTATTTGTTCTATTTAGAGACCTTTACCTCTAGTACATATTTCGGTGCAAAGTTGGCACATGTGGACCCCGCTTTGATCCGAAATGGTAGTGTTTTCTAGCTATCTCGCTTATTCTGGGAACGTTGGTGATGTTTATTTCAGCATCCGGAGACGTTCATTCTGATGTCATTATTTTGATCCCTTGTTCTTGATGTTTGGACGCTTATACTTCGCAGCTTTCTTGCCAGGCAAGATATCTTGCCAAATTATTTATAGTACTTTGCATGCTTATTAAATTTTTATATATTTATTATATATGTATTTTCTTTCAGTCATAATTATATACTATATATATGTTGACACATATTTGACACATAGTATCATGGGAGGGGAGGACAATTAGTAGGCGTATGGGCTACCCACTCTGGTAAACCGTAGTAACTTACGGGAGTTGTGTCGCGAGGGTCGCTACGCCCGCGGTATGTTGATTGATGGTGTCACGATGGTCGCTACCCTCGCGGTATGACGACTGATGATGTTCATGATGTGTGTGTGAGTTGTGAGAATAAATAGAGTATTCTACACCTACCCATACGTCGAAATGGTTGTCCTCATTATGTATATTCATATAGATTGTCTAGTACAGCGTACTTATATAATTTTTGTCTATTATGCATGTTTTACTGTATTCAATTGGGATGCTTCTATGTATCTTGTTACGTCCCTCTGAGGACCTGGTCCCTTTCCAGGTGTAGACGATCTTGACTATTCGCAGGAGCACGGATCAGGACTTGCTACTTATCTCTCTTTCGAAGAGGTCTTCTCTTCGAGTCCCATTGTTCATTAGATGTACTTATTTGGTTTCTCTTATATTCTAGTTGGTAGTAGATTTGTCTCCACCCAACTACTCGTTCTTATCAAGCATTTTATACTTGATTCAGTTATATAGTTGATTGGTTATTTGATTTTGTGGATGAGATCTAGTTATGCCTTGTGACTTATGACATAAATCTATACCACTTGTGAATTATTATTCATAATACAGCGTACGTATATGATATGGTTTTCATATATTGGAGTTGCCATATACATACGGCTGGCATGCTTACGTATTTCTACTCTTACATATTTTGAGACTGGGGTATGACATTGATGTATTTATTTCATAATTTTTATTACATTCTAAGACGCATGTGACACTTATTTTAAATTCATTTATCTATTCTTGGGACATATTTAGTGTAATGTAACTTTGTAGATTTTTTCTATGTGAGTTTAGTTTATTATTCATATTAACTATACACCAAAATTTCTCGGTGTTGAGTATTCCACAGAAGGGGTCAGCGAACCCAAAAAATTCAACGGAGGGTTGCTCTGGGTCTATTTATATAAACTGTGATTTTATAATTGCAGGTAGAGTTTTGTTGGGAAATATTTTATAAACTGTATTCTATTTTTTTTAAAATTTTAATTTAGCAACGTGTTGTGACGTATTGCGACGTTCCGCAACGTATTACGTCATAAAAAAGTATCGAAACGTCGCTAACTGATACCAAGGACGTCGCTAGTATGTCTCTAAATGTCGCTAACAAGATGATATGGCAAAATTTGTCATGTTAGCATTGTTGTAGCAAAATATTGCTCATAATATCGCTAATGTAGCGACATTTTGCGACCAAATATTACGTCACCATTTAATGACGATACGTCGCTAATAATCGTATATTCTGCAACGTCGTTTCGTCACAAACATACGTCGCTACAGCGATAACTAATGACATTTTTGTTGTCAGCGACCATGAAATACGCGACACCGTAAAAATGTCGCTAATTACGTCTTTAAATTTTTTTCGCGACGTTATTTTACCTATTAGCGACTTTTTTAGGCGTCACTAATATGTGTTATTCTGGTAGTGAGATATCTTAATATTCCAATGTCTAAGAGTAGGTGCAAAACTATATCTAAATAATAAATTAACAGAGAATGCAATATCTGGTCTTGTGCATTGTGCTAGATATAATAGTGCCCCGATAGCACTTAAATACGGTACTTCAGGACCAAAACCTTTTTTATCTTTTCCCTTTGGTCGGAATGGATCTTTATCCAAATCTAAACTACGTACAACCATAGGTGTACTTAGTGGATGTGCTTTGTCCATTCTGAATTGTTTCAAAATCCTTTTAATATATCAAAATTAATGTACTAATATTCTATTAGAACTTCGTTCTATTTGCAAACCAAGACAGAGTTTTAACTTTTCTATATAATTCTCGTCTAAGTTTAATTGAATATATGCCCTTTAACTTAGTATCTGGCATTGTAAATCCTTCTGGAATTTTTATATAGATGTCAATATCTAAGTCTCCGTACAAATATGCAGTTATAATATCCATAAGTCTCATATCAAGATTTTCAGAAACTGTGAGACTGATTAGATATATACAAGTAATGACATCCATAACTGGAGAATATGTCTCTATATAGTCAATTCTAGGTCTTTGAGAGAAACCTTGTGCTACAAATCAGACTTTGTATATTTCAACTTCGTTCCTCTCATTTCGTTTTCTCACGGACACCTATTTAAAACCAACGGGGTTTATGCCCTTTGGTGTTTCCACTATAGGTTCAAATACACCACATTTTTTTAAATATTTTAATTCTGCTTGAATAACATATTTCCACATAGGACAATCTTTTCTTTGTCGACATTCATTTATACTACGTGGTTCATTTTTATAATCATCATTGTCCTTTGATATTTTAGTATCTACTGCATAGCTAAATATGTCATCGATGATAAGTACTTTCCTATTTAACAATTCACCTGAACATGCATGGAATATCGAGATCTCTCCATTTTCAAGTACATGTGCCACTATAGAGGCATCCATAGGCATTTCAGTGAATTTGAAAACTTGCACATTTTTATTATTTGCTTCTGGAGCTCCAGCCACTATAGGGCATTTATCAAGACAAGATGTTTCAATAGCTCTCCTCTTTCTAGGAGCAATATCGAACCTATAGGCCTACCACGCTTCTGATGTATAGTAGTAGATTCATTTGTCGCCTTATTTGGATTTTGTCCAACTTGAACAGTGATTCTGGCTGGCACATTCATAGCTGGCACATGTGATTTAGTTACCTTTGCAGCATCATTAAATGCATTAGGTAATTGATTTATGATTTCTTATAAATTTATCTTTCTCCTTATCTCATAATCACATTGTGGAGTTCTTGGATCTTGATGAGATAGAATAGACGTAATATATGTCAATTCACGTCGTTCATTAGCAATGGGTTATTCTATATGAACAATTTTTTGCTTTTCTCCCCATAACAGCGAAAAAAAATCTCTCATCAAATTGACAATCATCAAATCTTTGCAGTGAAGACATCACCAGTCATTGGTTCCAAATACTTTATTATGGAAGAAGACTCAAAACCAATTTATATTCCTAAACGTCGTTGGGGACCCATCTTAGTTCTTTTCGGGGGTAGAATTGGGACATATACTGTACATCCAAACTTTTTCAAATATTAAATGTTGGGTTGTTTACCACTAACAAGTTGTATAGGTAAAAAAAATATGGTAGGCCATGTGTCTAAATTTAACTAGAGATACAGCATATAAAATAACATGTCCCCAAGCCTCAATTGGCAAATTAGATTGCATTAGTAGAGGTCTAGCTATAAGTTGGAGATGTTTGATTAATGACTCAGCTAACCCATTTAGAGTGTGCACATAGGGAATATGATGCTCCATCTTAATTCCTAATTATGTACAATAATTATCAAAAACTTGTGAGGTAAATTATGCAGCATTATCAAGTCTAATTGATTTAATCATGTTATCAGGAAACTGAGATCTAAGTTTTAAATTTTGGGCCAAAAGATGAGAAAATGCAAGATTTCTAGTAGACAATAAACAAACATTTGACCACCTAGTAGATGCATCTATGAGTACCATAAAATATCTAAAAGGACCGCTAGCACGGTGAATAGGACAACAAATGTCTCCTTGTATTCTTTGCAAGAAAGTAAGACTCATTATTAACTTTTAGCAAAGTTGATATAGTTATAAACTTTTCTTGTGAACAAGGAACACATAGGTAATTCTTTGGTAAGCCAAGATCGTGATTTTCCAATAAATATCCACAAGAATTGTCAATGATCCTTTTGAACATAGTTTATCCCAGATGAACCAAATGATCATGCCAAATGGTACATAGGACATGATCATTTGCTTTATGTTTTGCCACATTCATATGAGATTCAATTATACCAATGGTGGTGTAATACAAATCCACCTAAAGACAAGAGAATTCTTCTAATGTGAACTTTTTGCTCCCAACATTAGATATGATACATAATATCTCTTTATTGTTATCATTTTGAGTTTTAATATGGTACTCATTTTTGCGTATATCTTTGAAACTCAGCAAATTCCTTTTGGAATTGTGTCACTACGATATTTCTAGAATATGGATATTTTTGTTATTTTATATTATTCATATATTGTGTATATTTTATTTATATATGGTAATTATTAGTATTGGTTAGAAGATTGGACTACTTAATTAGACAACCCTAGTGGACCTAACTAACTTGACATGGTATTTGAACCCAACATTTAGACTAGTCACTTTTGGACCCAACTTAAGTTAATCCTCTTCCTTAATTAGAAATTAGATTAAGCTTTCATTATGATTAGAAGCTTCCATTAGTTTAATAACTCCTCATGACAAACCATAGGGGGGCATATTAGACTTTTTGCATTAGCTAACCCTAGGAGAACATGGTCGACCCTAATTTGGGGGGGGGGGGGGGGAGACTCTCTCTCTCCTCTCTTTCTTCATTTCCAAATATTTTCTAATTTAGTTTTCCCCCAAATCCCTTTATTCCTCCACCAAATTTCTTTAAATTAATCCTAATCTCTCTTATTTCTATCATCTAAGGGGTCTAGAGGCTTGGATTGCAAGAAACATTGGAGAAGGAGTTTGACTAAGAGTTCGTGTCCAAATTGTGTCATATTGAGCTTTCATTGGGAATCCATCTCCCAATAGGTAAATTCTGAATTTTTTTTCTCTAATTAGTTCTATTTAGTATTTTAGAGCATTTAGAATGTACCCATGCATTAGGGATACCCATAGGAAGGAGTTTGAACTTCTATTGACCCTATTTGTGATTTTTACATTGAGTTTGTGTCTATTTTGGAGGATATCCGAGAATAAGATACCAAGTATTTGTTATTAGGTTTGGTAGACCTAATTAGAGTTAAATTGGTCATGTGGGTGTAGATACGTGTCCACAATTTGATATGGGTAGGCTGTATCATGACACGGTATGATACGGTATAATATGTGGCTATATTTTGGAGGTTTTGAGTCCATTGGTGACATTTCCCTCCATTCTTTATTGTATCTAATAATATTAGATATAAATAGATGTATTTAATATGTATATTTATTATTAGTTAAGTATTGTAAGTTTTGACACTTTAGTTGGTGGTGTATTACTAGTTGTTCATCAAGTGTTTATTGTTTTGACACTTAGGAATGGGTAGATTTGTATATAGTTATTGGGTACTATATATATGGTTGTGTTAGATTGTATTATATATGAATTTAGATGTGTTAGTATATATATTATACTATATGTTAGTGTATTGAACTATATAAATTTATTCATGAGTTATTGTGGCATGGGGAGCAGTGAAGTGCTCGAGTGATACATGTGTACTGTGCTTGAACACCGTGGTTCAATTTTGAGTGTAGTATCAGTCAGTTGAACTGTGAGTGCTGTGGTTTCTATATATGTGTGTGAGTGTAGATCCAATAGCACTGGTATTAGGGTGTTGAGCCTTGGATTGCCTGTTGTGGTATTCAGTTAGTCAGAGGGATGCTCGGGTATGACACAGTGGAGAGTGTATCAGTGAGCTTACTGTAACAGTAAGCAATATAGACTGATATATGTAGTATTAGTGGCATGGTTGCAAGCAACTGATGGGGTGTTGTGAGTTATCAGTTTTGGTAGGGGAGATGTCAGTTATATGAGTTTGAGTAGAATGAACTGTGTTCAGTAATAACAAATGAGGATCAAGCAGCAAGGATAAGACTCGAGTAATATCTCTTAGTTGAGGATTGATATTTAGTGAGTTGTGTGAATGGATTGAGTGTTCCTGTGCACTTGCTCAGGTTGTGCCAGGTTATACAGCATGCTATTGGAGGGTTGCACTCCTCTGATTAGTGTAACTAAGATATGATACCTTGGTGTATTAATAAGTATCAGTAGCTATGAGAGGTGTGAGTAGGCCGAATCTGTAGGCAGTGTGTGTAACTGGTAACTGTGTGTTATCAGTTCAGTTTTGGAGAAACAAGGGCAGCTAGGCTCGGGTATGGAGTTATTTGCATTTGGAAGCAATGGTAGTAGCAGCATTAGCATAAGTAGTTGTGAGGTCGAAGGTAAATTGGTATTTAGCTGGGTGTTGATGTAGGGACTTGATCTATGTGGAGTATTTACAGTTGCATGTTAGCCTTGTGTAATGTCTGGGTTAGAGGGTGTGAGATAAAGTACATGTTATGTGTTTGGATACAGTGTGCAGACATGGGGTAGCTTGTGCATCTAGTTATATCGATGTCAGTGCTAAGTGGTGTGTGTGTGGTTTTAGAAGAGGTAAGTTAGTATTAGTTACTTGAGTTAGTATAAGTTAGTATAGGCTAGTATTGGTATACTAATATAAGTTAGTATCAATTATTGATACGAGTTAGTATTAGTTAAGATATTAGCTAGTACTATTCCATCTATTGTCTAGTATTATTAGATAGTAACTTATATGGTTAGAATACCTTGGTACCACTAGTATGAGCTAGGTAATGACTAGTTTAGTTTGATATTGTCTAATATAGACTATTATGATATAGAAATTGACTAGTGGGCCTAGTTAACCTAGTTCGGACTTAGACATGGCCTAGAAACATCATTATGGGTTAGTTAATCATACTCATCCTTCATTTCACCCTATTAAGGTCTTTGTGACTCCATTTTGGACATCAATCCTCACACTTGGCCCAGGACCATAGGCAAGTACATTCTCTGACATTTTCTATTATTTTGATGATTACTATGATTCTAATTTGCAGTGTTATACTTGATTTTGACACTGTGGATACACGGACTAATATCATAGATACCTGTCATGAGGAGTCGTGATTGGATCCATCGTACTAGCCAGGGACGGGGAAATATTGGCAAGTTACGTGATCATACCCCACTTTACATGCATCATAACTTACCCCACATATCACGTAGGGTGTAGCCTGACCATATTACATGCCTCATAGCCTGTTATATATGATTAGCCTGACTCTTGCTCGCATCATAGCTAACCAGATGGTTAGCCTGACCTACATGTATCATAGCTAATCATAATAGCAAGCCTGATCTTGTCTCAAGTCGATCACATAGAAAACTAATATTTCAAGGCACTTAGCCAGTATTTTTATTTCCAGTTCATACATTGCTAGTATTCACATCTATCTGTTCTCATTGCTTACTGTTACCAGTATACTCATTACTAGTTATTCCTTTATGATATGATGATTGTCTTTCTAGTTTTTCTTGCATTCCTGTATTTTATTTCCATCATGTATATTCTTTGCTCGCTGTTTTATAGTTTTATCAATATAATTGGAACTGCTGTTAGTTTATGTGCTTCGTTCTAATCTTGACTGGATAATATTTTTCAGAGGACTTAGAGGACTTCTGTCTTACTTTTTATTGACCGGGAGTAGATGAGGATTATATCCAGGAGTTTTCGGAGGAGCCATTTCCCATAGAGGCGATACCACCAGCAATGGCCTAGTTAGCATCTAATTTTTTTGTGTTTGGATTATTCCAACTTTGAGATATTCTGAGTTATATTATTTAAGACTTATGTTGTATTTGAGTTAGCTAGACTCTTAGGCTTATTATTATTATTATTTGAGATATTCATTCCTAGACTTATGTGTTAGAACTTCTTTATATCATTTTATATCTTTATCGTGTCATTCATCTTCCTATAGATATTATTGTGATTGAGTATTGGTTCAATATTAGATTTATATTCATCTTGTCCTCCTTATGGAGTTGAGATCATTGACAAGTTATATATATTATTGTGAGATATGATAGATAGTATTGTGACCTAGACAACATTCTACCGTGGATGTCGCGGCGTAGGTTGGACGTACCCACGACTCATGCCCAATTTCTGGGTACGGGTCGTGATACATTTTTATGGTGGCCCATGCATGTCTAGTAAGTCTAAGTCGCAACTAGTGCGGTATCGTAGTAGTGCTCAGACTTATAGAACTATTACGAGCCTAATATAGGATATAAGGTATATGATGAGAGTATCTCAATCATAACTAGAAAATATATCCAATCTATTAATTTGATATTTGTATCATTCTGAATAATTGCTTTCTTTAAATTTTACTGTCCTTCTTTGATGATATTGTATCTTTTGCCTTAATTGACTTCTTCTTGTTTTGATCTGTCTTTAGGTCACGACCCGTACCCGGGGTAAGGGTACTAGTCGGAAACAACGCCCAGCCTACGCCGCAGAATCGGCGGTAGAACGCTGTCTAGAAAGTCTATCTAATATAATGAACCACCAAAAGATAGTGTACTCAATCACAGAACTAAGATAGAATGAACACGGATCAGATAAGAATAGAATAGTCATCAACTCATGAGTTTAAAATAATACATCAATGAGTCTGAAGAGTAACAAAAATAAGCTGGAGACAAATCCAGTACAAAAGAATACTATCATACTACAAGCTACACTCCAGGGTCAACTGTCTCAGTTGGGATAAGTCCCTCTTGAGCCAGGGTCTCCGAATCTAAACCCACAACATCCTGGGGTCCATAATAGGTAGGGTACTCCTCAGTGTCATCTGGAAAAATATATCCAGTCAGGAAAGGAGCAGAGTACATCTCTAACAGCAGTTCTAATCCATGATAAAAACTATGTAACAGTAAATAGCTGTGGATAAACAAGATGCACAAAATAGATACAAGAGATATATAGACAATAAGGAAATACTGGAAAGAAATACAATAATGAACAATATGCCAATGAAACAATAATACTAATGACTAAGTGTGTGAGTACTAGCTTAACATGTGATCGGCTTGGGCAAGATACAATGCGGCCTGGCTAATCATACGTGCGGTGCATGATCAACACTATTCGCTTACCAATACTTTATTCAATAGGGATTTGATCACATATCTATACTAATACTCCCCACCCCCAACTGGTATAATAGATCCAACCACGGTATGCTATGGCACTAGATTCCCCAAGAAGATAGCTAGTCTCCCCGAGAACCGGTGTCTGTACATGTACAAGATAACCAATGAAACAATACTTGCACCATATACACCATATACCAAGGAATAACATCTCATGATGAGATCCGGATATACCAATCCGTGTAACCATAGTGTCGAGAGAAACATGTAAATCTACACTAGATACAACGAACATAGAGGATATCATAAATGAGAAACTATCAGAGAATGTACTCGCTTGAAATCCAAAGAACAGTCTCACAGATGTCTGACTCGGTGCCTCGAAGACCTAGATATGGAATACCACATTAAAACAAGGTCCCGGAAAGAGAACAAGTCAAACTAGTCAACTCCTAGGTCAATAAATAAATTCTAAGTCAAAAGTCAACTATGGTCAACTCTAAAGTCAACTAAAGTCAAACCAAGGTCAACCTCACAAGAAATCTATATAAATAATATAGAAATAAAATACAACAATTTAGGAATAAAAATTAGATCCCAAATCATACTCACACAAAGTATACTACTAATACAAATAGTATATACCCTAAAATAATATATAAACAACCAATATTTATACAAATAAAATAATATATTATTACAAATATTATACAAAACACATATATATACACATATATATATATATACAATAATAATATATAAAATATAATTTAAAACTGTCAAAGCGTCACTGAAAACAGTGAACAAAACAAGATAAAATAAAAATAGGTTTAATAGTGACAGTCTTGACTGTCACTGAAAATTCGTCGCAGAAACTCCATATACAAAACCGCTGCTGTCACAGTTTGCTGACAGTTTCAAACTGTCACAAAAAAAAATGTCGCTGAAAGGTTGCCGCTCAAAACTGCCGCAGCATTAATGACAGATCTGTCATTAATGCTGACCACTGTACAGCGGCTGCTGTTCAGACCAAATAATGACAGTTTCACTGTCATAGAAACTACTGTCACCAAAATAATAAAAATATAAAAATATATATATATAAATATAAATATATATATGCAATAATAATCACAATACATATATATAAATAAATAATTATATACTTATATATATATGCACATATAAACTTATAATTAAATACCAATAGTTACAACACATGCACATATTAATGTTTATATTTTACATGGCTAGAAGCACACCTAAAATATATACATTAATATACAAATAATTACATAATAATTATAAATAATATAATTACACAATTAAACACATAAATATATTTTATAAAACATTTATGTATAATTTATACTATTAACATAAGTACATATATAATTACATGCAAGAAAGCTACATATTATATTTGTACATCATATTAGCACACACAAAAATATATAGATCTATGCTACAATAATTACTATAATAAATACACAAAATAAATATATAATATCTATATATATTTACTAATTATAATTGAAGAATTTAAACCATACATAATTAGATCTATTCAAAAATCCACACAATTGGAGAGTATCACACCGTATCCCACTAGATCTAGGATACGCATGTGACACGAGTCCAACACACAACCAATTGCACCCCGAAGGATACAAACAAATCATAAATAATATTTATGAATAAATTAAAGTGTCAAAAGTAGATCTATGTGTCCGTGTCAAAATACGACATGTTCAAAGCCCCGTGTCGGAGGGAAAACCCCCAAAATGACACGTATCACCAAATAGTTGGGATACGAACCACATGTACCAAATTATGGACACGACACTAGCCCCAAACACATAAGCTCATGTCCAATTGATCTATAGGATCAATTGATACACACAACAAAATGTAAATTCGGAATTCCAACAAAATTAACACAAAAAGTACCATAACTTTCTCCATGGGTCTCCTATGAACACAAAACAAAGTCCTATGGGTAGTACATACATATAGGTTGATTTTATATGATTAAATCTCAGATTTAGAAGCTATTTAAATGGGAAAATCTGAATTATACCTATTGGGAGATGGATTCCCAATGAAACCTCCAATTGAGAAGAACTTGCTTCCAAATTGTAGATCCTTGCTCCTCTTTGTAGATCCTTGCTTCCTTCTTCTAGATCCTTGCTTCCTCCTTCTCTAATGGTGAATTGGAAAGAATTTGGAATGAATTTGGTAGGGAATTGGAATGGAAATGGAGGGAATTTGGGAGTGGGAAATTCTAGATCTAGATTTGGAATGAGAATGAGAAGAGAGAGAAATTCCCCCCCCTCTTTTAATAGGCCGGCCTTGCCCCTCTCCCAAGCAATTATAAAATGTCCAATGTACCCCTTGGGGCCTCTCATGAAGAAATAATTAAGGAAGGAAGCTTCTAGTCTAATCACTTAATTAATTTAATCCATCTCCTTAACTATGGGCTTTCTAAATGGGCCAAATCTAACTATTTAATTCATGTTGGTCCATGGGTCCAAACTACACTAGTTGGGTCCACTAAAATAAGTCCAAAATAATTAAATAACATCCAACAACAATTAAATAATACAACAAAAATTATTTACCATGCACAATATTTATTTAAATAGAAAATTACTAAAATACCCTTTTTCCTAAAATGTGGTAGTGACAAGTCTACCCTCCTTAAAATAATTTTGTCCTCGAAATTCAAAGACGAAAACTACCCCCAGAAAAACACAGAACAGAACTAAAGAATCACAACTAACTAATGAACAGAACATAACAATGAACAGAACATAACTAGAAATAACATACCTCAAGGTACAAACAAATATGGATAACGCTCTCGCATGTCATCCTCTCTCTCCCAGGTAGACTCCCCCGGAGAGTGATGCCTCCATGCGACGCGCACCAAAGGAATAGTCTGGTTCCTCAGCACCTTCTCTCTCCGATCCAGAATCTCAACTGGCTGCTCTGGATAGCTAAGAGTAGGGCCCACCTCTATCTCCGAGTGATCCAATACATGACTAGGATCTGCCACGTATCGTCTCAACTGCGACACATGAAACACGTTGTGCACTCCCTCCAATGCAGGTGACAAGTCTAGTCTATAAGCAACTGCACCGACCCTCTCTAGAATAGTGAAAGGTCCGATGAATCGCGGACTAAGCTTTCCGCCTCCACCGAAGCGAATCGTGCCTCGTGTCGTAGAAATCCTCAGAAACACCAAACCACCCACCTAGAACAAAACACCATCTTAAGAACTTAATCTATAACAAACAAGAACAAGCATAAACAAAATCTAAACTATACCTCAAACTCCAAAGGTCTCCGATGGCTATCGGCCCAATGCCGCTGTCTGTCCTGCGCCACTCGAAGTCTGTCTCTGATCAAATGAACCTTCTCCGCTGCATCCACAACCATCTCTGGCCCAAGCAAAATTCTCTCTCCAACATCGTCCCAAGACAAAGGAGTACGACACCTCCAACCATATAGAGCTTCAAAAGGTGACATCTCTATACTGGCCTGGTAACTGTTGTTGTAAGCAAACTCTACCAAATGGAGATGGTCCTCCCAAGAACCCCCGAAATCTAGTACACAAGTGCGCAACATATCCTCGAGAGTCTGGATAGTCCTCTCTGACTGTCCATCTGTCTGGGGATGATATGCAGTACTAAACTTGAGCTGAGTGCCCAAACTCTCCTGCAAACTCCTCCAGAAATGAGAAGTGAAATGACTATCTCGATCTGAGACTATGCTGACGGGAACTCCGTGTATCCTAACGATCTGCCTCACATACATCTCTGCCAGCTTCTCCGTAGATAAACCCACCTTGAAAGGCAAAAAGTGGGCCGACTTGGTCAATCTATCAACAATGACCCAAATTGCGTCTTTTTCTCCTGGAGATCGTGGAAGTCCGGACACAAAATCCATAGTAATGTGTTCCCACTTCCACTCTGGAATGGATAATGGCTGAAGTAAACCTCTGCCTCTCGACTTTTATCTGCTGGCACACTAAGCATCTGGATACAAATTGTGCCACTTCCCTCTTTATGCCATACCACCACACACTCTCTCGTATATCCCGATACATCTTGTTAGCACCTGGATGTATGGAATACTGAGAGAGATGCGCTTCCTGCAACACCTCCTCGCGCAACTCCCCACTAGGCACACACAATCTAACTCCATGCCTCAAGGATCCATCCTCTGCAATAGTGAAATCATCCTCCAATCCTGCTCTCACCTGAGCTCTGATACTCCTCAAAGATACATCATCATACTGTGCTGCCTTGATCCTGTCCATCAAATCTGAGTGTATCTGCAATCCCCACATCTGTATAGCACACCCAGGAACAATTACCTCAATGCCCAAGCTCTCCAAGTCCTCCAACAGATATCGATCCTGCGTCAAGAACATAGCTACCGGATACCTGCTCAAAGCATCGACAACTACATTGGCTTTCCCAGGATGATATTGCAAAGAGATATCAAAATCCTTCATCAATTCCAACCACCGACGCTGCCTCATGTTCAACTCCTTCTGCGTGAAAACGTACTTCAAGCTTTTGTGGTCTGTGAAGATCTCCACACGCTCTCCGTACAAATAATGTTTCCACAACTTCAGGACGAATATGACAGCTGCCAACTCCAAATCATGGGTAGGATAGTTCTTTTCATGAGGACGCAATTGCCTGGATGCATAGGCAATCACTTTTCCATGCTGCTGAAGAACACAACCTAAACCCTTCCCCGATGCATCACTATAAATAGTGAAACCTCCGGACCCTGATGGCAACGTCAAAATAGGAGCAGACGTCAACCTCTTCTTCAACTCCTCAAAAGCAACCTGACAATCCTCCGTCCAAACAAACTCCACATCCTTCCTTGTGAGTCTGGTCATCGGCTCGGCAATCCTCGAAAAATCTTGCACAAACTTCCTGTAATAGCCTGCCATTCCAAGAAACTCCTGATCTCTGCTACTGAACTCGGAGTCTTCCAAGATTCCACTGCTGAAATCTTTTTCGGATCCACTGAAATACCATCACCAGTCACAACATGCCCCAAGAATTCTACTTTGTCCAAGAAAAACTCACATTTGGACAACTTTCCATACAGCTTCTCCTTCCTCAGCACATCCAACACAATCCTCAAATGCTCCTCATGCTCCTCCGGTGTCCTCGAGTATATGAGTATGTCGTCGATGAACACCACCACGAACTTGTCAAGGTACTGGTGGAACACCTTGTTCATCAAGTTCATAAATACCGCCGGTGCATTAGTCAAACCAAACGGCATCACCATAAACTCGTACTGACCATACCGAGTTCTAAAAGCAGTCTTCGGTATGTCCTCCGGCTTCACCTTCACTTGATGGTAGCCTGATCTCAAATCTATCTTAGAAAACACCTTCGCACCACTCAACTGATCAAACAGATCATCAATCAGTGGCAAAGGATACTTATTCTTGATAGTGAGATTATTCAAAGCCCTGTAATCAATGCACATGCGCACCGATCCATCATTCTTCGGTACAAATAATACCGGGGCTCCCCATGGTAAAGAACTCGATCTGATAAACCCCTTATCCTGCAATTTGTCCACCTGCTTCTTCAACTCGACCAGCTCGTTGTTGTTTACTCTATAGACATGTTGCGAAATTGGTTCTGCACCTGGCACCAAGTCTATAGAAAATTCAACATCTCGATCTGGTGGCAATCCTGGCAATTCCTCAGGAAACATATCCAAGAATTCTGCTATCAACGGATGTGGCAACTCCTTGTCTTCTACCATAGCTCCACAAATAATGCCTTCTTCCTGCTCCGCAGCTCCTCTAGCAAACTTGAACTCTGGCTCTCCTGGCGAACCAAACAAAACTCTACCTCCTCTACAGTCTATGCTAGCACGGTGCCTACTCAACCAATCCATCCCAAGTACAATATCGTAGCTCGGAAGTGGCATTACAAGTAGACACGCACTCAACTCCCGGCCTCCCAGAGTAACTCTCTGATCCTTGCAAATATCATTAACCAGGATAATGCCTCCCCCGGTCATGATCTTGCAAGTCCTAAGCAAAGACTCAGCTACCAAACCATGCTTCAGAGCAAAAGAAACAGATACAAAACTATGGGAAGCACCACTATCAAACAAAGCTAAAACTAGAATGGAATCAAGAAGAATAGAACCTGCGATGACATCTCCTGTGGGTTCCTCCTCTTCGACGGTCATAGCAAATGCTCGTCCCTGCCGAGCACCTCCCTGCTGTTGATGCTGGACAAAACGCTGCTGCTGTGTCGGAAGCGGTCCCCTCGGCTGTGCTGCAGGTGGTCTCGTCTGTGTCCTGGGAGCTGGAGCTGCTCCTTGAACTGCACGACGAGGACACTCCCTCGATTGATGCCCTTCAGTACCACAATACAAACAAACTCCTAGCCTCCTCCTGCAAACTTCCCAGATGTGGCCGGGCTTCTTGTAGAAGTTGCATGGAGCTTGCTGTAACTGTCTCTGCTGCTGAGGTGCCTGGTGAAAAGACACTCTAGCTGGAGTCTGGTTCTGCTGTGGCTGCTGGAAAGGTCTGGACTGGAAATGAGGACGTTTGGCAGATATTGCACTGTCGTTGGCCCCCAGAAAAGAATCACGGTCTCTCTTGGTCTTCAAACGCAGATCTCGCTCAATCTTGCGTGTCTCCGCAAGTATCTCCGAGTATGTCTCATAAAAAGACGGAATGAGAATCAATATGGCACAAGATGTAAGATATCAAGGAAAGGACAGTTTAAGGGTTCAAGTATCAATGTCAAAGGAGAATAGTTGAATCAAAAGAATTTTCCTAGATGTGATTGAGTATCTCAGCCTATTTCCTATATCCTATTGCAGGCTCGCAGTAGTACAACTAAGTTGTTGCACTACCACGACATCACATACTTTGTGAAGCTAGACCTGCATAGGCCACCACCAAAAATGTGTCACGACCCGCACCCGGGGTATGGGTACTAGTCGGAAACAACGCCCAGCCTACGCCACAGAATCGGCGGTAGAATGCTGTCTAGAAAGTCTATCTAATATAATGAACCACCAAAAGATAGTGTACTCAATCACAGAACTAAGATAGAATGAACACGGATCAGATAAGAATAGAATAGTCATCAACTCATGAGTTTAAAATAATACATCAATGAGTCTGAAGAGTAACAAAAATAAGCTGGAGACAAATCCAGTACAAAAGAATACTATCATACTACAAGCTGCACTCCAGGGTCAACTGTCTCAGTTGGGATAAGTCCCTCTTGAGCCAGGGTCTCCGAATCTAAACCCACAACATCCTGGGGTCCATAATAGGTAGGGTACTCCTCAGTGTCATCTGGAAAAATATATCCAGTCAGGAAAGGAGCAGAGTACATCTCTAACAGCAGTTCTAATCCATGATAAAAACTATGTAACAGTAAATAGCTGTGGATAAACAAGATGCACAAAATAGATACAAGAGATATATAGACAATAAGGAAATACTGGAAAGAAATACAATAATGAACAATATGCCAATGAAACAATAATACTAATGACTAAGTGTGTGAGTACTAGCTTAACATGTGATCGGCTTGGGCAAGATACAATACGGCCTGGCTAATCATACGTGCGGTGCATGATCAACACTATTCGCTTACCAATACTTTATTCAATAGGGATTTGATCACATATCTATACTAATACTCCCCACCCCCAACTGGTATAATAGATCCAACTACGGTATGCTATGGCACTAGATTCCCCAAGAAGATAGCTAGTCTCCCCGAGAACCGGTGTCTGTACATGTACAAGATAACCAATGAAACAATACTTGCACCATATACACCATATACCAAGGAATAACATCTCATGACGAGATCCAGATATACCAAACCGTGTAACCATAGTGTCGAGAGAAACATGTAAATCTACACTAGATACAACGAACATAGAGGATATTATAAATGAGAAACTATCAGAGAATGTACTCGCTTGAAATCTAAAGAACAGTCTCACAGATGTCTGACTCGGTGCCTCGAAGACCTAGATATGGAATACCATATTAAAATAAGGTTCCGGAAAGAGAACAAGTCAAACTAGTCAACTCCTAGGTCAATAAATAAATTCTAAGTCAAAAGTCAACTATGGTCAACTCTAAAGTCAACTAAAGTCAAACCAAGGTCAACCTCACAAGAAATCTATATAAATAATATAGAAATAAAATACAACAATTTAGGAATAAAAATTAGATCCCAAATCATACTCACACAAAGTATACTACTAATACAAATAGTATATACCCTAAAATAATATATAAACAACCAATATTTATACAAATAAAATAATATATTATTACAAATATTATACAAAATACATATATATACACATATATATATATACAATAATAATATATAAAATATAATTTAAAACTGTCAAAGCGTCACTGAAAATAGTGAACAAAACAAGATAAAATAAAAACAGGTTTAATAGTGACAGTCTTGACTGTCACTGAAAATTCGTCGCAGAAACTCCATATACAAAACCGCTGCTGTCACAGTTTGCTGACAGTTTCAAACTGTCACAAAAAAAAACGTCGCTGAAAGGTTGCCGCTCAAAACTGCCGCAACATTAATGACAACTCTGTCATTAATGCTGACCACTGTACAGCGGCTGCTGTTCAGACCAAATAATGACAGATTCATTGTCATAGAAACCACTGTCACCAAAACAATAAAAATATAAATATATATATATATATATATAAATATATATATGCAATAATAATCACAATACATATATATAAATAAATAATTATATACTTATATATATATGCACATATAAACTTATAATTAAATACCAATAGTTACAACACATGCACATATTAATGTTCATATTTTACATGGCTAGAAGCACACCTAAAATATATACATTAATATACAAATAATTACATAATAATTATAAATAATATAATTACACAATTAAACACATAAATATATTTTATAAAACATTTATGTATAATTTATACTATTAACATAAGTACATATATAATTACATGCAAGAAAGCTACATATTATATTTGTACATCATATTAGCACACACAAAAATATATAGATCTATGCTACAATAATTACTATAATAAATACACAAAATAAATATATAATATCTATATATATTTACTAATTATAATTGAAGAATTTAAACCATACATAATTAGATCTATTCAAAAATCCACACAATTGGAGAGTATCACACCGTATCCCACTAGATCTAGGATACGCATGTGACACGAGTCCAACACACAACCAATTGCACCCTGAAGGATACAAACAAATCACAAATAATATTTATGAATAAATCAAAGTGTCAAAAGTAGATCTATGTGTCCGTGTTAAAATACGACATGTTCAAAGCCCCGTGTCGGAAGAAAAACCCCCAAAATGACACGTATCACCAAATAGTTGGGATACGAACCACATGTACCAAATTATGGACACAACACTAGCCCCAAACACATAAGCTCATGTCCAATTGATCTATAGGATCAATTGATACACACAACAAAATATAAATTCGAAATTCCAACAAAATTAACACAAAAAGCACCATAACTTTCTCCATGGGTCTCCTATGAACACAAAACAAAGTCCTATGGGTAGTACATACATATAGGTTGATTTTACATGATTAAATCTCAGATTTAGAAGCTATTTAAATGGAAAAATCTGAATTATACCTATTGGAAGATGGATTCCCAATGAAACCTCCAATTGAGAAGAACTTGCTTCCAAATTGTAGATCCTTGCTCCTCTTTGTAGATCCTTGCTTCCTTCTTCTAGATCCTTGCTTCCTCCTTCTCTAATGGTGAATTGGGAAGAATTTGGAATGAATTTGGTAGGGAATTGGAATGGGAATGGAGGGAATTTGGGAGTGGGAAATTCTAGATCTAGATTTGGAATGAGAATGAGAGAAGAGAGAAATTTCCCCCCCTCTTTTAATAGGCCGGCCTTGTCCCTCTCCCAAGCAATTGTAAAATGTCCAATGTACCCCTTGGGGCCTCTCATGAAGAAATAATTAAGGAAGAAAGCTTCTAGTCTAATCACTTAATTAATTTAATCCATCTCCTTAACTATGGGCTTTCTAAATGGGCCAAATCTAACTATTTAATTCATGTTGGTCCATGGGTCCAAACTACACTAGTTGGGTCCACTAAAATAAGTCCAAAATAATTAAATAACATCCAACAACAATTAAATAATACAACAAAAATTATTTACCATGCACAATATTTATTTAAATAGGAAATTACTAAAATACCCTTTTTCCTAAAATGTGGTAGTGACACTTTAGGATGCCGCTGATGACCAGATTGCAGAGATCATGACCCGCAGATTTAGAGAGATCTGCTACCTCTCGACCTGCCACCCGGACAACTGGAGTTGCTCCTCCTACTTTACCTGTTCATGTAGGAGTTTCAGCAGCTTTCGGGGGTCCTTCTCCCCTACTTTTCTAGAGGGTTGTTCCGGCTGTTACGAAGGACCTTCTACCACCGCCACAGATTCCTTTTTCGGGAGGTGTGCCTGCTGACAGTGCACATATGTTTGCCTTAATCCAGGGCATGGTGGATGCTCAGAGGATGCCGATAGAGGCTCAGCGTGTTCAGGCAGAGATACAAAGGGTACAGGGAGAGGTGCACCAAGCACAGACAGAGCTGATAAGAGAGAGCATAGAGAATGCTCACTAGGTGGCTCTCCAGGCAGTGGAGAGAGTATCCCAACAGCAACCTGGCCAGCTGCAGCAGCAGAGGCCATGCACTATAGTAGAATTCAAGATAATGATACCTTGGGAGTTCAAGGGTACCGAGGGGATACTCTACGTCAACAACTGGTTGGAGTATATAGAGAGGAACCTGTGTTTGGTTCAGATTCCAGAGAGCCTACATGTCAAGGTGGCCGACAGCCAGCTGTTCGATATCACACTCACTTGGTATCGCACGGAGCCAAGACTTAACACTTGAGGACTTACTTGGGAGGCTTTCAAGGAGCTTTTCAAGGAAAAGTTCTTCCCCGACGTGGCCCTGGGAGCCTTGGAGAGTCATTTTCATGACAAAGTCCAGGGGAACATGTCGGTTGATGAGTACGCCGCAAAGTTCTGCCGTTTAAGCCATTTTGTACCGTCTATGATTTAGGACCCAGGAGATCGAGCCCGAAAGTTCAGGAAGGGACTAATGAGAGAGATCAAGTCTCGTACTTCTGGTCATTGCTGCTACCTTCAAGGGCATTCTGATGGATGTCTATGACTCATGCCCAATTTTTGGGTACAGGTCGTGACAAATTGCTTGAATATAACACATTCTGCAAATCTATTTGAGCACCATTATGTAACATGATGTTTGCTTTCCAAAACCCTTTATTATATGGCTGGCCCAGCTATTGTTGTCACTTTATGCTTGTTAATTACTAACTTTGAGAAAAACTTTTTATTTTTCAAAATCGTATATGTTGTAGCACTATCTACCAAACACATATCCAAGTCATTTTTCTTCCTTCGTATATCCATGCATTCAATCATAAAGCCAAAAAGGAAATTATATATTCTAGCTAGCATAAATATAATAAAAATAATTATGCACCCCAAATGATAATATTATATTAGAAATGTGACTCCAAATACATAATAAATATTTCTAACAAACTATTATGGCCTAGACATGACATTTATGGGTTCTTTAAATTTATTGACCTCTTCTTGAGGAGCTCGACAATGCTTAAACCAATGTCCATATTTTCCACATTTATGACAAGCATTATTATCCTTATTTGGTTTATTTTGAGGATTTGAATTTTCTTTGTTAGAGGTGTTATCCACTTATTCCATTTATTCTTTTGTGAACCACTGTTTTCACCTTTATAAGGCTGATAACCATGACCATATCTCTCATAAATTTTCATGCCCTCTTCCACGTCCTCTGCTAAATCCAAAATCAACATTTGCCTCAGAAATTGGCATTGACCCAGTTGGTCTAGAGTTATGGTTTTTCAAGAGAAAGTTGCTATTTGCCTCTACTACAAGGAGATAAGTCACCAATTCAGAGTATTTTTGTGAACTTTCTTTCATGGTATTGTTCCTGCTAAAGCATATTACTTGCATGAAAAGTAGAGAGGGTTTTCGCAAGCATTTGAGCCCCTGTTACTTTTTATTCGCACAACCTTAGACGAGAAACAATATTAAACAGAGCAAAATTATATTCTTTAACAGTTTTATAGTATTGGTATCTTAGGTTCAACTATTTACTTTGAGCAATCAGAAGGATTACCATCCTTTGATGGTCAAATATATCTTTTAGAAATGTCCACAAATTCAATGGATCATCCTCACATAGATATTCTTCTTTTAGATCATCATGGATTAATGTTTTAGGAAAATCAAAGCCTTAGCCTTGGCTTCAGAAGATTCTTTATTTTTCTTCTTAATAGTTCCATCAAACTTGTTGGACTAGAAGTGCAACTTTGCATCAAATTGTCATAATAAATAATTATCTCCGCTCACATCAAGAACTTTGAATTCAAGATTTTCAAGGCTCGACATATTTATGGAAAAAATAATTATATTAGATGTAAATAATAAAATTGATAAGTGCTTTCAAACCTTTACATATACCACAATGTGATGAAATACTATCAAAGAATTTTATGTCTTATGTGTATCACATATACAATAATTTAGTCATTATATAAATAATAAAATTGATAAGTACTTTCAAAACTTCATATATACCACAATGTGATGAAACACTATCAAAGAATTTTATGTCTTATATGTATCACATATACAACAATGTGATCATTATGTATTTTGGCTACTTTCTCATAATTCAATTCACATATAGAAAAATGTGAATTAGAACCTTATAAAATTTAAATAAATTAAACAAACTAAAATTAAACGTATCTTTAAAAATTAAATAAATCAAACAATGGATTTTCTATTTTGAATGAAATTGCGAACATGTTTAATAAAAATTTAGATTTAAAACTAAAGAAAATAGATCTAGAAAACTTATATTTTACTCCATCTATAAACACATAAATCAAACATATATTTAATTTAACTAAAACATGTGATTTAAGTATACACAATTTAGACTTACCTCTTCAATATAATTTTACTAAAACTTCTTTATCCCTTCTTCAATTTCCTAGGGCGACTTGTGCTGATAACGTGTTATAAAGTAGAGAGAATGAAGAAAATTGTTTCTTCATTCACCATGTAAATCAACTAGAGATGAGCCATTTATAAAGGCTTACAATTGAGGTTGACATTTAATGATGGAAATTAAAAGAATAAATGCCAAAAGATATGATATCAAGCAATTATGTTAATATAAAAAGATATCAACCAAATATGGTGAATTATCCATATTTACAAAAGTGATATAGTATTTAAAAATTTATTAATTTTCTTTTGCCCATATAAAATACTACTTCTTCAATCCCTATCTATTATTCTCCTTCAAAAGTATTAAGTATTAACTTATTTGAACCAAAACTACTGCTACTAACACATATTCTTATTCTTCTAAATGATCAAAGAGAAGGAAGTGTTACCTTAACTCTCGAAGAACATAGATGGTTCAACAACGATTGCGGGAGAAGAAGACCTTATTGGCGAGTCCCGTCATCAACAACGACGTCGAGTCAGAGTGCTGGGTGCCAGGCGGTAAGGACTTAGGCCACAAAGAAGTTGGTTCTATTCATGGATGAGATAAATAGAAGGCACATGACTAGTCTGTGGATTACTGGTTGGGTGCAGGGTCTACTCGAAGGCTATTCATCCACGGTCGACTCATAACTATGGGAGTCCGGTGGGGTTGGAACTCGGACGCTAGTTCAGGCGGGGTCTTTCGGTTGCTCGAGCTTTGCTCCACACTGAGGCAATAGAGGGTCGCTCCGCCGACGATAGTGGGCTCGAGGGTTTGGATGTTTTGAGCAATAGAGCAATCATATGCAGGCTATATAGTGGATAGCGAGTTATGGATGGGTTGTAATGGTAGATAGGATAAAGTTCTATGCATACATACAGTATCGAGATAGCATCTAGAGAGTTGGAGAGGGAAATTTGGTTTGCATTTGTGGTGAGGGGAAGGGAAATAGATTATAGGTAGTGAGAGGCTCACGTACAAGGAGGAATCTGGTAAGGTGTGATGAACAAAAGCATAATGGTGATGGATAAAAAATAGGAGAGTGGTTGCTTCTGTGTCCTACAATGAAGTTGGTTGTTGTGTATTACTTAGGGAGAAAGTGGAATGGAATCTCAAGTACGCATGACTAGAAAGTATTTAATAAGGGATATTTTAATGAGTGGTAAAAAATAGAAAGTATTTGAAAGTTTGAAAGTAGGCTAGTGTTAAGGACATAATTATAATTGAAAGCATTAAATAAAATTTGATGGTATGAGAAAAATATAGCTATATGGAAAATAAAATGAGTGAAGGCTAATTAAGTATAGTAATGGAGGATATAAATGGAAGACGATATTTGAATGGGGGTAGAAAATGGAAATTTATTTGAATGGTAGGTTGGCTTAACATGTATTTGGACGGCTTTAGCTAATTCATGAAATGTGGTAAGAATTTATGTAAGATTTGGATATGTGAAAATAAATGAGTTGTGTGGGGAATTTGAATTGTGCATGCATTGAATATATATGAGGGTGATTTTAATATGTGAAGTGAATAATATGAATAACTAGGGTCGTTTGTAAGAGTGATGTTATTATAGAAATATTAAGTGCACATTACACTTTCCCCTTATGCAAATAATATTTACATTTTGTATATGTACATAATTAAATGGAAAATAGGGTGTTTGGAAGAAGTTTGTAGGATATCCTTAATGAATAGACTTGATACAAACATGGAAGGTAATGAAGAATATTGAATGAAAATTTGAAGAGGTGACATTAAAATAGCAATTGGGGTTCACGTAGAATTTTTGAATTATTGAGTTGTATGGAATAATTATTACTATTATTGTTGTTGGGTTTAAGAAAAGATTTCAAATGTAGAAGTGCTAAATGGTGCATTGATTTAAGGAGGTGCTAATAAAGGTAATATTGATTAGCTAATGAGATATGCTATTAAAGGTGAACATATTGGTGGATTTAATTACTTTGATTAGAATAAAAGATTATTAATATGTAATTATTTTGATTGGTAACATAATTGGTGGAAAAAATATATCAAAATATTTTGAAGTAGCAGAGTTATGATATTCAATTTAGGGAGATCGTAATATAATATTTTAAATCATAATAAAAGCTAATCAAAAGGGAATCGATTTGAATATAAATATAAGATGTTAGAAATTAAACGAGAAGAGGGGATTAATGAATGTAATTAAGTGAAAATTTTAATATTAATAGAAAGATTTTAAAATAAATAGGTTGACATATGCACCTGGTTGGAATATGGTATTGATAGTGGTAATAAATTATGAGAAGAGTTTTGGTAAGTAAGTGATGGTGTGAGTGGATTAGACGAGAAATTGATATGTAATAATGTGTGCTTGAATGATAAAGCTCTTCGTATGGAATGAATTAGAGAGGAGAAAATGATATAAAGGCAATAATATAAATTCTTAAATAATAAATGCAAATTTAATATGGTATGTAATTAGAATGGTTATGTGTTTATATGGAAAGGAAGGTAGAGTTTATCATGGAAGGTATTAAATAATATTAGTTATGGAGAGAAATAAATTGGTAAGTAATTAAGTTTGTAAGTGTAGAAGCATGAAAAATCATGAACCATACGTAAAATGCAACCAAATTCTGATGCGACAATGGCAGTCAAAAGCCATGCAGCAAAACCAGATTAAAGCTACGTGGCAAAAGTCATCCTTGGACACACTGACAAAAGAGTATTTAATATTGTGTCAGCGGTCAGTATGCTTCGTAGTACGTTCAAAGTCAGTACTTATGTCAGCATAAAGAAAATTGCCATGCAACAGCATTCCCGTGCGGTATAATTATTATGTGGTAGCGTTCCCATAACCCCCATGCGACAGCGTCCCCATGTGGCAGAGTCGTTATGCGGCAGTTGTCACGCCCCAGTCCCAAAATATCGAGGGACCGGACGCGTGGCAATGGCCAGCAGCACACACCGATGGACAAACCCAATTTAATGGATCCATCGGGGCATGCTTAAGCTGTAATACAACAATAAGTAGGTCCAATGATATGAGTCACAGTCTATACTAATCTCATCCACAACAGATAATCACAGATCAAATGCCAGAATAATGTAAATAAATAAACTGACAAATCACAATAAAAAGTGTCTCGGAGAACAATCCGAGAACATGTCTGATACATCAAATGAAATAGACTGGAAAGAGAATAACTAGAAACAGAAATAAAAGAAAATCTCACGCCAATACTCAGGAGAAGTCCTCGGGTATGAACTCGTCCTCAGATGTCGGTACAGCTCCTGTATCTGCTCCTGTTCCTGCTTCTGCTCCTGATAAAGCTCATGTACTGTATAACTCTAAGTGGATCTCCTCTGCTAGTCCTGGGGACAAAGTCCGGATCCAGGTCCTCAGGGGACAGCAAGGTACAGAAAATACAAGCCAAAATAAATGCAGTGCAGCAGAAGATGCAATAAATAGGGTAAGCTATATAACCATCTATGTGAAAATGCAAGTGAGAGCATCACTAGTGCTCAGGCCGAAGCCACTACAAGCTCTGTGTCGGGGAGCCGGTAGCGGTAATAAACACGTAATGTGCCTAGCTCTGCTACGAGAGTCTGAGGCCTCACAATAGTAGTAGATAGATATATGAAACAGCCTGTAGCCTGTGTGTCTCTCCCCACCCCATGTAACCACGCCTCTCATGACCATAACGTCTCATGTCCATGTCAAGCGGGATCATATCTAATGCAACAAGTCATACTATATCTAAGAATATAATGTCCATGTCCTGCATCCTATACAGAATCACCACGAATATCTCGGGAGGATCCTGTCTCATGAATAGTGTCAAGTGTCCTGGGTCAAAGTGTACTTGGTAAGACAAGTACGAGAATATAAAGTGTCACGAATATCCATCTCTAAATGACAATACACAACACCGCGTACGGTGTTGGCACCCGACTAATAATCGGACGCTAAGTACGTCACACGGTCCTAGGTTAAGCATGCACAGCAATATAATGAAGCAAGAAAAATATATAACAATACTGCAGAGTTTGCCAAGGTACACTTGCCTGGGGTCCTGGCTCCAACTGTAGCTCTGGTCTCAGTGTGGTCTGCTGGTACTACTCCGGCTGCTGAAATAAACATCACCATTAGATTTAGAAAATATCAAATAGCTAGAAACGCATGTCCTTGAGTCCAATTTGGACACAAGGGCAAAAATGACATTTCCGGGTCAAAGCGGGGTCCACATGTGGGCCACTTTGCACCGAAAAGCGTGTCAGGGTCAAAGGTCTCCAAATTCGCCAAACTTAGTGTCAACAAGTCAGGAACGATGATACGAACCCAACGGAACTTCCAGAATTGGATTCCGATGAGCCGATCACAAAATCGCCCGTCAAGTGGAGCCTGTGGGGCCCACGATACGCGATTTTGTCAACGTTCTCAGAATCGAACCAAACTTGGATCACGGGACCAGCGTATTGCTACGAGTCCGATGGCGCAAGTTTTGTCTCGATCCGACGTGTGTACACAAAGTTACAGCGTGTTCCAGAATCGACGGATACGCGACGGTGTCGGCGGATACGCGTTGATTCCGGGGTGCACGCACCTCCGAATCGACTTATACGAAATCCCACACGTCCGTATCAATGACGCGCACGTTTTGGTAAAGACCGCGTGCGACCAAGTCGTCCCGTTTGGCGGGGCGTACCCAGTTCCGGGGTGAATAGGGTCGTCGTTTTTCCTGTTTTTGGATCGCGGTGTGCGATCACCACAGGACGCGATGTCCCGAGCGGTTTATCCGGGCATCGAGAGGGTCATACAGTCTACGCAACGCAACGGACGGAATTGAAAACGGAATTACGAGGTGAGAGAAAATGCTACCTGAACAGGGCCCCGTGAATCTGATTTTCTTTGTCCGAGACGTGTCCGAGTCGTTTACTTCGAGTCCTGCGTCATGTGTCCTGTGTTTGCGGTGGGATCCTGCTGCTCTAGGTTTAGGGTTTCTGTCGCAAGGTGCCGGGGCGGCTCGACGAGGGTGGCTCGTCGGTTGAGCGGGATCGTCGACAAGGCGGAGCGGAGGGGGATGGAGATGGTGGTCGGCCGACGGCGAGGGAGACTTCGGGGAGGAGGCTGAATCTGGCAGCGGCTGCGCTGGAGGGGAGGTGACAGCGCCGGGTCGGGGTGAGCACGTACGGAGGGAGGAGCAGGGGGAGTCAGGAAGGATGCTGGACTCGGCGGCGGGTCGAGGGGGAGTCGGGGTCGGGTACGGCGGCGTTAGGACTGGGAGAAGATGGTGGAGGAAGGAGGAAGATTGGTTGGCGGTGAGGAGAGGCGTCGCCGGCAGCGTGGTGCGGCGAGGCAGCGACACGGAGGAGTCGTCGAGAGGTCGTCGACAGTCGAGGGGTCGTGCAGAGGGAGACGGCGGCCGCGGGTCGGGGCTGGACTCGGCGGCGGGGAGTCGTGCAGAGGGCTCGGGTCGGGCGGCGGGTCGCTGGGGTGATGGCGAAGTCGAGGGAGACGGCGGCTGCGGGGTCGCGCTCGAGGCGGAGGAGGGGAGGTCAGCTGCTCCGGCGGGGGTAGCCGACGGCTAGATTAGGGTTAGGGTTAATTTGGATTTGGAGAATTTTGTGTAATTAGGGATTTTTCTCCTTTTCTTTTTTCTTTCTTTGTGGAGAAAACTTAGGGAAAAATATGTATTTGTACAAACCGAAATTGGACTATGGTTAGACCTAGGATTTGGGCTGGGCCAACGCTCCTCGGGCTTGGCTATGGCTCTCATGGGGATGTCGGGCTTTGGCACGGATTTAATTCGGTTTAAAATCTACATGGGTCTTCAGGGCTTTAAACGGGTTTCCGGAGTCCAATAAATTCACGGAAAATTACCCTATGTCCGGTTTCCCATTTTACACCATAAAATATTATTTTCATAATATTTTAATAGGAAATAACTGCCATTAAAAATCATTGAATTACCAAAAGCCTAGGTTTTAATTCCCGAAAATTTCAGAAAAATTGGGAAAAAATTCAAATTTAAAATTCTGAAAATCAGGGGGCTTACAGCAGTGTTCCCATAACCCCCATTCGGCGGAGTTGTTATGCGGCAGCGTTCCCCTAAAACTCCACGTAGCAAAATATTTCTGTTGTAAACAACCAAGATCTTCAGGTAACCGGTGCATGCCACGTGTCATATGGACTGAGTCATGCACATGACGGGTACCAACAAACCCAAGATCTCAGTAACAACAAATCCTAACTATTGCCACATGGCAGTCGCAGCGCAGAATGTGCCCACAGAGTTACAACCGCATCCTGTGGAGGAGGCCATGCGGCAACTCAAAACCTGCGTGCATGGACTGAAAATGAATGTGCATGCATGATCCTCCAATGAATATAAATAGCAGGGACAAGGGCTTCCTACACACACGGACACGTACAGTGAGACATATATTTAGACGTGTAGAGACCTTGCAATTCTCTTTCGTCGTCGGACCATCTGTCGACATCACAAAAATAAGTTTTTAGGTGGAGGGTGTAAAATTCTTATTTATTACAAATTGACAAAGAATACAAGAGAATTCCTATATAAGAGGATCAAAGTACAATAAAGAAAGATCTGAGTTAGTGTGACGGTGGAGATCGAGCACTACAGCGGCTCCTTTACTCCGTTGATGATCCGAGACCAAGGAGGTTGATGAGGCTTCGAATGGCGCTTCTGTCTCCTTCTCCTCCACTTCCACATGTGGTTGCTGCCTCTACGTGTGTCTCTTTTATGTGTAGCTGCCTCTTTTTACATGTGGGAGACGCCCACTATTTATAGCCTTAGGAAGGCTTACATTGGTGCATCTACGCAGGCTGCATGTTGGCGTATAGCACTGCAGGCGCATACTGTGTTAAGGCTGCCACGTGTCAAGCCAAGATCTGGGGTTGATGATGCCCATAATACTCTTGATACGTATCATGCCCTAATTTGGATAACTGTATTTATACCTTGGGAATACTTCCACTTGATGCATGAAGAGCACTGAGGTGGTAGTAGCGCAAGACACTACAGGCGCATACTAAGATACATAGTGGCATATGGCACTGCGGGCACATGAGACACTTCTTGGATGGTTGGTTCATAGAGCGAGGATACTAAAGCGCATGAAGCTGGACCCTTGAGGCGCATGGAGCTGAGTCACTGAGGCACATGGTGTAGATTTTTTATGCTTCTATAAGACCCCCTTCAAAGTTTCTGAACTTAAACTTTGTAAGTTTTAAAGTTTGGAATACTTTGAATAGAAGCATGGAGGATATAAGTGAAAGAATCACTTTGGCACACGTATAAAGCCCTCTTATGTTTGGCGCAACAAAGTATTTTTCCCAGCACAGTAAGTTGTTTGGAGCATTTGACTGTTGGAAGCATGAAGAAAGTCACTTAGTCAGGCGCAGCAGACTACTTGGCGTATAGGACTTCTGGGCGCATCAAGCCGCGACAGAGATTCATCTGTTGACTGTTAGATTCATCCTGCGATTTTGGTGCCTGGCAATTTGTGGTGGCCCATGCAGGTCGAGAGCATATTGTCTCGGTTACATTACTGTACCGAGCAAGCCTGCACCTAGGAATAGAGTATAGGATGTCATCCACAATTGACTATGATTCGCTCTCCTTCCAATCCATTCTATTTAAATAATTGTACCCTGCTTGATTCCTGTACTTCCCTAATAATTTCTTGAGTATAGCCTCTCCTGGAATATAGAAGTCCCTGTTGTTAGATGATAAGTAGGGTAACCTTCCTATTAAGAATACAACTAGAGTATTGACACATCACTAAGTTTAGAAGATCTAGTGAACCCTATCATTCCTTAACTATAGATTGGTTTACCCTTATCCCTTGAGATAATTATAAGGACTTGAGAGTAGTATAAACACTACTAGGATTAGTCTAAAATCTGACCATAATGTTGACCCTAGTATTGAGGAACCAATAGAAAATCAAAATTGAATATTAGGACTGAACCTAACCTTCATAGTTAGATAGTATTGGAGAAATATAAAACTTAGATCATTGTCTTATTATTAGTAGACAGCACCTTAGGAAGCCTAGAGGATTGTGAACAACACTTTTTCCTTAATCATACCTCGAACATAGAAACTAGCATACCACTCCCTCTTAGAAAACTATGATGCTATCTAGAGCCCTCTATGTTAATTTCATATATTGTTCCTCTGCAACCTCAACGTTCGCTAATTGCGCGACGACTAAATTTTGTTCTTCTACTCTTCATCTTTCAACTCGTGCCGTCTGACACTTCTGATTGTAAGCCATGTAATTTTATTCTGTGTTAAGGATATATAGTTGCTAGGATTATAGTTGTTAATGTTAAATTTTGAAATTTTGTGCTTGGTAGCTAGAGTTTGATAAGTTTAAGTTATTCTGGCAGATTGCGACCTGATGATTATCCCTTAGTTTAAATTGCGTAACATGTACCCCCACCTCAATACGAGTTATATTCCCTTTCCCTTGAGGCCAATAACTGTTCCATTCTTACTATTGACACTTGCACTAAGACTAAGACTTAGGACGACCATGACCTATGTAATGAAAGATGATACCCTAATAAGTACCAAGACCCCTTCTCGTAGACCTTAACTGGATTTTCTACGGTATCCTTAAGACAATTATAGTATTAGTTTATTGTTATAAGTTGGGTAGTATACCTCACAACCTAGTATCACATAATCTTTTGCCCTATTATTGAAGTATAGCTGAATGACATTAACTGTGTGCTAGCATAAGAAGATAATGTTTCATCAGACTGTAGAGCTTAGAAGCCCATACCCCTACTTGGTCGACTATCGACTTAGACAAGGATTTAGTATGACCACTGTAGAGATTGTAGAGCCTTATTTTTTTGTGAAACTGAATTATTTTATAACTTCTCTCATCATAATCTAGCGTACTTATATTTTCTGTACTACCTTGATTTATGCTGCTATTATAGCCTAGTTTTTGCAAGCTTATTATTTTATCGAGCTTGTTCATGACATATGTATTATTGGGTGCACACAATGATACAATTGCCTAATCAGAATCGGTGTATTAAGGTCTAGCTAACCTTAGTACGCTTGGTTCGCTCTTCGCATAACTACTTTACGTGGATTGAGATATATGGTAGTAGACGAATATACTTGCCCCTAGACATGTCTAACGTATCGTATTGGTTACATAACTGTACTGATACGAGCATGTAAATAAAAAATTACCAAAATAGGATTTCAATCCACAACGGCCCTGACAACTCTCTTTTCGAATTCTTTAATCGCTTTGAGCCTCGTACTTGTATTCTATCACATTCACCTTAAAATTTTTATTATTGCTCTCCGTCTTCCCCTATTTCGGAAAGACGAAACCTCGTGCTGGTATAAGTTGACACTGATAGTACTAGATATACCCAATAAGGCTAATCACACGACTTAGTGACTCTCTTTTATAATTGAGTAAGGGCATATCATAGGTGATATATTTGGTGTTAAAACTTTGAGGATTGAATAATATGATTAAATAATTTGAGGAATAGTTTTCCTAGATGTATAGCCTTAGGTGATAGATGGATAAATTTTAAGTTGGGTAGATTGTAAAATCCTCACCCAAAATTGGACTTACTTGGCTTAGATAGTGAGACTAAGGCTAGATTGAATCCAGTTAGAAATATAATACGGTATTATTATTATTATTATTTTTTTGCAATAATTGTATCACTTAGCGCACCTTACCGTGCTTCGATAATTGGAGTACTACACTAGCCACTGCCTTCCTACAAATTCCACACCCTTATCCTAGACATGCCCATTTTCCATTCTGACCTTTGTGCAACTTATAAGTAAGCTCCCTTGCGCTACATTTTGGTCGCACAACATCGCCCACTCCTTTAAACCTAGCCTTGCATTTTAAACAATGCAAATCTTATACCATCCTTGACATTCTATCGTGGCTTAGTTTTAATTTCGAGGGTGAAATTCGAGGGTGAAATTTTTATAAGTTGGGTAGAATGTAAAACCCCTAATCCTAAAAATCCTATTAATCTTTTTTAATTAATTATTAATTTAATTGTAGTAATTAGTGGCTAATTAGGAGAAATAGATTTTATTTTATTTTTATTTTAGGTGTTCGTGCATTTAGGAGATTTATGGGGCCATTAGGAATTTTTTCTAATTTATTTCATGTAGGAGACCCTTTGGGCAGTTGCTAGCTTAATGATGCATTAAAATAATTCTAGATTTTTCTATGGGTATATATATATATATATATATATATATATATATATATATATATATATTTAAAAGAAAAAGAAAGAAAAAGAAATGGAAAAGGAAAAGATTAGAAAAGAAAAGAAAAATAGTTTTTTTTATCCCTTATTGGATCAACCCTACCCTAATACCCATCTACCAGCTTAGCTACCAAACCCATTCCCTAAACAAGCCCGCACCCGCATACAAGTATAAGCAGCAGCCGCAGCAGTAATCTAACCCCCCCCCCCCCCCCGCGCGGAAAAAAACACCCCTGACCCGCGTTCTCTCTCTCTCTCGTTCTCCTATATATATTACAACCTCTCTCGAAAACCCTAACCCTAATTCTTCTCTCGTTCTTCCCATCTGACTGCCGCGCCGCCCTCGACGCCGCGTAACCCGCCGTGCCCGCCGGCCTGTCGCCGCCTCCGCAATCGCGCGAGATCGCGCGAGAACACTGCAGAATTTGACTGCAGCGAAGCCATGTTCCCGCTCCGTTTCCCGCGCCACCGCTGGACCAAACTCGACCCCGTCTTTTCTGGTATGATCCTCACCTATCTTCCTTCCATATTTTTATATTAGTTGACCTCGAACAGCGCGTAACCCTAGGCAAAAATAGCGTCCAAGTTGACGGAAAAAGACAACTTTTTGGGTATCGCAGAAAACTGCGGTGACCACCTATATTTTCGGATTCGTATCTCCCACCACACATATCCGAATTTGAATTTTCTTTTTGGTATACGGAGACCACTTGAACTAGTTTAATTTTTGTTAATTAATATTTAATTATTAACTGCTGTATGTAGAATTAAATTGGTTGAAAAATCTCAAAAATATACTTTTTCCAGATTTCCAAAAGTTGTGAAGCGGAGTGCGCCCCGCCAAACGGGACCGCCCGCCACGTACCAAGTGTACCAAACGGTGCATGTAGTGTACCCGGACACGTGAGAGTTCACGGAAACATAATCGGACACGTGTGCGCGTCGGAATCAGTCCGTATCCGCGGACAAATCTCGTGTCGCAACTTCTGCGAAAGCTGTGCGCATTTTGTGCACGCTCGTCAGATTGCGACGAAACTTGCGCCACTGGACACATGGTAACACACTGGTCCTGTGACCCAATTTTCATGCAATTCTGAGACAGTTGACCAAGTCGCCAATTGGCGGGCCCTATGGTTGACTTTTTGGACAAAATTGTGTTCGGCCCATCGGAATCCATATTTGGACATACCGTTGGGTTCGTATTGACATTTAGAGTTTGTTTGACCTATAATTTGTCCCATTTAGAGACTTTTATCCCTGGCACGCTTTTCGGTGCAAAGTAGGCCACATATGGACCCCGCTTTGGTCCGAAATTACCGTTTTGCTCATGTGTCCAAATTGGACAAAAGGAAAGTGCTTTCTAGCTATTTTGCTTATTCTGGGAACATTAGTGAGATCTATTTCAGCATCCGGAGATATTTGTTCTGAGGCCGTAGCTTCTGATCCTGTGTACTTGACTTATGGACAGTACACCTTGCAGCTTTCTTACCAGGCAAGATACCTTGCCAAATTATTTAAAGTATTTTGCATGCTTATTATATTTTTGTATATTCATTGCATTTATGTATATTCATTGCATGTGTAGTTCCTTTCAGTCATTACTATATATTAGATATGTTGACACACGCTTGACACTTAGTATCATGAGAGGACAATCATTAGGCGTATGGGCTTTTAACCACTCTGGTAAACCGTAGTATATAGCTCGCACTACGGACGTATGTCGCACTGGTCGCTACCCCCGCGGTATGTCAATTTCTGGAGTCCCGCTGGTCGCTACCCCCGCGGTATGTCAATTTCTGATGTCCACTAACGTGTGTGTGAGTTGTGAGGTAGATCGAGTATCCTACCCTTGCCCATACGTCAAAAAGTTGTCCTCATTTGCATTCATATAGATTGTCTTGTACAGCGTACTTATTTATTTTTAAATATTATGCATGTTTACTGTATTCAAATTGGCTTGCTTCTATGTATCTTGTTACGTCCCTCTGAGGACCTGGTCCCTTTCCAGGTGTATCTGTTCTTGAGTATTCGTAGGAGCGCAGATTCGGATGGTTATATATGTTTCGAGGATGTCTTCTCTTCGAGCCCGTGGTCGTTAGCTGGTATTCTTATATTATGTTTATTATGTTGTACTTTTCCATTCGAGTTGGTAGTGGATTTGTTTCCATCCAACAATCATCTTTAGATACTTCTTACTGAGATCTAGTTATATAGATGTTGGTTATTTATTTATATTAATTTTTGTGGATGAGATTTAGATTGTACCCTGTGACTTGTGATAGATTTTTACCACTTGTGGATTGATATTCATATTATAGAGTACGTATAGGTTATGGTTTCCATATATTGGAGTTGTCATATCCATGCGGCTGGCATGCTTACGTGTCCTAGTCCTACGTATTTTTGGGACTGGGGCGTGACACAATTCGTGATCCATTAATGGCTTCCTTGCTATAAATAGAGAGCTAGGGAGGAAGAGAATAGTGTACTTCTCTCTCATAATGTCTCTGTTGAAGTTAGGCACGGGGAAGTCAGTCGAGCGATTCGTCGACCCTCTCCCTCTGATGGTCGACCACGCTTCCATCATCGGCAAAGGTGAGGAGTAGGGTTTGTATTCTTCTTTCTTCCTTCTTTGGTCACTTTGGACACTTTCTTGGCACTGCGCTTTCATACCGTCCTTGCCACTGTCTGAATTGCTTGGCCAGACGCGCATGGTCATTGCTGAAGAGCTTCGCCCAGAGGATGTGCTACCGGCGAGGGCTCTATCTTGGTAGAATGGGTGAGGCTGTCTCCGAACACACACCTAAAGCATGTACCAAGAACTGATATGCAACCACGCTGAAGAGGCATATTCGCCTCTTTATGGCGAATGTCGTATTTGCATTATGGCGGCGCTGCGTCTGTCTTATGGGACTTGATGACTATGTGCAGCTTTACTGAGCGCATTAATAGCTGGTCTGTTGAACGGCACATGAATCTGATTCGCGCTTTTGTATTATTTTATAATCATTCTAAATTTGGTATACCCGTTTTTGCAGGAACTATCTCGGATTGTCTGGTTATTATGGAGCATGGAAGGATATCATAGTCACGGTTGTGCGTGGCAAACAAACATATTACTTGGAGGATTGTTCGCGATCTTCCAACCTAGATCATTATAGCTTCCCTCCATATGTGGCTAGGATATGTTGGCTAGATCTCGGCTCGAGTCATGGCGGCCCATCTGAATGGCAGCAACGGGGCTAGTTATCCCTAACAGGGATTTCAAGTCGCGTCCTTTCACATGACAGAGTTGGGTCTGCAGCGGCTTAGCTCTGAGTTTCAAGCTCCCTTGTTATCCATCGGTATAGATTCTTTTCTTGCCCTGTAGCTTGTACTGAGGAGTCTTGCTGAAGTGATGACCTAGATTGCGTTGAGCTGTCGGCTTCACACGTGTTAGTACCAGAAATAACACAGATAGGGTCTCCTTCTTTTCACATGTACCCATGATATTGAATATTAATAAAAATTATTGAATGTAATAGACTTCCATATATACTCATAATCTTGAATATTAATAATTTTTTTACCTTGTTTCCTGTTAGAAACTTTTCTTGTTGTTGTGGATATCTTGTGAGTATTATACTAGAGGTAATATGAACGTTATCATGACCCACACCCAGATAATTGGGCATGAGTACGTGGGTACGTCCATGTAGAAGTATAAGAAATTATGCAGGCCGCATAGAGGTCATGCCCCCATCAAAAATGCAAACAAGTCGTAGAGAAGCCACATGCAGCCTGGTCAACCAAAGATCTAGAAGCCACATAGTGTACTCTATGCGGCCTGAACTACCACAAAGCAGGGAGGGCGCATAAAACTCCCCTGACACAGCATTCGATGACTGTCAGACTCTAACACATCACTCATCACACTGAGATACTTCGAGACTCGTGAAGAAGATGGCTCAGGAAAAGACAGAAAGTTACATCAACTCATTGATGGCATTGACAGACGTGCCACACCAAGTGTCCATTTATATGCGACTATATACCTATGCGACCTCGTCATCATGCGTCCAGAGTATCCATTCGACCAAGGCCAGATGAGAGCTTGCATGCTACTATATACCCATGCTGCCTTATCCTCATGTAGCCAGAGTATCCATCTGACCAAGGCTAAATGAGAGCACACATGCGGCCTCGACTCTATGCATCCTCATCCTTATGCGGCCATATTATCTATCCGACCAAGGCCAGACGAGAAGTTTACATGTGACTACATACCCATGCGTCCTCGTCATCTTGCGACAAGAGTGTACATCCTACCAAGGCCAAATGAGAGCACATATTCGGCCAGGACGACTATGCTGCCCTAAAGTTATGCGACCTTCAAACTTGTAAGATCTTTTTTGTTGCAACCGAAGAGATCCTCACATATTTAGTGCAGACCACGTGTCCAGCTGGCCTGACCGCACATATAATGGGTCAATAACGACTACACCCCCTTCATCAATATTGTATCAACCACATATCCCAACTAAGGCTACGTGGCAGCACGCCCGTAGTATACGACCCAATTATAACCGTATTCTGTTGAAGGAGTCTCCATGCGGCCACCAAATAGAGGCATATACGACATATATAGCCCATCAGCCTGGCGGCTATAAATAGCAGGGTAGCACACCCACACAACAGAGGAGAGCAATAGGCACAGGAAAGAGAGCATAAAAGAGCTTCCTCATGCCCGCATCGGACCGTCAACGGAGTAAAAGAGTCACTGCAGCACTCGATCTCCATCGTCACATCCCAGAATCAAAAAATTGTACTAGATTGTCTGTCTAGGACATCTTTGTACTTTTTTTAGTTTGTTATTAAAGCAAGTTCTTTTAGACTCCCAATTTAATAGCGAATAGTCCCGCCTACGCAGCAGCTTTATCGGTAGAACGTTGTCTAGGTCCACAATACTATCTATCCATCTAACACAATAATATATAACCTTTCAATGATAATCTTAATTCCATAAGGAGGACAAGATGATAATATAAAGTCAATATCTATACTCAATCATAAGAAAATCTATAAGGAGAATAAATGTCACGATATGATAAACCAAATGAGTCACAAGTCACAACTGGATAGTCCTCAATATCAACTTCAATCTAAACAAGTCTAGGAGTAATAATAATAAATCAAAAAATTCTAATAAGTTGGAAACAAATCCACTACTATAATACTGAGTAAAGGTAACTAGGATAAGTAGTGCTACCGTCTAGGCCTCCCGGTAATCACTCATGCACTAATGGGTCCAAAGTTGCAGTTACTATCTCTTGCGGGCCGTAACGAGTCGAACATAATTGATAATGACTATAAACATAAATAGAGAACGTAATACAAGATGAGAAAGCAATGAATATATATCATAGTATGGTAGAAAAGAGACATAATCTAAAGCAATATGGGATAAACTGATCACAATAAAATAAAATATAGAGAAAACCGCAACTATACTAAGTATTTTAAAATACTAGTTAGATATGTGATCGGTTTGGGTTAAACATTGTCTACTTGAACATGATAAACATTGTCTACCTTAAACGTTGATTGAATAAATATTGTCTACCTTAAACATTAAAATTTGTCTAGGGTTTTGATCACATATCTAGCTAGCACTTCCCCCGCCCCGATTGGTACAATGGATCCAACCATGATACGTTATAATGCAATATACTCAAGGAATTGTCTAATGTTAAACATTGGCTAATAACCATACGAGAATACGAGAAATAATATAAACATGTAATAACATCTCATGACTGAAGATCCATATGTATACTAGTTCGTGTACCATCGTATCAGAAATTAAGTAAAACATTTCTAAATACCTGTATTATAATAATTATCAAATAATATAAACTATCAGAGAATGTACTCGTATGTGGTCCAAAGCAATGAATGTCAAACCATGTCCGTATCGGTTCCTCAAAGACCTAAATATAAAATATCAAGTTAAAATAATATTTTGGAATCATAAACATGCTATACTAGCTTGAAACTAGGTCTCTAAATCAACACTAGGTCTAACTAAAGTCAAACTAGGTCAAACTAAGTCAATCTAGGTCAAATTTGGACAAACTAGGTCAAATCTAGGTCAACACAGTCAAACTAGGTCATTTCCTAGTTTCTTGGTTGATTTTACATATTTATAAGATTTATAAAGTTATATTAGGTCTTAACAAGTCACTATTTATTTTTTTAGGTGCTAACTAGGTCAAACTAGTCAATAGTAGTTAATACTAGGCCAATACTAGGTTTCTAGGGTATACTAATAAGTTTCTAGCATATATTATCCTAATATATACTTCTACCTATAATTTCTAGCAATACATTGGTCTATAGCTATTTACCTTATCCTGTATCACAATATCTTAACCAGTATCATACATTTACCTAATACCTTAGCTCGTATCTCAAATACCTTAACTATTACTTAATACCTTAATTCTAGGGTCAATACTTTGGCTAAACTAGGTTTTCTAGTCCATATTAGTCAATACCTTGCTAATATCCAAGTTTCTAGACTAATACCTTAGCCGTATCACCAATACATTAACTATGGGTCAATACCTTGCTAATACTAGGTTTTAAAGTCATACCAGTTAGCTATGATATAATAATATTATATATAATATATAGATATACTAATATATACAATAACTTAGTCTAACACTTAATACATAGCCAATACCTTAGTATTACCTCATTACCTAGCTATTATCTTAGTATTACCTCATTACCTAGCTATTACCTTAGTATTACCTCATTACCTTAACCAATACCTTAACATATTACCCTTTATCCTAGTTTCTAGACTAATACCTTAGGTAATACTATTACCTTGACTAATACCCAATACTTTAACTCATACCTTGGTACCTAACCCATTACCCAAGCTAGACACTACCCTTACCATGGTATCTTAATCCAATACCTAATATCATAACCTTACCTTAGTATCTTAGTATTACCTCATACTATTTCTAATATTTTGGTATCTTGGTATTTGAGATGATGGTTATTCCCAAGGAACGGATGCTGAGATCCCTGGGGGTAGCCACCCTCATAAAGAAGATGCAGCCTCCTACACTGGGGTAGTATTCCATTGGAGTCCGAACGAGACACCGCACTACCAACTTTCCCCGACGACTATTCCCTGCAAGAGTCCGAGGCAGAAAGTGCTACGTCTACCGTCCCATCAATCTTACCTCATGTAAGAATATCATACATGGAAGGAGAAGAGCACGAAGGCCCCAGTGATCGGCAGTGCCTCAAAACCCTCGAGGCCATGATGCAAACCATGAGTGAGTCAATGTAAGACTTGACCCAGGAAGTTCTAGACACCAAGGCAAGTGTAGCCTCTCAACCACAAAGGGCCTCAGGTCAAGCAAACTAGGACTCTGGGACCAATGGAGATACGAATGCAACCGTGCCTCTCGTTGGTGGTCGTCATGCTCTACCAAGGTCGTCTGCTCCTTCTGTATCAGATGATGCCCGAGAAGTAATTCGAGAGGTGCGAGAATTGAGAACTTGTCTGGACTCGCTGGACAATCGGGACACACTCTACGAGATCAGGATACGACAACTGTATCCCCCCAAGTGGAGAGATGTGTCGTATACACCAAAGCACAAGCCCTTCAATCTGAACCCATTTGATGGGAAGACATCTTCCCATCAATACATGAGTTACTTTGAGACTGCAATGGGGCACCTACCTTACAGTGATGCTCTCCTCACTAAGCTCTTTGTGGGGGCATTATCTGGAGTAGCCTTTGACTGGTTCAGCAATCAGCAAGACTAACTATATTTTGTCGCTCGACGACCTAAAGGATCTTTTTCTCGCCCGATTCTATGACGGGGGAAGCGACATGACAATGTCCTCTCTAATATACATTATGCAGATGGAGAAGGAGCCTGTACGTGCATACATTGAATTATACAGGCAAGCAACAATGAAGTTGCCTCCTGGCAATCCTGAGTCCACACTGATGGACATGTACCGCAGAAATCTACTTCCAACAGTCAACCTCTGGATGGGTGACAGTCAGTTCAAAGACTGGACGACGTTCATCATAAATGTTGTCGACGCTGAGAAGAAGGGGAGGACGTCCGGCTCTTGGGAATATAGATCCCCGTCACTGATGATAGGGAAAATGACCTTATAACAGCAATAATAACAACAATAGCGGTAATAATAGCCGTGATGGCAAAGAAAAGAAGGCCCTTGTCCCTAACTTGACCAAGAAGCCCGAGCAGAAGCTGGCGGAAGCTCCAAAGCCGAAAAAGGCCTACTCTTTTGAAGATGATGATTTCATGACAATCTTTGACGTGCTGATACAGGGAAACAAGCTTCGCTCCCCAACGTCAAATACCCTGTTGAGGCAGCCGAGGTAAATAATCTGAAGTACTGCCAGTAACATCATTACATCCATTATTCGACCCAGAAAATCTATACACTGAAGTGGTACATCCAGCGTCTGCTCGACACCAAGGCCCTCACCATGGACTTCGATGACAAGACGGTGCCGTTAACATCGTATCGCTCCAGTTCGGTAACTTCTTGGCAATGAAAGCCCAAGATGGAGTAATCTCGATTCCAAGGTCAAAGATGGAGGTTGTCAATCTCCCGTCAGCTCGCAACGAAATGGCCGGGCTGATGCCTCTCACCATGCCGCGTGGGGAGGTCATATGGGTTTATCCCGATTTTTATCCAGAATTGATGCAGCAGACAATATATTCTGCCACCAATTCTAAGGGCAAGAAATCCAAATCCTGCTACACGGTTTCTATCCCGTCTAAAGAAGCTATAGCAGGAACATCAAGGTCAGGCCTAGCGTACCAACGAGAGTACGACATCCCTGACGATGATGCACTCCCAACTTTTGCATCTATAAAATCTGATTCGGGTCTATCCCAGCCACCAGCAGTGGACAAGTCCAAGCAGAAAGAAACTTGTTTTGATAAACTACTGCACAAAGATACTGTAAAGTGGCTGGAGAAGCCCTACAACTTTGACATCTTGGCACAACTCGCTAATACTCCAGAGAAGTTGTCTCTATTCGAGCTTCTTCGACTCTCCAAAGACACTCGAGAAGCCCTGAGTGAGGCATTGCAGAATGTCAACACCTACCTGACGCAGGTCAAGCCGCCAGCTGAGGAGCTTGCCTTATGCTCCCACTGTAATAAGGTGATAGAGATGATACCCAACTTCACGTTCTCGCAATAAGACATGTTGCTAAAGAAAAATCAGCACAATCGACCTCTGTATTATACAGGGTACATCAGCGCCATCAAAGTGGACCGGATGCACATTGACCCTGGTTCGTCAATCAACATCATCCCGCGGATTCTACTTCAGACCTTGGGCATCCCGATGCATCGCCTAGCAGCAACCAATAGTGCCATCAGTGGCTTCAACGCAGGGAGGAGCTATCCTCTAGGCAAGATTTGCTTGAAATATCAGATCGGCGACTTAAAAACATAGGTCACCTGCTACGTCGTAGACGTAGACGTATCCTACAATGTCTTGTTGGGATATCCATGGATACATCAGTATATGATCCTACTATCAACTCTATACTAGTGCTTGAAGTACATGGACGATCACGGCATCGTCAAGACAAAATTTGTCGACGTTGATCCATTCAAAGGGGTCGAGGCCTACTACTCTGACTCGATCCTCTACAAGCAAGTCCACCAAGATGAAGGTGGCAATGATACCGATGATGAGACAGATACTGGTACAAAATTGGACGAGCCCTTGAGAGTCCATCTCAAAGCATATGCTCCAGACACAGCTCCCCCCCTCAGGGTGAAATTGCCCAGAAAAGCACCTGAGCCTCTGGTCGTTCACCTCCGTAGACCGAATCGATCACTGAAGGAAGGTCCGGCACCTACTATGACTTCCGAACCTCTTATGGTAAAGCTGTGCAGGAAACCTCCGAAGCCATCGCTCATACTGGGGGTAGAGCTCGGGAAAGATGAACTAGAGGAGTACGTGGCCGCTCATGCTAACATCCCTTCTCTCGATGATGTAATTCCGGAAGATGAGATACATTATTTCATCAATAAAGGGCTATATTTGAACTACTCGGATGTTGCACATCTCAACATACTATATTCCCTGGAGCATGGTCTGGGTCTGCACCTGCATACAGATATTACTACCACCTATGCAGTCAACCGAATTCTCACCAGTTAGAACTCCTACTTCATAGTTCCAGCAAGGAAGAGGGGAGACAAACTCATCATCTTCGACAGAGTAGAAAGACCCCAATCCTTCTTCCCAGAGGAACTGGAGCCAGAGCTCGATACCGAAAATATACTATTTTACCGGTACAGTTCTCGAATAAAGTACGTTATCCAGAAGATGGGATATGATCTTAAAGTTGCAAGGGGCTTGAACTTTGGCAAAGGCAGATAGCTGCCTCTGTGACTGTCGGCTCCTGCAGGCAAGTCCGAGGATTACTACGAAAAGACCAGACATGACTTAGGGTATGTCACGCCTCCCACAACCCCCGAAGGCTCGGAGGAAGAAGATAAGTCACAGTCATACTCTTCGGAATCCTCCACGCGGGACTCCGATACCAGTATCAGAGACCTCTTTGAATAAATGTTGTATGTCAATATGGCGTCAGCTGACCCTGAGAAAGACAACGAGGACTCACCAGAACTCTTTGAATTGGAACCGTGGGCCCAATACTTAGACTCACAATGGGAGAAATATTTCGAGCAGCGAGAACCTCCCACCGAAGATGAGGTTATGCAAGTTGACCTGGGCGAGGAATCGTCTCCAAAACCTATCTTCATCAGTAAAAGTTTATCAGGTGAAGATCCTGAATCCCTGCTACAACTAGTACAGGAATATATCGATGTCTTTGCCTGGTGCTATAAAGATATGCCAGTTTTGCACCCTCAGATCATGGTCCACAGGCTCGACATCTTGCCAAACGTTATGCCAGTGAAGAAACAACAACGACGGTTCCGTCCAGATATCTTGAACACCATCGAAGCTGAAGTAAACAAACTGATAGCTAGAGGTTTCATCCGCGAGGAATAACATCATGATTGGTTGACCAAGATCGTGCCCATCGTAAAAACGAATGGGAAGATCCAAATTTGCATCGACTTTTGTGATCTAAATACGATCCTAAGGACAAATTCCCCCTTCCGATCATAGATATAATGATCGACAAAACGTGTGGCTTCGAGCGCATGTCCTTCGTGGACGGGTTCTCAAGTTACAATCAAATCAAGATATTTCTTGACGACGAGAAGCATACATCGTTTCGAACGCCGATAGGGGTATACTGATACACAATTATGCCCTTCGGTCTGAAGAACGTCGGTGATATGTACCACAAGACGGTGGAGTGTTACGTTGGAAGAACGTCGGTCTACACAGTTATGCCCTTCGGTATACTGCTACACAATTATGTCCTTCGGTATACTGCTACACAGTTATGCCCTTCGATCTGAAGAACGTCGATGCTATGTACCATATAGCTATGAACACCATCTTCTGTGAACATCTACGCAAGACAGTAGAGTGTTACGTTGATGACATCACTGTCAAAAGTCGCTCCAAAGATGATCACCTCCGGGACTTGAAGACTATGTTCGACCTCATGCGTGTGTACCAACTCAAGATAAATCCTACAAAATCCTTCCTAGGAGTCTCCAGCTATAAGTTTCTGGGTTTTGATATAACTTCGAAGGATATCCATGTAGACCCTGACAAGACTAAAGCAATCCTTGAAATGCGTCCACCGAAGAACCTCAAAGAACTTTATGGCCTTCAAGGAAGACTTTCATACATCAGGAGGTTCATATCAAACCTCTCTGGACGTTGTCATTCGTTCACTCAGCTTATTAAGAAGGGAGTCGCCCTTGTCTAGAACGAAGAAAGCCAGTGCGCCTTCGATGACATCAAGGAATATCTCATGAACCCTCCAGTATTGGTGTCCCCAGTTATAGGAAAACCCTTTATGTTTTATGTGTGAGCCATCTCTCAGTGCTCTGCTAGCCCAAAAGAGTGACACAGGGCACGAGCAGGCCATTTACTACCTTAGTAGGATGATGGTTAGCGCAGAGCACATATACAACGATGTTGAGAAAGTATCTAGCTCTGGTATTTGCTATTCAGAAGACCCGATATTATATGGCAGGACAAATGATCCATGTGATTTCGTGAGTCAATCCTCTCAAGGTGCTCATGACCAAACCCGGGGCACTCAACTTCCGCCTGGCTACATGAGCAATACTACTGTCACCATATGACATGGTATTTGTTCCACAAAAAGTTGTCAAAGGCCAAGCATTAGCTGACTTCCTAGCCGCCCACCCGGTGCCAGAAACTTCAAAACTCTACGAGGAGATCCCCGACGAAGTCACAAACTCCAACACGGTAATAAGTGCAGAAGCCATTTGGTGAATGTTCTTCTACGGTGCTTCTAGAACAGGGCCAAAGGCGATATCGTCGCTGGAGTCAGGATAGTGTTGATCTTCCCATATGATCTGGTCATCAATCGCGCCTACTCCCTCACTGAGCTGTGCTCCAATAATGTGGCAGAGTATAACGCCCTCGTCATTGGGCTCCAACTCTCTAAACATGTAGGAGTAGACTAACTAGAAGCCTATGATGACTCTAAGCTGATAGTCAATCAGGTCCGGAGCGAGTATGAAGTCCGAAATAAAGACCTACTCTTCTAGCACTAAGTGGCGCTAGGTATAATCTCTACCTTCGAGGGGTTCTTCATAGAGCATGTCCCTCGACTACAAAATATCGAGGCTGACGTCCTTGCCGATCTCGCTGCATCTTTAGTCGTCCCTGCCAACACTCACCAATTAGTCACAGTGGTGGACCAAGAATTGGTCTGCCCAAAAAACAACCTCTGCATGTGCCTGAGCTACTCAGCGGAGGTGGACGCCGACATCCAAGACTGGAGGCTCTCCTTCATCGACTATGCAGTCTATGGAATCCTTCCTGACGACCCGTAGGAAGCTACTTCCATCAGAAGACGTTCCCTCCAATTCCACTATGACACGGCTACTAAAATATTGTATCACCGTTCATATAATGGACTTCAGCTACCATGCCTATCGGATATAGAAGCCAAACATGAACTTCCGGAAGCCCATGATGGCGTATATGGTGCCCACCAACCTGGTCCTAAGCTACATGATCGTCTCCGACTTTTGAGCTATTACTGGCCAACGATAGTAGCAAATGCCGTTAACTACGCAAGAAAGTACCAGGCATACCAAATCTATGCTGACTTTATCCACCAACTCAGAGTTCCTACACCCGACCATTGCGTCTTGGTCGTTCGAAGCTTGGGGGATGGACATTATCGAAACAATTAGTCCACCTTCGTCAAAGGGACACCGGTTCATCTTGCCCATCACCGACTACTTTTTCAAGTGGGCAGAAGCTGTTTCGCTCGCTGAAGTCAAGACATCAAACATGATCAGCTTTGTCAAGCATCACGTCATATATCGCTTCGGCTTGCCACGGAGGATCATCCATGGCAATGGTCTACAGTTTCTAAGCTATGCTTTCTACCGATTATGTAAGCCCCCTAATTTTTAATAATTTTTAATTTGAATTTTTCATAATATTTTGGGTTTTTCTGTAATTAAATCCTAGGTATTTATAATTTAATGATTTTTAGTTGCTGTTAAATAATATTAAAATATTATGGAAATAATATATTATGGTATAAAATGGAAAACCGGACATAGGATAATTTTCTGTGAATTTATTGGACTCCGGAAGCATTTATAAAGCCCTGAAACCCGATGTAGAACTAAACCGAATTAAACCCGTGCCAGACGCCCGACATCCCCATGAGAGCCGAAGCCAAGCCCAAGGAGCGTTGACCCAACCCAAATCCTAGGTCAAACCCTAGTCCAAATTTCTGCATGTATAAATGCCTATTTTCCTAGTTTTCTCCAAAAAGAAAACAAAAAGGAAAAAGAAAATCCCAAAAACCTAACCCTAACCCTAATCCTGGCCGCTCCCCTCCACAGCCCCCTAGCCCCGCCGTGCTCCTCCCCTGAACCCTAGCTCAGCCCCCTCTCCCCCACGTTCTGCCTGTTCCCGCGTCTCCCACCGTTCTCTCCGGCCACGTCGCCGGCAGCCCGCTCTTCCCCGTCCGCGCCCCTCGGTCCACGACTCCGGCCGCTCCGCCCTAGCCCAGCCCTCTCGTCGCCCGAGCCCGATACCTCTTCCTCCTCCGCCGCCGTGCCCCGACCTCTTCTTCCTCCCTCCTCCTTCCTCCGCCATCGTCCCCAACCAGCGGCCTTCCATCGACGCTCCGCCACCCGACCTCTTCTAACTCCTCCACCTCATCCCCCTCTTCCCCGACTCTGCCTCGTCGACAACCGCCCCCAGCCACCTGAGCAGTGCCTTCGCCCCGCCGACTTTGAGCTGCAGCTCCTCCGCCAAGGCCTCAGCCCTGCAGCCGGTCAGCAGCTCCTCGAACCCTCCTCCGCCTCGACGTCTCCCCGAGCCAGCGTCCTCCTCAGCTCTGCCGACCTCGCCGGAGACCCGCATCAGCAGCCTCGACCGAAGACTCCCCGCCTTCGGCCACCGCAGTCCCTGAACAAAAACTCTAGCATGGCAGGATACAGTTCGTGTCGGACACAGCAACCGTACCGTGGACACAGAGACTCGGACACGTCCAGGACACGAGAATTCAGATTTCACGGAGCCCTGTTCAGGTAGCATTTCCTCTCACCTCGTAACCCCGTTTTTGATTCCGTCAGTTGCATCGCGTAGACTGTATGACCCTCTCGGTGCCCGTGCAACTCGCTCGGTGCATCGCGTCCTGTGGTGATCGCAAACTGCGATCCAAAAACAGGAAAAACAATACCCTGTTTTACCCCGGAACTGAGTACGCCCCGCCAAACGGGACGACTTGGTCGTGCGCGGTCTTCACCGATACGTGTGCGCCGTCGATACAGACGTGCAGGATCTCGCAGAAGTTGATTTGGATGTGCATGCACACCGAAATCAACGCGTATCCGCGGACATCGTCCCGTATCCGTCAGTTATGGAACACGTTGTAACTTTGTGTACACACGTCGGATCGAGACAAAAGTTGCGCCATCGGACTCGTAGCAATACGCTGGTCCTGTGACCCAAGTTTGGTTCGATTCTGAGAACGTTGACGAAATCGCGTATCGTGGGCCCTACAGGCTCCACTTGACGGGCAATTTTGTGATCGGCTCATCGGAATCCAATTCTGAAAGTTTCGTTGGGTTCGTATCATCGTTCTTGACTTGTAGACACTGAGTTTGAGAAATTTGGAGACCTTTGACCCTGACACGCTTTTTGGTGCAAGCGGCCCACATGTGGACCCCGCTTTGGCCCAGAATTGTTATTTTTGCCCTTTTGTCCAAATTGGACTCAAGGACAGGCGTTTCTAGCTATTTGATATTTTTTGAATCTAATGGTGATGTTTATTTCAGCAACCGGAGTAGTACCTGCAGATCACACTGAGACTAGAGCTACAGTAGGAGCCAGGACCCCAGGCAAGTGTACCTTGCCAAATCCTGCAGTTTTGCTACTTATTTCCTTGACTTAGTTATACATCAGTAGGCAAGTGTACCTTGCCAAATCCTGCAGTTTTGCTACTTATTTCCTAGACTTAGTTATACATCAGTGGGCAAGTATACCTTGCCAACTTGGAGTTCTTGTTGCATATTTCCTTGCTTTATTTATATTGCTGTGCATGCTTAACCTAGGACCGTGTGACGTACTTAGCGTCCGATTATTAGTCGGGTGCCAACACCGTACGCGGTATTGTGTATTGTCATCTAGAGATGGACATTCGTGACCTTTTGCATTCTCGTACTTGTCTTATCAAGTACACTATAACCCAGGACACTTGACACTATTCATGAGATAGGATCTTCCTGAGATATTCATGGTGATTCTGTATAGGATACAGGACTTGACATTGACATTATATTCCTAGATACTATATGACTTATTGCATTAGATATGATTGTGTGTGACATGGACGTGAGGCATCATGGACATGAGATGTGTGATTATATTGGGTGGGGAGAGACACACATGCTACAGGCTGATCATATATATACACCCCTATTATTGTGAGGCACAAGACTCTGAAGCCCGAGCTTGGCCCATTACTCATTATTACTGCTGCTACCGGCTCCCCGACACAGAGCTTGTAGTGGCTTCAGCCTGAGTTCTAGTGCTGCTCTCATCTTGCATATCACTTAGCTGGTTATTTAGTATTCCCTTATTGTTCCATCTATTGCTGGAGAGACCCGCAGGCTACAGGTTGACTATATTATGTCGGCTACTCAGTCTCCCGCTGAGTTAGACCATCTCATGAAACCACTGCTACCGGCTCCCCTACACAGAGCTTGTAGTTGTTTCAACCTGAGTACTATTGATGTTCTCTCTTGCATTTCACACAGATGATTACATACTTACCCTATTTATTTTATTATTTGCTGCACTATATTTATTTTGGCATGAGCTTTCTTGTACCTTGCTATGTCCCCTGAGGACCTGGATCCGGATTATGTCCCCAGGATTTACAGACGAGATCTATCCCGAGGTATACGGGACCGCAGCAGGAGCAAATACAGGAGCTGATACAGGAGCTTACCGACCTTCGAGGACGAGATCACACCAGAGGACTTCTCCTGAGTATTGGCTTTATATACTCATTTATTTCTATTTCTAGTTCCTTTATTTTCCAGTCTATTGCATTTATGTATCAGACTTGTTCTCGGATTGTTCTCCGAGACACTTTTATTGAGATTTGTTAGTTATTCCTATTTGTATTATTCTGGCATTTGATCTGTGATTATCTGTTGTGGATGAGATTAGCATAGACTGTGACTTGTATCATTGGACCTACTTATTCTTATATTACAGCTTAAGCATGCCCCGATGGATCCATTAAATTGGGTTTGTCCATCGGTGTGTGCTGCTGGCCATTATTACGCGTCTGGTCCCTCGATATTTTGGGAGTGGGGCGTGACAGATTATGTGACAAGAACCAAATTCAGAATATAGCATCAACTACCTACAACCCAGCAGCAAATGGTCTAGCTGAGGCGTTCAACAAAACCATTACCAAGCTCCTCAAGAAGTTTGTGTCATTTAACAAGCGTGACTGGAATGAGAAGCTGGGTGAATGCCTCTGGGCCTACCTCACAACGGTCCAGACGCCAACTGGTAGACTGTCATTCTCCTTGGTCTACGAGAGCGAAGCAATCCTCTCCCTCGAGGTCCATCGCTACGAGTGGCTCTCTCCAACCGACTAACCTCGACGATAATCACCACCGATGGCTACAAGAGTTAGAAGCTCTCAACGAGAAATGCCTCTTAACTCAACAATGCATTAAGCTGTACCAAGTGCGCCTCTCAGGTGCCTTCAACAAACGGGTTAAGAAAAGGACCTACCAAGTGGGTGACCTTGTCCTGATAGTAAGGAGGCCGATGGTTATGACCCACAGGACGGCCGACAAGTTCCAACTCAAATGGGAAGGCCCGTTGGTCATAGAATATGTATTCTCCAACGACGCCTACCGATTGGCGAAACCCAATGGTGACATGCTCATGATGCCCATCAACGGTAAGTTTCTGAAAAAGTACTGTGTCTAAGCTAGACTTGTACTCCCCTTATCCCTAGCAGGGCAACCCATATGTAAAGATTCTACACTCTTAGTTCTTCATCCCTAGCAAGTGCCTATGCACAACAAAACCTTTTCTCAACAAGCCATTATCGGTATTCAGGAGTCCTGGATACGTAACATATAATGGATCCTCAAAAGCTCCCCAGTGGAGCAATCCTCGAGTCCACCTGCACACTCTCGCAGGGACCACTAAAAAACCAGTCTCGTTAAATACTATCCATGTCCATATTACCTCTGAGATATCGGCCTAATAATCTCCCCAGTAGACTAACCCTCAGGTCTATCTACATTTCCAGGTAGACCACACTTAGCAAACCACTCCGCGGTGAGTATCTCGGATGCTAGTTCACGTCCATATTACCTCTGAACTACTGTCATAACATTTTTCTCCGGTCGTGTTTGCCATGTCTATATTACCTTTGAGCAAACCTTCCAGGTTTGGCTATCGATTATCACGTCCATATTACCTCTGATATCGGTTGTCATCTCAACTTATCAGCCGTACTTAACTCTAATTACGTCAGCGGTGTTAAGTCCATAAAACCTACCATGTCCATATCACCTCTGGTGGAACTTGTCTCGAACCTACTACTTGCACTCCAGTGCACAAGAAGTAATAGGTACACCTAAGTCCCCCAGTGGGACATCCTTACACAGACTGCGATATTGCACTACATCTATATTACCTCTGGTATGATATCCAAAGTCCTCAACGTACAATGGGACAAATACAAAAAAAAGAAATTCTGAAAAAATGAGAGACTTTATTGAATAATATTTAAGATCATGAGTATATATGATGAAAATTTATTACATTCAATAGTTTTTTATTAGTATTCAAGGTCATGAGTACATATGATGGAAACCTGATTTAAGGGCTTCGATGAAGTCTCGCTGATACAGACCTTTTTCATTAGAGGCGCCCCTCCATGTTGTCGTTGCTACTGACACAAGTCGATCCCGGAGCATAACTCAATGCTTTTTGGATCATCCCTCCACAGACCAAACATTAGTATATGGAAAAGAATCCATACCGACGGATAACAAGGGAGGAACAGGAGAAGGCGCTCTACAATCATGCGGGAAGATCGAAGACATGAATGACAATTAATCCAAATCCTGTCATCGATACCGCAGTCTCATGGCCGGTAGCAAGCCGCATAAAGGAAAGAAATACAGCTAGAATACTGCATGAGCAAGGACAGCTTCGCGCATGACTTAGTATGTTCATCCTCGTCTCCTGGAATTAGCAAACAAAGATAATATAAAATCTATGCGACAGAGCCTAGTCGGCGTATGAGATGCCTTCCATGCGGCAGAGCCACGATGGTCGCATGTCTCCATTTATGCGACAGAGCCATGATGGTTGCATGTCGGGTCAAGCCTCCATCCATGCAGCAGATCCATGGTGGTCGCATATCCTAATCGAGCCTTCATCCATGCGACAGAGTCATGGTTATCTCATGTCCAGGTCAAGCCTTTATTCATGCGACATAATCTTAGCTGCTGCATGATGGTTGCCCATCCATGCGACAGACTAATGATTAAAGCCCGCACACGTTCGCGATGATCTCTCATCCATGCGGCAAGACTGTGTAAAAAGTTTGCGCGTATTCTAGACGATTTCTCATCCACGCAACAAGACTCTGTACGAGTGTCTCTGTGTCCATGTAAGCCCAACACGAAGAATGCGGTGCTCTCCTACCTCCGAGTAAAGTATCAAAATCAGGGGGCCAAGGATCAAGACCGCCCCTGACAAATTCCTCGGCTAGAAGGGCCACAGCCTGCATCATCCTTAGTAGGAAAATGAGGAAGAAAGAAAAAATATAAAAGTTCTCTCTCTCTCTCCCCCGGACTACCTATTTATAGGCTCCAAACCATGTGAAGGCATCGAGATAATGAACCGAGCGGTTAATGAGATGAACCTCATACCTCGATACACGTAATCACTTTAATCTCCTCAAAAACTGATGCCTCGAGCCCCGTGTCAGGAGACGACGCAAAATACCAAGAGATTCGGTCACAGATAGAGAAAATATCCTTAATAAATAATTGGATAGCATGTCAGAGGCAACTATGCGGCCACGAGACTATACGACATGCCCTGCACATGCAGCCAATAGCGCTCGGCCATGCTTCTTTCAAAGTATTCCAAACTTGTCATTTTAAAAACTTTGAAAGGGATCTTTTAGAAGCATAAAAATGCATACAGGCCGCATAGAGGTCATGCCCCTATCAAAAATGTAACCAAGTCATAAAAAAGTGACATACAGCCTAGTCAACCAAAGATCTAGAAGTCGCATAGTATACTCCATGCGGCCTGAATGACCACAGAGTAGGGAGGCCGCATAAAATATCACGACCCGCACCCGGAATGAGGGTACGAGTACGTGAGTACGTCCAGCCTACACCGCAACATCAGCGGTAGAATGCTATCTAGGTCATCACTAACTAACTAGCATCTCACACAATATATAATCTGTCAATGATATCTCAACTCCAAGAAGGAGGACAATATGATAATAATGACAATGATAAATACTCAATCACAAATCTAAAGCACGATAAGATATCAAAGAAGTCTAATATAACTACAAAATCTAAACGTCAACAATAACCAAATACAACAACAACAACAACAATAGTTAGAAATAATATCTAAATTTCAAATATAAGCCAAAAACAAATCCGGTACCAATATGCTAATAAAACTAACTAGGCTAACTACTAATTCCGGCTAGTCCTCCCAACAATCACTCCTGAGCTATGGGGTCCATGGCTATACCATCAAGTATTATCCAGTCAGGATTGGAGCGAAGTACAACCTAATAGCAGTTCCAATTAATTGACAAAGACAATAAAACAGTTATAGAAAGTAATACATGATGGGTAAGAAAAGTAAATAAATCAGAGAATAAATACAGTTACAGTTAATTTAAGAAATAAGACAAGATAAGCATGGTGAATTAAGAAAGTATGGTAAATAAAGATTGTAAATAAATAAAAACTAAACTAGATAGGTATGATGTGTATCCAGCAAGTATCATGTGAAGCCAACAAGAATGTAACTAGACTAGTGTGTTTTGAAATACCACTTTTGACATGTAAATGGCTAGGGGTAATACGGCTCATCGCACGTGAGGCGTGCGACTGTTATCATTCCAGATTAGACCAGTAGGGGTGATTCTAGCTTTTGGGAATGTTTACAAGTCTACTAAGATATTTCTCCGCCCGACTAGTATCAATGAATCAAAATCCCGAAACGCAGATCAAGTACGAGGCCAGCCAGATAAAAGTAAGCGATGCCAGTAAGTGAGTCCTAATGTGATGCCAGTAAGAGTCATGAAGTAGGGCCAGACAAGTATGATGCACGTCTCACAAGAGAGTGAATCCAGATAATACTAGTCCGTGTATCCATAGTGTCGAGGAATCAAGTAAAATAATGCTACAAACTAGAATCATAGTAGATATCAAATAATGAAAACTATCATAGAATGTACTCGCCTGAGGTCCTGAGCTGACAATACCAATATATGTCTGGAGTGGAGTCAAAGTGACCTAATATAAAGTATCAATATTATTTGGTGTATTGGAATGATAAACATGCTTAAACAAATTAAAATATTATTTTTAGGTCCAATCTAGGCCATACTAGTCAAACTCGGTCAATTCTAGATCAATTTAATCAAACTTGGTCAAACTAGTCAATTCTAGGTATTATTAGTCCATACCTAGGTTTTAGGCCATTTCTATGTCTTTACTAGGTTATGCTAGCTAATACCAATTATATTAGCTAATACTAGGCTATACTAGCTAAGGTAGATACTTAAAATACCATATATACTATATAGACTCTATATAATCATTAACTTGCATTATCTATCTAATGCTACTATAGTATACTAATACCTTAGCTATAATCAATATACACTCCAAGTGTCACATTTATACCTTGCGTATCATACCTACACTAGACCATTATCTACTAACCAAATACGAAAACTTATCCTACACTACAAGCCAAAACTGGACACAGACCTATACTTACCACATCAATACCACACCTCACATACCTACATCAATGCCCTCTTACCCTTGATATCTAACTGCTACTGTTATTACTGGTTCTTAGAAATGCCTCAGTGTTGCTGCTCCTTATCATGCCACAGAACCAGAATACTGGAAAGCGGGACAGACAAGGCCAGGTACGTATACTTAGAGAAATCCGGTACTCTGTATATACGGTGAAGCTATAAGATATGAGGCGTCACTACTACAAACCAACAGTCAAGCCTAGGTCCAATAAACCCTAGTATCTAAATCACAAGAACAACAGGAATAATAACAAGATGTAAGATCAGCTGACATATAACAGTAAAGCATCCCAAACTATAATATATAGATAATCATGATGCTAGTAAACACAAAATGAATAAACTAGCCAAAATCTAAGTCATACATGATCAACCCTAGGATATGTCAATGATGCTAATGCCCGTAGGCTAACTGATCAAACCAAAATATGAGCTAAACATATGCTCGATGGCTAAACGCCCCCAAAATAAAATGTACATCAGAGTGTGAATGTAAGAAAACTCACTCAAGCGGTCTGGTGCTCCTGGTGGCCACCATGCTCAGGAAAGTACGAAAGATCCTCCGGTGCTGTTATTGGATCTAGCCATACAAAACCAGTGGGGTCAGACCCCCAAATAGCAAGTACCACAAAGGAAGCCAATCTAGGAATTTAAACTAACAACACAAGCAAATACAAATACTGGAAAGTAAAGACTGAATGTAAAAGATCTCAGGATAATAAATACTGTAAAACCTGCAATAAGACATATTCGGATATGATAATCAATAAGGAAATAATAAGTACTGAAAGTAAGGTGATCATGTGAAGCCCAGACTAACCATCAACCATTAATAACAGTAAATTACATAAGTACGGCTTGACACCTTTAACTAACTAGGGTTATCACAATCCTTAATTATTAACTTTATAATGCAATGCAATGCTAGAGTTTATTCTGATCGCATATCCCTGCAGTCCATCCGAGATATCCATACATACAACAAACTGGATACTCCTCAAGATACACCACAATATAAACCACTGGATACTCCTCAAGATAACAGTACGAATAACCGGGACTATATGTGATCTAGGAAAATCCCTAGCCATGTACTAAGTGAATCTCTAGTTATTTAACCCTAGCAGTTTCTTGTATGAATCCTGGTGTGGCATTCCGTAAAATCCATCATAGACATGATGCAGACAAATCAAGTCCTAATAGTAATATAAACATGATTAATATACATTGCACATACGGACTCATGTATACCACGACAACAATCAAGCCATGTGAAACCAAGTGAAGCCAGATAAAGCCAAGTGAAGCCATGTCAATCGGGTGAAGCCAGGTAAAGCCATGTGAAACTAGGTAAAGCCATGTACAACCATGTGAAGCCATATCCAACCAGATAAAACCAAATAAAACCAAGTCAAGCCATGTCCGATGAAGACATGTAAAGTCATGCCAAATCAAGTCCTGTTAATCATGTCATCATGTGTAGCTGGGCAAATAAGGGTAAAATCGAGTAAAGAAAAGTCAAGTCAAGTCATGTCATCTGAAGCCATGTAATTTCATGTCAAAGATTAGGTCAACTCATCGCGTGTCCAAGCAAAAGCTAGAAGTTTCAAATTAAAATTATGAAAAACCAAGAATTCCTAAAGAAAGTACACAATCGGTATACCGTCAGTACAGTCCAGTACACCGTCAGTACATTGGTCCAGAGATAGAAAAAATACAACAAGTTCTGGATTCTAACAAATTGGTATACCATCGGTATACTGTAGTATATCGTCGATATGCCATTCCAAGTAGACAAAAAGTTACTCGAAAATAAAGATCCACAAATCGGTATACCGTCGGCACAGCACAGTACACCGTCGGTATGCCAGCCAAGACAAATATCTAATAATGTCGATAAGATCGGTATGCCGTCAGCACAACCTAGTACATCGTCGATATGCCGATAGGATTCACACGAAAATATCTAGAAATCAAGTCGGTTGAAATCGGTATACCGTCGGTACACTGTAATATACCGTCGGTACGCCGATTTCCAAGAATAAACTTGGTTAAATCAAGTCTGATTTTCGGGTCCCAAATTAAACCACAAAAATTACCAGAACCAAGTTTAACAAGAAGTCAAGTCTAGGGTAAGTCTTATATCACAATATGGACTAAATCTCACGGTCACAACTCTGGTATCATTTCCGTTACTGAGTTACCAAAAAGGGACGGAATAAGATTCTACCAGAATTCAAAACCGAGATGGTCACTAGGCTAAATATTACGGTATGAACAACAATAGTAAGGTAAGTCTAAGCTAAAAAGTAATAACCAAAGCTCCAGAAAAGCAAAATAACAGAAAGTAAAAGAAGTTAACGAAATCGGCAATGTGTACTTGCCTAACGCGAGCTCCCAGCTTAAACCTTCTAGGTCACCACCACGAAGGGGTTCAAAAACCATACTCCAGGTCTCAAGACTACACTTCCAAGATCGAAAGAAAATAAAGAAGAGAGGAGAGAGAAATAAAAAGAAGAAAATAAAATATCTCGAGTACTATTTATAGAGAAAATATCTCAAAAATATCTCGAAAGTGAAACAAATATCTGTCGTGCAGTATACCGTAGGTATACCGGTCAAGTAGTAAAATTTTAATTTTGAGAATTCTTGAGCTTCCTCGAGATCCAATAAAATGCAATAACTAGCACAAAATACGTATCCGTATAAAATACGAATATTGTGAGACGAGTCTCACACTCCTAATCGAGTGCCAGTGCACATATTGGCACAAAACCTGGAATATCACCCTCACACCCTGACCACTGCACTTGCTCGATCCCCTTCCTGCAGCAAGGCTACTGCTGTATTGCCTACAAACCAACATCCTCCAACCACTGCAACCAAGTGTAGTGCTACCCTATACCCCTAATACCTGAAACCTATATCACTCACTAATATACTCACTCACCTATAACACTGATACTACACAACCCCATTACATACCCCTATTTGGATTGCATAGCACCTACACAAATCTCATTTATATGAATTCATTATTGGTACATCACATTTCCCCCAATTGGCTCACACAGGTATCCCTTGATACATGGATACTTACACCACACCATCACCATGCCCACTAATACCTACTATCACATACTCACTGAAACTCTTACACTCTAATCTACCTCACTTATACACATAGACACTCAAGATCATACTCTCACTCATCACTGAACACTCTCACTCGAGCACACAGCTAACACTTAACACTTTTATAATACTCTGCACACACTAACCCAGATATCCTCACATACCTCTACCATCATCTATACTTGACACTTGAATCCCTTAATCCCTCTTAGACTGAACACTACCCATTGACACACAATTGCACTGTCATAATTTCCATGTGTTCAACCTCTATGCACACTGCCTATACAAGCTCCCATACTTATCATATATGTCACACAACTCAACATAAATTTAACACTAATACCCATAGACATAAATACATATACTTAATCTGATATCAATACTACCTACTGTAGAAGCATGAAAAAAATGCTGGATAGCTATACGCAGCATGTTGATGTTGGGCAGCGTAAACAGAGGACCTCAGAGCCATCTAACGTGCAACAGAGCTTTTTCGCTGAGCACAGCATAAAATATAGGCTCAAGGACCATCCGCGTAATGCAGTATGTCCAGGCTGCTTCAGCATAAAAAGGGTGCTACATCGCCTTTATGGCGTAGAACTCATCCGCTCTCAATGTAGCATTGAAGTGTACGAGGAACGCTTCGTATTCTTCAAGATGAACCTGTCAGATCAAGCAATGAACCTGACATCTGGACTCCTGACAAAGAGTACTGCACGACTACCCAGACGACGGCTATAATGATGGCGCGGCACTGTAACACAAGCTGTCATTTACTGCCATTTCCTTGGCGTAAACCGCTTTTATGCATACAAAGGAATACGCCGCCTAGTTTTACATAGGCATATGTGAGCTGTTTATGCTCCGCAGAAGACAAACAGCCTGCCACGTCAAAAGCTGCTCTTCGTACAGGGCTCGAGGCACGTCTCTGCATTTAATGCGCAAAGCGGTGACAGGTTCTCGAGGCACGTCTCTGCATTTAATATGCCGAATACTGACAGATGCCCGAGGTACGTCTCTGCATTTTATGCGCAGAAGGGTGGCAGACCTTCAAAACACGCCTATGCATTTAATGCGCAGGATAATGGCGGATCTCTGCATTTAATGCAGGAGATTTGATTAAATGTCACCGAATCGTCGCCTAGTGACATTCCCTTTGTGTAAACTGCTTTTACGCATACAAAGGGATACGCTGCCCAGTTTTACACAGGCAGACGTGAGCTTCTTACGCTCCGCAGAAGGCAAACAGACCGCCACATCAGCAGTTACTCTTCGTACAAGATTCGAGGCGCGTATCTGCATTTAATATGCAGAATGATGTAAATCTTAAAGACAAGCCTCTGTATTTAATGCGCAGGATGGGGGCAGATCTCTGTATTTAATGCAAGAGATTTGATTATATCTCCAAGAGCCGTAATTCCGGCTAAAACGTCCACATCATCTCGGCTTCTACGCCCACTCGGCTTTTACGCTCACTCGGCTTCTACGCCTACCCGGCCTCTATGACCACTCGGCTCCTACGCCTACTCGGCTTCTACGCCTACTCGGCTTCTATGCCTACTTGGCTTCTACGCCATGGTGACAGTTATTGGCTTCTACGCCAACCTCTTCTACACAAAGGATAACTACCTACGTGGCTTCTATGCCGTGATCTTCGTAGCAGTTATACGCGTTGTCCCTTAGTTGGACACGCGTCACATGCTCACTCAAAAGGTTATCTATACGCAGGCAATGGTTATTGTAACCATCGTGTAAAAGGGTGCTATACTTTCTACTACTATGTTTCTACACCGACTGAGTGGTCACTGTCACTAAAACTCTATAAATAGAGACCTCTATTGACAGAGGAAAAAGATCGCAAAATTGAAGGTCAAACGATCGAAAAATGGTCAAGGAATCTAGTATCAGATCCAAGGTCGACAATTGGGAGGAAAGAAGGAGGAGAGAAAATGGTCGAGAGAGAGAGAAGAATCCAGAGCTCAGGCAAAGAGAAGGGATCGACGACTTTGGCATCAGGCATCCACCCTCTTTAGCAACCTTCGAAGCTGCTTTCTGTCTTCCACGGCATTTCTTCATCATCGTGTGGTCCAAGGGACAAAGTGATCGACTGCAGATCAGACTCCTATAGCAATATTTACCCAGATTAAATAAATTGTACTCGACATCCTCGTATAGGATTAAATTGTACAATCTTGTTTGTAAACACAGAAGAAGGGCGAGTTTTCGTATAAGACCTCGTTTCCATATATTATCTTTCGTTTATTTTATCAAACAACAAGATGGCGACTCTGCTGGGGACATCTTTCTCTTCTGACGAGGAAGCAATTGCTCAACACAATGCGGTATCCGTGGGATCCGTAAAGAAGACACTGGTCGTCCAATTCGACCAGTCTGCCTACAAAGACATGCTTCGAACAGGAGGTAGCTCTCACTCTCTCTCAGTCCAAGACAACAGGAAGTTGCATAAGGTCCGGATGCCCAAGACATCCTCTACCATTCCTGTCGACTCTCTGACCTCTCTGATTTCTCCGACCAACGAGGTTGTAGCATTGCTCCCTCCGTGCCTTGTGCGTAAAATTTAGTCTCCTGTCTCTGACAGGGCAGACAAAACTTCTGGCAATGCCTCAGCGCTAATCCAGATGTATACTCCACGCTCTGCGCATAAAATTCAGTCTCCCGTCCCTAGCGGAAAAGACGAAACTTCGGACAAGGCCTCAGCGCTAGTCCATAAGCCTACACCGCGCTCTGAGCGTAGAAACCAGTCTCCCGTCCCTGGCGAAACAGACAAAATTTCTGACAATGCCTTAGCGCCAAATCAGAAGTTCCAAACGCGCTCCGCGCGTAAAAATGCATCTGCCTTCCACGGAAAAGCAGATGATCCCTGCAATCTACGCAAGGGAAAGCAAGCGACGGACTACCCAACTTCTCGGCCTTTACGCCAGCAAGGGAAGAATCTGCCAGCCCTCCGGATTACGCGAGAACCTGACGGCCGGCTGAGGACCTCCTCGGCTTTACGCCAGCCCGAATTACGCCAGGAGAAGCCCCTCAACGTAAAGAAGGCTCAATTTGCGGAAAGACACCCTCCTCGGGGATTATCCGCCACCCAGATGGCCAACCTGTTGTATACAGGTGGCACAGGGAAAACTAGGGTTCCCAACATCCGCATGCGCACTGATGTGAACAGAAGGAACAAGTCATCTTCTTCTTCTGTAACTCCTCCTGACCTGCGCAAGTACCTGATCCAGAAATGCAAGGATAGGGGATCTTCCAGCATGTCTATTACGCCTCCTAACGAGCACTCTTGTAATAGTCATAGGATTGTAATTAATTGTAGCTATTCTGAAGCAAAATGGTCGGTTTTCGACCGGTTGAGCTACTCTCCATCTTTCTAGGAAGAAGAGCCCACACATGCATCGATGAACATGGCTTCACACATACCTAGAGGAAGATCGGGCTCAAGATGTCATCCCTCTAAAGCTCCGAGCCAAAGGAGATTCAACCAGCTCCTTGGGAACACTGAAGCTGGGGTATTCCGAAACACCTGTTCAAGGTCGCGACAACCGACTTCGTACTCTTCTGATTCCGAAGCTGGGGGTCGCCAGTCTCCCGAATCAGATACTGAAAGTATAGAGTCAACTTCTACAGAGACCTATACTAATCTTTCAATGACACCCAGGGAGATAAAAGTTTATGCCATTGGAGATGAACGCGAGGAATCTTCCCCGTCCGGGAGCGCTGAGCAGCACATTACTGTACTGGAGACATCTCTGAAAAAATATAATCCATGATGGAGAACATACACCAGATAATGCTGACTCAACACACAGCTGCTATGGCTCAAGCGTCGGTCCCTCCAACTCAGATATGTGTGGGGGTGGACTTACCACCATCCAACGCGATCCAAGAGCCTGCTCTAGATCAGGAGTCAGCAGTTCCTCCGTTTCCTCACTCGGAAAATATATTACCTCCCGTCGGAGTTGCGATGCAAACGATTCCTCATCACTCCGTGGTCCCGCTACCGGCTGAAGATCCGATGCATGCAGTACGGGAGTTGAAAGCCTAATTTGATGCCCTGAAGCACAAAGATCAGCTCAAGAAATTGGGAATCAACCAACCTTACCCAGCTATCTGGGAAGAGGTCCCTTTCCCTCCTAGATACAAACCACAGACTATGGCTTTGTTCGAGGGAAAAACATCATCGAGTCAGTACATGAACTACTTCAGTATGATGGCGATGTTATTACAAGGGAACAACGCCCTCCTCACTCGGGTGTTCAAAGGCTGTCTCTCGGGGGTAGCTTATCAGTGGTATCGAAGTCTGGCGGACAACTACATTACTTCCTTTGAAGACTTCAAGGCTTTATTCTTTACACGATTCTACGAAGGAGGGATGGACATGTCTATATCCTCTCTTATCGAAGTCAAGCAGAAGGAAAAAGAGAATGTTCGCACTTTCATCGAATATTTTTGTCAAGCCACTTTATAAATGCCTCCAGGAGTTCCAGACTCGGCATTGGTGGACATCTGCAGGAAGAACCTTCTCCCCGTGATCTCGGTGTTCACAGGACCATATCAGTTCCATGATTGGCCCTCGTTCATCATCTCAGCGGTAGCCGCGGAGGACAATAGTCAGAAGGCATGCGATAATGGTATCATGATCTCGGCCTCTGATAAAGGCAAGAGGTCATCCTCCAACATCGACCATCCTCGTGGTACCAAGGGTAAAGAAGCTCTGGCGATCAACACGTCAAGGCAAAAGACTGTGGCTACCATGCAGACGAAACTTGAGACTTCCAGGCCCATTGAAGTGTACTCTTTCGACGACGACGATATTCCGAGCATATTCAAATGTCTTGTCGAAAGCGGCAAGATTACCCTTCCTGAGGTAAGACGGCCCAATGAGGCCGGCAGTACCAACAACCCCAAGTACTGCATATTCCATAGGTACATACACCACTCCACAAAGGCGTGTTATATACTAAAAAGGAAGATCCAGGAGCTGATCGATGCTAAGGCCATCACTCTGCGCAACAGCGAAAAGACGGTCATAGCCAACATGATCTCTCTACAATTTGGCAATCTGCCTCCCCAAGAAATCCCGGATGGTGTTACACCTATTTCCCGGACGACGATGAACATCGTTAATCTTTCTCCAGCTACAGGTCAAAATCATGACCTGGTACCACTAACTACCCAGCGAGGCGAGATTATATGGGTTCATCCAGATTTGGTGCCCGGGATCAAGAAAGAGACTCAAGCTGCTAAGGCTAAGTCTAAGAAGAACTCAAAGCGCAAACCATGTCAAATGGTTGCGGCAGACTCGGCATCAGAAGACGAGGTCTTGGCCACTGGAACCCGTTTAGGGAGGGCTTACCTCAAGGACCATGAAGCAAGTCAGGAAGATACACCGGCAGACGCTTCAGCTACCAAGCCGTCAGAACCAGAGCCCGCCACACTAGAGACCGGTCCTTCGAGACCAACTTCGGCGGACAAGGGGAAGCAGAAAGAAGTGTGTTTCGACAAACCTGTGAAAAATATTTAAAACAAAGGTTTAGAGAAGCCGTACAACTTCGACATCCTGGCCCAATTGGCTAATACACCAGCCAGGTTGTCCATCTTCGAACTACTCAGGCTCTCCCAAGACACTCGTCAAGCCCTGAGTGAAGCATTGATGCAGGCGGATGCATACTTGACCCAGCTCAAGATCCCTGATGAAGAACCCGTGGCATGTCCTCAATGCCACAGTGTGATGGAGGTGGTCCCGAATATCACTTTCACTCAAGATGATATGCTGTTAAAACATAACAGGCATAACAGACCCCTCTATTACACCGGGTACGTCGGATCCATGGAGGTCGACCGGATTCACATAGATCCGGGATCATCAATCAGCATCATTTCTCATAGTCTGCTCAGACCGCTGAGGATTCCTACCAGCGAATTAGCCTACACCACCACTACAATCGTGGGTTTCAACGCAAGGAAAAGTAAGTCGTTGGGGAAAATTCGCCTGAGGATCCTGTCACGACCCGTACCCGAAAATTGGGCATGAGTCGTGGGTACGTCCAGCCTACGCCGCAGCATCGGCGGTAGAACGCTGTCTAGGTCACAAACATAGTATATCCTGTCAATAGTCTCAACTCCGTACGGAGGACAATGATAAATAATCCATAGTTCTATAATATACTCAATCACAACTATAAACATAATGGCACGATGAGAATTGAAAAGAGTTCTATTAAAAACCAACCACAATAATCTAACTCAAATCCTGGGTCTAAATGATCTCACAAAGTCACAAATAATAAATACATCTCAGTCTCAGTCTAAAACAATAATGCAGAAAAAGTAGTCTAAGAATAGGCTGGTAAGTTCTCCTCTAGGATAGGCACCTCCTCTGGGATTTCTGGAGTGAAATCTCCCTCTATTCCTGGGCCGTAATGAGTGGGGCAAAAGTCCTCCAGGTCCTCTGAAAATGTTGTTATCCAGTCAGGATTGGAGTGAAGCACAAGCACTAACAGCAGTTTCATTAAATTGACAAAATCTATAAACAGTGTAAGAGATACAAGATGGAATAAAAGCTGAACATGTGAAGTACTAGAGAAATGAAATAGACAATAGAGCATCTAGCAATGAGCAATAAATAGTGAATGCTAGAACAAGTAGATCTGAATAAAGATAAAACATCTAACTAAGTGTTTGAAATATTAGTTTATCATGTGATCGGCTTGGGACTAGATCAGGCTGGTTATATATGATTAGCTATGATTCTTGAAGGTCAGGCTAACCATATGGTTAGCTATGATGCATGATAATGGTCAGGCTAATCATATATAACAGCTATGAAGCATGATGATGGTCAGGCCGCACCCGACGTGAGAAGTGGGGTGAGCTATGATGCATGGCAAGGATTTGGATATGATCACATAATCTACTAATAATTCCCCATCCCCAGCTAGCACGGTGGATTCCAATCACGACTCCTCATGATGGGGATCTAGGGTGCTAACTCGTGTATCCACAGTGTCGGAATCAAGTATGTAATATACTACAATTTATAGAAGTAATCAACAATGAAAACTGTCAGAGAATGTACTCGCCTGTGGTCCTGAGCAAAATATGAGGATCGATGCCCAAAGTGGAATCACAATGACCTATATATAAGATAACAATGTTAAATGGTGTTTGGAAATAATAAGAGTGATTAGCTAATTTTGAAATGGGGTGTTAGGCCATTTCTAGGTCTATACTAGGTGTTACTAAGTCAACTCTAGGTTTTTGGTCAATACTAGTTAATACCTTGCTTCTAGGTTCATACTAGCTATTTTGAACTAATACTAGTTAAATACACTATATTATATGTTCTATACTTACAATATAGACTCTATATAATTATTATCTCTAATAACCCAATTAGTCTTGAATACCTTGACCAAAACCTTGCACCATAACATATACCTTAGTATCCCCTCAAACCTATACCAATACCTTACCAACACTAAATTCAACACTGACACTATTCTAATTACCTACACTGCACATACCCAGAATTCCTCACTCAGTCTTCATACCTACACACTCTAATTTCCCTTGCACAGACACAACTGAAACTGCTACACACAGTCTCACACATCCATAGATTCATTACCTACACTGCACACATACATTCCTAGGTAATACACTCTCACCTACAGAATTAATACACACACACACTTGTACACCTTGATTTGCCTACTGAAACACACAGCTAGTACACACAGCTACTGGAGAAAACCTGGGACACACTGACCTTACTGCCATACATACTGTGCACTGATACATAGTTAACACATTAACTGTGCACTGATACAGTCACAGTTTATATACTCCTATACCTACTGGTATTCATAGGCAGACACACTACACTCACTCACACTCCCTGCCACATAGCTCAGTCACAGGCACCTACACCCTAACACTAATGCACCCTCACACTCAGACATGCTGCTACTGGACACAGGTATACACTGAATACACATGTTCACAGTATCCTTAATACACAGAAATTATGTAGGTATCATAACTGACACACAGGCTTATATACATTGACACAAGGACACACACTATACATTCACCTACAGCTCACTCACCTACCTTAACTCCATACTGCACAGCTAACTACTGACACACAAACACAGGTTGAGTTCACTGCACAATACCAATTCTAACTGACACTCAAACTAGACACTTCACATAGACACATAGGTTTAGAAATATGGAATTAACTAGGATACACACAGGAATTAAACACACACAGGATTGAAATGAAATTTATACTGAAACACACAGTACACAAACTGAAACTGCACAGCAACACACCCCAATCTACACCTACTGATACTCCACACACAGGGACACACAGTATAAAATTATTGCACATAGACCTATCTAGGTTCACACAGTCACATACCCAAGTTCATAGTTTGAACTACACAGGCACTTCTCACTCATCTACACATTGGTTCATACGGATACAGGAACTCACACACACTCAACAGCCACAATAAAACTGCACACAAAACTTAACACATAGAAATTTGGATACTCAATGATGCTGAAATCCGATACTGACCAATTCAAGAGGATCTTCGACTGATACACATGCTACACAGGATTTAAACTAGATTCACCCAACCACATAATTTTGGATGCACAAAGGAACCCAAAAACACATACCCGACTGTACAGAACCTTCCCCATTGCTGTACACAGCACAGCAAAGACTCGACTCCACAGAAAAATCAGAACAACAACACATCACACATATGCATATATATATACATCAGCCATCATACCTCCAATTAGATAATAATACAGTAGGTTAGATAGGTAATTCCTCCTGTGAAGCATTTCCCCAAACACATGATGTGCACAAACGAAAACCACACTAAGATCTCCTAAAAACCCAAAGCAAAACCCTAAATCAATATCTAACCTACACATAGGAGGGTGAAATCAGTCTATAAACAACCAGCTAGGGTTAGGGTTCCTGATAATTGGGGAAAACCCCATATTGGTCACCAAACCCAATCCAAAACCCTAAAAAATCGAATTACACAGCAAGGGTGGGTTCCTAATGGCCATTATCAACTGTAAACAGAATTTAAATGAATAAAACTAGGGTTTTTACCTGCAGGGATGGTTTCTTCAATGAGGTTCTTCTTCTCCAAGGCTTCCTGACCCACGTTCCTTGCTTCTCTTTGCTTTGGAGGAGGAGAAAATGGAACCTAGGGTTTGATCTCAAAAATTGGGTGGGGAGATGGTTTCTCTTGTGGAGGCTAGGGTTTCCTTTTTCTCTACGTGAAGAATAGCTTAGAAAGAGGCTTCCTTTTTATATTAAACCTAGTTTTAGGGTTTCTATGCATAGTTTAGGTTAAACCTCCTATGTTAAGTCATGTAGAACCTAATTGACTGAGGTTTAGTCAGTCTAGGGTTTTGAGGGTTCACCCTAAATTTGTATTCTAGGGTTTTACTAGAACTGGGTTTAAAATTAGGGTTGACTCACTAGGGTCTGTCCTAATGAGTTCTAGGGTTAGACCTAAAACTAAACATTCTAATAATAATATATAAATAGTAAAAAAAAATCTCAGCAAATCAAATTAAGCACACAATTATTTAAAATAGTGAATTTACACAAATGCCCTTATGTGGAAAAGTGGTAGTGACAAGTCTACCCTCCTAAAAGAAATTTCGTCCTCGAAATTGGACTGAACTACAACAAGAATGAAACCAGAAAAAGAATATACCTCAAGTCTAGAAGAGATACGGGTATTGCTCGCGCATTTCGTCCTCTCTCTCCCAGGTCGACTCCCCTGGAGAGTGATGTCTCCATGCAACACGAACCAAAGGGATAGTTTGGTTACGCAACACCTTCTCTCTGCGGTCCAAGATCTCTACGGGCTGCTCTGGGTAGCTGAGCGTCGGACCAACCTCAATCTCCGAGTGATCAAGTACGTGACTAGGGTCGGCCACGTACTGTCTCAGTTGCGACACGTGGAACACATCATGCACTCCCTCCAATGCAGGCGGCAGGTCCAGTCTATAAGCCACTGCACCTACCCTCGCGAGAATGCCAAAGGGTCCGATGTAGCGTGGGCTAAGCTTCCCGCTTCTACCAAAACGAATCATTCCACGCGTCGGAGAAATCCGTAGGAAAACTAGATCGCCAACCTAAAACAAAACAGTCTCAACACGCGGTCTAAACAAACAACACAAACCAGAAAAATAACAATCTATACCTGAAACTCAAGGGGTCTACGGTGGCTGTCGGCCCAATGCCGCTGTCTGTCCTGCGCCACTCGCAGTCTGTCTCTAATGAGTTTTACCTTTTCTGCTGCATCCACGACCATTTCTGGTCCTAACAAGGCCCTCTCTCCAACATCGTCCCAAGATAACGGTGTACGACACCTTCGTCCATAAAGAGCCTCAAATGGTGACATCTCGATGCTGGCCTGGTAGCTGTTGTTGTAAGCGAACTCTACCAGGTGCAGGTGATCCTCCCAAGAACCTCCGAGATCTAAGACGCAAGTGCGTAGCATATCCTCGAGAGTCTGAATAGTCCTTTCAGACTGCCCGTCTGTCTGGGGGTGATATGCGGTACTGAACTTGAGCTGAGTGCCCAAGCTAGCCTGCAGACTCCTCCAGAAGTGGGAAGTGAAACAACTATCCCGATCTGAGACGATACTCACAGGAACTCCATGAATCCTAACAATCTGCCGCACGTACATCTCTGCGAGCCTCTCTGTCGACGTGCCCACCATGAAAGGTAGGAAATGGGCTGATTTGGTCAACCTATCCACGATGACCCAAATCGCGTTCTTCCCTCCTGGAGAACGTGGAAGCCCTGAAACAAAATCCATGGTCACGTGCTCCTATTTCTATTCTGGAATCGGTAAAGGTTGAAGCAAACCTCCTGGCCTCTGTCGGTCTGCCTTTACCTGCTGGCACACTAGACACCGAGATACGAAGCGTGCTACCTCGCGCTTCATTCCATACCACCATACGTGCTCCCTCAAGTCTCGATACATCTTGTTGGCACCGGGATGCATCGAGTACTGAGAGCGGTGTGCCTCCTGCAAAACCTCCTCGCGCAGCTCCCCGCTCGGCACACACATCCTCGTGCCGTATCGTAAGGAACCATCCTCTGCGATAGTAAAGTCGTCCGACAATCCTGTCTGAACCTGTGCCCTGATACTCCTCAGAGCCTCATCCTCGTACTGCACAGCTCTGATCCTGTCCATCAGTTCGGACTGTATCTGCAATCCCCACATCTGAATCTCAGTACCGGGAACTAACACTTCAATCTCCAAGCTCTCCAGATCAGCCAACAAATGTCTATCAGTCGTCAAGTACATAGCCATCGGATACCTGCTCAAGGCATCGGCGACTACGTTGGCCTTCCCTGGATGGTACTGCAATGAGATGTCGAAGTCCTTCATCAACTCCAACCACCTTCTCTGCCTCATGTTCAGCTCCTTCTGTGTGAATACGTACTTCAAGCTTTTGTGGTCTGTGAAAATCTCCACACGCTCTCCGTACAAGTAATATTTCCACAGCTTTAGAGCAAAGATAACTGCTGCCAACTCTAAATTGTAGGTGGGGTAGTTCTTTTCATGAGGGCGTAACTGCCTGGAAGCATAGGCAATTACCTTCCCGTGCTGCTGAAGAACACATCCCAGACCCTTCCCTGAAGCATCACTGTAGATGGTGAAACCACCTGTCCCTGCTGGCAACGTCAAAATTGGAGCTGTTGTCAACCTCTTCTTTAGTTCATCAAATGCAGCCTGGCACTCCTCCGTCCAGACAAAATCTACATCTTTCCTAGTCAATCTGGTCATCGGCGCTGCAATCTTGGAGAAGTCTTGTACAAACCTCCTGTAGTATCCTGCTAGCCCGAGAAAACTCCTGATCTCAGCTACCGAACTGGGGGTAGCCCACGACTCCACTGCCTCGATCTTCTTTGGGTTTACCGAGATTCCGTCACCCGATACCACATGCCCAAGAAATTCGACCTTGTCAAGGAAGAATTCACACTTAGAGAGTTTCCCGTACAGCTTCTCCCTCCTGAGAGTCTCTAAGACCAACCTCAGGTGCTCTTCGTGCTCCTCCGGTGTCTTGGAATACACAAGAATATCGTCGATGAACACCACCACGAACTTGTCAAGGTACTGGTGGAACACCTTGTTCATCAAGTTCATGAATACTGCCGGCGCATTGGTTAAACCAAATGGCATCACCATGAACTCAAACTGGCCGTATCTGGTCCGAAAAGCTGTCTTCGGCGTGTCTTCTTTCTTCACCTTCACCTGGTGATAGCCTGACCTCAAATCAATCTTCGAAAACACCCTCGCCCCGCTCAACTGGTCGAAAAGATCATCTATCCTCGGCAGCGGGTACTTGTTCTTGATGGTGATATTGTTCAAAGCTCTATAATCAATGCACATGCGCACCGTGCCGTCCTTCTTCGGTACGAACAATACCGGAGCTCCCCATGGTGATGAACTGGATTTGATGAAGCCTTTGTCCTGCAACTCCTCAACTTGCTTCTTCAGTTCTGCCAGCTCGCTGTTGTTGACTCTATAGACATGTTGTGAAATGGGCTCCGCTCCTGGAACCAAGTCTATAGAGAATTCAACATCTCGGTCTGGCGGCAAACCTGGCAACTCTTCTGGAAATACATCCAGGAACTCCGCTATCAGAGGATGTGGCAACTCCTCTTCTTCTGCCCTGGCTCCGCAAAATGTGCTCCTGCTCTGTTCCGCTGCTCCTCTGACTACCTCAAACTCCGGCTCTCCTGGTGGTCTAAATAATACTCTGCCTCCATAACAATCTATAGTAGCATGATGCCTACTCAACCAGTCCATTCCGAGTACAATGTCGTACCCTGGAAGTGGCATGACGAGTAAACTCACGCTCAAGTCTCGGCCTCCTACTGACACTCTCCGGTCCTTGCAGTGATCACGAACTAGGATAATACCTCTACCAGTCAAGATCTTGCAAGTCCTAGCTAATGGTTCTGTGTCTAAATGATGTCGAAGTGCATATGATACAGACACAAAACTATGGGAAGCGCCAGAATCGAATAAGGTAAATGCGGGAATACAATCGAGAAGAACCGAACCTGTGATCAAGTCTCCTGCTGGCTCGACCTCCTCGACTGCCATGGCGTACGCTCGCCCCTGGGGTGCACCTCTCTGTTGCTGATGCTGGGCGAACTTCTGATGTTGTGGTGGAAGTGGTCCCCTCTGTTGTTGGCCTCCTGGTGCGGTAGGCACCCTGTCTGATCCTCTCTGGGCGGCTGCTCCACCCTGACCTGGACGAAAGGTAGGACAATCCTTCAGCTGGTGTATCGTCGATCCACAGGATAGACATGAGCCCAATCTCTTCCTGCAGATATCTCTAGTATGTCCCATCTTTCCGCAGTACGCGCACTGGATGGCGGGCTGGTTCTGTCTCTGTTGCTGCTGCTGGACCTGCCCTCGGGCTGGTGCCTGATGCTGCTGCTGAAAGGGTCTCTGCTGTTGCTGCTGAAAGTGTGGACGCTTGCCCGGTCCCGTACTACTGTTTGCTCCTCCGGAACCATCGCGTCCCCTCTTGGGCCTGAGGCCCAAGTCGTCCTCGGCTACTTGGGCATCCATCAATATGCCCTCGTAGGTAGCTGTGCGACGTCCCGACGTGCGAGACTTGATCTCCCTTGTCAGCCCCTTTCTGAATTTCTGGGCCCTGTCCCCCGGATCTCTAATCATCGATGGCGCGAAGCGACTCAGGCGGGAAAACTCCGCGGCATACTCGTCGACGAACGAGCTCCCCTGGGCTAAGTCATGGAACTGACTCTCCAAGGCTCCTAGGGCAACGTCAGGAAAGAATTTCTCCTTGAAGAGCTCCCTGAAATCCTCCCAAGTGAGTCCTCTGCGCAAGAGTCTTGGCTCCGTGCGAAACCATGTCAGGGCAATGTCGAACATCTGGCTGCCAGCGGTCTCGATCTGGAGCGCCTCTGGAATCTGCGCCAAACGCAAGTTCCTCTCGATGTCCTCTAGCCAATCATCGGCGTAGAGTATCCCTTCTGTCCCCTTGAACTCCCGAGGCATCATCCTCTTGAAGTCCACAATGGTGCCCGGCCTCTGTTGTTGCTGACCAGGTTGTTGCTGCTGCTGAGTGACTCTCTCCACAGCCTGGAGAGCCACTTGGTGAGCATTCTCCATGTTCACCCTCATCATCTCTGTCTGGGCCTGATGTGCCTCAGCCTGCACTCTCTGGGCCTCTGCCGACGTCCTCTGGGCATCGACCTTGCCCTGAATCAAAGCGAACATCTGTGCTCCATCGACGGGCACACCTCCTGAATGCTGAACTGGTGGTGGTGGTGCCGTCGTGGCTGTGGGGACCCTCTGAACTGGTGGTGGAGGACCCCCGAATGCTGCAGACACTCCCACATGTACTGGAGATGTAGGAGGTGCTGCTGATGTCTGTCCGGCAGCGCGAGAGGTGGCAGACCTCTCTGAATCTGCTGCTCCGAGTCTCTGGGACCTTCTTGGCGGCATCCTGAAGACAGATCGAAAGATTCAATTAAGGCAATAGATATGATATCAAGGAAGGACAGAAAAATTTCTAAAGGAATTAATCATTAAGAATAGTATCATAAGAATCAGAATTCCCTAATTGTGATTGAGCATATCCTTGGCCAAATTCCTACTTCCTAAAATAGGCTAGTAGTAATACTCTAAGCGAGCACCACTACGATATGGCTCTAATGTGAATCTAAGACTAAGATTAGACTACAGACTAGACCTGCATGGGCCACCACTAAAAACGTGTCATGACCCGCACCCGGAAATTGGGCATGAGTCGTGGGTACGTCCAGCCTACGCCGCAGCATCGGCGGTAGAACGCTGTCTAGGTCACAAACATAGTATATCCTGTCAATAGTCTCAACTCCGTACGGAGGACAATGATAAATAATCCACAGTTCTATAATATACTCAATCACAACTATAAACATAATGGCACGATGAGAATTGAAAAGAGTTCTATTAAAAACCAACCACAATAATCCAACTCAAATCCTGGGTCTAAATGACCTCACAAAGTAACAAATAATAAATACATCTCAGTCTCAGTCTAAAACAATAATGCAGAAAAAGTAGTCTAAGAACAGGCTGGTAAGTTCTCCTCTAGGATAGGCACCTCCTCTGGGATTTCTGGAGTGAAATCTCCCTCTATTCCTGAGCCGTAATGAGTGGGGCAAAAGTCCTCCAGGTCCTCTGAAAATGTTGTTATCCAGTCAGGATTGGAGCGAAGCACAAGCACTAACAGCAGTTTCATTAAATTGACAAAATCTATAAACAGTGTAAGAGATACAAGATGGAATAAAAGCTGAACATGTGAAGTACTAGAGAAATGAAATAGACAATAGAGCATCTAGCAATGAGCAATAAATAGTGAATGCTAGAACAAGTAGATCTGAATAAAGATAAAACATCTAACTAAGTGTTTGAAATATTAGTTTATCATGTGATCGGCTTGGGACTAGATCAGGCTGGTTATATATGATTAGCTATGATTCTTGAAGGTCAGGCTAACCATATGGTTAGCTATGATGCATGATAATGGTCAGGCTAATCATATATAACAGCTATGAAGCATGATGATGGTCAGGCCGCACCCGACGTGAGAAGTGGGGTGAGCTATGATGCATGGCAAGGATTTGGATATGATCACATAATCTACTAATAATTCCCCATCCCCAGCTAGCACGGTGGATTCCAATCACGACTCCTCATGATGGGGATCTAGGGTGCTAACTCGTGTATCCACAGTGTCGGAATCAAGTATGTAATACACTACAATTTATAGAAGTAATCAACAATAAAAACTGTCAGAGAATGTACTCGCCTGTGGTCCTGAGCAAAATATGAGGATCGATGCCCAAAGTGGAATCACAATGACCTATATATAAGATAACAATGTTAAATGGTGTTTGGAAATAATAAGAGTGATTAGCTAATTTTGAAATGGGGTGTTAGGCCATTTCTAGGTCTATACTAGGTGTTACTAAGTCAACTCTAGGTTTTTGGTCAATACTAGTTAATACCTTGCTTCTAGGTTCATACTAGCTATTTTGAACTAATACTAGTTAAATACACTATATTATATGTTCTATACTTACAATATAGACTCTATATAATTATTATCTCTAATAACCCAATTAGTCTTGAATACCTTGACCAAAACCTTGCACCATAACATATACCTTAGTATCCCCTCAAACCCATACCAATACCTTACCAACACTAAATTCAACACTGACACTATTCTAATTACCTACACTGCACATACCCAGAATTCCTCACTCAGTCTTCATACCTACACACTCTAATTTCCCTTGCACAGACACAACTGAAACTGCTACACACAGTCTCACACATCCATAGATTCATTACCTACACTGCACACATACATTCCTAGGTAATACACTCTCACCTACAGAATTAATACACACACACACTTGTACACCTTGATTTGCCTACTGAAACACACAGCTAGTACACACAGCTACTGGAGAAAACCTGGGACACACTGACCTTACTGCCATACATACTGTGCACTGATACATAGTTAACACATTAACTGTGCACTGATACAGTCACAGTTTATATACTCCTATACCTACTGGTACTCATAGGCAGACACACTACACTCACTCACACTCCCTGCCACATAGCTCACTCACAGGCACCTACACCCTAACACTAATGCACCCTCACACTCAGACATGCTGCTACTGGACACAGGTATACACTGAATACACATGTTCACAGTATCCTTAATACACAGAAATTATGTAGGTATCATAACTGACACACAGGCTTATATACATTGACACAAGGACACACACTATACATTCACCTACAGCTCACTCACCTACCTTAACTCCATACTGCACAGCTAACTACTGACACACAAACACAGGTTGAGTTCACTGCACAATACCAATTCTAACTGACACTCAAACTAGACACTTCACATAGACACATAGGTTTAGAAATCTGGAATTAACTAGGATACACACAGGAATTAAACACACACAGGACTGAACTAAAATTTATACTGAAACACACAGTACACAAACTGAAACTGCACAGCAACACACCCCAATCTACACCTACTGATACTCCACACACAGGGACACACAGTATAAAATTGTTGCACATAGACCTATCTAGGTTCACACAGTCACATACCCAAGTTCATAGTTTGAACTACACAGGCACTTCTCACTCATCTACACATTGGTTCATACGGATACAGGAACTCACACACACTCAACAGCCACAATAAAACTGCACACAAAACTTAACACATAGAAATTTGGATACTCAATGATGCTGAAATCCGATACTGACCAATTCAAGAGGATCTTCGACTGATACACATGCTACACAGGATTTAAACTAGATTCACCCAACCACATAATTTTGGATGCACAAAGGAACCCAAAAACACATACCCGACTGTACAGAACCTTCCCCATTGCTGTACACAGCACAGCAAAGACTCGACTCCACAGAAAAATCAGAACAACAACACATCACACATATGCATATATATATACATCAGCCATCATACCTCCAATTAGATAATAATACAGTAGGTTAGATAGGTAATTCCTCCTGTGAAGCATTTCCCCAAACACATGATATGCACAAACGAAAACCACACTAAGATCTCCTAAAAACCCAAAGCAAAACCCTAAATCAATATCTAACCTACACATAGGAGGGTGAAATCAGTCTATAAACAACCACCTAGGGTTAGGGTTCCTGATAATTGGGGAAAACCCCATATTGGTCACCAAACCCAATCCAAAACCCTAAAAAATCGAATTACACAGCAAGGGTGGGTTTCTAATGGCCATTATCAACTGTAAACAGAATTTAAATGAATAAAACTAGGGTTTTTACCTGCAGGGATGGTTTCTTCAATGAGGTTCTTCTTCTCCAAGGCTTCCTGACCCACGTTCCTTGCTTCTCTTTGCTTTGGAGGAGGAGAAAATGGAACCTAGGGTTTGATCTCGAAAATTGGGTGGGGAGATGGTTTCTCTTGTGGAGGCTAGGGTTTCCTTTTTCTCTACGTGAAGAATAGCTTAGAAAGAGGCTTCCTTTTTATATTAAACCTAGTTTTAGGATTTCTATGCATAGTTTAGGTTAAACCCCCTATGTTAAGTCATGTAGAACCTAATTGACTGAGGTTTAGTCAGTCTAGGGTTTTGAGGGTTCACCCTAAATTTGTATTCTAGGGTTTTACTAGAACTGGGTTTAAAATTAGGGTTGACTCACTAGGGTCTGTCCTAATGAGTTCTAGGGTTAGACCTAAAACTAAACATTCTAATAATAATATATAAATAGTAAAAAAAAAATCTCAGCAAATCAAATTAAGCACACAATTATTTAAAATGGTGAATTTATACAAATGCCCTTATGTGGAAAAGTGGTAGTGACAGATCCAGATCGGCAACCTCCGATCGGCGGCTACATGTTATGTCATTGATTCAGAGGTGTCCTACAACATTCTGCTGGACAGACCTTGGATCCACGACCACAGCATCGTTCCTTCAACTCTACATCAATGCTTTAAATATGTAGACGCCCAAGGAACAGTACAAACGGAGTTTGCTGACCTGAACCCGTTTAGAGGAGTAGAATCCTACTACTCCGATGCCGTATTGTACCCTCAAGACTACATGGAAGAGGCGTCAGCCAAAACAGAGAAGGAATCCCACCGGGAGCCAGAAGAACCCTCTGCCAAACAACCGCTGTCAATCAAGGTGAAAGGACGGACTACTCGTCCAAAAGCCATAGAGCCTATGGCAATCCACCTGAACAAAACCAGGTCAGGAAAAGGGGGTGATCCTCTAGTGATCACTTTGAACCAGAAGCCTCCATCCTTAGTCATCAACCTTCGGCGCAGCAGGCAGCCGATTGATGTAAATGCAACTGGAAACGAAGTTTCAGATGATAATAAACATCCTCTTTTCCAGTATATTGACGCTCAAATTATGAACCAGGAATCCTCTCCCCATGACGATATAGAACCTATAGCGCAAAAATTCTTGGAAGCTATAGATTCCTATCATCCGTATATGTGGGAAGTGGCATCATCATCCAATGTCACTACGACATATGGACCGCATGAGGATTCTATCTTCATTGTCCCGCCTACTTGCAGCAGTCAGCATTCAATAGTCTTCGGCCGCATGCGCAATGAACCGACTGTGCAAGAAGATTCTTCTGATGATGATGCCGATAAAATACAGGTTCACAGATACAGCCCGCAAGCTCTGAAGATCATACAAAATATGGGTTATAACTTGAAGCTGGAACCAGGTCTCAACTACGGGAAAGGCAGACGAATGCCGCTGCACGGCGATCCCTACTATCAACGAACTCGTTTCGGGTTAGGGTATACCACCTACCTGGCAACTCCTGAGTCAAACGAGGATATCTTTTCCTCTTCTCAAAATGGCTCAGCGCCCTCCGACTCATCTCATGCTCTCGAATGAACATTATTAGTAAATATGGTAGTGACAGATTCCTTCGAAGAAGACGAACAAGAATTTGAACTGTTTGAAAATGACGCTTGGGCTCAGCAAATGGATACACAATGGGAGTTCCACTTCGAGCAGAGAGAACATCCCACTAAAGATAAAGTTATCCAGATTGACGTTGGGGATAAACTTTTGCCAAAGCCGATATTTATCAGTAACAATCTTTCCGAAGCAGAAAGGGAAGAAGTTATCCAGCTGATAAAAGAATATATCGACCTCTTTGCGTGGAATTATGAGGACATGCCAGGCCTTGATCCAAAGGTCGCTACTCATAAGCTCAATATATTGCCCGATTCGAAGCCTGTGAAGCAGCACCAACGCCGGTTCCGCCCGGATATGATGGACGCCATCGAAGCTGAAGTCAAGAAGTTGATAGCCTGTGGCTTTATCCGAGAAGAACAATATCCCGACTGGGTCGCCAATGTTGTCCCGGTCATGAAGAAAAATAGGAAAGTACGTGTCTGCATCGATTACCGAGATCTGAATGCAGCTTGCCCCAAGGACGAGTTTCCTCTTCCCATCACAGACGTCATGATTGACAATACATGCGGTTTCGAACGTATATCTTTCATGGATGGATTTTCAGGATACAACCAAATAAAGATGCATCCTGAGGACGAGAAGCATACTGCCTTCCGGACACCATTGGGGGTATATTTCTATACGGTCATGCCCTTCGGATTGAAGAATGCCGGGGCTACGTACCAACGGGCTATGAGTAACATATTCCATGAGCATTTGCGCAAGACAGTGGAGTGCTATATGGACGATGTAGCTGTCAAAAGCTGCCTCAAGGACAATCACATCCAAGACTTGAAGACAGTATTTGAATTGATGCGCCAACATCAACTCAAAATGAATCCTACAAAGTCCTTTTTGGGGGTATCTAGTGGCAAATTCCTGGGATTTGTCATTACCGCCAAAGGCATTCAAGTGGACCCTGATAAAGTCAAGGCCATCTTAGAAATGCGACTGCCCCGTAATATAAGAGAACTCAGGGGATTTCAAGGTCGTTTGGCTTATATCCGGAGATTCATATCCAACCTCTCTGGGAGATGTCAGCCCTTTTCTCGTCTCATGAAGAAAGGTGTATCCTTCGTATGGGACGAAGCCTGTCAGTAAGCGTTCGGTGATATCAAACGCTATCTCACTAGCCCGCCAGTTCTGGTGCCTCCAGTCATAGGAAGACCATTCGTGCTGTATGTTCGAGCGATGGATCATTCTCTGGGAGCTCTTCTCGCACAAAAGAACGATATGGGCCATGAACAGGCTATCTACTACCTCAGCAGGATGATGGTCGGTGCCGAACACCGGTATAACCCAGTAGAGAAAGAATACTTGGCTCTGATGTTCGCTATCCAGAAAATACGGCACTATATCACAGGCTAAACCATTCACATCATCTCCAGGATCAATCTGTCATGACCCGCACCCGGAATTTGGGCATGAATCGTGGGTACGTCCAGCCTACGCCGCAGCATCGGCGGTAGAACGCTGTCTAGGTCTCCACATAATATATATCCTGTCAATAGTCTCAACTTCGTACGGAGGACAATGATAAATAATCCACAGTTCTATGATATACTCAATCACAAGCTAATAGAAAATAATGGCACGATGAGAATAGAAAAGAGTTCTATTAAAAGCCAACCACAATAAGTCTAACTCAAAACTTGGGTCTAGATGACCTCACAAAATCACAGAATAATAAATACAACTCAGTCTCAGTTTAGAACAATAAATACAGAAAAATAATCTAAGAATTTGCAGGTAAGGTCTCCTCTAGGATAGGCAACTCCTCTGGGGTTTCTGGAGTAAAATCTTCCTCTAATCCTGGGCCGTAATGAGTGGGGCAAAGATCCTCCAGGTCCTCTGAAAAATGTTATCCAGTCAGGATTGGAGCGAAGCACAAGCACTAACAGCAGTTTCATTAAATTGACAAAGACTATAAACAGTGTAAGAAATACAAGATGGAAATAAATGCTGGAATGTAAAGTACTGGAGAAATGAAAATAGGCAATAGAGTATCTAGCAATGAACAATAAATAGTGAATGCTAGAACAATAAGTAGTGAATGCTGGAATAAGTGAATCTGAATAAGAATAGACATCTAACTAAGTGTTTGAATTATCAGTTTATTATGTGATCGGCTTGGGACTAGATCAGGCTGGTTATATATGATTAGCTATGATTCTTGTAGGTCAGGCTAACCATATGGTTAGCTATGATGCATGTAGTGGTCAGGCTAATCATATATAACAGCTATGATGCATGTAAATGGTCAGGCCGCACCCGACGTGAGAAGTGGGGTGAGCTATGATGCATGTAGAGGGTTGGATATGATCACATAATCTACTAATAGTTCCCCATCCCCCAGCTAGCACGATGGATTCCAATCATGACTCCTCATGATGGGGATCTAGGGTGCTAACCCGTGTATCCATAGTGTCGGAATCAAGTATGTAATACAACTGAATTATAGTAATAATCAACAATGAAAACGGTCAGAGAATGTACTCGCCTGTGGTTCTAAGCAATGAGTGAGGATCGATGTCCAAAGTGGGATCACAATGACCTATTTATAGAATATTAATGTCAGATACTGAATTAAGGAAATAAACATGTTTAACTAATTAAATATGAGGCCTCTATGGCATGTCTAAGTCCATACTAGGTTAACTAGGACCATACTAGGTCTAAACCTTGTTACCCCAGGCTTTTGTGTTGTTACTAAACCATATTTACTTACTAGGCAAATAGTGTAAATATAACTCTTAATTAACTAGTACTCAAATCCTAACCTCAACTCATATACACTAAGTATTTCCAGGATACCAACAATACTTTATGTGATACATTTCAAAGAGTGATACCCAAGGGTACTACTTGCCCTGATGCACACTGGAACCCATGCCCTCAACCATACCTCACCTAGGATCCTACCAAGCTGTTACTAGTACCTCAGTTCTGCCTACAAGAACTGACCTATCACCCTTACCTTATACTGCTGCTGCAGTTTACCTTGAGTGCAAGCAATAATTCCCAATGCACAGGTAGCTCAGTCAAGGAACACTCCTCCTCTCACACTACATACTCAATATCCTCTCACTCACTCACAGAAAAAATTACTGATTTAATGAACTATTCACAGACTCACAGTCTAAAATTGTTCAGACTCTAATATATGGCTTAATCTTTGAGACCACCCTAACTACAGACAGGATCAATAGGAATTCTGAAATTGCTCACTGATAGGAACTCACACACCTCCACCTACACTGGCACCTACATAGATACACACACAGGTTTCTTAATCCTGCACACACCCTGAAATCTGAACTAAACCTAGGGCACACACACAGCAAATCACAAATTCCTACTCACCTCAACTCACAGGCATATAACTGATACACCCTCTGTGAAAGTTTACTGATACATAATCCCCCCCCCTCTTTCTCCCAATACTGCTTAGATGCTGACACACTACATATTTCTCACACTAGAACACTAACACATGGGTTGAATACACACAGGCACACACTGTGTTCACTGATACTACACCTAGTGAAACTGGTCTTAAACTGAGACACACACTAATAGGCACTCACTGCACTCACACAGGTTTTGGGATACTCACATAGCCAAAATTCCCTATTCAAGCACTCACCTCACTGAGACACTGGTTCACAGTAGGCTAAGGGAATACTGATACACTACACAGAAATCCCCAATGCTCACAACCTATCTATACACACACACACATGAACCTGCAATTTCTGAGACGCTTACACAGTCACACACAGATGCACACAAGGGTACTGGGTTCTAGGATACACACAGATACATGTACACACTCACAGACAGTTGCAGATACACACACAGGTAGATTACTGAGAATTCCTCAGTAAACACACAAATAAGTTACACATGCCTCACACACAGGCACTGGACTGAATAGCTAACTGCTGAAATACAACACAACACAATTCCTACTTAGGGACACACACACAGGTAGATTACTAAACTGATACACACAGGCATGCCCCCAACTACTGAAATCCCCCAGATACTGATACTCTAACCTACAATCCTACTGATACTAACCCCCAGTAACTGTTATACTGCTAAATACTGACACCACATCACATACAGGCTCCTACACCCTGCTGATATTCCAACATAGATACTGAACCTCCCTAGTGCACACAGCAATCTCTGATATACTAAACTGTGAAGAACCCGACTGCACAGTGCCCACAGTTCAACTGCACAGAACAACCCAAACCTTGTTCCCACTGTCGATACACACAGACACATGAAACTCGACTGTGCACAATGAAACCCCCACTGCACACAGCACAGAACCTGTTCACAGTGCCATTATGTATATGTATATAGACTAGTATATCTAAATACAGGAATTAAAACACAGGGATAGGCAAAAACCCTAAGAAACATTTCTTCAAACACAGGTAGTGCTGGGATCGGGTTTCACATGAGAACCCATGAATTCCCAATCAAAACCCTAAGAAATGAGAACTAAACCACACGTAGGGAAGGTAATCATGTATACTAGCAAACCCCTAGGGTTAGGGTTCACGAAATTGGGAAAAATCAACCGTAGGTCACCAAAACCCAAATCGAAAACTACACTGTAGGGGGGTTTCCTAATGGCAATTTACAACAGAAAAACAGAAATTAATAGGATAGAAGTTGGGATTTACCTATAGGGAGATGGTTTCCCTATGAGAGTTCTTCTTCCCCAAGGTTCCTTGACCCAAGCTCCTTGCTTTCCTGCGCTTTGGAGGAGGAGGATGGAATCCTAGGGTTTGATTCCAAAATCTGGAGGGGAATTGGTTTCCTGGATGGAGGCTAGGGTTTCTCCTTTCTACATGAAGGAAGAGAGGGTTCCCTTTTATATTAAAACCAAACTAGGGTTTCTAATGCATAGTTTAGGTTAAACCCCCTATGTTAGGTCATGTAGAACCTAATTAACTAAGGTTTAGTCAGTCTAGGGTTTGAGGTCCAACCTAAAAATTTAAATTCTAGGGTTTCTCTAGAATTGGTCTTCAAATTAGGGTTTAGTCATGATGCGTTCTAGGGTTTGACCTAAAACCTAATATCATTTATAATATATAATTAGTTTATAAAACTCAACAGATTAATTAAACACATAATTATTCAAAATAGTGAAATTACCCAAATGCCCTTATCTGGAAAAGTGGTAGTGACACAATCATCTTCGGGTACTGATGAACAAGCCAAGTGTTCTTAATTCCTGACTTGCGACTTGGGCGATGTTATTAACACCGTATGACATGGTGTACGTCCCTCAAAAGTCCGTTAAAGGCCAAGCATTGGCTGATTTCCTAGCTGCTCATCCGATCCCGGAGGCCTCCAAGCTGTACAAGGATATTCCCGACGAAGTTGCAGAGTGTAATTCCGCAATGGAAAGTGATGCATGGCAAATGTTCTTCGATGGTGCCTCCAGGACTGGTCCCAGGGGAAACGTGGTTTCGGGAGTAGGAATTGTCCTGGTTTCTCCTGATAAGCTCGTCATCTATCGAGCATATTCTCTTAGCGAGCCCTGTTCTAACAATGTGGCAGAGTATAATGCTCTACTAATCGGGCTCCAAGTCGCTAAAGAATTGGGCATCGAATCTCTGGAAGCTTTCGGTGACTCTCTGCTGATCGTCAATCAAGTCAGAGGAATCTATGAAGTCCGGAATCCAGACCTCATCCCCTATCACCGAGCAACGGTCGAGATAGCCATGACATTCAAAGGTTTCTTCCTAGAGCATGTACCTCGATCTCGAAATCTGGAAGCTGATGCCCTAGCCAGTCTAGCTGCAGATTTAGCTATTCCTATAATAAGGCAGAATTCGGTAATCCTTCTTAGCAGAGATTTATTCTGTGTGAAAAATAACTTTCACATAGAATGAAGCTATGCTGTAAACACAGATCTTCCCAGGAGAGACTGGAGAAGTCCCTTTATAGATTTCGTAGCATACAGAATCTTGCCGGAGGACCCTAAAGAAGCAGTATCCGTCAAAAGACGATCGTTACGCTTATATTTCGAGGCATCCTCACAATGTCTGTATCGTCGGACCTACGACGGACTGCTATTGAGATATCTCTCAGATGATTAGGCACAGCGAATCATCCATGAAGCTCACAATGGCGTATGCGGAGCACATCAACCCGGGCCTAAGCTATAGGATCGTATCAGGAGAATGGGCTATTACTGGCCTACTATGATCACAGATGCAATAAAGTATGCAAGACAGTGCAGAGCCTGCCAGGTCCATGCAGACTTTATCCATCAACCTCCTGAACATCTACATCCTACGGTTGCGTCCTGGCCTTTCGAGGCATGGGGTATGGATATCATTGGTCCTATTCACCCGTCTTCTTCCAGAGGTCACCGGTTCATACTAGCCATCACGGATTATTTCTCCAAATGGGCAGAGGCGATCCCTCTTGCTGAGGTGAAGGCATCTAATGTGATCAGCTTCATCAAGCATCATGTCATTTATCGCTTTGGAATACCCCGGAGGATAATTCATGACAATGGGCCTCAATTCATCAGCCAAGCGTTTCATCGATTTTGCGATAAAAATCGAATACAAAATGTGGCCTCTACGGCATATAATCCTGCTGCTAATGGTTTGGCGGAAGCTTTCGAATAAGAGGGATTAGAATGAGAAGCTAGGAGAATGTCTCTGGGCATACCGCACAACGGTACGAGCACCGACAGGTTGTACCCTATTCTCACTGGTTTACGGGAGCGAAGCAGTTCTCCCCATCGAAATCCAGATTCTGTCACTCAGGATAGCCGTGGCTAATGAGCTGACTCAAGAAAAGAATGACCTTTTAAGGCTTCAAGAGCTAGAAGGATTAGACGAGAAACGCCTCCAAGCTCAACAGCGCATCGCGTTCTACCAAGCACGCATTTCCAGAGCTTTTAATCAAAAAGTAAAGGAAAGAGTGTTCAAAGTTGGCGAGCTAGTCTTAGCTGTGAGAAGGCCGATGATTCTTACTCACAGAAGTAAGGGTAAATTCCAGCCCAAATGGGAAGGTCCTTATGTGATCGAGACGACGTTCTCAAACGGCGCTTACAGGTTGGCCAAGCTTAACGGAGACTTGTTAATGGCTCCCATCAATGGCAAATTCCTGAAGATGTACTATGCTTAACCTACTTTGCTCAAGTGGAATACGGCGAAAACTTCATTCTGACAAAACTACTTCCAAAACGAAACTAGTTGGATCGTATTCTATCATGTTCATATTACCTCTGAATAGATATATCTTGCTAAAACTTACCGAGAGTATATCACGTCCATATTACCTCTGATATCACTTTCACCCAAACCTATCATTTATATTCCAAAATGATGGGTCCACAAAGTCAGATGAAAGCCTCTTTATTATTCCCAAAAAAAACGAAAGTATATTGAAAAGCAAAATAGTACATCATTTGGGGGGAGCGGTTAGGTCGCGAATCTGCTGCGCCAGAGCAACCATTCTCTCATCCCGGGAGTTCAAGACGTCGGCACGAGCCCGTTCTAAACTTGCCGCATCGTTGTCCGAAGTAGCTAGCTTAGACCGAGCCCGCACAAAACCTGAGTGGAAAGCACCCACACGCGTCAGATTCTGTTGAACAGTCGCCCGTCGCTCCTTCAGCACATCTCGGGCCGCCGACAAAGAGAGAGCCTTCACCTCTACTCGAACGAGCTCATCCTTCAATATGCGTGCCTGCGCTGCCGCTTCCTCATATTCGGCTTCGCACTGGGTCAACTCGGGAACGACATACTCCAATTAGACACGTTCTTCGTCCATCTCCCGCTGCTGAGCCTCGATGGAATTATTCAGAGATGCCATCTGTTCGGCAAGCTTCGCAGTCAGGGAGTCGTACCTAGCTTGAACGAGACCGTCAATATTGCCTCGAGCTAGCTGCAAGTATTCGTTAATGGGTTGCTCCAAACCATTAACTATCTCCTCCAACATGTCAGCTATCCCGGTGTCGTTGAATTCTCGGATCGACACTATAGAGGCCCGGGAGGACCTCCTCAGCGACGCAAAGCTTAAATTCTTCTCCAACACCATTGATATTAACATTTTTAAGGTGGTGTAGAAGATACCAGTGTACTGCACGGTCAGCGCAGCTAGATCCGAATGGACGCTGGGAGTGGCCGTGATAGTAGCGAGTCCCCCTCCAAGAATAATCGCAGACGATGTTGCCACGGCCGTCGCCTCAACAGGAGGTACGACAAAAGAAGAAGCGCCAACACCGGACGAAGTGATCGGCGTACTCAAAGGAGCCATTGTCGCAACGACAGGCTCGTCCTCCTCTTGAGATATCGGAATCTCTTCGACAGGCGAGCCGGCTGTCACGCCCCGATCTTCCGCAGGCTATTTCGGCCGTCCCTGCTAGGCGGGAAGCTACATTTATGGAATGATTGTACAGGCGATGTTCAGGCGACGCTTTTACTATTTCAGAGAGAGAGGCTTGAGCGACTTGTAATCTCGGCTATACGCCACCTGTAACACATGTTTTATATCAATAAAAAGAGCTTGCTTTACTTCAACTTGTGTTTCAATGCTTCCGCTATATTGTCGACTCAGTGAACCTATTACCAAATCGCTATGCGTTCATGACTCCGCTGTACTTGGACAATCTGTGCGACTTTGTGGCTTAGAACTCTTGCCGCCAGCCAATGAACCTCGGCCTTGCACGGGCGTGGCTCACGCTCGTGCGGCATCACGCCCGGATGGGTCAAAGCGATCGTCCCGCGGGAGCACTGGCGAGGGTGATTCCCGCCTAGCGGGGACGGCCGAAATAGCCTGCGGGAGATCGGGGCGTGACACCGGCACCCGAAGATGTTTCCTCTTCAAAATCAGGCACATCCGTGTCGCCGCCAGGACCTGACACAGAGCCAAAGGGCGCATCTACACTGCCCTCCCCAAAGATGTCTTCCCCTGAAAAGAAGACAAAAGGAAGTTAATATCAGCATAATGTTAATTTTCCTAAAAAGAAGAGGCATAAAAGACAACATTTACCCATGGCCAATGGTGTACATGTTGCGTCCGCGGCTAGTATAGCTAAATCATTTCTTAGTGAGGCTAGGCAAGCTGTCATACCTGGAGAAGGGGGTGCTCTAACGAACATCGGCAAGTACTCTTCCGAATCTTCGTCGAGATCCACTTGAGGTTCACCAGGTGGAATCTCGCTGGGTGCACCTACAGACACGGCAGGGGTCTCTCCCGATGCTGATCCGGATAAAGATATCCTCATTTGGCTCGGCTCCGAAGGCGATCTCGTTCCACTACCGGAAGTGGTAGCAGCGATAGCGGCCTCCAGTAGGAATTCTCCGACACCGCCAGCCAGGACTGTCGAGGTTCCCTCTCTAAAAGGCGAGGAACCTCCAATCAAAGAATCATCCCCGACATGGGGAGATGCAGGCTCACTTCTGGGAGCCTCATTACCGGAAATCCGAAGAGGACGAGCAACTGTCTTCTTCTTCCTCTTGCGAGGGGAAATCTCCTTCGGAGCAGGAGCCCTTCGCTTCCCAAAGATTACCAAAGGCCCTGCAGGCAGAGGTACTTCACCCCTCGATACCGCCAACAGAGGCTCATCTGGATTGACGGACTCCTCACCCTCGTCAGAAGAAACCGAGGGGACTTCGACTCTTCCCCCAGACTTGGAAGAGAGCACCCTAAAACTTCCATGCATATCAAAATTGCGATGGAAGGTGTTGGTGGCCACATAGAACTGGGCATACGAGTGGAGAATGCGCAGCTCCGTGGAGAGTGAAATGACGGGCACGGTAAAAGTTGCCTCAGTATAACCCATGATGAAATATCGCCATCCTCTGGCTCCATCAATGAGTCCGCCCCTGGACCTGAAGCTGGTGACGGCATTGCCCATGTACAACTGGTCGTACCCGAATTGCCTGGCAAACCGACTAGGCAAGTAGGGCTCGAAGAAGCAATGGTCTTCACTTCTGTACAGTAGATGGGAAGGTCTAATGCAGACCAACCAATTAAAAGACTCAGGAGAAAGAAGGGTCTTCCCGTCGCCTACGTCCTAAAGTCTGATCCCCTGTTGATTGAGATGTACAGGGGGGACAGTGCAGAAGAGCTTCCAGCTGCGACTAAGATTCAGCGCCCGCCGACAGTCTATAACTATGGTCACATTCCAGGAGGAATTCTTGTAGTTCAACAAGAAGCTAGCTCCCAAACTACTGCCAGAGCCGGGAGACATAACCCTGGGGTTATGAAGAATTAACCATCCTATCAGATACAGGTATGGTAATTCTACCCTGGGAAAGCTATCACGCTGAGTTTCATCAGCGAGCAGCCCGTCAGTCATGGCCCTCAGGCCAGCTTGAATACGGTACACCATGGTAGGGAGCAAGCCCAGTCTTGCCCCAAACACCAGACGCACTGCAGGCCATAGCGTATTGCGGTAAATACGGTCCGCAGATGCGATGCCGGGTACCACCAGTCGGCGCAGCCATATGGAGAGGAAGCCAGCCAGTTGAGCTTCCCTGGACAGAGGCCTGCGACAACGCCTCAAATAACTATAGGCCTTAGTGCCTACAGGATACTTCCCTATCCCTTCGTAGAGGATCCAGTCCGGAGCCCCAGCGTCTTCCATGAGATCGTCAACTACCTGAGCATTAAGCACGCTCAGAGGATTCAAAGGCGGATCCTTACCTTCCAATACCTTCTCTGGCTTAGCAGTCCTGGACTGGTGAAAGAAGAGGTAGGACGTCCATTTACTGATGTAAGCCAAATCTGAGGGCTCACCATAAAAGGCGGTACAAGCGAGGTAGTGGCACATCAGCTCCTGGTACACTTCCACTACCCGAGGGTCTGAATCCCCCAGCTCCCGGTTCGTGGGAACATACTCTTCATATGGAGTATCCCCCATCGGCAGTCTCGAGATCTCTGCCATCTCGTGGAGGGCCAATCCCAACTCCCCTAGTGGAGGGGCAAAAGTCCCGGTGAGCGAGATATATCGCTCCATCAATGCCAGAAACAGGTTGGGGTTGAGAGGCAACCCAACACTGGTGGCACTCATAGCTGCAAACAGACCAATGCTCTCCAGCTGTCACGCCCCAGTCCCAAAATATGTAGGACCAGGAATACGTGACACGCCAGCTACGCATTCGACCAGACTCTGGTCTGACTCGAATACGTATAAGCTATAATATAAAGGGCACTATCTAGATATTCCATAAATGTAAACCTCTATGTCTCAATCTACAGTGTACAACAGTATACAAGAAAGAGCTATATGTGCTAGAGTCGGCCGCCCAATAACACACTAACTCGAATAGACTCGAGAAGAAGTATGAGTCTATAAAAACTAGGCTACAATAGCAGATAAAATAAACAATGTAAAATAACTATAATGCCGGTAGATATAATATGAGTACCTGGTACCATGCCCGCAAAATATGCAACTCCTACAGCAACTCTAAATGCTCCGTAATCACCTATGCTGCAAAACTGGCAGGAAACCAGGTCCTCAAAGGGACGTAACAAGGTACAGAAATACAACATGCCAAGTAACAGAAAGTACAAGTGCACGACATGGTACTCTATCATAACTAAACAAGTGTGACACAGTTTAAAGATAATGTTCGACGCATAGGCTGTCCAAAATAAAATTGTAGCTCTGGACACTGAAACACACGACACGTACCGCAGCTCCGGACACGGAGTCACACGGGTGGTACAACTACTCTAGATACAGGATCACTACAGAAATAGTATATATATATATATAAGCGCGTGCAGAGTAGCCCAAATATCTAGTAACTGTCTTCTCCTTCCCAAGCGGTCAACGATTGTGCACTAAACCTGAACCTCTATCTAACAGTCTCGGCACACGGAAGATAACTCAACAGACACGACCCTAAGGTCGTCCCAGTCTCTGGTCATGATGTCAGTATCAGGATACAGGAATCTGGCATGATCACAGTGTATGAGTGTGTCCTGGGGTGTCGATATACTCAGGTACGTATATCGAAGTGCTATTAAGCATCTAACAATTTTTTTAATACGTTACGACGAATGTCAGCACCCGGTTGTGATCCGGACGTGAAGTATCGAGCGTCAACATAAGTACGTGCATAATGTACATAAAGAATAACAAATATCTGTAATCTGAAATACAGGATGGCAAAGTACACTTGCCTGCGTGCGGCTGCTAATGACGGGGATCTGGTACCGCGTCCAAGCCCTCAAGTCCCGCAGTACCTAGAGATGAGATACAAACCAGAATCAATAATCTATTCTACGTCAAGCAGGGATACGACACACATTTACACCTAAACTCAGTCCCAAACACGACTCACAGGGACAAGACCCTAGGGGGTTGATCCAGGTTGACTCGGAGTATGTTACATCTACTCAAACTAATCCCATGTACAATATCATCAAACCCAACCTCAATTACGATATTCAGTTAATCAAACCCTGATCCAATCTTCAGTCTCCTCTGGCCTTTATAGACATTATCATCACGTTTAATTATGTCTTCCTTAAAATAATTACTCATTAAATACTAGGCCTTCCTTCATACCCTTTATTACCATTTCACCATATAAACCACTCCTCAATTAACTTATTGCTATTTTACCACTCTCAAAAGAATAATTATTATCTAGTTAAACCTTCACAGACAATTGTTCAATATTCAAACACTCTCTCACAATTACAAATATGTATTCCTCTATCGATTCCGATATTAATAATCAAATCCTCAATCTTATGAACGACATAATGATATCCCCCACCATCTCACCATAAATCACCTGCTCATTAATAAATACGTTGAATCCCTAAAGCTAAATGCCTCTCATTCTAATCCATATTAATATACTGATGACGATTAAACCTCCAAGTTCACCATTAACCTTAACCTCAAGTCATATTATTATCATTCGATTTAATCAACAATGTTCAAGTACTATACTACACTATCCAACATAAACCCTAACAACACATAAATTCCTATTTCTTCTGTTCTTATTCCATTCTCATCCACCACATCATGTACCAACATGACTCTAGCTATGCTCATAATTCATATAAAATACCAACCCTAACAACACAATACATTAATATTTATATAAAACAATAGAGAGGGGGAAAAGAGTCGATACCTCGACGAGGCTTGCTAGTCGAAGATGATGGCCGGAATAGGGTGGTGCTCGGTGGCAGGGAGCGTCGATGGTGGTGGTGGTAATGGGAGTATAATGGTGGTGGTAGAGAGGGAAGAGTAATCTGGACAGGGAGGAGCCGGCCGTGCACAGTCAGCGTCGGGGACACAGTTGGCGTCTGGAGGGAAGCTCACAGCTGCGTCGGGGACACAGTCGGCGTCGCTGCATTATCGAGTGGGCGGCTTCACAGCTCGGCGGAGCGGCTGCACTGTCGGCGGAGGTGGTCTGCACCGGTTGGCGGAGGTGGATTGGCCGGACGGGACTGTGCAGTGGTGGTTCTACACAGTAGAGCTGCTGTCGCGCTGTGGAGTCGCTATCGGGCCGACGTGGAGCTCTCAGCCGGACGGGGAAGCACTACGCCGGTCGGGGGAGAGTCGGGCCAGACGGGGGTGGCTGTCCCATGGAGTCGGGACCGGAGTAGCACAGCGGGCCGGGGTCGAGGGCTTCAGTGGGGCTGGCCGGATTGCACAGGAGTAGGGAAGAAGAAAATGGTGAAGAAGAAGAAAAATGGAGAAGAAGAGAAAGGGAAGAAGAAGAGGAGAAGAAATGGATGTTGGCTGTGGGTTTTTGTGAGGAGGAAGGAGAGAGAGAGAGAGTAGGGGGGTTTTCCACACCTAGGGATTAGGGCCAGCCTTGGGGGTTGTGTGAGGGTGATGTGATGGCTTTATAGGGAGGGGTGTATTGGATGTGTGGTGGGGATTAGCCTATTCAAAATGGAGGGTTTAGATCTTTCATGAAGACTTGGTTTTCTTCATGCAAAGGAGGGGGAGGGAAGTGTTGACTACGGTCAACACAAGGTAGGCTCTCCATTTGGTCATGGCCAATAGGGTGAGGGCACCTAAATTAAATAATTTCAACTTAGCCCCTAAAATTTAAAAAATTGCACGAACACATAAAATGACGCTAAAATTGTGGAGAAAATTGTGTTTAGTAATTTTCATGGTGAGAGGGTGTTGTGCGTTAGGCACGGGTTTAATTAAAATGGCATTGGGATTAACTAAGGATTAAAAATAGGATTGACAAATTTGGTATCCCCGATTTAAATAAAAATAAAGTGTCCCGCGAATTTAAATTAAATGGGGGCACTTGGGGTCAAAATTCGAAAATGACACAAAGGCCAAAAATGGTGGGGGCTTGGAGTCAGTCTTGGACCCTTTAGTTGGTCCGGCTCAAGGGGTCAAGTTGGTATCTCAAAATTTTGGGTAACGACACAGGTGTCCGACACGGAATTAAATATGGGTTACGATTTTCGAAAAGTTGCACAATTAATTTAGAGCACAACAAAAACTAATTTTATGAAGACGAAAAAGTCCAGTGCCTAATTTGGGGAGTCAAGTCAAAAGTACAAAAGCCCGATGGAATTTATGGGCTGATATTGGGCTCCGATTAATTCAGCAATGATAGGGTACGCCAAGGGTCTTAATTAAATAAATTAAATACCAAATAAAATTATCTCCACTCTAAACCTCGACATCTGTTACCAAAACCAAAATTTTCCAAATCCACCCTAACTATCTACAGAATAAATCGAGGGGGTTTATACCAGCTCGGTCTGAAAATGCTTCAGGGCCCAATCAGCTAAGCGAGCCCATCGAGATTTGTGAGGGTGATCCACCCGCCTGTCCGAGGGTTCACCTTAGGGTATACTCCCCCGCGCCCCATGAAATTATTGTAGAAAGTCGGTAATTGGACCGGCTGGATCACTAAACTGTCTTCACTCGGGACACTGCCCGGGTACAGTCCCTTGAACGTCGTCACATTGCCGGAAGGGCGGCTGACAAACGACCCCCGGTCCGCTCCTTTCAGATGAAATATCTTCTCCGGCCTGCCGTGAAGATCAGGAGTCAGCGTCCACGACATCCTCCTGGGATGTGTAGCATGGAAGAATGCCGAGATGGGATAGTCTCTCGGCATCTTGGGCAGATACAAAACCAAGCTCCCGGCAGGGAAGACCCAGAGTTCTTTCTTGGGCTTCGTCTGGGACTGCTTGTCAATCATGTCCCCGAAGAGGAAAGTCGGCTTTATGTATTGGTCCCCATCTATGTACGTCAGGGGCTCTCCGTTGATCATGTTCAGCAGTGTTCGCTCTCCCTGAGCCGATATCAAAATTTCCCTTCCTTCAGGATACTGGGGCCCGGAGATAGGAAATGTCACGTGCGACAGATCCTCCAGATAGTTGGAGTGCAGCATCCCGGCGGCAGAACCCATCACATCGGCTAGCGGGGACGCATGCAAGTTAACTGCAAGAGTGCAAAAAAATACATCAGTTCCTATAACTAGACATTACAGATCTTGCAGCATATGCAGAAAAATCAACAGTCAATGCTTTATGCCAAGACTGCAAAAAAAAACTTGAACTTTTACGCTGGAATCCCATTCCAAGGCATAAAATTCAAGACTGGCAGTATACGCAAAGTTTTTGACAGTCTGTGTTTTACGCCAGACTGCCAAAATTTGAGTTATTATGCTGGAATTTCCATCCATGCGTGACACTCAAATTATATAGTATACGCCAACTTTCGACAGTCAAAGCTTTTACGCCAGACTGCGAAAATATGGAGTTTTTGCGCTGACACATTAGAAATGTAGGCGTAAAAGATGAAACATCTCTGTGCATCATCTTCCTCGAAGAGGCTATCAGCACAGAAGATGACCTAGCTCGTTCACGTACAATATGTGTGAAGGATTTTTAGTCATTCTTTTTTCGTCCCAAAAGCTCTACCTTTAAGGCCGGGTGCACTGCTAGTCGGCGGGATACTTCATTCAGAATGAAGCTCGCCGTGCCCGACGGAAGTCGCCCCCGCTTGAGCAGAAGAACGAGAAGAAGAAGCAACCTTCTTTCCCTTAGAGGAGGAGACTTGTTTCGAGGCCATTACTGGAAACTTTGAAGACTCGGAGAAGAAACGAAGAAGAACTCGAACAGTCAAAAGCTTTCTTTTGCAGAAGACGGATGAAAAGTTTTTCTCTCAGAAACTTGGGGTATATATATAGTTCGAATGGACTCCTCGAATCCCGAACCAAATCTCATAATTAATATTTGGTTATGATTGGGTACTACGTCAGCCTATTACTCAGAGAAGGCGGACAGTCAGCGAATTCAAAAAGTTTTCGTGCAAAGAAGATTCGTGGTTTTTACGCTAAAGAGCTTTCTACGCTCGACAGCTACAGATCTACGGTTTTTTACGCTCACAGGCTACAAGTCTATGGTTTTACGCCCGGATGCTTTTATGCTCGGTAGCTTTTACGCTCGAGAGGCTACAAACCTATGACTTCACGCTCAGCAGCTACAAATCTATGATCTCACGCTCGGTGGCTTTTTACGCTCAGAGGCAACAGATCCACGACTTCACGCTCGAAAGATTTTCTTTTCAGAAGCTACAAATCTACAGTTTTTACGCTGAGGGGCTTTCTACGCTCGACGGCTACAGATCTACGGTTTTACGCTCACATGCTACAAGTCTATAGTTTTACGCCCGGATGCTTTTCTGCTCGGTAGCTTTTACGCTCGAGAGGCTACAAACCTACGACTTCACACTCAGCAGCTACGAATCTATGATCTCATGCTCGATGGCTTTTTATGCTCAGAGGCTACAAACTTATGATTTTACGCTCTATGACTTTCCGCATATCTAAAAAATGCGCAGGCCAGAGTACGCGTACATCTGAACGATTCTTAAGGCGGTCAATTGCAAGGGTTCACACAGAAGATACTCCTTCTTGACCTTAAAATATCCCAAGTACCCAAAGCATACAGAGTTCAATATTGAAAATTACTCTTCTTCATGGGTCGATTCGAAGTTCATCCAGAATCTAGTCTGAATATTTCGTCTACAGTTCAAGATGGCAACTCAGTTTTTGACAGCCATTTCTTGCCCTATTCCAAGGGAAATTTCGAGAAACCATTCTTGAAGATGATAGTCTGAATAAGGGTTCTATTTATCAGAAGTAACAGTCCAGAATTCTACGCGGTTCCTCATTCCTAACAGCAGGACAGTTCGAACACTCGACTGCTAAGTGGCTTTCTGCGCATCCTCAGTTATGCGTAAAAGACAGGACAGGACCTAGCACTCTTTCTAACAGAGTCGGCGTAAAGTATCAGACGTGTCAAAGCTACACATATTCAGACTTCATAGCAAAATATATGGCAAGATGATCATATACACAGAAGAAAGACGATTTTATTAAAATTAAAAGCATGATTATATATGAGGGAAATCCAGTCTACAAGAGTTTTTCTTCATTTTCATGATTACATATGAGGGAAATCCCGTCTACAAAGGACTTCCTCATCGTCGTCTGAAGATCGCACCCAGAATCTGTTCTGCCAGGTTCTCGCAAGGGCAAAATTCTTCATCCATCTTCTCCAGCAGTCAGTCGGTGACCGCAAACCGACTGACATATGATCAACGGCGGGAGGATACAAAACTGGGCTTGCTTAAATTATGCAAACCCATCCTCCAATACAGGGAAGCAGGGTAAATTTGCTTTCCTGCGTCCAGCGCCGTGACAGATTGAGTTGAGATATTTCACCCAACTCAATCTCGGATAGCAGCTAGTTTGTCTGCTCTCGTCCATGGATAACGGGAGAAGGTACCGCTTGCAAGCTGTGTGGTCTAAAATGACCCTTCCTCTCTCCCGAAGAACCGCCATACAAAGTTGCTGATTATCCCGAGCAGAGAAGGCTATGATATCCTTCCATGATCCATCGTTGCAGAGGACATTTGCTCAAAGACGCCACCTTTTTCGGCTCCTTACATGCTGGAAGAACATGGTCTCCTTCTTCCTCAAGTCGACCCGACGAACTTCGGCCATCATCTCTGTGTGGTGAAAGAAATGTAGAAATAACAGGTTAACTCCTCAGCCTTTTTATAGGCGAAAGAGATCACACCGATCCCCAATAACTCCGCCATAAAGACAGCCTTGAAAGAACGTGTCAGACTTGACCGTTTCAAAGCATTTCAAATTACGAGGAACGCTTCATGCTTCATTCAAAGCGTTTCAAATTACGAGGAATTTAAAAGCTTTAAAGGGGGTCTTGTAGAAGCATGAAAAATATGCCGGATAGCTATACGCAGCATGTTGATGTTGGGCAGCGTAAACAGAGGACCTCAGAGCCATCTAACGTGCAACAGAGCTTTTCCGCTCAGCACAGCGTAAAATATAGGCTCAAGGACCATCCACGTAATACAGTATGTCCAGGCTGCTTCAGCATAAAAATGGTGCTATATCGCCTTTATGGCGTAGAACTCATCCGCTTTCAATGCAGCATTGAAGTGTATGAGGAACGCTTCGTATTCTTCAAGATGAACCTGTCAGATCAAGAAATGAACCTGACGTCTGGACTCCTGACAAAGAGTACTGCACGACTACCCAGACGACGGCTATAATGATGGCGCGGCACTGCAACACAGGCTATCATTTACTGCCATTTCCTTGGCATAAACCACTTTTATGCATACAAAGGAATACGCCGCCTAGTTTTACACAAGCAGATGTGAGCTGTTTACGCTCCGCAGAAGACAAATAGCCTGTCACGTCAAAAGCTGCTCTTCGTACAGGGCTCGAGGCACGTCTCTGCATTTAATGCGCAGAGCGGTGACAGGTTCTCGAGGCACGTCTCTGCATTTAATACGCCGAATACTGACAGATGCCCGAGGCATGTCTCTGTATTTTATGCGCAGAAGGGTGGCAGACCTTCAAAACACGCCTCTGCATTTAATGCGCAGGATAATGACGGATCTCTACATTTAATGCAGGAGATTTGATTAAATGTTACCGAACCGTCGTCTAGTGATATTCCCTTTGCGTAAACTGCTTTTACGCATACAAAGGGATACGTTGCCCAGTTTTACACAGGCAGACGTGAGCTTCTTACGCTCAGCAGAAGGCAAACAGACCGCCACGTCAGCAGTTACTCTTCGTACAGGATTCGAGGCGCGTATCTGCATTTAATGTGTAGAATGATGGCAAATCTTAAAGACAAGCCTCTGCATTTAATGCACAGGATGGGGGCAGATCTCTGAATTTAATACAAGAGATTTGATTATATCTCCAAGAACCGTAATTCCGGCTAAAACGTCCACATCATCTCGGCTTCTACGCCCACTCGGCTTCTACGCCCACTCGGCTCCTACGCCTACTCGGCTTCTACGCCTACCCGGCCTCTATGACCACTCGGCTCCTACGCCTACTTGGCTTCTACGCCTACTCGGCTTCTACGCCTACTCAGCTTCTATGCCTACTTGGCTTCTACGCCATGGTGACAGTTATTGGCTTCTACGCCAACCTCTTTTACACAAAGGATAACTACCTACGTGTCTTCTACGCCGTGATCTTCGTAGAAGTTATACGCGTTGTCCCTTAGTTGGACACGCGTCACATGCTCACTCAAAAGGTCATCTATACGCAGGCAATAGTTATTGTAACCATCGTGTAAAAGGGTGCTTTACTTTCCACTACTCGATTTCTACACCGACTGAGTGGTCACTGTCACTAAAACTCTATAAATAGAGACCTCTATTGACAGAGGAAAAAGGTCACAAAATTGAAGGTCAAACGATCGAAAATTGGTCAAGGAATCCAGTATTAGATCCAAGGTCGACAATTGGGAGGAAAGAAGGAGGAGAGAAAACGGTCGAGAGAGAGAGAAGAATCCAGAGCTCAGGCAAAGAGAAGGGATCGACGACTTTGGCATCGGGCATCCACCCTCTTTAGCAACCTTCGAAGCTGCTTTCTGTCTTCCACGGTATTTCTTCATCATCGTGTGGTCCAAGGGACAAAGTGATCGATAGCAGATCAGACTCCTATACCAATATTTACCTAGATTAAATAAATTGTACTCGACATCCTCGTATAGGATTAAATTGTACAATCTTGTTTGTAAACACAGAAGAAGGGCAGGTTTTCGTATAAGACCTCATTTTCACATATTATCTTTCATTTATTTTATCAAACAACACCTACGTCTTCAATGCTTGCTGAAAAGCATGCAACCAAAGTTGATGCTGTAGAGTACTACATGTGCAGTCCCCAAACATCCCTCGCTTAGTTTCCCAACTTACTGTAACTGGTCCAGCATGCACCTTGTTGCCACTGGCAACTCCCTTCCAATGCTTTCTGCTAACAAGAGTGTCCTCTACTACCCCCACTTCCAACAATGCAATTAACTTCCCACTCCTGAACTTCGAGCACCCCCTTAACACATCTACCCGAGCCTACTGATACGTGCTTGTTTCCCCCTCCACCTACAACCCACACTGAACCACACACCCTCAATATCAAAGCTTCTGATACTTCCTCCTGAGCATTTCCATCAAACACCACCACTCCATACTACTTGCACATTGTAACCTGGCCTACAACCACATTCGAGCACAAGGAATACCTTATCCTTGCTTAAAAATTCTGTCACAATAATTGATACTAACTTTCCTTCCTTAAACACAGCCATACACCACATCATGTATCACTCAACACACCATTCCATACTTACCTCACTGCCAACAACAATCAGTTGCTGCTACTGCTAATGATGCTGCTCCTACTGCATTTTGTTGCTGCTACTACTGTATCTATCAACCTTGGTGTTACTGTTGCTGCTCTCTACCTTGGTATTACTGTTGCTACTTCCTAATCCTACACACTCTCTACACATCACCAGTTAACTCATCTTGCATAATCCAATCACCCCTGATACATGTTGTTAGTGCTGAATATTTAAATAGATGCTGCTGGTGCTCCTCTTACTGATGCATGTACATCCAAACCTGACCCCCAACTACTACTATTGATTACCTCCACACCATCTCACACAAGGCCTGTAGTGGCTCTTGCTACTTGTTATTGCTAACAGACAGTGCACACAGTGCACTGTCGTACTGAAACAACCCCCTCTCACTTTTATTACACATACTCACCATGACAGCAAACACTAACCTCATCAATATATAACTAGCAACTTATATATTTATCCATGTATCATATATATATATATATATATATATATATATATATATATATATATATATACAACACACACATACTATAAGCATTAAATCAAACATTAGGGGTACAATATGTAATACACTATGATACGTACGCAAATGGAATGCCAAAACCCCAAATCTCCATATTACCTATACGTACATATCATAAACATCATAATACAACTAAAGCAACTTGCTACAAAAGAATTTAAAGTGTATTTACACAAATCCCCAAAAAAAGAGTCACGTATCACACCGTATCACAAAATACTATGATACGCTCTACTCGTGTCCAATTGTGGACACGTACTTAGTCCAACAATCCCGATCAACGTCTAATTAGATCTAATTGGTCTCATGACACACACTTGATATTGTCAATCCCAAAATTCTTCTTAATTGGACACAAATCACCATGTAGATTCTATAATACAAGTTATATGAACCTAGTTCTTTATCCTATAGATAGCCCTAAGCCAATGGATGATTCCTAATGGTTAAATGCATGAATTAGAGTTTAAATTAAGGGGTAGATTCAGAATTTACCTATTGGGAGATGAATTTCCAATAAAATGTTCAATGGACACAATTATGACACAATTTTCCTCTTTCAAGTGCTTCTTGTAATTCAAGCTCCAATATTTCTTAGATGATAAAATTGAGAGGGAATGGGTATGAATTGGATTGAATTTGATGGAGGAATAAAGTGAATTAGGGATGAACTAAATTGGGGATCTAGAATGAATCAATTGTGGAGAGAAGAGAGAGAGAGAGAGAGAGAGAGAGAGAGTAATCCCTCTTAAATCTAGTCGCCCCCCTTCTCTTCCCCTCCAAGCAATAAATAATGACCAATGTGCCCCTACTAACTAGTCAAGAGATATTAATTAGGTAGGGCTATATTAGAAAGCTTTTAAACTAATAAAAATTAATCTAACTCTCCTAATTAACTAAAGGAATGAGTCTAATTTGGCCTAGTCCAATGTTGGGCTCAATGTGTCATGACAAGTTCTAATTAGGTCCACTAGTGTCAATTCCAAATAAATAGGCTAGTCCACTAACTCTTAAATAAATAGCACAATACATAATAATAATTAGTAGCATAATATATTATATATATATATATATATATATATATATATATATATATATATATATATATATATATATATATATAATACAATCACTAACTATAATAAATATAAAATGGAAAAAATATCCTCATTTAGAAATGTGGGGGTGACATAAAACTCCCATGACACAACATTCGATGACTGTCAGACTCTGACACATCACTCAACACACTGAGACACTTCAAGACTCGTGAAGAAGATGGCTCAGTAATAGACAGAAAGTCACATCAACTCATTGATGGCCTCGACAGACGTGCCACACCATGTGCCCATTCATATGCGGCTATATGCCCATGCGACCTCGTTATCATGCGACCAGAGTGTCCATCCGACCAAAGCCAAACGAGAGCTTGCATGTGACTATACACCCATCCGGCCTCATCCTCATGCAACCAGAGTGTCCATCCGACCAAGGCCAAACGAGAGCACACATGAAACCTCGATTCTATGCGTCCTCATCCTCATGCGGCCAGAGTATCCATTCGACCAAGGCCAGACGAGAAGTTTGCATGCGGCTACATACCATGCTGCCTAGTCATCATGCGGCCATAGTGTCCATCCGACCAAGGCCAAACGATACCACGTATGCGGCCAAGATGACTATGCGGCCAAGAAGTTATGCAGCCTTCAAACTTCTTTTCTGTTGCAACCGAAGAGATCCTCATGCAATTATGCTGACCACATAATGGGTCAATAACGACTATAACCCCTTCACTGAGATTTTATCAACCGTATATCCCAACGAAGGCTACGCGACAGCACGCCCGTAGTATGCGCCCAGTTACAACCGCATCTTATTGAAGGAGCCCCCATGCGGCCACCAAACAGAGGCATATACGACATCTATAGCTCGTCAGCCTGGCAGTTATAAATAGAAGGGTAGCACACCCACACAACAGAGGCGAGCAACATGCATAAGAGGGAGAACATAAAAGAGCTTCCTTATGTCCATATCGGACCGTCAATGGAGTAAAAGAGTCAATGTAGTACTCGATCTCTATCGTCACGCCCCAGAATCAAAAAATTATACTTATATTGTCTGTTTAGGACCTATTTTTACTTTTTTTGGTTTATTATTAAATCAAGTTCTTTTAGACTCCCAATTTAATGGCGAACAGTCCAGCCTACACAGCAGCTTTGGCAGTAGAACGCTGTCTAGGTCCACAATACTATCTATGCTTCTCAAACAATAATATATAACTTGTTAATGATAATCTTAATTCCATAATGAGGACAAGATGATTATATAAAGTCAATATCTATACTCAATCACAAGAAAATCTATAAAAAGGATAAATGGCACGATATGATAAACCAAAGGAGTCACACATCACAACTGGATAGTCCTCAACATCAACTTCAATCTAAATAAGTCTAGGAGTAATAATAATAAATCAAAAAAGTCTAATACGTTGGAAACAAATCCAGTACTATAATACTGAGTAAAGGTAAAAGGATAACTAGTGATATCGGCTAGGCCTTCCGGTAATCATTCATGCACTAAAGGGTCTAAAGCTGCAGCTACTATCTCATATGGTCCGTAATGAGTCAGACACAAATTCTCCCAATACTCTGAAAAATATATCTAGTCAGGATGGAGAGAGTACAACCCAATAGCAGTTCCAAGTTAATTGATAATGACTATAAACATAAATAGATAATGTAATAGAAGACGAGAAAGCAATGAACATATATCATAGTATGGTAAAAAGAGACAGATAATCTATAGCAATATGGGATAAACTAATCATAATAAAATAAAATATAGAGAAAAACTGTAACTATACTAAGTATTTTAAAATACTAGTTAGATATGTGATCGGCTTGGGTTAAACATTGTCTACTTAAACATGATAAACATTCTCTACCTTAAACGTTAATTGGATAAACATTGTCTAACTTAAACATTGAATATTTTCTAGGGTTTTGATCACATGTCTAGCTAGCACTTTCCCCACCCCGACTGGTACAAAGGATCCAACCATGACAGGTTACAATGCAATGTACTCAAGGAATTGTCAAATATTAAACATTGGCTAATAACCATACGAGAATATGAGAAACAATATAAACATGTAATAACATCTCATGACTGAATATCCATATGTGTACTAGTCTGTGTACCATCGTGTTAGAAATCAAGTAAAATATTTCTAAATACTTGTATTATAGTAATTATCAAATAATAGAAACTATCAGAGAATGTACTCGCCTGTGGTCCAAAGTAATGAATGTCAAACCATGTCCGTATAGGTGCCTCAAAGACCTAAATATAAAATATCAAGTTAAAATAGTGTTTTGGAATCATAAATATGCTATACTAGTTAATACCTTGGATATCAAGTTAAAACAGTGTTTTGGATATTAGCAAGGTATCTCTAAGTCAATACTAGGTCTAACTAAGTCAAACTAGGTCAAACTAAGTCAATCTAGGTCAAATTTAGTCAAACTAGGTCAAATCTAGATCAAAACAGTCAAACTAGATCATTTCCTAGTTTCTAGCATGTAATAACATCTCATGACTGAATATCCATATGTGTACTAGTCTGTGTACCATCGTGTTAGAAATCAAGTAAAATATTTCTAAATACTTGTATTATAGTAATTATCAAATAATAGAAACTATCAGAGAATGTACTCGCCTGTGGTCCAAAGTAATGAATGTCAAACCATGTCCGTATAGGTGCCTCAAAGACCTAAATATAAAATATCAAGTTAAAACAGTGTTTTGGAATCATAAATATGCTATACTAGTCAATACCTTGGATATCAAGTTAAAACAGTGTTTTGGATATTAGCAAGGTATCTCTAAGTCAATACTAGGTCTAACTAAGTCAAACTAGGTCAAACTAAGTCAATCTAGGTCAAATTTAGTCAAACTAGGTCAAATCTAGATCAAAACAGTCAAACTAGATCATTTCCTAGTTTCTAGGTTGATTTTACATATTTACAAGATTTTTAAAGTTATACTAGGTCTTAACAAGTCACTATTTAGTTTTTTTATGTGCTAACTAAGTCAAACTAGTCAATAGTAGTTACTATTTGGCCAATACTAGTTTTCTAGGCTATACTAATAAGTTTTTAGCATATATTACCATAATATATACTTTTACCTATAATTTCTAGTATTACCTTGGCCTATAGATATTTACCTTACCCTCTATCACGGTATCTTAACCCGTATCACACATTTACATAATACCTTAACTCGTATCTAAAATACCTTAACTATTAGTCAATACCTTGGCTAAATTAGGTTTTCTAGTCCATACTAGTCAATACCTTGCTAATATCCAAGTTTTTAGACTAATACCTTAGTCGTATCACTAATACCTCAACTATGGGTCAATACCTTGCTAATACTAGGTTTTAAAGTCATACTAGTTAGCTATGATATAATAATATCATATATAATATATAGATAAACTAATATATACAATAAATTAGTCTAACACTTAATACCTAGCCAATACCTTAGTATTACTTTATTACCTAGCTATTATCTTAGTTTTACCTTATTACCTAGCTATTACCTTAGTATTACCTCATTACCATAACCAGGTGAGATTTTCCCGGTAAATGGCCTGTTATAGACTGGAAGTATCTCATGTACAGACGATGTGAGGTTTTTTCGTCAAATAAAGCCAGAGATAGTGGCTTATACTTGGGAGGGTATACCACGTTATCCCATTCAGGAGGATAGGTTTACCAGATCCCAAGCTTCTGGAGCCTGTCTTGGTTGTCTCGAGCGTCGATGAGGGCCCGTAGGTCCTTGAGAGTCTCCTAGATATCGTCTGTCAAAAGGGGAGCAGAGAATAAAGGTGTTGTATGACTGCTTGCAACCTGAGGAGCCGGATCAGGCGCATCAGGTTCCTCGTTTGTTCGTCCCGACGCTTGCGGCTGTGTTGGGGCGATACTTTCTCTGACTCTAGTACTATGTGAGTCAAAGTCTATATTGAATTACTCAAAGCCTGCATCACAGCTTCGAGTGTCTCGAGGCATTTTTAGTTACTGGATTCAACGTCATGTTCGTCTTCTGTCATGTACACTGGCATTAAGTGGGAAGAGACGAACGAGAAGGTAGATTCTTCACTCTCTTCCTCCGATGTTTGAGTATCACTGACCTTAGGGAGAGTGGGTAGTGTCACATCACTTTCATTATTAGAGGGATTGCCACCCCCAGTTGTGTTGTCATCCGTGTGTAGAGGTTCACTGTCCTCTTGGAATAATGGATTGTCATAGAACACTGGGGGACTGTTACCCCCAGCTATGGCTAAAGCTTGATCCGGGGAGGCATGTATACCCCTAGTTAAGATGTCCTTTATGTATAAAGGCTCACTATCCTCTTGGAAGGATGGGTTATCACAGAACACCGAGGGACTGCTACCCCAGCTCAGGCAGAAGCTTGATTCATGGAGGCATGACTACCACCAGTTAAGCCATCATTTGTGTGTAGAGGTTCACAGTCCTCTTGGAAGGATGGATTATTGTGGAATACCGGGGGACTGCTACCCCCAGCTCCGATTGCAGCTTGATTCGGGGAGGCACTTCTAGTCCTAGCCCTTGTTCTCGAGCGTGTACATTAAAATACCCCCACTGTGGGTACTTGCTTGCTACTCCTCAAATGGCTTTGCGGTGTACTAACCGACGCCTTTAGATTAAGCGAGATTTTCTTTGAGATTTTCTTCACAGGAGAAGACCTCCATATTGAGCAACACGAGGAAACGGGCAGTTTCTCCTCGTCACGTAGATGTCTCCGGGGACATTGTCGGGACAATGTCGTGAGACGTAGCCGCTGGAATACCGACTGTCTGACTGCAGGAACTAGTACTTTGGAGCAACAACAGTTGATGATGATATTGGCACAAGTGTGTCTACAGGAGGACACATCATTTGGGAGGGTCGCCCCTCTCGTCTTACGCTTGTGACTAATCATGTTGCGTAAATCAAACGATGGAAGCTTTAATTTCACTCTCGGGCAAGCTTTGCGCTTGGAGACGAGAGTGGAATTTTTGCTCCCTGACCCAGTTCTTCCACAGAAACTGCAACTGGATCATTGATGGAAGATTTAAGGCAAGATGGACCCACTACATACATACAGGTAGACTGGGCGCATGGGTCTGTAATCTCAATGTTTGCTCTTCAACTTGGTTTAGGTGCAACTACGGCATCCAAGTGGGTCCGAGAAGGCTCTAAGGGTCGACCCACATCTGATGCATGATTACCTGGGTCTGCCCTATAGAGTCTACCATTAGTAGCGCGTGTCATAGACAACGATAATGCTATTGGAGAGTTGACGGCGCAGCCTCTCGAGCGTATATGGTTCGGGGTATTTTGGGTTTCCTTGTGCCAGCGTCCTTGGGTTCATAGTACATGGAATCCAAGTTGGGAAAATACGAGCCCTTGTTACTAGCAGCCTTGCTTGGAGGAGGTTCCATGTTCTTGTGATCAACACATTCTTTCTGGCATAGACGGTGATGCGCGTGCGCATCATGGGACTTGGCACGACTCTTCTCGAGCTTAGCTTCAGGACGGAGACATGATGCGCGCCAACCTTCTGTGCACCTGTAGCAAAGGTTGGCGGCACTTCTGGAGCAGATTCGGGATTAAGCGTACACAGAGAAGCTGCTAGTCTTTTTCTTTCGGCACGGTCGCCTTCTTGGCCTTATCAACCCATATCCTTTAAACTTTTTGAGGTCGTGCTGGCCTCGACAAAGGACTCGTCTTATCGACGGAGTACAGGTCAACCACTGGTGCAACTACAGTGTGGGTTGATGATGCATCGAATACCGACTTCAGGCTTGATACAACGGCACTAATGTCCCGACTTTTACGAGTCTTGCAAGGTCTTACGGGCCTCATTGGAGAGCTCGGCTTATCCACCATAACTTTGAACACCCGTTGGTCGAAGCGAACGACCAATATCCTCTGAGTCGAACCTAACTTGGCCATGTCAGATTGCGTCATCAGCTTCTCGTTGGAGGAGAAACTTTTCCCCAGTAGAGTCATCATTTTTGTCGACATCATAAAAATAAATTTTTGGTTGGAGGGTATAAAATTCTTATTTATTATGAATTGACAAAGAGTACAAGAGAATCCCTATACAAGAGGATCTAAGTACAATAAACAAAGATATGGGTAAGTGTGATGGTAGAGATCGAGCACTTCAACGACTCCTTTACTCCGTTGATGATCTGAAACCAAGGAGGTTGACGTGGCTTCGAATGACACTTCTGTCTCCTTTGAATGACGCTTCTGTCTCCTTCTCCTCCTCTTCCACGTGTGGTTGCTGCCTCTACGTGTGTCTCTTTTACGTGTAGCTGCCTCTTTTTGCATGTGGGAGACGTCCACTATTTATAGCCTTAGGAAGGCCTTATATAGGCTCATATACGCATGTTGCATGTTGGCGCATGGTACTGCAGGTGCATACTACATTAAGAGTGCCATGTGTCAAGCCGAGATCTGGGGTTGCTGATACCCATAATACTCGTGACACGTGTCATGCCCTAATTTGGATAGCTATATTTTCACCTTGGGAATATTTCAACTTGGCGCATAAAGAGCATTGAGGGGGTAGTGGCACATGACACTGCAGGTGCATACTAAGATTCATAGTGGCGCATGGTACTGCGGTTACATGAGACACTAAAAATTTAAAGTAGTGCATGGCACTGTGGGCACATGACACACTTCTTGGATGGTTAAGCATAGAGCGAGGACACTGAAGTGCATGAAGCTGGACCCCTAAGATGCATGGAGCTGGGTTACTGAGGCGCATGAAGCTGGGTCACTGAGGCGCATATTATAGATTTTTTATGCTTTTACATAGTCAACAGAGTAAAGGAGTAAGTTGCAGTGCTCGATCTCCACCGTCACGCTTTCCCATATTTCTTTTTGTACTTAGAATTCTTGATGTTAGGGTTCTTTGTACTTCATTTTTGTATTCAGATTGATACAAAAGTTCGTTAAACTTTCTCGTATTTTTGTGATTGCGACAAAAATGATGACTCTGCTGGGGAAGTCCTTCTCCACCGATGAGAAGGTCATGACGCAGGCCGATGTAACCAAGCTGGATGCAACCCAAAAATATTGGTTATCCACTTCGTCCAACTTGTATTTGAAGAAATTCTGGACAAGCTAAGTCCTGCACCGAGGTTCGCAAAGCCTCACAAGACTCGCAAGGCTTGGGTCGCCAAGGCCAGTATGCAGCACCCTAAGTCTGTGAGTGATGTGCTACCAACCTCTACCACTGAGGGCATGCATAATATAGATGCGCATTCTCTCTTCTCTCTCGAGGGCATTACTGAGAGGAACAATCCTGACTCTCAGAAGATGGGCCCACAACAGGATGCACAAAAGAGGAAACGTACTGCATCAAATTGTAGGCGCATGAAGTCTTATGCATGCGACAAAGATAAAAGGAAAGAGTCTGTCCTTGACATGATCTCTTGCGACACTGACCCCATGAACCAACAATAGGGAAATAGGGGAAATATGGATTCTTTGTACTATGCGCCAGCGAGCGCTGGTTCAAAAAAATCTAAGACAATACGAGCCATGTGCGCTCGAAAGACTGCAAGCAGTCCACCAGAAGCATGCGTCGCTGATCGTTATACGCTGATGATGGAAAATTATATAGGGCTGACCCATGCGCTTGTGCGTCAGAAGTGGGCCAACCCTTAAAGTCTTCCCGAGACCACTTGGGCGAACCAAGTCGGGGAACAAAAATTATGGTGACAAACCTATGCGCCCAGCTTGGCTGCGCGCATGAAGTGGGTATGTCTCATGTTGAGTCTTCCATAAATGATTTGGGTGCAGTATCTACACGAGAAACAGATCAGGGAGCAAGTATTTCACTTTAACACCCATGCACTAGGTGTGTCGAAGAACAGGTAGCAAGGGAGTAGACTAGCAGTGCCTACCGAGGGGATATTCCAAGGCACCCGCTCAAGAACAAGAGCCGGGGGTAGAAATCCTCCAGTATTTCACACCAATCTGTCATTCTGTGAGGATAGTAAATCTCAAGGAATGGACAATAATCTATCTGGGGCCATGCCCGCCAGGATAATGTAGCAACAAGAGTTGGGGTAGTAATCCCCCAGATTCTGAAGATGACAAAATGATTCCCACATTCCCCAAGGATAGCGAGACTCAGGGATCGAAAGCGGAAAGTGAGGCATCCACGATCCCATCCATCTCTCCCCATGTAATGCCTTTATACATGGCAGGGGATGATCATGGAGCAGGATCCATTGATCGATAACGCCTTGAAGCACTCGAAGCCATGATGTAGACCATGAGTGCTTCGATGCAGTCTTTGACCCAGACGGTACTGGAACTCAGGGCAAGCGTGGTCCCACAAACAAGAACCTCGAGGCAAGCAAGCCAGGATCTAGGAGCTAACGGGGAGTCCAACGCAACCTCTCCAGATATTCCTACCGTTGGCAACTATACGTTGCCGCGATCATTCGATCCCCCGTCGTCAGACGATGCTGAGGAGGTGATCCGAGAAGTTCGAGAATTATGAGCTCGTTTTAACTCAATGAGTAACTGAGATGCACTCCAGAAACTCGGGATACGTTGACCTACTCGAGTGGAAATATGTGGTCTACCCGCCCAAGTACAAGCCACACACCATGATTCCGTTTGATGAAAAGACGTCTCCTCGTCAATACATAAATTATTTTTATTCAATAACGGGACATCTGCCCCGGGATGGTGCCCTAATTACCAAGATTTTCGTCGAGCCTTGGCCGGGATAGCCTACAATTGGTTTTGTAGCCTCCTGGAAAATTATATCTCGTCATTATAAGATCTCCGACACCTCTCCATCTCTCGATTCTATGACAGAGGAATGGACATGACTATGTCCTGTCTCATGGACATCATCCAAAAGAAAAAGGAATCGGCACGTGACTACATAGAGCGATACAGGCAAGCAACATTAAAACTGCCCCCTGGTATTCCTGAATCCGCACTGATGGACACGTGCAGAAAGAATCTCCTACCGATAGCAAAGCTTTGGACATGCCCTGTTCAGTTTGAGGACTCAACGACATTCATCATAAGCACTGACGCCATTGAGAAAAAAATAATTTTTTAAATATGGATGGTACTGGTTCTAACTAGGGGTGAGCAACGGTTCGGTTCGGTTCAAACCGAACCGAATATCCAAAAACCGAAAAAACCGAAAATCGCTTTTTGCAAAACCGAAAACAGAACCGAATTTGTAAAGACCAAAAAAAACCGAACCGAAATAAATCGGTTCGGTTCTCGGTCGGTTCAATTTTTTAGGTCCAAGTGGTGAGTGTATTCCAAATTCATAAAAACCAAAAAAACCAAACCTAACTGAGAAAAACCAAAATTGTGTACCAAAAATAACAATAAACTAATTTTATACCAAGTGGTGAGTGTATACCAAATTCATAAAAATCGTTTTTTTTTCTTTTATAACGTAGTGATTCGGTTTTCGGTTCGGTTCGGGTTTCGAAATCCAAAACTAAAAACCGAACCGAAAACCGAAATTAATCAAATGATAAAACCGAAATCCGAACCGGTTGATTAAAAACCGAACCGAATTTCAATTTCGGTCCGGTTCGGTTCAGTTTTCGGTTAAAAACCGAGAATTGCTCACCCCTAGTTCTAGCCACCCTTATGGCGGTGATTCGAAACAAAATTTTGATTATTATGCTTAAATATTTGAAAATAATCATATTCCCGTTGTTAGTTACATTTGAAAATAATCCTAATAAAACAAATTCAGCTTTTTCTTACTTAATGTTGTTAGTTGTTTACATTTAACTTCTTTATGTCTATATAAATATCTATATAAAAATAATTAAGTTACATAAATATCTATTTATATTTAAACTTATAAATTTCTATCTTAATTTCAACTTACAAATTTCTATTTAAATTTCAAATTATAAATTAAACTTTTATATAAGAAAAAAGTGTATATAAATTATAAAAAAAACTTACTAACAAATAACTTATAAATTTTAAATTATACAAAAATAACTTAGTAACAAATTGTTGGGCCACTGTTTAAGTTGAGTTTTTGATTATGACAAATCAGTTAAGTTTAAGACAGATATAATCGATGCGTATATCAAAATAATAAGCATAAATCACTATAATTATACTACTTAAACATATACTTACATACTTAAACTTACTTCTCCCCCTTTGACATGATAAAAAGAGAAGCTCCCACGTAGGTGAATATGCACATATACTACATATTTCTCTTCCTTTGTTAACAGTTTAGTTTACGGCTCCCCCACAAACGAAGAATATATCATGAAGACAAGGTAAGTAACATACATTATATAATATGATCATGTGTTAAATGAAGAGTAAGTAGCTAACATGTCAACATAAAAATAATGACTTGCATATCATAACAATGACTTATATACTTACCAATTGAAGGTAACTAGATGTAGACATATTCAATATATAGCATAAAATTACTATTAAATATTGGATAACAATAATACAAGAGAAGCCAAATAAACAACTTCTCTCAGATATCCCAATCTCAACATTAAATCATATATCACTGTCTAGTATCGAATCATGAATTGTAGTAGAAAAGACAATATGCATATCATTGCAACTAGCCAAAGTCTAAATTTAAACTAAGTAACATAGTTCTGAGATAATTAGAAATATCCAAAGTGAGTAGTAGTGCTTATTATAATTTCACAGTCTATACTAAAAGTTATTAACTTTAAGTCAAAAAGTAGGGTCGAATTTGTTGTTGTATTTTGAAAACAATTACAAATAGACCTTAACAAATCTTTATTCAATAAAGTATTGATCATCTTGGGTTAGCTATAGGGGCCGGATCCCAGTTAGCGGTGGTCCGAAGACACTTAAGTACCGTGTCTCTTAGGCTTTTTATACCTTTTTGAAGGGCCCTTTCGGCTTATAACCAAAAGTAATTATAACTTTAAAGAACTTTGATTAAAAGGACTTTAAGAAAATTATATCTTTATACAACATCAAAATTCAGAATCATAACTCTTGACGAATAAAGTTTACTAAAGTATATAAAGTATGTATAGACAATTGTGTTATACTAATAGAAGGAAAATAAAACCATAGTGTAAACTTAAGCTAATTAACTAGCCATGCTGAATAGAAGTAATTAAAAGAAAATTAACTAAGCATGCTAGTATTACATCTCACACTTGAAAAAATATATAACAACTTAAGATATCAATAAGAGATAGTAATAAGACATTGATAAAAATATGCTAGATTTTATAAATTTAGCCATTCTAGAAAGAATCAATTAGCACGTTACCAAGATGGCTCAAGTAGCCATATTTATGTTGGTATAATTGCTTAGAAGATGACCTTTGTAGCTTTGCAATCACCAACGCTCTCCTTGGTGCTAAATCCTGACACAAAGCGTTCTGCCTACATCATTAGGCAGAAACTTTGGTATCCAAGATTTGGATCCATATCTGTTAGCTTTAGGCACCCATATAAATTTGTTCATATCAACCAATTTTCTAGTCCTACACTGATGTGAAATGTGGCATTTCTGTCCACAATAGTGACATGTAGCATGGACATTAGTGTTAGGTGTAGCATGGTGAGTATGACTATGTGATGTGGTATGGTGTGTCTTGCGTGGATACTTGTAATAAAAAGCATGATTGTGAGAAGCTTTAGCATTGCTTGCTTCCTTTACAAATAATATGTCGTGTGTGACTTTGTGATGAGTCACGTGACTTGTGTTAGATTGAGTCATAGGTTGCATTACCTGTTTTTTTAATCTATTCTCTAACTTTTTAGAGTTAGCATATAAATCATCATATTTAACAGTAAGAGCATCAATTCTTTGTGAAGCAATAAAATACTTCTTCTTTTCTGATTCTATTTTCTCTTTACGATTAGCATTTTCTTGAGTGCTTTTCTCAATGCATTCAAGTGCCTTATGCAATCTAAGCTCAATTATGAAAATCTCAGCAGAGTTATCAGAAAAGGAAGTATCTCTAACTTCATCCAATAAACAAGTAAGCTTTTTCATTATGAAGCTAATAAGACTTAATATCTTTTCTAACTTGCTTATACTTATTTCTAAGCTTCTTGTAATCATCAAGTAAATCATTGAAAGCGTCAGATAATTCATCATAAGAAAACTCTTCAAATAAAGGATTATCTGTTATCTCGCTTACTATTAAGCATAAACCTGTAGTATGTCGAGGGCTTTCTTTTTCTGAATTGCTAGCTTCACTTTCGTACCAAATGCTTGTATTTATTTCTAAGCTTTCTTCTCTCTCATTTGTTGATGTTATTAGGCACATGTTTGTACAGTTGCGAGAACTTTCTTCTTCTTCAGTATCGCTTGCTTCGCTTTCACACCATATGCTTGTGTTGGCATGATTCCTTGAAGATGTTCTCATTTTGCTTGAGTGTTCATTACGATTCTCCCTTTTTGCTTAAGGGCAATCTTTCATCATGTGTCCTGGTCTTTTGTAGTTGTAGAAAATTGGTTCTTCTTCAAGTTCTTTCTTCTTTCGGTTTAATTTCTCAAACTTCAAGAATCGTCTGAATTTTCTCGAAATTTGGTCCAACTTCTCATCGTCTGAATCATCATATGTTTCGTCATCTTCAGAAGTATTGACAGAAGCTCTTTTGTGATACATCTTGAATGCGATGACATTCTCTTTTGGCGTTGATTCTTCAAGGTCTTTAAGGTCCAGCTCATGTGTCATCAGCTTTCCCATGAGCAATTCTAGCGACATTGTGGTGAGATCGTTTCCTTCAATAATTGTAGTTGCCTTGGGGTTCCAGTTCTTGGTGAGTCCCCGAAGTACCTTGCATATTTTTTTATGATTTGTATACTCCTTGCCAAGAGATGACAAAGTATTTACAATATCCAGGAAGCGAGTAAATATTTGGGTGATGGTCTTGTTTGTCTTCATCTTGAAAGCTTCGTATTCTTGTGTCAGACGACTAATCTTTGATTCTTTCACCTGGGTGGTTCCTTCGTGAGTTACCTCAAGAAGCTTCCAGACTTCATGTGAAGTTGTATATGTTGATACTCTGTTGAATTCAGTCCTGTCTATAGCACATAATAATGCATTAATAGCCTTAGTATCAAGACTAACATATTTCTTTTCTAAATCAGTATATCCATCATTTGGTTTTTTAACAAGATTCCCATCAATAAATATTATGGCTCGCTTTTTGTAGCAATCAGTGACAATTACCCATAGATCAAAATCAAGAGATTTTAAATAAAAGCTCATTCGTGTCTTCCAATATGTGTAATTGGTACCATCAAATAGGGGTGGTCTATTTGTAGACTAGCCTTCACCATTATTGATGTACATGGGTCTCAAGGTTGCCATATGAGTATATTAGGAGTTTAAGCCTGTATCAAGAGAGTACCTGCTCTGATACCAATTATAGAAGTTTAAACTTAACTAATTTTCCATAATAAAAAATGGAAAGATTGTTGGCCCAATGTTTAAGTTGAGTTTTTGAATATGGATAATCGATTAAGTTTAACATTATGATAATTGTGCAATCACTATAGTAACTTGTAACTTCTACTTAAACTCAGCATTATCCATATATGATCTTATATCTTATCATATTTGCTTCTGTATATTGCTTTGTTCGTCTAACATGTATTTGCAGAAAAGTAATGGGCATATGCAGTGAAGAAAAGATGATGAGCTAAAGACGGCGTTATACCAGAAGATTTCGTTCAACCGCTTACGACTTATCCGGAGTCTCGCACTCAGCGGTTCCGCTGTCCGGTCAGCGGATGGGGGTCGAGAGGGCAACGCCCCTGGTGGGGGTTCGGGGGCAAAGCCCCTGAAAGGTATTCAAATTTTTAGATCTGGCTATCTTTGGACAACTGCCGTCAAGAAAAAACGCGTCTTCAAGTCAGCGGATGCTTCAGAAGATTGGCGTCATCAAGTGCTCTTGGTCTTTTATCTTTTATTCTGTATTTTACATTTAGTTTATAGGACCAAATGTACATCGAGTTCGCATTTGGACTAGGAAGATCAAATCCATATTAAACCAGAACCTAGTCCACTCAAAACAGCCTGAACCAAATCAAACCTGGACCCAACATTCTGGAAACAGACAAACAGAGTTTAGACAGAACTCGGGGCGAACTCGGTCACCCTAAGACCCAGTTTGAAATATTACTCCGTGAGACCAGGATTTTAACGTTCGAATTTATGAACGTTGGGCATCCGAACTCGGCCCGAACTCGGGTCAGAAAAATCCTATAAATAGAGATTGAATTCCACATTTCAATACAACTCATTCACTCACTTTCATATCTCTATCTTCCTGAGCTATAAACCTTCTTCATTTCCAAGATCAACTCCCAGCCTTATAGTGCCAACGCGGTTTCGATTTAGAAATCTGATCGAGTTTTACAAAGCTTGGTTTGTCAAGTTCTCAAGTGTTTGAAGTTGGCGTGTCCTTCAGATCAAACGCACGTGTGAAGTTTTTCGAGCCTTCAGATCAAAGCTCGATATTGTAAGAAGTTTGCAAGCCTTCGGATCAAAGCTTGTTGTTCACTATTGGTGATTATAATGGATACAACTCCGAGCAAGAGTTCTCAGGCCTAGACTAGTCCTCTTAAAGAAAAATCAAGATAAAATTGCGGTGTTTGTGTTTGCTCTTCTCAACTCTTACTTTACCACATATTCATAATTGATATATCTGTTGGTACATATACTGCCTTTACGTAGCTTAATTTTTAATTAGAATTTATTATTTTCGCTGTACACGCACTTTATCCCCCCGCCCCCTCCTAGGGTTGCCCTAACGGTCCTACACAAATAACCTATAAAATTTAACTTAAATTTATTAAATTATTATTTATATAATTTAACTTATATATAAATAATATATATACATATTAAAAAAACAAAAAAAATTCTCGGGCCGGCCCGGTCCGACCTTGAACGGACCCGGATTCAGACCAGTTCGACCTGGTTCACCGCAGACCGGATCTTGGGTCCGTACTGGATCCGATGTCAAAACAACTAGACCGGTCCGGTCCGGTCCGGTCCGGTCTGGTCAATTATACACCTTGAAGTGGAGGGTTGGACTGCATTAAGTATTATAAATGTGAGCAGTGGTGGCCGGTTACACTCTATTTAAAATTCAAACTTGTGGCTTGAGATCTCGACTTTTTTTTCCCTAGAACCAAAACTAGACACCACCACCATTCCATTCCATTCCATCCCATCACTTTCGTTGAAGAAATCTCACCTCCCCTTACCCCACCGCCACCTCCTCCTCCTCCTCCTCCACCACCACTCTCTCTCTCTCTTTCTCTCTCTCTCTCTCTCTCTCCTTTGACATCATCTCCTTGGAGTTGTTGAATTGTCTCTATTCTTCAAGAAAGAGAGAGAGTTGTTATTTATCACTGGAATCATCCGACATCATCTCCTTGGAGTTGTTGAATTGTCTCTACTCTTCAAGAGAGAGAGAGAGAGAGAGAGAGAGAGAGAGAGAGAGAGAGTTGTTATTTATCACTGGAATCATCCATGTCGATAACTGGGAGCAGGGCCATGGGAACCCCTTTCTTGCATGAGCTGAAGAAGCAGGCCTCCTTCTTCTTCAGAGAGAAGGTCAAGAACGCGCGGCTGGCTCTCACCGATGTCACTCCCGCGGAGTTGTAAGTAGTACCATTTTGGTTGGTCTGGTCGTGATACTATTACTATGTTGGTCCTCTCCAATTTCTTTTTTCTATTTTCTTTTATTGGTATCAGTATATTGTTCGTGAATTTTTTTTTATTTTGGGAATTGTGGGTGTTGGTTAGGATGGCAGAAGAAGCTACAAATGGGAATCCTTGGGCGCCGGATGCAAAGACTATGAGTTTCATATCACGGGCCGCTTTCGAGATCGATGACTATTGGAGAATTGTGGAGATCTTGCACAAGAGGTTTTTTAATTTTAATTTTAATTTTAATTTTAATTTTAATTTATATCTATTAGACCAGCTATAACAGTGGAATTTATTAGAAGAAAATTAACTGAACAAGTCACTATTAGAATAATTTGATAACACGCTAAAAGAAAACACGGATACAAAACTCCAAGAAGACTAAGAACGGATAGTTGTGTCATTAAGTTCGTCTAGATTTGATTGATCGAGTTTGTGCAACAAAGAGTCTAGATTTGATTCACTGAGTCTGTGCAAAAAAGACGAACCATTTATACTATTTGATCATCATGTCAAAGATCATCTTGTGGTTATTGGGTTTGTGAAACAAGGAGCTGGATCTAAACGAATTTGATCATCATGTCAAAGATCATTTTGTGGCTATTGAGTCTGTGTAACAAAGAGATGGATCTGAACGAACCATTTATACTATTTGATCATCATCTCAAAGATTTTCTTGTGGTTAGTGAGTCTGTGCAACAAAGACGTGGATCTAAACGAACCATTTATACTATTTGATCATCGTATGGTGGACTTGGACTTTCAGATTGTCCAAGTTCGACAAGAAGATGTGGAGAGAGCCTTACGGTGCACTGATGCTGCTTGAGCATCTCCTCACCCATGGACCCGAGAGCACCGCCGAAGAATTCCAGTGCGACAAAGAAGTTATAGAGGATATGGGAACCTTTCAGTACATTGACGAACGAGGGTAAGGAATGGACAGAGAGCCTGCTTGTTGTTCTGGTTTCGATTTTTTTTTATTTTACTTCATTTGGTCTTGAGGACTAATGGATGCTTTTGCAGCTTCAACTGGGGATTGAGGGTTCGGAAGAAATCCGAGAGGATACTTAAGCTGCTGGAGAATGGGACACTTCTTAAGGAAGAGAGGAATCAAGCTCGTAAGATATCTCGAGGAATTCAAGGATTCGGTAGCATCAACTATAGATGTTCATCGGATAATGACTCTGACAGTGCTGATCATAAAGGTTCGAGTTATCTCCGCAAGTGTAATTCTCAATACGAACACTACGACGAGCAAGAAGATGTAGCCCCGGTGGTTTTGAGGGAAATTTCTAACTCGGACGAGATGGAAGAGGAGAAGTTGATCAAAGGAGAGTTGGTTGGGGTGACTGCTCTTCCTGCAAAGAGCCTTGTGCCAGAAGAATCAAAACCATCTCTAGTAAGTGACGACGAGAGACCGAAGCTTGAATTGCGTAACGAAGATCACCCATTCGACAATGTCGAGAATCAGAGCATGGAGTCTACACTACTTTTAAGCCGGAGTTGAGATATCTTGGGGAGAGCAAGTAGATGACTCATCTGCAAAACTAATATTGTTGTTTTCTTTTGAAGCAAAATCTGGAAGAACTCCATGTTTGGATGAATGTAACTGGGATGATACTGGACTTATGAATGTTGTTATTTGCGAGTGTAACTGGGATGATACTGGACTTATGAATGTTGTTATTTGCGAGTGTGATTTATATATGAAACAAATTTGCGATCGCTCTTTCCATTGCAGTGTAGATACTAAATATTGGCACCACCACATTTTAGTTGATGTGTAAGTGGTGCGATGCTCATCTATGGGTGACAAACAATATCGATTCAAGAATTTGGGTGTTAATTATGCTCATATGAAATGTGCAACATTTTAGTCATTACTTGTTCACTAATGAGTTTATAAGTTCAGAAAAGTAGGATTATAGTTTTCTTTATTCAGTTGGAAGGGTACGTTGGAATTAATAGATTGCCTTATTCGTTGTGAAAATTGAGATAGATTAGGATTCAGGTCTATCAAGTCGTACATGCTTTTAGTTTGGTTTTTATATACTAGTGCTGGCGCTAGGGCTGGACATTCGGTTTTAGGATCCGCGGACATTCGGTTTTAGGATCCGCGGTCCGTCCAACTGTAAATTGTCCAAACAAATCGGTTTTAAATTTTAAATTTTAAACGGATTGGATGGACGGGTCGTATGATATTAACGGGTCGGAACATATCATGTTTTCGAAACAAACGGATTCCTGGTCCGACCGGTTTACGGATGTAGAATAGAAAATTTTAGGGGTGACCAAAAATCGGTTTTGAACCGAAAATCGATCCGGATCGAACCGAAACTAGTTTTCGGTTCGGTATTCATTGAACCGGTTCGAAATTCGGTTCTCCATTTAAAAAATTGCGGTTCTCGGATCGGTTCACGGTTTTGTTGTTCGTGGCTGAACCAAACCGTAAACCGAATTAAATAGGTACATTTACAAATATACCCCTCCCTCCATATAAAAGATAACTGATCTAATTTTTCTCTCTCTCATCCCTCACTCACTCACCATCCCTTTCCCTATTCCTAGGGGTGCAAACGAGCCAAGCCGCGCCAAGCTTTCATAAGCTTGAGCTTGGCTTGATTAGAATTAACCGAGCTCGAGCTCGAGCTTGATAAATTTTTTATTTTAGAGCTTGAGCTTGGCTCGAGCTCGTTTATATTAAGCTTGAGCTTGGCTTGGTTTGAGCTCGAGCTTGGCTTGATAAGCAAGCTTGATTCAAGCTTGATAAACAAGCTTGATAAGCTCAAACTCAAGCTCGTTAAGCTTGATTTTGAGCTTGTTCAGCTTTATTTCAAGCTCATTAAGCTTGATTTCGAGCTTAACGAACTTGATTTCAAACTAGTTAGGCTTGAATTCAAGTACCTATAATGTTAACAATTTATTTATAAAAATTCAATTAAAAAAGTTTCTTAATATCACTTATTAAGGACATATAATTATATACAATGCACACAACCATATTGTTATATAAACATGCATACAATTAGAATTCAACAAAGAACAAATTAAAATTTAAATAATAAAATAAATTTGTAGACTGCCAACAACGAGCTCCTAAACGAGCTTCTAAACGAGCCAGCTCACGAGTCAGCTCGCAAGCTTCTAAACGAACCAGCTCGCGAGCTCAAACGAGCCAAGTACTTCTAAGCTTGAGTTTGGCTCGTTTATTAAACGAGCTGGAAAATGAAGCTTGAGCTTGGCTTGTTTACTAAACGAACAGAGCTCAAACGAACTTTTATCAAGCCGAGCTTCGAGCAGCTTGCGAACGGCTTGGCTCATTTGCAGCCCTACCTATTCCCCAGCCGCTTTAGAAACCCTAGCTGCTCGGCGCTCAGAGAAAAAATCTTCTCTCCTGATCTCCTCCTGTTCTTTTTTTTTTTCTTTGTCGTTCATCTTCCCCAACCGCTTTACTAAGGAAACCCTAGTCGCTCAGAGAGAAAAATCTTATTTTCTGCCCTAATTTTCTCTGTACATTCGTCTTCTCCATCAGTGTCTTGGAGTCTTGGACCAGTCAAATCCCTCTTCGTGTACTCCAGACTCTCAGTCCAGTTCTCACCCAAACCGTAATTTCTGTCTCCTATCAAGATTAATTTTTGTTTTCTGGAATATTTTCTGGTAAAGTTGAAAAACTTTGTTTTATTATCAGAGCTATAAGAATCCTGTCTTTTCCTTGTAAAGTTGGAAAACTTTGTTTTATTGTCACAATTTATGAACTTCTAACTAAACTTTATTTTATTTTGGGAATGGGAGTTGGTACAGGCTGCAGTATGAATGTGAATATGTATTAGTGTAATGAATGTAATGGGAGTTGGGACATATATGAATGTGAATATTAGTGTATTTGTAATGAATTTAATAGCTGTTGGATAGCTCTTTGTAATTTATTTGTAATTTATTTGTACAATGTATGTATGAATGTAATAGTAAAACATATATATGACAGTTTTTGTAAAATTTAGGCATAAAATGTACAATTTATTTGTAGAATGCGATTTGGGACACGTTGCAGTTTTTGTAAAACTTTGTTTTTGATTTTTTTTTTTATAAAATTTGTTTACTGTTATTTTTGGTATACAATTTTGATTTTTTTTTGGGTTCAAACTTTTTGGTTTTTATGAATTTGGTTTGGTTTGGTTTGCTTTGGTTTGGTTTCTTTGGATTTTTATGAATTTGTTATATACTTAACACTTGGGCCAATAAATCAAACCGACCGAAAATTGAACTATTTTAATTAGGTTCGATTTTTTTTTATATTTATGAATTCGGTTCGGTTTTTGATTCTACAAAAATTAATTTTTGGTTCAGTCAATTTTTAGATATTCGATTCAGTTTGAACCGCAAAATTCTAGTCTAACTTCTTTGTTACTAGCAACATCTTAACCCTTCTCCCGGCCACTTGTGAGGGCCTTTCACAAAATATGCTCACAAGGGGCGTTTAGTAGGTCGTAATTTTTTTTTTTTTTTTTGGAAAAATTTTTAGAGTGAAAATTTATTATTATATTTATTTAGGCTATAAAAAAAATTATTTTTAAAAATTACAAATATCAAGATAAATAATTTATTCACGAAACATAAAAATTTTATCATTTAAGAATAGGTTGGTTTATTTTTTTATTTTTTTTGTTTTGATCATTTTTTTTATCTTTTTTTGTCATTTTTTTTGTTTTGTTGTTTTTGGTCGCTTTTGATCTTTTCTAGTCGTTTTTGATTATTTTTAGTCTTTTTGATCGTTTTTGTCTTTTTTTTCGTTTTTGATCTTGTTTAGTCGTTTTTTTTCGATTTTTAGTTGTTTTAGTCGTTTTAATTAATTATTTATTTTTATCGTTTTTAGTCGATTTTTGAGCATTTTTTAGTCATTTTATCATTTTTGTCGGATTTTTTTATTGTTTTTGAATTTTTTTTGTCGTTTTTGATCGGTTTTAGTTTTTTTTGTCGTTTTTGATCGTTTTAATATTTTTTTTTCATTTTTTGTTGTTTTTGATATTTTTAGTCTTTTTATCATCTTTTTATTGTTTTTAGTCGTTTGAGTCATTTTTGAATTTTTTTTGTAGTTTTTGATATTTTTTTTGTCTTTTTTTTGTTTTTAATCTTTTTTGTATTTTTGATTTTTTTTTTGTTATTTTTAGTCACTTTTAGTCATTTTTGATCGTTTTTGATCTTTTTATCGTTTTAGTCATTTTTTATCGTTTATAGTCATTTTTTGTCGTTTTTGAATTTTTTGTCATTTTTAGTCGTTTTGTTCGTTTTTAGTTTTTTTTTAGTTTTTTGTCGTTTGTGGTTGTTTTTAGTCCTTTTTTAATTCTTTTTGTCATTTTTAGTCTTTTATAGTCGTTTTTGGTCGTTTTTATCATTTTTTTTTCGTTTTTAATCTGGTTATCTTTAGTCGTTTTTAGTCATTTTTGTCGTTTTGATCATTTTTTTCCGTTCTTGATTTTTTTTAGTTTTTATATTTTTTTAGTTTTTTTTGTTTTTCTTCTCATTTTCTCATTTTTGATTTTTTTTTCTCGTTTTTAGTATATTTTCGTTTTTTGGTCATTTTTTCGTTTTTGATCAATTTTTTGGTTATATTTTTCATTTTTTTAATCGTTTTGAGTCTTTTTTTTTTTTGTTGTCATTTTTACTTAATTTATTCATTTTAGTCTCTTTTTTTTTTTCGTTTTGGTTCTTTTTCGTTTTTATCTTATTTTTTTTCGTTTTTGGTCGCGTTTTTTTTTTTTTTTTTTTTTTTTTTGTTGCTTTTTTTTGTTTTTTATACTTTCAAAAAAAAAAATTTCATTTTTTTCTCCGAGAATATTTGTATATTCACCAAACATAGGAATATAGTTTTCCATAAAATTTAATTACTTGAAATTTAATTTCTGAAAATATAGAATTTCTAACTATATAGTATTTTGCGTACCAGACGTCTCCTAAGAATCACTGAATCATTCTACTGTGACTTAAAAATAATACTTTTTTAATTAAGTTGAACTATACAATCTTTAATATAAAAACTTAAGTTTCTTATGTTATTATATGAGAATTCAGACATACGGATGAGTCTGAATGTATTTTTTCATGCATTTGCAAAGTACGAAGAAATCTGTTCTGTTGGACCGTTTGGATCCGTGGGCCGTTTCGATTTGGATCCGTTTTGAACGGATTGAGTCTAGTCTGGGTTCAAAATATTTTTTCGTTATGTTATGTTATGTTATGTTATGTTATGTTATATTATGTTATGTTATGTTATGTCCTGTCCTGTCCTGTCCTGTCGTGCCAAAGAACAAATCCGATCCGATTCTATAAAATTGGACTAATCCGATCCATGTCCACCACTAGTGGCGCCGAGAAGGCTGAGGAGAAACAGAAATGAAAATCAATGACTCGGGTCTGTTGAGAGTATGTAGAAGTAATGATGTGTGCAATTGGTAAGAAATATAAAGAAAATCAATGAAAACTAAGGTCTAAAAATGATTGTAACTTCTATTTTCTATGATCCAACTGTTCACACAGTAAAATATGGAGAGAATGTTGAAAATTTATATGAATGTAGCAAAAGTCCTCCACAACACCGGAACGAAAAACATTCATGTTCATCCTAAATGGATGATCATTCGACAAAAAATGTCGATGGCAATCATAGAAGCATGATTTGCCTCCACTTTCAAATGAAAAGCCTTACTTCGGTCTATGCAATACGAACATAAGAGAACCATGTGTGCTCCACTCCGTTGGTCGGAAAGTCATTGATGGTCCACATAAGTGCTGTCCTTATCTGAAAATTTTATTTCCTAGACACGTCATACATGTTGGTGTCGACTTCCCACAACTTATTCAACTCATTTATCAACGGCTGCAAGTACACATTGATGTTCCTCTTCAAATTATTTGGACTCAGGGTGATGACAGTTAGGAACATATACAGAGTTTTCATGCACATCCAAGGTGGTAGATTAAACGGAGTGACGATCACTGACCAATACGAATAATTGAATTTCGAAAGTCCAAATGGGATGAAGCCATCATAGGAGAGCCCTAAACTGACATTTCGCGGATCTGCAACAAAATCAGGATACTCTAAATCAAAGTGCTTCCATGATTAACCATCTGGATGATCCAACACTCTTTTGGTCCGTTTCCGCCGGTGCCAACTCATGCTTTCGACAGTCTCCTTAGTCATAAACAACCTCTGCAACATTAGTGTCAAAGAAAAGTAGTGTATCGAATCTGTGGGCTTTCTTGTATTGACATTCTATCATGTACCATTTGTCTTGTAGCGATCAACTCTATAGAATCAACATGTGTCTTCATCATTATATGTCTTTGTAGTACAATATTAACCCGTTGCGACATACATCAAATTTTTCGTATCCCAGCCAGAGCGATAACATCATTATCTTAGATTGGAAGAAGTATGTAGAAAACTCCACACCTTCTGGAAAGATTTCTATAATTAACTTTATCGGTTGATTGTTGCATTCTTAGAACATGTTAAAATCAGGCTTGATACTTAACAGTCTTGTAACCACTTCCAATGATGATGATCATCACAACCAGGGTATAAGGGAGTCCTCTCATTCTCCAAAAACTGCACGAAGGTCGCAACATCAACATTAGATGCCTCCTCCGTATCATGATCGTCTGAATCAAAACTAAGACCCACAACATCGAAAACCATGTTCAGAATCCTGTCGTTGTAATCAGAATAAATATAGACATCTATATATGTCTCCATATAAGGCTTTGGCTCCGATGCTAATGACACAAGCTCTCCGTGTGAGGTCCACTAACAGTAATTTGGCGTGAATTCCTTCGTTTACAAATGGAATATCAGAATATTTTCTTTATGATATTTGACATTATGACATCTCACATATGAACACTTGATTTTGTAGTCGTCCATATACTGGAGGAACGTCTTGGCGAACTGATGGAATGCATCTACCCCTTGCATGAATTCTTCCCTCACACAGCACATGTCCTCAGGATGACGGTTATCCACGAACGATATCGCAAGTAGTAATTCATATCCATTTTTAGATAGTTATGTAAATATGGATGCACATTGTTCAGTGTAGACAATACATAACATATTCTTCAAAATATATTTATTCAAGTATCAACTTGGTATCGGTATCGAATGATATTATTATTCCAATACACATATAAATCAGTATATGTAGCTGACTGGGTATCGATATCGATCATTAAACCCAAAATACTTTATACCCATGCAATGGATGGATCAGAACAACAACCAAACTTTATTTCTTTCTTACTTACACTAACTAGGACACTCGTAGTTCTGCTCATATGTAGTATCATAAGTTCTAGAAGCACCCCGATAATGTAAAGCTAAGATAAGTAATCAGTTACACACTAGAAAAGAGTGCTGGATTGTCGCACCATTGCCAAGTGTCGGAGAAGGACATCCATGTGGCTAGTCCAGATTGCTAATTTTAGCCCCGCAAACTGGGATACTCTATAAATAGGGTATCGTATCCTATGGTCTTGTGTAAACATGCGTTGGACACAATGTAACAACCCAAAGAACACTAGGACACACCAAAACCAATGTTATGTCCATGAGTCATTTTGTATCCTGGGATATGGTATTTGTAGTAGTTAGCAAGAGTTCATAGACAAGAATAATCCTCAAGACTTATTCTATGTATGGAAAATTCAGTTCAACATATAACTTATTAGCTCATTTTTTTTCCTATCTTGACAATCATATCTAAGGATGTAATCTGTTAGTGGTGAGGCACCAATACTTTTCTTCAATTTTTATAATTGAATTTAGAAACTTTGTTACTAATGATGTTTTAGCTGCATGAAGTCAATGCTTTTTCTCTCTATTAGGATCAAATATGAAGGTTCTTAAATTCATGTGTGTCAATGCAAGTCATCCTTCTGTAGAGCTTTTGTTTTTGGATTTTTTAGGTTTTTGCAACCTTTGCAATATGGTATGGCACAAGAAGTTGTATCCCATGCCCGGGTGTCATGATGGTAGTTGGGGGGGGGGGGGGTGAGTATGCTCGTAACCGTTTACAAAGAATCTAGGAATTTGACCTAACCTTGATACCTTTGATTTCTAAGACACCTTAATATTGTTGGGATCAGACACGTCATACAAACGCTCCGATACTGTATCTGAAACTGACCGCAGCAAAAATTTAGACCAGCCCATATGAGATAACCAACCAATCTACCATGAGTTGCAAAACAGATAAGAACCCAATATATGTTCAGTGACTATGTTGGGATCATACACGTCCTACAAACGCTCTGATACCGTGTCCAAAACTGACCGTAGGGAAACTTAGGCCAACCCGCCTGAGATTACCAATCAATCTACCACGAGTGCTAAGACATATCAAATAATGTATATATATTCAGTGACTACGTCACCTAGACAAATCCAAATCTATATAACTAAGATAAAATTATAAGATTGGATAAAAATAATGTTGAACCCTTTGCCCAAAGGTTCAACTCCCTCACTGAACTCAAGAAGAAAGAGATATTACAACTGAAATCACTCACCCAACCCCGTAGTGATTTTTCTGATTGAGGACGATGACTCCATGAACAAATCTCTTCTTTCTACTGTCTCGAACGGTAATCTCTAAGAGCAAATTGCGACTTTCTCTTAGATTTTCTGTAGATAAGCAGCCTCGAATCTTTCGTGTATGCTCTACCTATGCCTCCACCCTCAACGCATATAAATTGGATGAGAAACCTAATTTTAGGTCATAAAAAATGCTTAAATAGTGCAGCAAGATCCTAGCCGTCCGTACGAAATCAACGATGTTGATTAAAACCCAAAATTCATCAACCGTCGACCGAACAGAACTCGGCCAGAGTTCGGTTTGGACCTGCCAAAAGGTTCTGGAACAAAATAATAGAACTCGGGCAAAATTTTGCCCCAATCGAACTCATCATGCCCCAGTCCAAAAATACGTAGAACTAGAAATACATAAACATGCCAACTACACATTCAACCAGACTCTTGTCCGACTCAAATACGTATAAGCTGTTCTATCTAAGTATTATAGTAAAATATAGCTATGTTTCAATCCACAATGACACAAAATACCAAAAATGAACTTTATGTGCTAAAGTCGGCCGTCCAGTAACACACAAGCAAAAATAGACTCGAGAAAGAAGTAGAATCTATAAAACTAGGTTATATCAACATATGAGTAAATAACATGAATAAATCAACATAATAAGGTAGAAATAATATAATTACCTAGTTCCAATACTTGCATGACAAGGCGATACACATCAGCAACTCCAAAATCGCTTAACAAAAGTCTATGTTGCAAAACTGGCAAGAAACCAGGTCCTCAGAGGGATATAATAAGGTACAAGAAACAGTGTGCCAGAAGTAAACATTATAAATGTAAAAAAAATACTCCAGGATAAAACTACAGTAACCATCTAAGTGAATACATATGAGGATATCAATCACACGCTAGACCACCAAAGTATGAATATGAAGATCTCAATAGACATCTTGAGTAACTATAAAAATCTTCAAGTCTCGTCAGAGAACCTGCAGTAACTATAAAAAATTCGTAACTTTGGTCAGAGTCCACGGTAACTATGATGAAAAGTGGTAGCCAAACGCTCTAAAAAGGCTCTCCCCACCCAATGTAACCTCACGTCTAATGTCTATAATGTCTCATGTCCATAACACGCAAGATCAAGACTTCTAACCAATACATCGAGTCATAATAAGTAGTATAGTATAGTAACATATCATGTCACGATCCTAATACAAAATACATAATACTGTCTCCATGAATATATCAAGTACAAATTCTCATAAAATATCGTGTCAAGTGTCTTAAGGTCTGACGTGCAACCATATCCGCCCGATCATGGCATCATGAAACCAACTCTAGAATCGTTATCCAACTCCGCTAACGGACGTCGGCGCCCGAGTTTAACTCAGACGCGAAGTAACGACAACGGAACTAAGGTGACATAATATACCAGAAAAAATAGGAAAATAATAATATACATGTAATATAGTAGAAAACTGAATATAATATGGCAAGGTAAACTTGCCTATTTTCGGTTGTTGTGAAGAAGCATGTCCAACGTCCACGTCCAAAGGTGTCGAAGATCCCTATTGTTATAAAAAGGAATTAAATTAAATAATACTTAACCAATATTTAAATTATGGCTCTAGTCTATTGGTGTTATAACTATAGCCATATCTATATTTTTATGGTTTCTCGTAAAAGCTTGTGTCGTATAGTCTGCCTTATACTTGTAATAAATACTGCACCTATTGGAGTATTTAATAAATTTTGGGGTTAAAGTATGTTATAGGCCTTTGCGTCAGCTTTTTAAAACTTTAAACGGATCATGTTTTTATTTTTGAAAACTCCCGAAATTGTGAAACACCGAAACGCGTTCGTCTTTCGGATACCTGACACTCAATTAATACTACAAAAAATTTCAGATCTAATTTGGCCTATTAATTTTTATTTCTAGAAAGCTAAATTCGACGCAGTTCTTTTAAAAAAAAATAGAGATTAAACAGAGTTCTGAGTTGGAAGTTATGACATTTCTAATTTACTTTGGCTGCTAAAAATGAGACTGAAACCAATGACGAATTTGGACTAATTTGGATAAAAACTCATGTATGCTTCTAGTTCATATAAAACATAATTATTAGCAGTTACTCATGATCTTCCCTAATATATTTTTATGTCTATAATGGTAGAATCTATTTGTTGGTCCTATATATTCTAGAACAATTTAAAGATCAAGAAGAAGAAGAAGAAGAAGAAGAAGAAGAGAAGAAGAAGTTACCTTTTTGGAGATCAAAAACTTCAATAGAGATCCAAAACAAGAGGATCAAAACTTCTCCACCCACTAGTTCTCCTCCTCTAGCACTTCTCTAAAGTTTTAGGATTTGATTTAGAAGAGAAAGAAAATAGGAAGAAGATGATTATGGTTTGTGAAGGGTAGATGGAGGCAACTAGGGTTTTGGTTCTTGTAAAATTGTATATATATATATATATATATATATATATATAGGAAGGATCTACATCCCCACCTATTGTGCATCCCCAAGCATCTACATGTTTACAACCATTGGATCTTATTTAAGTCATCTAATATTAACTGTTGGTTTGAACCATTCAAACCAATGGTTAAGATTAGATGACTTAAACAAGCATCCAACGGTTGATAACATGGGGATCCTTGGGGATACAAAAAATCGAGGATGCGGATCCCTCCTCATATATATATATATATATATATATATATATATATATATATATATATAGAGAGAGAGAGAGAGAGAGAGAGAGAGGTAAGATGGCACCTCACTCTAAAAACAAGGGTGGCGGTGATGTGGCACAATCTCAACCACACATTTCATAATTGGTAATTTGCACTTAACCCCCTCCCCTCGTTTGTGTGGTTGAGATTGTGCCACGTCACCGCCACCTTTGTTTTTAGGGTGAGGTGCCATCTCACCTCCCTTATTCTCTCTCTCTCTCTCTCTCTCTCTCTCTCTCTCTCTATATATATATATATATATATATATATATATATATATATATATATGTATATATATATATATATATATATATATATATGTATATATATATATATATGTATATATATATATATATATATATATATATAACGGGATATGAGCTATAGTGCTCATATTTCTACATGAGCTATGCACATGTGGACCCATAAGAATAGAATGTACTAGTGCACATGGGTGCACATGAAATATAGGAGTCTATTCCTATTGGTCCACACGTGCTTGGCTCATATATATATATATATATATATATATATGATGAGGGGTTTGTAGTTGGCAGCCAAGAAGTGGGAAAAGGGGTCGGGTTTGGAGAGGGGGAGGCCGATCTATTGAGGGAGATTGTTAGGGTTTATTTTGGGTTTGTTATGGAGGAGTTATTTAGAATTTTGGATGGAGATATATACATGGTTGGTTAGATGTTTATGTGTTTGAAACCTAGGACTAGGATTTAATAAGGCTTAATATGGCATGTAAGTATTTTAATTTAATCATAGGGGCTACCATTTAATTACAATAGGATTTAAATGGAATACATAGATGTAAAATGCATAGGATTTGATTCTAAAATAGAAAGATGCTGAATTTAAATTCCATTAGTTTAAATAATAATATTTTGTGCATAAAAAATAGGTGTTTAGTGTGTTATAGAGTAGGGGATGGATGTGGAATATTGTCCATGAGTCATAGAAAGTGGTTCATGGGTTCGGATTAGGCGGTTGGGCTCGGTTGAGTGCGATAGTACAAAATATGTCGCATAAGGCTATGAAATGAGTCAAGGTGGTTTATAATTTTTATGGAGCATGCGATGACTCAAATAAATAGGACACCATTATCATGGATATAGTAGGACCAGTTAGACTCATGAATATAAAATTGGTCGAAAGAATTTAGTTGGTGTTGCGTATTAAAATCGCCTGCGACGGAAAAATGGGTTTAAGTATCATTTTCTCTTGAATTGCGTCACGAAAGTTGTGCGACCAAAACGAAGCATGAAAATAAAAATTTGTGAGTGGCCGTCATGAAATAAGACTAAATTGGCTCATCTAAGTATAACATGCAAAGTTGGTTGGAAGGTAAATGCTAGTGTTGTACTCAAGATTTTAAGATCATAAGAAATATCTAATAAATATTTTAATTAATAAATAAATCTTTTTAATATAAAATAAAATAAAATTTTATTTGTTTTGAAATACCAAGAATAATCTTATATAAAAATTAGAGAACTTATAAAAATTTCGTTCTCGAAATTTAAAATAAGCGTGGAAGAAAAGAATAAGAAAACTCACTGCGAAAGAAAGATAAATACGACTTGTCGTATCGAGTTTATCGCTATATAAAAATATAAGGCACGATTTAAAGATAAGGAATGCGAAATGGTAGAGAAGAATTCAAGTATGCAAGGTCCTTCCTTGATTCTCGAAGGATGAGGGATACAATTCCCAATGGGATCCTAGTTTGATGCCATGTGCTAAGAGTAAGGATACACTTAGTGCAAGTCTCTACCCAACTTATATAAATTAAGTTGGTATCAAAACTAAAGTCATGATCTTACTAACAAGATTTCTGGAATGACCTATTTTTTAAATAAGGATACAAGAATTCTAGGATTTACTGGCCGTTATCAAAGATTATCTAAGAGAACCTAGATACTATCAGTGTGTTATTGGTCAACAACTCTATAAGAGAAATTACTACCAAACCAACGATAATCTTATATAGGTCAAGCTTCTACAAGGCAGAAGAAAAGACTGATTCGGATCTAACTAAGTCAAGGTGGTACAGAGGATTTGATCATCGAATGATATTGATGACGAAGAGACCAAAATTGAGAGAATTATGAAAGGAAGAAATTTTCTGACCAAGATAAGAGAAAATTATTATAAGTCTAAGGAGTATGATTACATGGTTGAATAAGGTATGATTAGTCAGGTATCTGGAGAATCAAGATAGTGACTAGATCAGGGGAACTAGAATAGGAAAGAACTGATACTTACGGTGATATGGACATTACACACAAGGAGGAGGTACTAACCAAATGATTAATTTGTTACTAGGGCATGCCCAGGAAAAGAAAAAGGGTATACTCAGTTGTTATAATTAGAAGGCTTATTGCTGCAGAAAATAAGAAGCTTATGAAGGTAAAATAAGATATAAAGTATTGATAGAAAAGATAAGAATACAGTAGTTTAAGTAATACAACTAATCCTTAATCTAAATACTATATTCCTATAAGTTATATTCTGTATAATCTCATTCATACTATTGGCAAACTAATTCTAGCTATAGGTAAGCACTATACAATCCTTACAACTTAGTCTAACTCGCATATTATTACCTTAGTAGGTAAGGGTCAAGGCTAAACTAAGCAGGTTCTCAGGTCTATTACTCATGATATACTATTTACCAATGACACTCTTCAAATAACGATTGAGATTGGTCATTTAAATACTAGTCTAACCTTCAATTGAAATATATATCTATTCTCATACAACTTACCCCTTCTATTACCTATCCCTCTGTACTATTGTTCATCTAATTTCTGCTATATAATACCTATCTTTCTCATAAAGTATTCTTGGCTAGATTACTACCCTAAACCACAAGCACTAAACTAAGCAGGTTCTCAGGTCTATTACTCATGACATACTATTTACCAATGACACTCTTCAAATCACGATTGAGATTGGTCATTTAAATACTAGTCTAACCTTCAATTAAAATATATATCTATTCTCATACAACTTACCCCTTCTATTACCTATCCCTCTGTACTGTTGTTCATCTAATTTCTGCTATCTAATACCTATCTTTCTCATAAAGTATTCTTGGCTAGATTACTACCCTATACCACAAGCATAAAGTCATGATCATCTCTTCTAAGTGATAAATTTATTGAACTTAATGAAATGGTAAGATTCTATACAAGCTTAGGTCTAATTTTAACTATAAGTATTATCGAACTATTCTTTTCATAATGAGAATCTCAAATCATACATTCTAAAGTCTACCTTAAGGTTGATTTTATTGGTTTATGGAGCTACAATTAATTCTAAGATTTTAATTGGGTATTCTCTTAAATAGTAAACATAGTTGTCTCAATCATTATAAATTTTTTATATCTATCTTGACCAATATTTATGAATGATAAAGCTTCAAGTCCAACACTAACTTCTGATGGGACTTCTAATGTCTATTGATAAGGGAAAGTTCTTTGCTAAGGCTAATCCTTATATATAACTCTAAGCTATCCTCTCGTTCTAGTAGTCTACCTAGTACAGACATCTATCTTGCCCACTTGTAACTTAGATAACCCTTCCTATGAATTATTCTACCAACCATGCTTATCCTATAATAAATATATAACTAAAAGTCAAGCACGGGTGTTCATCCTTCCAAAATAAGAAAGAATGAGAATCAATGGTAGGGAGTTCAAGAAAGATACCATCAAATACAATTTTTGAGGTTCAAAGGCGATAATAGAAATCAAAAGAAGGTTTAAAGTAATTATGAATTAATATCCTAACATAATAATCCTGACACAGGCTTGCTCGGTACAGTGACGTAACTGAAATAATTTGTAAACCCCCTCACCCAAAATATGTATTTTGTGTGTATTTTATATTATTATATTTATTATAGATTATTTTAAATATTGAATTAATTTAGATTATTCTCTTAGTTAATTAGAAAATAAATTTTTTTAGTATATTTACTTATGTAAATGTTTTTTAAGAATCATTTTTAGGGTATTTTAGATTTTTGGAGATTTTTCTAGAATTTTTAGGTAATTAAAACATAGAAAACATAAATTTCTAGGACTTCCATGATTTACTATGAGACCGTACTTGGATATTGTTCATACCAAATATTTATTTTAAGTTAAAATATTTAATTATATTTTTTTGTAATTTATTTAGAATTTTAAGAAATTTATTTGGATTTTTGAAATTATTTAGGATTTATTTGGATATATATAGTCTTAATATTAGATAGATGCTAATTTAGTGTTAATAGATATTAATAAGATTATATATAAATTATTTGTATTATCTTTAATTCTATTTAAGATTATAAATTATTGAGATGAACTCAAACTCTATTTTAAATTAATTCAAATTCTGAGCCTACTATGAAAGCAACTTCATGCATATCCTATCCTTATTTAAACTCATCCTAATCATATCCAAATTAGCCAATCCTAGTAGTATTCAATTAAGTAGTCTCCACCAATTATAAATACCTATTAGACTTTAAACTCATCTTTCATATTTTTCTTTCCCAAACTCATCACTTTTTCGTCCAAAAACAGTCAAAATTTGTCATAAATTCAGCCTCATTTTCTAGTAGTTATGACGACTTGAAAAGACGATATCTCCTAGCTCCGAACTCCAAACGCGTTCCAGTTTTTTTGTTAGAACCATATCAAGGTTAGTTTTCTGAATATATAAATTATTTTAATAAATTATGAACCTATTTTTTCAAAAAATTCTAAAAGTGCCAGCTGTCCGAAATCAGACGTATTTTTGTGTTTTCGATATTTCGGGAGACCCCGAACTCGAAATTACGAGCCGTTTGAAGTTTCAAAAATCTGACATGATGAACTTCTATACAATTATTTTTCCATAAATTAACATAAAATTTTAATCTACTGTAAAATTCGTGCAACATAGACGTAAATAAAAAATTACCAAAAACTGTCATATGTGCGCCCTTGTGGCCATAACTCTTTACCGACTTGTGATTTTATGAAACTGTCGATTCCGGTGTTCATGTACAAAAATTACAGGGCATGTACAGGATCCTGCAGCAAATAGCATCTCATGACGGGATCCAGAATACACCAATTTGTGTAATAGCATATCAGGAATCATGTATAACTACAATAGATACATGTAACATAAAAGCTTCCATAAATCAAAAACTGTCATAAAATGTACTCGCCTGTAATCTTGAGCAAATGGTGTAACTCGATGTTCGAATTGGTATCACACAAACCTATATATGAAATATCATGTAATTTGGAGTACTGAAGTGATAAATAAGCAAAAATGAACTAAATATGATTCCTAGGCCATTTCTAGGTCATACTAGTCAAACTTGGTCCAACTAGGCCAATACCTTAATTTTAGGGTCATATCTAGCTTCTAGGTTGACTACAAGTCTAAACTAGTAATTATTACGTGATACTAGGTCATACCTAGGTTTCTAGGGCCAATACCTTGAAGGTATTACTATACTAGCTAATATTTTGGTATTAGGATACCATATATGCCAATACCAATATAATATAACCTATACTAGTAATAGCACTAGGTAATGTATACATATTTACCTTATACTAGTATAATTACTATTATCTATATTACCTTAGTATCTAGACTAAACACCCACACCAAAACTAATACCTTAGCCAAATACTTAATAACTTAACTGGGTGCTAGTATCCTAACTTATATCCCATACCCTTGATAACACCCTATACTACCAACCCAGGTTATACCAACCTTACACTCAGTATTCTAATACTCTACCTCAATCTACAATTAGTATCTTGATACCAATTCTCAACCTAGTAGCCTTGGTACCAATAGAATACCAACAATTAGTATCTTGATACCAATTCTCAACCTAGTAGCTTTGGTACCAATAGAATACCAACTCTTATTTAACACTACCTAGTACTACCTTAAACACACATAAACATTGCTATTGCAAGTAGGTGCATTACAACAATCAACTGATACTTGACTCGGTACTGCTTCTACCAGAGACCTCAATCTCACATTACCTTACCCACATTACAATAAGTTGCAGCTGGAAATGAAGTGTACTTCTGCCTGTAGCTCATCAATTCTGTAAAAAATTTACTCCTAGACCATTGCATCAGATCCTAACATTTGGTACCTGGTAGCAATAACCCCAACTATCCTAGCAATATACATGTTGTCAACCAAGACTGGACTGGTACCTTAGTATCAGTTCTCACCCCAAGATGTTGTTGCTTCTTCTAATACCCCCACACTCACTGCACTGGAAATACACCTACCTGCACCTTGCCAAGGCTCCTTGCCCCAACACCAATACTCATCAATATCAATAGCAACAACTACTGTATCCAGCTTTCCCTCAGTCCATAGCACATCTGGAGCTAAAACTGACCCCCATGCAAATGTTCATGACCCTTACTAATTGCACACTGGTCTAAAAACTCATTCCCCTTAAACCACAATCCCAACTTCTCAAGTTGTAGTTTAAACCCTTGCACTGATACCCTTCCAACACTCATCTCATCCACACCAATTTACCCGAGCTCACTCCAAGTCTGACAGTGCAATCTCTGTGCATTTCACACAAACAGGTACACATATACCCGAGTCCCCAAGTGCCATTGTGCACAGCTACTACCCAATCCTGAATTGCCCTTTTGGTCACCTACACATGGTTCCACTACTATACACCACCAGTCATCAAACACACACACACAGACACTATCACCTCCTTCTCTGAATACTTGAACCTTCCCATATATATACACTTATATATATATATATATATATATATATATATATATATATATATATATATATATATATATATATATATATATGATACCCACATTAAAGCAATGAATCAAACACTTAGCATGTATTTACAAGATACTCTATGATACGCACTTGAAGCACATTGACACACCAACCAAATATCTACGATTCACTCTTAATACATGTAATATGGTATCTCAAATATTATACTAACTATTTATAATACAATTAATGAAGAAATGACATCAAATAGGCAAAACCCCCAAAATAAACCCACGTATCATAGCGTATCAGAAAATGCCATGATACATCATATTCGTATCAAATTGTGGACACGTAGCTAGCCTCACACACCTGATCTAAGTCTAATTAGATCTAATTGACCTAATAACAAATATGTGCACCAATCTCTGAATTCCTCCAAATTGGGCCCAAATCTCAATATAGAAGTCACAATATGGGTCATATAAACCTAGTTCTTCTTTCTATGGGTAGCCCTAATACATGGGGTATTTTCTAATGCTCAAATGCAATAATTAGAATCTTATTTAAGGAAAATTTTAGAGTTATACCTATTGGGAGATGGATTCTCAATGCAAAGCCCAATGGACACGATTTGGACACAAGCTTCTAGCTCAAATTCTTTATCTCCAAATGCACTTGCAAATTCAAGATTTTAGGCTCCTTAGATGATGATTAGGGAAGGGAATAAGAGTAATTTATGAAGAAATTAGTGGAGGGATGAGTTGAATTGGGGAAGAACACAATTGGGAATATATTGAAGTGAATTGTGAGGAGAAAAGAGAATGAATTCTCCCTTAAGTGGACGACCCCTATTATCCCTTCTACAAGAAACACACAATGTCCTAATTGCCCCCACTAATTAGTCATGAAGGGTATTTAATTAAGAAGGTTTAGTTTAGGAAGCTTCTACTCCTAATGAAAAGTCAATCTAATTGCTAATTAATGAAGAGAAGGTTACTTAAGTAAGTCCAAAGTGGCTAGTCTAGTTGATGGGTTCAATGTCATGTCAAGTCTAATTAGGCCCACTATTGTCAAGTCCAATAATAGTCTAGTCTACTAATAAATAAATATCAAACATATTATATAAATATAAATACTATATATAACTAATACAAAATTACAAAACTATCCTTATCTAGAAATGTAGTAGTGACAAGTCTACCCTCCTTAGAAAAATTTTGTCCTCAAATTTTAAAAGGCAAAACTAGCACTACAACAAAAAACCAAGCAAAAAAATAATGATACCTTACAGCTCAAAGAGATAAGGTAATGCTTGCACAACTCCTCTCCTAGGAATATCTCATAATCCTCATGTTTTACAAAATCATGATTCTCATTACCCCGATCGTGAAGCTTCTAGTATAAGTTACACCAATGTCCTTGATACATTAACCTCTATCATATCCTTTTGATCTATCATCCTAAATATTTTAAATTTTTAATGAACTCATGGAAATAACCTTCCTTTATTCTTTAATATTTTCTTTTATCGTTTCTAGTTGATTATATGATCCTCTGCAAACTCTTATAAGCTTTTGTAGTTACCTCAGATTTCCAGTCTCGTCCATAGCAGAGTCCATCTTCCGAAATTCAATTTCTCTTTGAGTTTCCAAATCCATCGTATCAATTTCAAGATTATATCTACTGTGTATGTTCCTCTGGTCGAAATATCTCGTACCTTGTTTCATTTTCCATTCATCTATTATTCTCTGGTATGTAGTATTCTCGTCCGGATTCACTATTTTTACCACTAATGTTCTCCTCTTCAGCTTAACCCCTAATTTACCTCAATTTGTATTCGTAAATCAGTTTATCACATTATATAATTCCTACCACTTCGAGATTTTATTTTGTTCCATCCAATCATGTTTGGAATCCCAATTCAGTGTTTGATCAAAATATTGTTTCCTTCATTACCCTCGAACACTCTCATTATTCGTATTCCGATATAGTTTTTCTCTAACATAATAACTATTTTACTTGAATATGCACATATTAAAATCTATATTCACCACGATTTTAGCACCATAAAATTTGAATCCTCGATTTTATTTATTATCCTTTGTCACTAGATTTACTCAAATAAGATTTTCAAGATCATCATTGCCTTCGTCTACTTCATTAGTCTTAAATACCATCTCAATTTGCACCACCTACTAATTTATATCCTCTATGGCTTTAAACTTAATTTTACGCTAGCAATCTTCAATTTTAACATTGATGTTTCGATTTCTCAAATATCTTTTATTCTAATATAATCATTCCAGTGATCTCATCTAGTTTCTCTTCAGGGTTACAAATCTCCATATTTCTGATCTGTGAGGCCCTATCATCTGTGTTTCTGCATACGGTTCCACTGTCAAACCCTTCTTGTCATGCCCCAGTACCGAAATACGAAGATGGACATGGTCATCTAACCCATACAAGGTACTATACGTCGTATGCTGATCACGACTGTAGCTAGACAAGGGGGTGCATGCTACAATTAAGTCACTTAAGGTCATAAAGAGCATATATTGTCTCAATCAGTCAAACAAGATTAGTAAATATAGAAACCATATGACAAGGAATTAAGGTGTCATAAACATCCTGCCACAACGTTCTGGAGATCAGCAATACAAAATAAAAAGCTGGCAGAATAACAAAAGTACATGACCATGATCAGCTGCAGTCTGATTAATTATGATCATGCAATAAAAACTAAATATCCATATTTTCGACTAACAAGTGTCGGTGGCTAAACGCCCAAAAGAGTAAAATATATGATAACGGGCAGGGAAGAAGAAATCCACTCGTACCCTTCAGCGACCATCTGCCTGGTGTGTCCCATCAGGAAGGGGAAAGTAAGCTGGATCATCTTGAACTAGCTCAAAACCTGGCAATGCAAAACCAGTAGGGTTAGACCCCAAATAGCAAGTACCACAAAGGAAGCACGAAAATAGAGAAACAAAATCCAAAGCAATAGATAGGTATAAATATAGGTTCGTGTAGTAGTTTTGGTCCATATCCCATCCTAGCACAATAGCCCAACCCTACAACCAAACAAGGATAAGGGTTGAACCATCACACTATGATAGTCCATGTCCCTAGACTACTAATAGGATAATACAATCACTACCAAGCCTAGTTTTATATAACGGTTAATCATTTGTACGGGTTCCTATTATGGAGTCTGAGTTATCTCAGATTGGGTGCATAAGAGAAATCCTCAGATCGTGAGTTGTTTAGCGGGGCTAACTGAGCCATAGTATCGCATAGCATATTGTATATTATGCAATGGTCCCTCATAAGGCCACTATGCTAAGATCTTATAGAACGCATTGTACAACATAAGTATTCGGATATTGTCATCCACTAGTACAAAAATGACCAATATCCATCGGGGTCAGCCTTGCACGTCATGACAGTTGTCTGAGGTGGCTAATATGTACGATCTCGGGATTTTATCCCTCCCAATGCTCTACCTATTTTAGTTGCCTAAATTAATCCTATGGTTATGTTAGGATCCCATGGCATAGTTACATGATCAATCCTCCAATATACCGTATCGTAGTATGGTCCATGCTAGATACAAATCTACCTTGTTACTTGATAGCTCAAACTGGATTCATCCGAGCGTGATTCAACAATCAATTAAGTCCTAGCCATGCTTCGATAGTTGACCCATATACCATGCTCATGCTGGTGGAATAATATAATAATATCATATGTCATATAGTATAGGGGGCATTCCCGATGCACAACCCGCAAAATATAATCTCACAGCTGTAGAAGCATGAAAAATACGTTGGAGAATCATACGTGTAAAACTCTCGACATGCAGGAAGCCCGCGTAAAATAGAGCTCCAGCACTGGGTTGTGTGAAATATGACTCCAGAGCCATTGGCGTACAGCAGAGCTTCAACGCTAGTTCAGCATAAAATATAGCTCCGGAACAACCCGCGTAATATAGTATTTCCAGACTGCTTCAGCGTAAAAAGGTTGCTATATCGCCACTTTGGCGTAGAACTCGTCTGATTTTAATGAAGCGGGAAGTTGTACGAGAAACTCTTCGTATTCCTCGAATGAACCTGTCAGTTGAAGCAGTGAACCTGACTCCTGACAAAGAGTACTATACGACGATCGAGAGGACGGCTGTTATGATGATTCTATACAGAGCCCCAGACTGTCGTTTAGTGACATAATCCTTGATATAAGACATCGTTTACGCATTCAAGGAATACGCTACCTATTTTGCACAGGCAAAAGATGAGCTTTTATGCTCAGGATAAGACGAAACCAGATGCCACGTCAAAAGCTGTTCTTTGTACAGAATTTGAGGCACGTCTCTGCAGTTAATGCGCGAGATAGGGGCAGATCTCTGCATTTAATGCACGAGATTTGGTTCTACTTTCAAAGACCGGGTGAGCTATAATTAGGGCTAATACGTCCACATCACCATCCCCGTACATTACGCCAACCAGGCTATTTTCAGCTATAGGAGCACGCTGTACGCTATCTCCTTGAAATACGCCGACCTGGCTACTTTTCAAACTATAGGAGCACGCTGCATGCTATCTCCTTGAAATATGCCGACTCGGGCTATATTTGCAAAGTATCAAGCTTTACACAGAACTTGGCTTCTACGCCAACATGACAGCTACTTGGCTTCTACGCCAATATGACAACTATTCGGCTTCCACGCCAACATGACAGCTACTTGGATTCTACGCCAATATGACAGCTATTTGGCTTCCACACCTCTATGCCAACATGACATCTGTTTTGGCTTCTACGCCAACTTGACAACTATTCGGCTTCTACGCCTACTTGGCTTTTACGCCATCAGAACAGCTATTTGGCTTTTACGCCAACGAGACAGTTATTTAGCTTTTATGCCAACCATCTCTACGTGAGGGGCAGTTATCTATGTGGCTTGTATGCCGTGATCTTCGATGAGCGATTATACGCATTACCTCATAATGGGACACGCGTCACACGCCAATTCAGGAGATCATTCATACGTGGGTAGCAGTTATTATAACCGCCGCATAAAGGGTGCAGCTCTCTCCGCTGTTCGGTTCCTACATCGACTGTAGCTGAACTCTATAAATAGAAACCTCCGGCCACGGAGGTCAAGGGTCGAAAAGGGGGAGAAAAGGTCGAAAAAGAGGAAAAAAGGTGGAAAGTCGAAGATTTTTCAAGAAAAGAGAGTATATCCAGAGAGTGTTTTGGCAACGAGAGTTCAATCCCTCCTGCAGTCAAAGAAGCTTCTTTTTCGTCTTCTATAACACTTCTTCGTCATCGTGTGGTCCAAGGGACAAAGTGATCGATCGCAAATCAGACTCCTATAGCAATATTTTCCCAGAATCAAATTTTTGTACTTAACATCCTCGTATAGGATTAATTGTACTTCTTTTTCTTGTTTGTAAACCAAAGAAAGGGTTTCGTATAAACCTACATTCAATTTCTTTCGTTTATTATCAAACACAAGATGACGACTCTGCTGGGGACTACTTTCTCATCTGACGAGAAAACCATTGCTCAACACGATGCTGTATCCGTAGGATCAACGAAGAAGACCTTGGTCGTCCAATTCGACCAATCGGCTTACGAAGACATGCTTCGAGCAGGGGGTAGCTCTCATTCCCTCTCTGTCCCAGACAATAGGAAATTGTGTAAAGTATGGATGCCCCAAACATCCTCTACCATTCATGCGGACTCTCTCTCTCCGACCAACAAGGTTGTAGCATCGCAACCTGTGTGCCCCGCTCGTAAAACTTTGTCTCCCGTTTGTGACGTGGCAGACAAAGCTTCTGGCAATGCCTCAGTGCCAATCCAGAAGTCTACTCTGCGCCCCGCGCGTAAAACTCTGTCTCCGTCTGTGACGTGGCAGACAAAGCTTCTGGCAATGTCTCAGTACCAATCCAGAAGTCTACTCCGCGTCCTGCGCGTAAAATTCAGTCTCCCGTCTGTGATGTGGCAGACAAAATTTCTGATAATGCCTCAGTGCCAATTTAAAAATTCCAAACGCGCTCCGCGCGTAAAAATACATCTTCCCTCTATGAAGAGGCAGATGGTCCTTGCAATCACCGCAAAGGAAAACAAGTGACGGATTTCTCGACCTCTCGGCTTTTACGCCATCAAGAGAAGAATCTGCCCGCTCTTCAGATTACGCGGAATGCTGACGGCCGATTGAGGACTTCCTCAGTTTTATGCCAACCTGTGCAAAGTGCCAGATTATGCCAGGATAAGCCTCTCAGCGTAAAGAAGACCCGGTGCACGGGAACATACGCTCCTCATGGATCATGTGCTACTCACATGGCTGAACTGCTCTACTCATATGGCAGAGAAAGTGTTCTGGTTCCTAATCTCCACAGGCCCAATGATATAAAAAGGCAGAATAATCCTTCTTGTTCTTCTTCTACTAATATTGCTAATTTGCGTGATTTCTTGATCCAGAAACGCAAAGACAGGGGTCAAAATCAAGATTTAGCACCCATAACTTCCAAGCATGGAGAGATCATGTGGGAAGATGCGTCAACATCTAATGTCGTCATGACATATGGGTCACATGAAGATTCTACCTTTATTATCCTGCCTACTCGCAACGATCAGCATCCAATAGTCTTCGGTCGCATGCGGAGCAGACCGATTATACAAGAAGATTCTCATGAGTCTGATGCTGAGAAAATACAAATCTACAGATATAGCCCACAGGCTTTAAAGATTATACAAAGCATGGGTTGCGACTTGAAGTTGAAACAAGGCCTCAACTATGGAAAAGGCAGACGAACACCATTACATGGTAATCCTTACTGTCAACAAACTCATTTTGGATTGGGGTATATTGCATCTCTTGCAAACTCCAAACCTCCAGAGTCTGATCCTGTAATACCAGAGGCAGGTCCTTCTAAACCAACTTCTGTGGACAAACGCCATGACATGTCTGGGGGTAGTCTACCTCGACAAAATAGGGCAGCATCCAAAGCTGGGGGTAAAATTCCCTTTGAGTCCGAAGATGATGCAACGATGACCATCTTCCCGGAAGACCATAAAACTCAGGCATCGGGAGCCAGAAGGCCAAAAGGGACTTTCTTTTTCAATGAAGATGACATCATTGAAATCTTCAATATATTGATGAAGGAACACAAACTTCGGCTACCTAACATCAGATACCCTGAGAGGACTGGCAAAGTCGATGACCCAGATTATTGTCTCTTTCATCGGTATATTCATCACCCTACAAGGACGTGCTACGTACTGAAAAAGAGAATCCAGGAGTTGATTGACGCCAAAGTTATCACTTTGTATTTATAAAGAGAAGACGGTGTTCCCCCTAGATGAGCAACCTTCAGGACTATCCCCACTCAGAAAATCACTCCCCAGTGAATTTTTTGGACATAAGTTCACGTCTATATTACCTCTGAACTATTTTTGTTTCTCCAGCTGAATTTGCCATGTCCATATTATCTCTGAGCAGATGTATACCTCCATCCCCAGTGGAGTCATTTCTCTCGGACTAAGTTTGTCATATTCATATTACCTCTGAACAAACCCTCCGAGTTTTGGCTATCGATTTTCATGTCCATATTACCTCTGATATCGGTTGTCATCTCAACTTAACACTCGTACTTAAACTTTAAGTACGCCAGTGGTGTTGAGTCCACAAAAAACTTAACACTCGTACTTAAACTTTAAGTACGCCAGTGGTGTTGAGTCCACAAAAAACTGCCATGTCCATATTACCTCTGAGCAGATGTATACCTCCATCCCCAGTGGAGTTATTTCTCTCGGACTGAGTTTGTCATGTTCATATTACCTCTGAACAAACCCTCCGAGTTTTGGCTATCGATTTTCATGTCCATATTACCTCTGATATCGGTTGTCATCTCAACTTAACACTCGTACTTAAACTTTAAGTACGCAAGTGGTGTTGAGTCCACAAAAAACTGCCATGTCCATATTACCTCTGAGCAGATGTATACCTCCATCCCCAGTGGAGTCATAACTCAAAAGTTTGTCATGTTCATATTACCTCTGAACAAACCTTTCGAGTTTTGGCTATCGATTATCCTGTTCATATTAACTCTGATATCGGTTGTCATCTCAACCTAGCACCCGTACTTAACTCTAAGCACGCCAGTAGTGTTAGGTCCAAAAAAAAAACCTTCTTGTGGAGTATCTGTAATGGAAACGAATTGTTTATGTCGATATTACCTCTGAACTATCCTCATTCTCCCCAGCGAAGAAAGAGTCAGTCCATATTCATCCCCACAGAGTCATATTTTACCGCGTCTATATTATCTCTGTCAGGACTTATCTCGAACCTATTACTTGCACTAAACGTGCACAAAAAGTAATGGGTCCATAAGAAAATCCCCAGCAGGATATCTTTGCCAGCCACAAAAACTATCACCTGATTGGGCTTATTTTGAACTTATTATTTGCACTCAACGTGCGCAATAAATAATAGGTCCACAAAATATCTCCTAGCGGGATATCCTCAACAAACACGGTATCGTACTACGTCCATATTACCTCTGATACGAGGTCCAAAGTTCGCACAAACAAACATAAAGAAATGGAGGGCCCTTATATGACTGCAAATGGCACTTACAGAGTAGCCAAGTCTAATGATAAAGGCTACTATCAACTGCAAATACCCGAAGAAGTACTATACTTGATCTCCTTTACTTAACGGAGTATGATGAAGATCTTATTCTGACGATACCTACACAAAGGTTACCTGGATCATATTCTATCAGATTCATATGACCTCTTAATGGATATGCTTAACTAATTTATAAACCTATCATGTTCATATTACCTCTGATAGTATTTAGTATACAAATTTAGTTGGGTTACATTCTATCAGGTTCATATTACCTCTGAATAGATTTACATTCAGCAAAAACTTAATGAAAGTATGTCATGTTAATGATACCTCTGATATCACTTTCATCTTAGCCATCATATTCTAAAGTGATGGGTCCACAAAGTCAGAAAATGTATTTTTATTATCTCTGAGAAATTAAAGGAGAAGCAAAAAGTACATCATTGGGGAGGAGTAGTCAAATCACGAATCTACTTCGCCAAAGCGGTCATCCTCTCATTCCTGGAGTCCAAGATATTAGCACGAGCCCGCTCCAGTCGTACCTCATCATCGCTCAGGAGGGACAGTTCGGACCGAGCATGAATAAAACTGTCACAGATGACTCCTGCATGTGCCAAGTTTCGCTGAGCTGTATCCAGTCGGCCATTTACCACATCTAGAGCTGCCGATGACTGAAGATCCCACTCCTTTGCCTGAGCGAGTTTAGCTTCCAATTTGCGGACCCTCGCTTCATTTCCCTCATGTTCGGCCTCGTACTTCATTTGAAGAGGAATAACTTCCTCCAAGATGGCCCGCTCTTCATCCATCTCCTGTTGCTGTGCCTGGATGGATTTATTTAAGCATTCCATATATTCAGCAAGCTTCACAGTTAAGGATTCGTACTCGGCCTAAATCATATCATCGACGTTGCCTCGAGATAGTTGCAAATACTCGTTAATGCGTTGTTCTAAACTATTAACTATTTGCTCTAGCGCATTAGCCCTTTCAGCGTCACTGAAATTTCTAATCTGCGCTATAGTGAGATTGGAGGACATCTTCAGAGCATTGAAGACTAGATTCTTCTCCAGCACCATCGATATTAATATTTTCAAGGTGATGTAGAATACGCTAGTATACTGTTCAACTAGCATGGCATAGCTCGAGTGGACGCTGGGAGTGGATGCGATATCGGTGAATCCCCCTCCAAGAATGACTGCAGAGGATGTCGCCACAATCGTCGCTTCAACAGATGGCACGACAAAAGAAGAGGCACCAACAACGGTTGAAGTTGCTGGTATACTCAACGAAGGAGGCACGGTTGAGATGATGGGCTCATCCTTCTCTGATGATATCTGGACTGTTACGGGCGAGACGACACCCAAAAATATTACAGACGAAGGGTCGGCAGCTTCTAAGCATGCCCCTTCGATATCAAAATCAAAGGATGCATCAATTCCACCCTCTCCAGAGATACCTGCGCCTGCAAAGAAGACAAGAGAAAGTTAATATCAACCTGACATTAATTTTCCTAAAAGAGGCGTAAAGACAACATTTACCCATGGTCGATGGTATATATGTCGCGTCCGCAGCCTGAATAGCTAAATTATCTCTTAATGATGCTAGACAAGCTGTCATACCTGGAGAAGAAGGTACATCAACTGACACTGACGGGTTGTCTTCCCAGTCTTCACCAAGATCCACTCGAGGCTCATCGGGTGGAATCTCGCTGGAAATACTTACAGACGAAGTAGGGGTTACTCCCATTATTGGTCTGGATAAAGGTATATAGAATCTTATTATGCTCGGCCTCGGAGGCGATCTCGTAACACTACCAGAAGCAGTAGTAGCAGCGATCTTGAGCAAAGAACCTCTGGCACTGCCAGCCAAAACTATGGAGGTTCCCTCTCTAAAAGGCGAAGGATCTCTAATCAAAGAATCATCCCCAACAGGGGAGACGACAGGCTCGCTCCTAGGAGCCCCCCTGGTGGAAGCCCTTTTCGGACCTCTGGCAATCTTCTTCTTGCGAGGAGAAGGCTCTTTCAGAGTCGAAGCCTTCTGTTTCTGGGGGATAATGAGAGGCTCTGCTGGAGGAGCTATTATGCCTCTCGGTATTGTCGTCAAGAACTCGTCTGCCCCGGCGGTGTCCTCATTATCGTCCGAGGAAATAGACGGAACCTCCTCCCTTGCAGTAGACCTATGGGAGGGCATCCTAAAACTTCCATGCACATCAAAATTACGATAGAAGGTATTTATGGACGCATAGAACTGCACATATGAATGAAGGATACGCAACTCCATAGAGAGAGAAGTCGCGGGCACAGCAAAAGTTGTACCAGTACAGCCCATGATAAAATACCGCCATCCCCTGGCTCCATCAATAAGTCCACCTTTGGACTTGAAGCTGGTAATGGCATTCCCCACATGTAACTGGTCGTACCCAAACTGCCTGGCGAACCTACTGGGCAAATAAGGCTCCAGGTAGCAGTGGTCATCGCTTCTGTATAGCAAATGGGAAGGTCTAATACAGACCAACCAGTAGAAGGCTTCAGGAGAAAGAATGGTCCTCCCATGGCCCTCGTCCTTAAGTTTCTTTCCCTGTTGATTGATATGTACAGGGGGACGATACAGAAGAGCTTCCAGCTGTGGGCAACGTTTAACGCCCGTCGGCAATCTATGACGGTCGCCACGTTCCAAGAGAAATTCTTATAATTCAACAAGAAGTTATTTCCTGAACCACTGGCAGGACCGGAAGACATCACCCTGGTGTTGTGAAGAATTAACCATCCCATCAGATATAGGAATGGTAATTCCACTCGGGGAAATCCTTCACGCTGCGTCTCATCTGCTAGCAGCCCATCAGTAAGGGCCCTCAGGCCTGCTTGTATTCTACATACCATAGCAAGAAGCAGGCCCAGCCTTGCTCCTAACACCAAATGCACTGCAGGCCATAAGGTGTTGCGATGGATGCGATTGGCAGATGCTATGCCAGGCACTACCCAGCGTCGAAGCCAGACGGAGAGAAAGCTAGCCAATTGAGCTTTCTTTGACAGAGGCTTGCGACAATGCCTCATATAACTGAAGGCTTTTGTGCCTGCAGGGTAACCCCCTATCTCCTCGTCAAAAATATGATCTGAAGCCCCTGCGTCTTCAATAAGGTCATCGACCGTGTTAGCATTCAGCATGCTCAGGAGGTTCAAGGGCCTATCTCAGCTATCTACCACCTTGTCTGGCTTAACGTTTCTGGCCTGGTGGAAGAAAAGATAGGTTACCCACTTGTTGATGTGAGCCAAATCAGAGGGCTCCTTGTAAAAAGTAGTACAGGCAAGGTAGTGACACATCAGCTCCTGATATACTGCCACTGCCCGAGGGTTTGTATCCCTCAACTCCCTGTTTGTAGGGACGTACTCCTCATAAGGAGTGTCCCCCATCGATAGCTTTGAAATCTCTGCCATCTTATGAAGGGCTAAGCCCAACTCACCCAACGGAGTGGCAAAAGTCCCAGTGAGCGAGTTGTATCGCTCTATCAAGGCTAAAATCAAGTTAGGGTTGACAGGCAGCCCAACACTTGTGGCGCTCACAGCCACGAATAAGCCAATACTTTCCAGCTCCGTCTGGAAGTGCTTCAGGGCCCAGGCAGTTAAACTGGCCCATCGAAGATTCCCCGGGTTAAGCCATCCGCTGGTCCGAGGGTTGACCCTGGGGTACATTCCTTCCTGTCCCATAAAGTCATTGCAGAAGGTCGACATCTGAACTGGCTGGATCAGCGACGTATCCTCACTCGGGACACTACCATGCAGTAATCCCCTAAAGGGCATAACTGGGCCTGAAGGTCTGCTCATAAAGGCTCCTTGGTTCAATTCTTTGTTATATAAAATCCTCCCCGATCGGCCGTGAAGATCGGGAGTCATAACCCATGACATCTTCTTAGAATGTGTGGCATGGAAGAATGCAGAGATGGGGTAATCCCTGGGCATCCTGGGCAGATACATCACCGTGCCCTCAGCAGTAAACACCCAATCCTCCTTTTTGGGTTTGGTCTGGGATTGTTTGTCGATCACATCCCCGAATAAGAAATCAGGTTTCTTATACTCTGTCCCGTCTATGTATGTCAGGGGCTCCCTACTGATCATACTCAGCAGCATGCGTTCTCCCTGAGACGCGATAAGGGTTCTCCTTTCTTCAGGATAATTGGCTCCAGAAATAGGGAATGTCACATGGGACAAGTCCTCCAAATAGTTTGAGCTCAACATTCCGGCAGCAGAGCCCATAACTTCAGTCAAAAGAGAAATCTGCAAGTCCACTACAAAATGCAAGAGAACAAGTCAGTTTCTATACTAGATGCTACACTCTTGCCTTTTACGCCAAAGATTATCAGTCTGAGATTTTACGCCAAGACTGTAAAAATTTGAGTCTTACGCTGGAAACTATTTTCCATAGCGTAAAAACTCAAGGTTGGCAACATCTAACAATCTGAGCTTTTACGCTAGATTGACAAAATTTGAATTTTTACGCCGATATTTATATCCAGTGCGTAAAACTCAAAGTTTGTAGTAAACACCAAATCTCGATAGTCTGAGTTTTTATGCCAGACTGCAAAAATTTAGAGTTTTTACGCCGACACATTAGGAATGTGCGCGTAATAATAAAACCTCTTCGTACATCATCTTTCTCGAAGAGGCTCTCAGTACAAAAGAGGACCTTGTGCGTGCACGTACAACGTGTGCGAAGGATTTTGTTTTCTCCCGAAGCCTTTACCTATAATATCCGGAGCACAGCTCGACGACGGAGCACTACATTCCGATCAAGGTTCGTTCAGCCTAATGGGAGTTGCTCGCTCTTAAGCAGCAGAGCGAGAAGAAGAAGCAACCTTCTTTCCCTTAGCAGTGGAAGTCTGTTTAGGTGCCATGGCGATTCTGAGTTCTCAAGAAAGAGACGAAGAAGAAGGGTTCTTGGAAAGCAAGGGTTTTTTGAAGGCAGATAAAAGTTTTCTCTCTCCAGCCCTTAGACTATTTATAGAGTTCGGATAACTCTTCAAATCCCTAACCAAATCCGATATTTAATATTCTGTTATGATTTGGGACCACGTCAGCCTATCATTTAGGGAAGACGGACAGTCAGTGGATTCAGAATTTACGCACAGAGCAGATCTATGATTTTATGCTAAAGAGCTTTCTTACGCTCAGAGGCTACAAATCTACGGTTTTACGCTCAGAGGCTACAAATCTACGGTTTTACGCTCAAAGGCTATAAGTTTATAGTTTTACGCCCAGATGCTTTTACGCTCAGTAGCTTTTACGCTCGAGAGGCTACAAACCTACGATTTTACGCTCAGAGGCTACACATCTATGATTTTACGCTCAGAAGCTTTTTAAGCTCAGAGGCTACAAATCTACGATTCTATGCTCGAAAGCTACAGACGGCCAATTACAAGGGTTTACGCAGAAGATGCTCATTTTTTGCTGCAAAATATTCCAAGTACCTAAAATATACAGAGTTCAGCATTGAAGATGACTCTTCTTCTTGGGTCATTTGAAAGTTCATCCAAAGTCCAGTCAGAATACTTTACAAAAGTTCAAGTATGGCTTAGTCGACAGAAATTTCTCACCTTTTTCAAGGGATTTTCGGGAAACTATTCTTGAAGATGATGGTCTGAACAAAAATTCTTTGCATCAAAGAAGTGACAGTTCAGAAATCCTATGCGACTCCTCGTCTAAAACAGCATGACAGTTTGGATCTTCAACTTAAATGCTAAGGAGTTTTCTACGCGTCTTCTGCTACGCATAAAAGACGAGACGAGATCAGATATTCTTTTATCAGAGTCGACGTAAAACTATTCAGACATATCGAAGCTGCACACTACTCAGACTTCCTCACAGCAAATATGGCAAATCATCATATGCGTAAAAGAAGACAATTTTATTAATCATGATTACATATGATGGAAATCCAGTCTACAAAGGGTTTTTCATCTTCATGATTACATATGATATAAATCTTTTTTCTACAAAGGGTTCCTCATTTTTATTTTAAGATCATACCAAGAATCTGTTTTGCCAGGTTCTCATATTGGTGTAGATCTTTTTCGTCTTCTACAGCAGTTAATCGGCTTCCGCGACCGATTAACAAGAAAATGATTAATGGTGGTAGGATACAAAACTGGGCATGTATCAATTTCGTAATCCCATCCTCCATACGCCATGGCAGGCATGACCTAAAAATTGCGTTGGGTGTTCAGACCCAACTCAATACTGGAAGACAGGGCCAAACTGCCTATCCTCGTCCAGCACTATAACGGGAGAAAATACAGCTTGCAAGCTGTGTGGTCCAACACGATCATTCCTCTCTCCTGGACGAATCGCCATATAAAATTGTTGATCATCCCGAGCAAAGAAAGCTATAATATCCTTCCATGATCCATCGTTGCAGAGGACATTTGCGCGAAGATGCCTCTTTTTACGGCTCTTTACATGCTGGAAGAACATGATCTTCTTCTTCCTCAAGTCAACCCGATAAAGCTCGGCAACCATCTCTCTTTGTGGTGAAGGAAGTATGGGAAAAACTGGTTAATCCATTCGCCTTTATATAGGCAGAGGAGAACACACCAAATCCCAATAAATTCCTAAAAATTCACCGAGAAATTCGCCTCGCAGAACGAGTCAAACTTGACCATTTCATGCTTCATTCAAAGTGTTTCAAATTACAAGGAATTTGAAAACTTTGAAGGGGGTCTTGTAGAAGCATGAAAAATATGCTGGGGAATCATACGCGTAAAACCCTCGACATGCAGGAAGCCCGCGTAAAATAGAGCTCCAGCACTGGGTTGCGTGAAACATGACTCCAGAGCCATTGGCGTACAACAGAGCTTCAACGCTAGTTCAGCGTAAAACATAGCTCCGGAATAACCCGCGTAATGCAGTATTTCCAGACTGCTTCGGCGTAAAAATATTGCTACATCGCCACTTTGGCGTAGAACTCGTCTGCTTTTAATGAAGCGGGAAGTTGTACGAGGAACTCTTCGTATTCCTTGAATGAACATGTCAGTTGAAGCAATGAACCTGACTCCTGACAAAGAGTACTACTCGACAATCGAGAGGACGACTGTTATGATAATTCTACACAGAGTCCCAGACTGTCATTTAGTAACATAATCCTTGATATAAGACATCGTTTACGCATTCAAGGAATACGCTGCCTATTTTGCACACGCAAAAGACGAGCTTTTATGCTCAGGATAAGACGAAACCAAATGCCACGTCAAAAGCTGTTCTTTGTACAGAATTTGAGGCACGTCTCTACAGTTAATATACAAGATTGGGGCAGATCTCTGCATTTAATGCACGAGATTTGGTTCTACTTTCAAAGACCGGATGAGCTATAATTAGGGCTAATACGTCCACATCACCATCCCCGTACATTACGCCAACCAGGCTATTTTCAGCTATAGTAGCACGCTGTATGCTATCTCCTTGAAATACGCTGACCTGGCTACTTTTCTAACTATAGGAGCACGCTGCACGCTATCTCCTTGAAATACGCCGACTCGGGCTATATTTGCAATGCATCAAGCTTTACACAGAACTTGGCTTCTACGCCAACATGACAGCTACTTGGCTTCTACGCCAATATGACAGCTATTTGGCTTCCACACCAACATGACAGCTACTTGGCTTCTACAACAATATGACAGCTATTCGGCTTCCACGCCTCTATGCCAACATGACAAATATTTTGGCTTCTACGCCAACTTGACAACTATTCGGCTTCTACGTCTACTTGGCTTTTACGCCATCAGAACAGCTATTTGGTTTTTATGCCAACGAGACAGTTATTTGGCTTTTATGCCAACCATCTCTACGCGAGGGGCAGTTATCTACGTGGCTTGCATACCGTAATCTTCGATGAGCGATTATACGCATTACCTCATAATGGAACACGTGTCACACGCCAATTCAGGAGATCATTCATACGTGGGTAGCAGTTATTATAACCGCCGCATAAAGGGTGCAGCTCTCTCCTCTGTTCAGTTTCTACGCCGACTGTAGCTGAACTCTATAAATAGAGACCTCCGGCCACGAAGGACAAGGGTCGAAAAGGGGGAGAAAAGGTCAAAAAAGAGGAAAAAGGTGGAAAGTCGAAGATTTTTCAAGAAAAGAGAGTATATCCATGTTTGATAATAAACGAAAGAAATGAAACTAGGTTTATACGAAACCCTTTCTTTGGTTTACAAACAAGAAAAAGAAGTACAATTAATCCTATACGAGGATGATGAGTACAAAAATTTGATTCTAGGAAAATATTGCTATAGGAGTCTGATCTGCGGTCGATCACTTTGTCCCTTGGACCACACGATGACGAAGAAGTGCTGTAGAAGACGAAAAAGAAGCTTCAAAGACTGCAGGAGGGATTAAACTCTCGTTGCCAAAGCTCTCTCTATATGTGCTCTCTTGACCTTGACCTCTGTTGTTCTCCTCTCTTTCGCCCGCTGTATCTCTACCACTCCCAGACCTCCATGACTGGAAGTCTCTATTTATATAATTCAGCTACAGTCGGCGTAAAAATTGAACAGCGGAGAGAACTGCACCTTTTATGCGGCGATTATAATAACTGCTACCTACATATGAATGATCTCATGAATTGGCGTGTGACGGGTGTCCCATTATGAGATAATGCGTATAATCACTCATCGAAGATCATGACATACAAGCCACGTAGATAACTGCCCCTCGCGTAGAGATGGTTGGCATAAAAGCCAAATAACTGTCTCGTTGGCGTAAAAGCCAATTAGCTGTTCTGATGGCATAAAAGCCAAGTAGGCATAGAAGCCGAATAGTTGTCAAGTTGGCGTAGAAGTCAAAACAGATGTTATGTTGGGGTAGAAGCCCAGTATCTGTCATGTTGGCGTAGAAGCCGAATAGATGTCATGTTGGCGTAGAAGCCAAGTAGCTGTCATGTTGGCGTAGAAGCCAAATAGCTGTGTAAAGCTTGATGCTGCACGGATAGGTAACCAGCGTAAAGATAGCCAATTATCCTTCTTTGACTGAGATTTTGAGCATATTCTAGGTCAAATAGCCTTATAACACTCCTTTGCAAATATGGCCTGAGTTGGCGTATTTCGAGGAGATAGCATACGACGTACTCCTATAGTTGAAAATAGTTAGGTCGGCGTATTTCAAGGAGATAGAAAATAGCCTGGTTGGCGTAATGTGAGGGATGGTGATGTGGACGTATTAGCCCTAATTATAGCTCACCCAGTCTTTGAAAGTAGAACCAAATCTCGTGCATTAAATGCAGAGATCTGCCCCCATCTCGCGCATTAATTGCAGAGACGCGCCTCAAGTTCTGTACGAAGAACAGATTTTGACGTGGCGATTGGTTTCGTCTCTTCCCGAGCGTAAAAGCTCATCTCTGCCTATGTAAAACAGGCAGCGTATCCCTTGGATGCATAAACGACGTCTTATATCAGGGATTTTGTCACTAAACGACAATTTGGGGCTCTATGCAGAATCATCATAACAGTCGTCCTCTCGATTATCGTGCAGTACTCTTTGTCAGGAGTCAGGTTCACTGCTTCAACTGACAGGTTCATTCAAGGAATACGAAGAGATCCTCGTACAACTTCCCGCTGCATTAAAAGCAGATAGGTTTTACGCCGAAATGGCGATGTAGCAACCTTTTTACGCCGAAGCAGTCTGGAAATACTGCATTACGTGGACTGTTCTGGAGCTATGTTTTATGCTGAATAGCGTTGAAGCTCTGTTGTATGCCAATGGCTCTGAAGTTATATTTCACGCCACCCAGTGCTGAGCTCTGTTTTACGCGGGCTTCCTACATGTCGAGGGTTTTACGCGTAAGATTCCCCAGCGTATTTTTTATGCATCTACAAGACCCTCTTCAAAGTTTTCAAATTCCTCGTAATTTGAAACACTTTGAATGAAGCATGAAACGGTCAAGTTTGACTCGTTCCGCAAGGCAGATTTCTCGGCGAATTTTTAGGAGTTTGTTGGGATTCGGTGTGTTCTCCTCTACCTATAAAAAGGCGAATGGGTTAACCTATTTTTCCCACACTTCCTTCACCACAAAGAGAGATGGTTGCCGAGCTTCATCGGGTTGACTTGAGGAAGAAGAATATCATGTTCTTCCAGCATGTAAGGAGCCATAAAAAGAGGCATCTTCGAGCAAATATCCTCTGCAACGATGGATCATGGAAGGATATCATAGCTTCCTTTACTCGGGATGATCAGTAATTTTATATGGCAATTCTTCCAGGAGAGAGGAAGGGTCGTATTAGACCACACAGCTTGTAAGCTATATTTTCTTCCATCATGGCGCTGGACGAAAGCAGACAGCTTGGCCCTGTCTTCCAGTATTTAGTTGGGTCTGGACACCCAACACAATTTCTAGGGCATGCCTGCCATGGCGTATGGAGGATGGACTTTGTATAATTTATACAGGCCCAGTTTTGTATCCTACCGCCATTAATCATTTTCTTGTTAATCGGTTGCAGAAGCCGATTAACTGCTGTAGAAGACGAAAAAGATCTCCACCAATATGAGAACCTGGCATAGCAGATTCTTGGTGTGATCTTAAATAAAAATGAGAAACCCTTTGTAGAGAAAGAATTTCCATCATATGTAATCATGAAGATGAAAAACCCTTTGTAGACTGAATTTCCATCATATGTAATCATGATTAATAAAATTGTCTTCTTCTACGCATCTGATGGTTTGCCATATTTGCTGTGAGGAAGTCTGAATAGTGTACAGCTTCGATATGTCTGAATAGTTTTACGCCGACTCTGATAAAAGAGTATCTGATCACGTCCCATCTTTTATGCGTAGCAGAAGACGCGTAGAAAAAAACTCCTAAGCATTTAAGTTGGAGAACCAAACTGTCATGCTGTTTTGGACGAGGAGTTGCGTAGAGTTCTAAACTTTCACTTCTCTGATGTGAAGAATTCTTGTTCAGGTCATCGTCTTCAAGAATAGTTTCCCGAAAATCCTTTGAAAAAGGCGAGAAATTTCTGTCGACCAAGTCATACTCGAACTTTTTGTAAAGTATTCTGACTAAACTTTGGATGAACTTCCAGATGACCCAAGAAGAAGAGTCGTCTTCAATGCTGAACTCTGTATATTTCAGGCACTTGGAATATTTTGCAGCCAAAAATGAGATCTTCTGCGTAAACCCTTGTAATTGGCCGTCTGTAGCTTTCGAGCATAGAATCGTAGATTTGTAGCCTCTGAGCGTAAAAAACTTCTGAGCATAAATCATAGATTTGTAGCCTTTGAGCGTAAAAAGCTCCTTAGCGTAAAAATTATAGATCTGCTATGTGCGTAAATTCTGAATCCGCTGACTGTCCGTCTTCCCGAAATGATAGGCTGACGTGGTCCCAAATCATAACAGAATATTAAATATCGGATTTGGTTAGGGATTCGAAGAGTTATCCAAACTCTATAAATAGTCCAAAGTCCTGAGAGAGAAAACTTTTATCTGTCTTCACAAAACCCTTGCTTTCCAAGAACCTTTCTTCTTCGTCTCTTCCTTGAGAACTCAGAATCGCCATGGCACCTAAACAGACTACCACCGCAAAGGGAAAGAAGGTCGCTTCCTTTTCTCGCTCTGCTGCTCAAGAGCGAGCAACTCCCATTAGGCTGAACGAACCACGATCGGAACGCAGTGCTCCGCCGTCGAGCTGTGCTCCGGACATTACAGGTAGAGACTTCGGGAGAAAACAAAATCCTTCGCACACGTTGCACGTGCTCGCTCAAGGTCCTCTTTTGTACTGAGAGCCTCTTCGAGGAAGATGATGTACGGAGAGGTTTTATTATTACGCGTACATTCCTAATGTGTCGGCGTAAAAACTCCAAATTTTTGCAGTCTGGCGTAAAAACTCAGACTGTCGAAATTTCGGAGTAGAACTGCAAACTTTGAATTTTATGCGCTGGATATGAATATCGGCATAAAAATCCAAATTTTGTCAATCTAGCGTAAAAGCTCAGATTGTTAACTGCTGCCACCTTTGAGTTTTACGCAAAATGGAAAATAGTTTCCAGCGTAAGACTCAAATTTTTGCAGTCTTGGCGTAAAAGCTCAGACTGATAATCTTTGGCGTAAAAGGCAAGAGTGTAGCATCTAGTGTAGAAACTGACTTGTTCTCTTGTATTTTGTAGTGGACTTGCAGATCTCTCCTTTGGCTGAAGTTATGGTCTCTGCTGCCGGGATGTTGAGCTCAAACTATTTGGAGGACTTGTCCCATATGACATTCCCTATTTCTGGAGCCAATTATCCTGAAGAAAGGGGAATCTTGATCGCGTCTCAGGGAGAACACATGCTGTTGAGTATGATCAGTGGGGAGCCTCTGACATACATAGACGGGACGGAGTATAAGAAACCTGGTTTCTTATTCGGGGATGTGATCGACAAACAATCCCAGACCAAGCCCAAGAAGGAGGATTGGGTGTTTACTGCTGAGGGCCCGGTGATGTATCTGCCCAGGATGCCCAGGGATTACCCCATCTCTGCGTTCTTCCACGCCACACATCCTAGGAAGATGTCAAGGGTTCTGACTCCCGATCTTCATGGCCGACCGGGGAAGATTTTATATAACAAAGGACTGAACCAAGGAGCCTTTATGAGCAGACCTTCTGGCCCAGTTATGCCCTTTAGGGGATTATTATCGGGTAGTATCTCGAGTGAGGATACGTCGCTGATCCAGCCGGTTCAGATGTCGACCTTCTGCAACGACTTTATGGGGCAGGGAGGAATGTACCCCAGGGTCAACCCTCGGACCAGCGGATGGCTTAGCCCGGGGAATCTTCGATGGGCCAGTTTAACTATCTGGGCCCTAAAGCACTTCCAAACAGAGCTGGAAAGTATTGGCTTGTTCGCGGCTGTGAGCGCCACAAGTGTTGGGCTGCCTGTCAACCCTAACTTGTTTCTAGCCTTGATGGAGCGATACAACTCGCTCACCGGGACTTTTGCCACTCCGCTAGGGGAGTTGGGCCTGGCCCTTCATGAGATGGCAGAGATTTTAAAGCTGCCAGTGGGGGACACTCCGTATGATGAGAACGTCCCTACAAATAGGGAGTTGAGGGATACGAACCATCGGGCTGTGGCAGTATATCAGGAGCTGATGTGCCACTATCTTGCCTATACCACTTTCTACAAGGAGCCTTCTGATTTGGCTTACATCAACAAGTGGGCAACCTATCTTTTCTTCCACCAGGCCAGAAATGTTAAGCCATACAAGGTGGTAGATAGCCGAGATAGGCCCTTGAACCTCCTGAGCATGTTGAATGCTAACACGGTCGATGACCTTATTGAAGACGCAGGGGCTTCAGATCATATTTTTGACGAGGAGATAGGGGGTTACCCTGCAGGCACAAAAGCCTTCAGTTACATGAGGCATTGTCGCAAGCCTCTGTCGAGGGAAGCTCAATTGGCTGGCTTCCTCTCCGTCTGGCTACGCCGCTGGGTAGTGCCTGGCATCGCGTCTGCAGATCGCATCCATCGCAACACCTTATGGCCTGCAGTATGTTTAGTGTTCGGAGCAAGACTGGGCCTGCTTCCTGCTATGGTATGTAGAATACAAGCAAGCCTGAGGGCCCTTACTGATGGGCTGCTCGTAGATGAGACACAGCGTGAAGGATTTCCCCGAGTGAAATTACCATTCCTATACCTGATGGGATGGTTAATTCTTCACAACCCCAGGGTGATGTCTTCCGGTCCTGCCAATGGTTCAGGAAATAACTTCTTGTTGAATTACAAGAATTCCTCTTGGAACGTGGCGACCGTCATAGATTGCCGGAGGGCGTTAAATGTTGCCTACAGCTGAAAGCTCTTCTGTATCGTTCCCCTTGTACATATCAATCAACAGGGGAAGAAACTTAAGGATGAGGGCCATGGGAGGACCATTCTTTCTTCTGAAGCCTTATACTGGTTGGTCTGTATTAGACCTTCCCATTTGCTATACAGAAGCGATGACCACTGCTACCTGGAGCCTTATTTGCCCAGTCGGTTCGCCAGGCAGTTTGGGTACGACCAGTTGCATGTGGGGAATGTCATTACCAGCTTCAAGTCCAAAGGTGGACTTATTGATGGAGCCAGGGGATGGCGGTACTTCATCACGGACTGTACTGGTACAACTTTTGCTGTGCCCGCGACTTCTCTTTCTATGGAGTTGCGCATCCTTCACTCATATGCGCAGTTCTATGCGTCCATAAATACCTTCCATCACGATTTTAATGTGCACGGAAGTTTTAGGATGCCCTCCCATAGGTCTACTGCCAGGGAGGAGGTTCCGTCTGTTTCTTCGGACGAGAATGAGGACACCGTTGGGGCAGACGAGTTCTTGACGACAATACCGAGGGGCGTAATAGCTCCGCCAGCAGAGCCTCTTGTTATCCCCCAGAAACGGAAGGCTTCCATTCCGAAAGAGCCTTCTTCTTTCATGAAGAAGATTGCCAGAGGTCCGAAAAGGGCTTCCACCAGGGGGGTTCCTAGGAGCGAGCATGTCGTCTCCCCTGTTGGGGATGATTCTTTGATTAGAGGTCCTTCGCCTATTAGAGAGGGAACCTCCATAGTCCCGGCTGGCAGTGCCGGAGATTCTTTGCTCGAGATCGCTCCTACTACTGCTTCTGGTAATGCTACGAGATCGCCTATGAGGCCGAGCATAATAAGATTCCATATACCTTTATCTAGACCAATAACGAAAGTAACCCATACTTCGTCTGTAAGTATTTTCTGCGAGATTCCGTCCGATGAGCCTCGAGTGGATCTTGGTGAAGACTGGAAAGACTACCCGTCAGTGTCAGTTGATGCACCTTCTTCTCCAGGTATGACAGCTCGCTTAGCATCATTAAGAATGATTTATCTGTACTGGCTGCGGATGCGACATATATACCATCGACCATGGGTAAATGTTGTCTTTACGCCTCTTTTAGGAGAATTAACATCAATTTGATATTAACTTTCTCTTATCTTCTTTGCAGGCGTAGATATCTCTGGAGAGGGTGGAATTGATGCATCCTTTGACTTTGTTACAGATGCTGCCGATGAAATGGCGGCGTTTGATATCGAAGGGACTTGCTTAGAAGCTGCCGACCCTTCGTCTGCAATATTTTCGGGTGTCGTCTCGCCCATAGCAGTCCAGATATCATTGGAGGAGGATGAGCCCATCATCTCAACTGTGCCTCCTTTGTTGAGTACACCAGCGACTTCAACCGTTGTTGGTGCTTATTCTTTTGTCGCACCATCTGTTGAAGCAACGACTGTTGCCACATCCTCTGCAGTCATTCCTGGAGGGAGATTTACCGATATCGTAGCCACTCCCAGCGTCCATTCGAATTTTGCCATGCTAGTTGAGCAGTACACTAGTGTTTTCTATATCACTTTGAAAACGCTGATATCGATGGTGCTGGAGAAGAATCTAGGCTTCGAGGCTCTGAAGATGTCCTCCAATCTTAATATAGCGCAAATTAGAAACTTCAGTGACGCTGAAAGAGCTAATGTGCTAGAGAAAATAGTTAATGGTTTAGGGCAACCCATTAACGAATATTTGCAATTATCCCAAGACAGCATCGATAAGATAATTCAGGCCGAGTACGACTCCTTGACTGCGAATCTTGCTGAACAGATGGAATGCTTAAATAAATCTATCCAGACACAGCAGCAGGAGATGGATGAAGGGAAGGCCGTCTTGGAGGAGGTTATTCCTCTTCAAACAAAGTGCAAGGCCGAACATGAGGGAAATGAAGCGAGGGTCCGCAAACTGGAAGCCAAACTCGCTCAGGCAAATGAGTAGGCTCTCCAGTCATCGGCAGCTCTAGATGTGGTGAATGGCCGACTTGATACAGCTCAGCGGAACTTGGCACGTGCAGGAGTCACCTGCGCCAGTTTTGTTCATGCTCGGTCTGAACTGTCCCTCCTAAGTGATGACAAGGCACGATTGGAGCGGGCTCGCTAACATTTTGAACTCCAGGAATGAGAGGATGGCTGCTTTGGCGTGACAGATTCGCGATTTGACTGCTCCTCCCCAATGCTGTACTTTTTGCTTTTCTATATAATTTGCTCTTTTCGGAGATAATAAAGAGACTTTATCTGACTTTGTGGACCCATCATTTTGGAATATAAATGATAGGTTAGGGTGAAAGTAATATCAGAGCTAATATGGACGTAATATCCTTTCGGTAAGATTTAGTTGAACATATCTATTCAGAGGTTATATGGACATGATAGAGTATGCTCGAACTAAATTTGTGTATAAAACACTATCAGAGGTAATATGGACGTGATAGGTTTTGAGGTTCCAAATTAGTTAAGCATATCTATTCAGAGGTTATATGGACATGATAGAATATGATCCAACCAAATTTTTGTATGTAGTGTTGTCAGAATGGATCTTCACCATACTCTGTTTAAACAAGGGAGATTAAGCGTAGTACCTCTTCAGGAATTTGCCGTTGATAGGAGCCATTATCAGATCTCCATTGGACTTGGCTAATCTGTAAGCGCCGTTTGAAAACGTTGTTTCAATCACATAAGGGCCCTCCCATTTGGGCTGGAATTTACCCTTACTCTTGTGTGTAATGATCATTAGCCTCTTCACAGCTAGAACTAGCTCGCCAACTTTGAACACTCTCTCATTCACTTTTCTATTAAAAACTCTAGAGATGCGTGCCTGGTAGAGTGCAATGCGCTGTTGAGCTTGAAGGCGTTTATCGTCTAATCCTTCTAGCTCTTAAAGCCGTAGTCGATTATTATTTTCCTGAGTCAACTCATTAGCCACTGCTATTCTGAGTGATAGAATTTGGATTTCAATGGGGAGAACTGCTTCACACCCGTAGACTAGTGAGAATGGGGTACAACCCGTCGGTGCTCGTACCATTATGCGGTATGCCCAGAGGCACTCTCCCAGCTTCTCATTCCAATCTCTTTTGTTCGAAGAGACAAACTTTTTCAAGAGTTTGATGATGGTTTTGTCGAAAGCTTCTGCCAAACCATTAGCAGCTGGATTGTATGCCGTAGAGGCCATATTTTGTATCCGATTCTTATCGCAAAATCGGTAAAATGCTTGGCTGATGAATTGAGGCCCATTGTCATGAATTATCCTTCGGGGTATCCCAAAGCGATAAATGGCATGATGCTTGATAAAGCTGATCATGTTGGATGTCTTCACCTCGGCAAGAGGGATCGCCTCCGTCCATTTGGAGAAATAATCCGTGATGGCCAATATGAACCGATGTCCTCTGGAAGAAGATGGGTGAATAGGACCAATGATATCCATACCCCATGCTTCAAAAGGCCATGATGCAATCGTAGGATGTAAATGTCCAGAAGGCTTGTAAGATCCCTAATCCTGAAAACCCTATTTTTATTTATTTATTAAAAATATCTATTATTTGCACATCTAGAGGTTTTATAAAGCCATTATAAATTTTCCAAATTTATTTCATGTAAGAGACCCTTTGACAGTTGCCAGTTTTAAAACCATGCGCACCCCTATAATTTTCAAAATTTTCTATGTATAAATATGTAGATATATATAGATATTATTAATAAGAAAATAAATAGAAAAAAGAATTTTTTATTGGTGCTAAACCAAAACAGCCGCGTAAAACTTTGCCTCCCTTCTCCGCGCGTAATTATAACAACAGCCGTAGCAAAACCACCCCGCGTAAACTCTCTCTTTCACTACGCGTAAACCAACCCGCCTAAATTCCTTTCTACTTTGCGTAAAAGCAATCCCCTGCGTAATATTCTTCACCCCTTAAGATTCCTTTCACCACGCGTAAAACCACACCCTTGAGAAAATATCAGCAACAGAAGCAAAACTCAACTTTGCTTTGCTTTCCTGACCTACACGTGTAAGTCTCTCATCTCACCACTCCTTAAAAATCTCCTCAACCGCATACCTAAACCAATAAAAGGAAAACAACAGTGGCAACAGTTTCTTAACTATTAAGTAAAATCCACCGCCTCTTATTCTCTATATATAACCATGCGGTACACCCCAAAACCCTAAAACTTTTACTTCTTTAAACTTACACCATTGTGGACGCTTGCACTATACAGGACTTTTTACTCGGCAAGTATACCTTGCCACAGTGCTATTATTTATATTCCATATGAAGCATGTTCCTGTTTTAAATATGTAATTACATTGGACCTTGTTTATGAGACCACCCCAACATTATAGAACATTTTTGGTTCATTGGCCGTGACACAGTTGCTACACGAGTTGCGAGTCTCATATAGCTCTCGGACTACGTATCGGGTTGGCCGCCTGTACGTAAGAGCCGTACGTTAGGGATGACTGTTGATAGAAACTTGGTACGCTAGTAGACCTGGCAGTTATCTAGAGGTATTATTCGTGTTATGGATACAACATGCTTAGATCATTGGGTGGGGAGGACTACTAGTAGGCGTATGGGACACCCACTTCCACTAAGCTGATTCCATGTTCTTGACATTTTAGTGTGCCCTTGTTCTGGGGGGCATATGTGGCATATACTAGCCAGTTGTCACAATTGGTGAATTACGTCAACATTTGTCTAGCCTACACTTTCCCATACACTCCATGGTGTCCCCAAACTGCATTCACATAGACGGTTAGGTGACCCAGTGGATGTTTATATTTCAGTACTTATTGGCATGTTTATATGTATCTTGTTACGTCCCACTGAGGACTTGGTCCCTTTCCAGATATAGATGAGCAGGAGTACCCCCAGGAGTACGGACCGGGACCTGACTCCACATACCAAGATGAGGAGAGCTTACCCTCTGAGTACCTGTAATCTTCTACCACTGTTTAGAGATTTTGTTGCCTTTCAGTGTAGTCATTTAGTAGTGGATTTGTTTCCACCAGACTACAGACTCGATACTCATTTTGATATCCTGTTAGTATTCAGCTCTTGCTTCTTACTGATTTTATTGGGTGGATGAGATATAGATTACATGTGACTTGTTGTGACAATATATTACCACCGATGGATTGCATATTCATATACAGCGTACGTGTGTATATGATTTCCATATATTGGAGTTCGTATACATACGACTGGGCGTGTTACATATTCCTAGTCCTACGTATGTTGGGACTGGGGCGTGACAGGTTTTTGGTGGTGGCCCATGCAGGTCAGAATATATTGTCTTAGTTACATAACTGTACCAAATAAGCCTGCGTATAGGAATAGAGTATAAGGATTTCATCCACACTTGACTAAAACCTCATTCTTTCTTAAATTTTATGCCACAAATCCTTTACTCTCTTGAGCGTAAAAATTTAAAGCTACAACAGATTACCTATTTTACGCTGTAGTGATGCCTACTTTATGCTGCAGTTATAACAACTGCTAAACACGTTCCAATAGTGTTCCTAAATCCAGCGTATAAGACAACAAGTAAGCCACATAGGTAAATACCCAGCATAAATAGCTTGATCAGGCGTAAATGTAAGGATGGAGAAGTGAGCGTATTATCACAGTCTTAGCTTTAGCTTTCCCAATCATGACCAATTAAGAACCGAATCTCGTGCATTAAATGCAGAGATATGCCTCGAGCCCTGTGCAGAAATAACTTTTGACTTAGCATCTGATTTCGTCTCATCTTGAGCGTAAAAACTCATTTCTGACTGAATAAAATGCGTAAACACGACTTGGATTAACTATGTCACTAAACGACAACCTGGGTCTCTGTGCAAAATCATCATCACAGCCATCCTCTCGATCATCGTGTAGTACTTTTGTCAGATGTCAGGTTCACTGACTTGACTGACCAACTCATGATGAGTTCCTCGTACAAACCTTAGGCCACAACGTATGTTAGAATTTTTTTTACACCCAGATTTTATGCATTAACTTTTATACGTAGACCTTTCACACGAGCTTTACGCAGAAAGTATAGCAAGACAAGACAGGCAGATTTTACGCAGCATATCTTTTACTCGCAGACTTTATGCATGAAAACCTTTACGCAGACTTTTACTCAGACAATTCTAAAATTTCCTCAACTCTCTGTGTTACGCAGACAACTCTAAAAACCTTACCTTACACTTCTTTGCTTACGCGAATCTTTCTGAGACCATATTTTATGCCAACCACCTTGAAGCCCTATTTTATGCAGGAGAGACTTCATAAATATTGCAAGTTTTGACTGTAAAATATACAGACCATTTCCCAGCATATTTTATGCTCCTACATTTTATCTAAATTGCTGCATCCTTCCTGTACTCCTTCTGAACGTTGTGTACATCACCTACAGAAAGATGGATATGCAGAAGGGAGGTACTGTCACCGATGGTGACACAACTTCTGGAGTCAATGGTCAGACTCAAGGAGGGACTTCACCGAATCCTAGACTTACAGGACCAGATGGACAGATTCACAATCCAGTTCCATCTGACTTTCCTGTTCCACCAAATGGGAACCTCCCAGCCTCATCAACACCGTAGGATGGTCAGACTCAACTGTTCTAATTCTTTCAGATGATAATAAAGGAACAGCAACAACAAGCCGTCACACTAGCTGCAGAATAGAGACAGCAAGCAGCAGAACAGAGATAAGAGTTCCTAGCAGCACTTGAAAGGATGGCTGCAAGGACTACTGTACCAGCTCAAGCACTAGCTCCAGAACTTCGATCTCGAGTTGGTTCGATAAAGGACTTTATACAAATGGGTCTGAGGCCGTACAAAGGCATTGAAAGCCTAGAGGAAACTACCAACTGGATCACTCACAATCAGAAGTTATTGGAGGCATCGCAGCTACCTACAGATCTGTGGATGACAGGTGTAAGGACGCTTCTAGATGGTAATGCTCATCACTGGTGGGAGTCCATGGAGCGCCAGTTGGGTACCTACCAGACTTGGGAGCAGTTCTTGGAGTACTTTGAAAGGAAGTACTTCCTGAAAACTGTCAGAGATGCATTGTACGACCAATTTCTCTACCTGGAGCAAGGGAACAGAACAGTGGATGAGTATGATGCTGAGTTTAGCCGTCTTAGTAAATATGGCACTGCTCTGATACTAGATGACTTGGCCAAAGCTAAGAAGTTCCATCGCGGACTGACTCAGGAGCTACAATATTACACTAGCTCACAGTCCTGAATCTCTTATGCCGAGTTACTGAGAGAAGCCAGATTACAAGAAACTATCAGCAAAGGAAAAGGAGGGCAGCAGAGGACGCATCAAGGACGGGCCAGGACACAACAAGGGGGACCTATCAGGCATCCTTTAGCTCAGCAACAGTAATTCCAGCATAGAGCGGGACCATACCAGATCCAAGAGAAGCTCCTCTGCCATCATTGTGGGAAATACGGACATATTAGGAGGGACTGTCGAACTCGCCTAGGACAATGTATGAGATGTGGTTCTGGAAAATATATATTAAAAGACTGTCCTATACAACAAACAATAATATTTCCACCGCCAGCACAGAGGCTAGCACTTCCAGCACCAAGGCCAGCTCAACAGATGGCTAGACCAGGAGCACCTTGTCACGACCCGCACCCGGTGTAGGGATGCAAGTCGGGAACAACGCCCAGCCTACGCCGCAGCATCGGCGGTAGAACGCTGTCTTGGTCAACTATACTATATAATTATCTCACTATAAAGCATAAACCTCCAATAATATCTCAACTCCAAGAAGAGGGTAATCAACTTAATTCAACACAATACTCAATCATATTTCTATGGCACGAGAAGATATCACAGAATTCTAACATAACTAAGCAGTTAAAAATATAACAACAACAAATAGAAATAATATCCAAACACAAATATATGCCGAAAACAAATTCGGTACCAAAATGCTAAAGAGAACTAACTATGCTAACTAGTGAATCCGGCTAAATCTCTCGCAGTCACTCCAGAACTAGTGGGTCCAAGTCTGCACCATCTATAGGCTGAGGTCCATAGTATGTCGGAAACCAAACTCCTGGATCCTCTGAAAAATATTTTCCAGTCAGGAATGGAGCGAAGTACAACCCAATAGAAGTTTCAATTAATTGACAAAAACTATAAAGCAGTAGAATAGAAGATGCTATCTACGATGAGGATATAACTGATAATCAAGAACAATGAGAGAATAGACAATACTAACAACAGAATATAATCAATGCGTACAAGAATAAAGGAATGAACTATAATGTCAGAATAGAACAAGGTAATCAATGAACTGAATAATAGAATCTACAATAACTATGTGATTTGAGATACTAACTAAAGATGTGATCGGCCTGGGAGATTCAATGATTACACTAAGGAGCTAACTCAACCATACGTGAATTGCATGGTTAGTTAGTAGCCAATGATTACACTACTAGCCGATAGTTTCTTGATCACATATTTAATTGGTATTTCCCCCGCCCCGACTGATATGATGGATCGAATCATGACACATCACTAGCCAATGTATCCAATGTTTAATCTACAATATTCAATGTTATCCAATACCAACAAGGACAGTATCCGATACCATCTCCATAATCAAGGTAACATCCCATGACTAACGATCCAATAACAATACCAATCCGTGTACCATCGTGTCAAGAATCATAAGTAACATTTCTAAATACTTGAATTATAGTGGTAATCAAATAATAAAAACTATCAGAGAATGTACTCGCCTGTGGTCCAGAGCAAATGATGAAAAATGATATCCGAACTGGTTTCACAGACATATATATAAAATATTACATTAATACAAGTTTTTGGGAAGAGAAATAAATTAAACTAGTCAACTTTCTAGGCCATAAAGTCATTTCTAAGTCAAAAGTTAAACTATGTCAACTCTAAGTCAACTATGGTCAACTATAGTCAAATTATGGTCAACTACCTATTTTTAGGTTGCATGAGTCTAACTCAAAGATATTAGGCTCACACACTATGAATCTAGGCCACACAAGCTACATCTTAGGATACTAAGATACCGTATCTCAGGATACGCAAACAAGGGATAAATATAACACATATGTACATATCAAATAATATTATATATATATAATCCTAATTACAAATGCTAAATGGATACCTTGGTTTCGAACTAACTTGGTATCGCAATACTAAACCTCTATCTTGATATCCAAACCCAATACCTTGATTATCCTCCAATACCTTGATACTTACCTTGGCATCTCAAGGTAAATTCAAAACCTTATTTATACTAACTATCCAACAATAATTATAAACTACTATGCATTTAATATTTATATAATACTATATATCTTATTTTAGTCACCTTAATACCAACCCATAATTAGTTTACAACTATCCTATTACTTATGCCAATACCTACTACTCATACCTTGGTATATCTTGATACTTACCTTGATATCTCAAGGTAATTGCCAAAATCTCATATATATACTAACTACCCATCAATAATTACATATATCAATATAATATAACTCTAGTATGTACTAATAGAATAATACTAACTACCAACTACACACTAACTATTAATACATATATACGTACATACATACCTACCTACAAATATATAATATATAAAAGATACTCATAACAATTGATAACTAACTATTCTAATAAATTTATATGCTACAACTAAATATATACATATATAGTATACTATAATACAAATAGCAATTATGAACATATTTATATATATATTAATTACCATATATATACATATATATCTATATATTAATATCTAATATATTAAAAACTGCCAAACTGTCCCTAAATACCCTGTCCACTGTCGCAGAAAGCTGCTGTGTATATAGATACACTGCAGTTTTTGTGACAGTTTCCTGCACTGTCACTAAAAACTGTCGCTGAAGCTTCTGATACTCTGCTGATACACTGTTGTTTCAGCGACAGTTTTCTGCAACTGTCGCTGACTGCTGTCGCTGAAAAGCTGCTATTATTTGCATTTGTTGCTGCTGTTGCGACACTTCTGGCTCGCTGCTGTTGCTGAAAATATATGTATATATATATACAATATATATATAAATACATATATATAACCCACCTTATATATTTATACAATATATATTTAAATACATATATATAACCCATAATATATATTTATACAATAAATATATAAAACTATATATAACTATAGATACACTTATACATAGTAAATTGTATAAAATACCACATAGTAACATACACACACACATATAGTAATATGTATATATAACTATACATATATGTATACATATATATAATCATATAATAATATAAATACATAACAATATATAATATAACTATATATATAACCATATATAAATATATCTACTATATTATATATACATATGCTACCACTTATAAATATATATCTACATATATATATATAAATAATCTAATTACTTAATTAAACATACACATATATTATATAAAATATATACATATATTTACATCCCTAACATATATTATAACATATATATTAATGCATGTAGAAGAAAGCTACATAATATATATTCTATTAATACATATATAATACATAGATCTATGATACAATAAATACTATAATAAATATACATAATACATATATAATATATATAGATACATACACAATTATAATTCAAGAATTAGAGCACAATTAATTAGATCTACACATAAACACACAACAATTGGAGAGTATCACACCGTATCCCACTAGATCTAGGATACGCATGCGACACGAGTCCACCACACATCCAATTGCACCCCGAAGGACACAAATAAATCACATATAATATTTATGAACAAAACAAAGTGTCAAATATAGATCTATGCGTCCGTGTCAAAATACGACATGTACAAAGTCCCGTGTCGGAGGAAAAACCCCCAAAATAATACGTATCACCAAATTATTGGGATACGACCTATATATACCCAATTATGGATGCGACACTAGCCCCAAACACATAAACATATGCCAAATTGATCTATAGGATCAATTGACACACACAACAAAAGTCATTTTCGGAATTCCCCCAAAATTGACACAAAAAGCACGATAACTTTCTCCATAGGTCTCCTATGAACACAAAACCAAATCCTATGGGTAGTACATATATATGAGTTGATTATTCATGATTAAATCTCAGATTTAGAAGCTATTTTAAGAAAAAAAAAACTGAATTATACCTATTGGGAGATGGATTCCCAATAAAACCTCCAAAATTGGTGAAATTGGCCTCCAACTTGTAAATCCTTGCTCCTCTTTTTAGATCCTTGCTTCCTCCTTCTAGATCCTTGCTCTTCTAGTCTCCAATGGTGATTTGGGAAGTAATTGGGTGGAAATTTGGTTGGGATTTGATGAAATTTGGTTGAGGGAAATTCTAGATCTAGATTTGGAATGAAAAATGAAGAGAGAGAAAGTTTCCATCTCCTTTATATAGGCCTTACTTGCCCCCTCCCTCAAGCTACTATATAAAGTCTAAAATACCCCTTGGGGCCTCTCATGAAAAAATTAATTAAGGAGGGAAGCTTCTAGTCTAATGGTTTAATTAATTTAATCATCCTCCTAATTAATGGTCTTTCTAGTTGGGCTCAATTCTAACAATTAATACATGTTGGTCCATGAGTCTAAACTAAACTAGTTAGGTCCACTAACACAAGTCCAAAAATAAATCTAATATGCTAATAATAAATAAATAATACAATAAATAAATATTTAACATGCACAATATTTAATTAATTATAAAATGACCAAAATACCCTTTTCTAGAAAATACGGTAGTGACAAGTCTATCCCCCTTAAAATAATTTTGTCTCAAAATTTAAGGGTGATCGTACTCCTTCTAGGTCAAACCCCCAACAATCATAGTCTAATAAGGTCTTATTTCACCAAGAACAGTCCTATGCAAAGAATAACATGCATGGTCATGGTCTCCACCTGTCTTATTACTGTTATCTCTGTCAGGGTATTCTATAGCTACACTAACTATATAACACAAGCATCCAAAAGGTACTAAAAAATCAATCAATCAAAATAGATGAAAGGAACAGAAAGAAAGAACAGACTCTCTAACCCATCACCTGTAGTATTGGTCTCCTCGACCGTCATCGCAAATGCTCCGCCCTGCCGAGGTAGCTTCCTCTGCGGGTGATGAGCAATCTGTGGTGCTACAGGTGGCATAACTCCACTTCTCTGGCCTCGATCTGCATCCTGGCCTGGTCGTTAAATTGTCCAGAGACAATCCTTCACCATATGCTCCGTTGATCCACAATGTAAGCATGCTCCAAGTCTCTTTCGGCACATCTCCCAAGTGTGCCCAGTCTTCTTGCAATAGGTACATTGAGGAGCTTGTTGCACCTGTCTCTGAGGCTGCTGTGGTATCTGTTGTACTAGAGCTTGTACTGGAGCAACAATAGGTTCTGGCATCTGATATTGTTGCTGATAGGCTCCAAATTGTATTAGAAACTGCTGTTGCTGGAACCGCGGCCTCTTTGTCGGTCCCGCACTACTACTGTCACCCCCAAACATATCACGGTCCCTCTTTGGCTTCAAGTTCCACTCCCGCTCGACCTTGCGTGCCTCCGAAAGTATCTCAGAATACGTCTCGTAGAAAGACGGAATGAGAATCTTGACTTCCCAATTCAGACCCTCGCAAAAATGGATAGCCCGAACTTCTGGCTCTCTCACCAAGTACTCCACAAATTGGCTCAGCCTCCCGAACTCTGCGGCATACTCCTCTACGGACATGCTTCCTTGTGTAAGGCTCTCAAATTGCCTTCCTAATTCTAATCTGTCCGTCCGAGCAAAGAACTTCTTCTTAAAGAGATCCTTGAATATCTCCCAAGATTGCCCCGCATCAGTAAGAATTGGCTCATTCCTGAACCAAGTGCGGTCAATGTCGAACTGTTGAAGTCCTACCGCCTCACCTTCAGATCCTCCGCAAGACGGGATACCTTCATGAGTCGCTCGATATCTTCAAGCCAATCGTCAGCATAGACTATACCTTCTGTACCCTTAAAAACTCGAGGCTCAAGCTTCTTGAAATTTTGAATGTTGCCTGGCTTGATCTGAGTATCCTGTGGCTGTGGAGGAGCCTCTCTCTGAACTGCTGCTATAGCTACCTGATGGGCATTTTCCATACTCTGCCACATTATATCTGACTGCCTGTGCTGGGCTTCTATCTGTGCCCTCTGTAATTCTATCATCTCTCTAAACAGTGCAACCATCGGCGCGGTATCTCCTGAAAATAGAAGTGGTGGAAGTCCCTCCGAAGCAACTGGAGTAGTCCTTGGAACAGGTGGAGGAGAACCCCCGAAGGCAGCCGAGACTCCTACATAAACTGATGTCGTAGGAGGTACAAACCCTACTGCCTGAGTGGAAGATTGAGAGGTGGCAGACCTCACAAAAACTGCTCCCGATCGATGGGATCTAGTCTTCGGCGGCATCCTGAAGACAGATCGAAACAAAGGAGATCAATTCGACACAAGATAAGATATCATCAAGGAAGGACAAAAGTATTCAGAAGGAATCAAAATTAGCGATTCAATTCAGATTGGAATTCCTAGTTGTGATTGAGTATCCCTCTCTCTTCCTAGTATCCTATGTCCTATATCCTATCGCAGGCTCACAGTAGTACAACTAAGTCATCGCACTACCACGACATCGCAATATTGTGAAGCCTGACCTGCATGGGCCACCACTAAAAATGTGTCACGACCCGCACCCGGTGTAGGGATGCAAGTCGGGAACAACGCCCAACCTACGCCGCAGCATCGACAGTAGAACGCTGTCTTGGTCAACTATACTATCTAATTATCTCACTATAAAGCATAAACCTCCAATAATATCTCAACTCCAAGAAGAGGGTAATCAACTTAATTCAACACAATACTCAATCACATTTCTATGGCACGAGAAGATATCACAGAAGTCTAACATAACTAAGCAGTTAAAAATATAACAACAACAAATAGAAATAATATCCAAACAAAAATATATGCCGAAAATAAATCCGGTACCAAAATGCTAACGAGAACTAACTATGCTAACTAGTGAATCCGGCTAAATCTCTCGCAGTCACTCCAGAACTAGTGGGTCCAAGTCTGCACCATCTATAGGCTGAGGTCCATAGTATGTCGGACACCAATCTTCCGGATCCTCTGAAAAATATTTTCCAGTCAGGAATGGAGCAAAGTACAACCCAATAGCAGTTTCAATTAATTGACAAAAACTATAAAGCAGTAGAATAGAAGATGCTATCTACGATGAGGATATAACTGATAATCAAGAACAATGAGAGAATAAGCAATACTAACAACAGAATATAATCAATGCGTACAAGAATAAAGGAATGAACTATAATGTCAGAATAGAACAAGGTAATCAATGAACTGAATAATGGAATCTACAATAACTATGTGATTTGAGATACTAACTAAAGATGTGATCGGCCTGGGAGATTCAATGATTACACTAAGGAGCTAACTCAACCATACGTGAATTGCATGGTTAGTTAGTAGCCAATGATTACACTACTAGCCGATAGTTTCTTGATCACATATTTAATTGGTATTTCCCCCGCCCCGACTGATATGATGGATTGAATCATGACACGTCACTAGCCAATGTATCCAATGTTTAATCTACAATATTCAATATTATCCAATACCAACAAGGACAGTATCCAATACCATCTCCATAATCAAGGTAACATCCCATGACTAACGATCCAATAACAATACCAATCCGTGTACCATCGTGTCAAGAATCATAAGTAACATTTCTAAATACTTGAATTATAGTGGTAATCAAATAATGAAAACTATCAGAGAATGTACTCGCCTGTGGTCCAGAGCAAATGATAAAAAATGATGTCCGAATTGGTTTCACAGACATATATATGAAATATTGCATTAATACAAGTTTTTGGGAAGAGAAATAAATTAAACTAGTCAACTTTCTAGGTCATAAAGTCATTTCTAAGTCAAAAGTCAAACTATGTCAACTCTAAGTCAACTATGGTCAACTATAGTCAAATTATGGTCAACTACCTATTTCTAGGTTGCATGAGTCTAACTCAAAGATATTAGACTCACACACTATGAATCTAGGCCACACAAGCTACATCTTAGGATACTAAGATACCGTATCTCAGGATACGCAAACAAGGAATAAATATAACACATATGTACATATCAAACAATATTATATATATAAAATTCTAATTACAAATGCTAAATGGATACCTTGGTTTCGAACCAACTTGGTATCGCAATACTAAACCTCTATCTTGATATCCAAACCCAATACCTTGGTTATCCTCCAATACCTTGATACTTACCTTGGCATCTCAAGGTAAATTCAAAACCTTATTTATACTAACTACCCAACAATAATTATAAACTACTATGCATTTAATATTTATATAATACTATATATCTTATTTTAGTTACCTTAATACCAACCCATAATTAGTTTACAACTATCCTATTACTTATGCCAATACCTACTACTCATACCTTGGTATATCTTGATACTTACCTTGATATCTCAAGATAATTGCCAAAATCTCATATATATACTAACTACCCATCAATAATTACATATATCAATATAATATAACTCTAGTATGTACTAATAGAATAATACTAACTACCAACTACACACTAACTATTAATACATATATACGTACATACATACCTACAAATATATAAAAGATACTCATAACAATTGATAACTAACTATTATAATAAATTTATATGCTACAACTAAATATATACATATATAGTATACTATAATACAAATAGCAATTATGAACATATTTATATATATATTAATTACCATATATATATACATATATATCTATATATATTAATATCTAATATATTAAAAACTGCCAAACTGTCGCTAAATACCCTGTCCACTGTCGCAGAAAGCTGCTGTGTATATAGATACACTGCAGTTTTTGTGACAGTTTCCTACACTGTCACTAAAAACTGTCGCTGAAGCTTCTGATACTCTGCTGATACACTGTTGTTTCAGCGACAGTTTTCTGCAACTGTCGCTGAAAAGCTGCTATTATTTGCATTTGTTGTTGCTGTTGCGACACTTCTGGCTCGCTGCTGTTGCTGAAAATATATGTATATATATATACAATATATATATATATATATATATATATATATATATATATATATATATATATAACCCACCATATATATTTATACAATATATATTTAAATACATATATATAACCCATAATATATATTTATACAATAAACATATAAAACTATATATAACTATAGATACACTTATACATAGTAAATTGTATAAAATACCACATAGTAACATACACACACACATATAGTAATATGTATATATAACTATACATATATGTATACATATATATAATTATATAATAATATAAATACATAACAATATATAATATAACTATATATATAACCACATATAAATATATCTACTATATTATATATACATATGCTACCACTTATAATTATATATCTACATACATATATATATATATATAAATAATCATATATAAATAATCTAATTACTTAATTAAACATACACATATATTATATAAAATATATACATATATTTACATCTCTAACATATATTATAATATATATATTAATGCATGTAGAAGAAAGCTACATAATATATATTCTATTAATACATATATAATACATAGATCTATGATACAATAAACACTATAATAAATATACATAATACATATATAATATATATAGATACATACACAATTATAATTCAAGAATTAGAGCATAATTAATTAGATCTACACATAAACACACAACAATTGGAGAGTATCACACCGTATCCCACTAGATCTAGGATACGCATGTGACACGAGTCCACCACACATCCAATTGCACCCCGAAGGACACAAATAGATTACATATAATATTTATGAACAAAACAAAGTATCAAATATAGATCTATGTGTCCGTGTCAAAATACGACATGTACAAAGTTCCGTGTCGGAGGAAAAACCCCCGAAACAACACGTATCACCAAATTGTTGGGATACGACCTATATATACCCAATTATGGATATGACACTAGCCCCAAACACATAAACATATGCCAAATTGATCTATAGGATCAATTGACACACACAACAAAAGTTATTTTCGGAATTCCTCCAAAATTGACACAAAAAGCACGATAACTTTCTCCATAGGTCTCCTATGAACACAAAACCAAATCCTATGGGTAGTACATACATATGAGTTGATTATTCTTGATTAAATCTCAGATTTAGAAGCTATTTTAAGGGGAAAAAAACTGAATTATACCTATTGGGAGATGGATTCCCAATGAAACCTCCAAAATTGGTGAAATTGGCCTCCAACTTGTAGATCCTTGCTCCTCTTTTTAGATCCTTGCTTCCTCCTTCTAGATCCTTGCTCTTCTAGTCTCCAATGGTGATTTGGGAAGTAATTGGGTGGAAGTTTGGTAGGGATTTGATAAAATTTGGTTGAGGAAAATTCTAGATCTAGATTTGGAATAAAAAATGAAGAGAGAGAAAGTTTTTATCCCCTTTATATAGGCCTCACTTGCCCCCTCCCTTAAGCTACTATGTAAAGTCTAAAATACCCCTTGGGGTCTCTCATGAAGAAATTAATTAAGGAGGGAAGCTTCTAGTCTAATGGTTTAATTAATTTAATCATCCTCCTAATTAATGGGCTTTCTAGTTGGGCTCAATTCTAACAATTAATACATGTTGGTCCATGAGTCTAAACTAAACTAGTTAGGTCCACTAACACAAGTCCAAAAATAAATCTAATATGCTAATAATAAATAAATAATACAATAAATAAATATTTAACATGCACAATATTTAATTAATTATAAAATGACCAAAATACCATTTTCTAGAAAATACGGTAGTGACACACCTCGACCTCCAGCAGCAGGAGGATTTCAGCGAGGACTACCACTACCTACCCAGGAGGATCAGTACCTGAGGGCTAGTAATGGACAGCCACAGAAGAATGGGCAAGCTTTTGCAATGGAAATAGATGACATGGATCAGGAGATTGATGTCGTAGCAGGTATCACTCTTGCTTTTACTTTTCCTGCTATGACATTGTTTGATACGGGAGCCACCCACTCATTCATATCATCTAGTTTTATTGCCAAACACAACATTACCTCTACATCATTACCTAGTTGTATTAGAATTCTTACCGGAGGAGGAGTTGTACCTATTTGTAGAATTTGTAGATCGTGTCCTATAGTGATACATGGCAGAGAAATGAATGCCCGACTCATAGTCATTCCTATGCTAACTTTTGATGTTGTACTTGGAATGAACTGGCTAAGCAAGTACCACGCTTTCTTCAATTGCTTTGGAGGAAGCATTCTTTTTAAGGTACCAAGCCAACCTGAACTTGAGTTTGCACGAGGATCCACAGAAATCCTTGATGGTATGCAACTCGCAATGGACGATGTTGTCTATCATCCCATTATTTTAGAATTTTAAGATGTCTTTCCAGAAGAATTGCCAGGACTACCCCCAGATAGAGACGTAGAGTTTTCGATTGAATTAACACCGGGAGCAGCACCCATAGCATTACATGTTTATAGACTGGCGAAGAAAGAGATGGATGAACTGAAGACATAATTGAAAGAACTAGAAGAGAAAGGCTTCATTTGACCAAGTGACCCTGGGGAGCACCAGTGTTGTTTGTACCAAAGAAGGATGAGTCAATGCGTTGTGCATTGACTACAGAGCCTTAAATGCAGTGATAGTGAAGAATAAATATCCACTACCACGCATTGATGACCTATTTGATCAGCTTAGTGGAGCCAAGATGTTCTCAAAAAATAGATTTGAGATCGGGATATCACCAGGTGAAAGTATGGAAAGAAGATATTTCGAAGACCGCATTCTGAACCAGATATGGGCACTACGAGTTTCTGGTCATGCCATTTGGATTGACCAATGCTCCAGCTATCTTTATGAACTTAATGAATCGAGTATTTCATCAATATTTGGACCAGTTCGTGGTCGTCTTCATAGATGATATACTTGTCTATTCAAAGAGCCACGAGGAGCATGAGGAGCACCTGCAGATTGTTCTAGAGACCTTGAGGAGAGAGCAGCTATATGCGAAGCTCAGTAAATATGAGTTCTTCTTGGACAGAGTTTCATTTCATGGATATGTCATTACAGGAGAGGGTATTTCGGTTGATCCAACAAAGATCTCGGCAGTTGAGACGTGGCATGTTCCTAAATCAGCAGCAGAAGTGAGAAGTTTCCATGGACTTGCGGGATATTACCGACGGTTTGTAGAAAACTTCTCAAGAATAGCAACACCTATGACTCGGTTGACTTGCAAAGATCAAGAGTTCATATGGACCAACGAGTGTCAAACCGCTTTCGAGGAGTTAAAGAAGCGACTGACTTCAGCACCAATATTGACTATTCCATTAGGATCAGGAGGCTATGTGATCTACAGTGACGCATCAGGAAAAGACTTGGGATGCATATTGATGCAACATGGCAAGGTGATTGCATATGCATCTAGGCAATTACGAGTACATGAGAAGAATTATCCAACTCATGACTTAGAACTTGCAGCATTTGTATTTGCTCTAAAGTTATGGAGACATTACTTATATGGGGAACAAGTAAAAATATATACAGACCACAAAAGCCTCAAGTATGTCTTCACACAGAAGGAGTTAAATATGAGGCAACGTCGATGGCTCGAGTTGATGAAAGATTTCAAGATAGAATTACGTTATCATCCAGGTAAGGCTAACGTTGTAGCAGACGCATTAAGCCGGAAGCCAGCAGCTTATTTCTTAACAGCACAGAGGGAATTATTGAAGGACTTGCAAGGTCTTGACATTGAAGTGATATTACCCGGAGCCGACGGGACACTAGTCAACTTGCAAGTACAATCATCCCTAGTGGAGAGAATCAAGGCAACATTGCCTACAGATGCCAGATTCAGAAGATTAAAGGAAAGAACAAAGGCCGGAGAGCAGACAGGACTGCGAACTCATGATGACGGGACATTACGATGTGGTGATCGTCTATATGTTCCTAATGGAGAGATTCGACAGGAGCTGATGACAGAAGCTCATAGTTTGATATATTCTATTCACCCTGGAAGCACCAAGATGTATCATGATTTGCGATAACACTTTTGGTGGCATGGAATGAAAAGAGAGATAGCTCGCTTTGTAGATAAATGTCTGGTATGTCAATAAGTAAAGGTGGAGCACCAGAGGACAGCAGAATTATTGCAACCACTTCCAATTCCAGAATGGAAGTGGGAACACATCACTATGGACTTCGTCACGGGTTTTCCCAAAAGTCCAAGTGGAAGAGATGCAGTATGGGTAATAGTGGACCGACTCACCAAGTCAGCCCATTTTTTGCCTTTTAGAGTTGGCCAATCTACAGAAGCTTTGGCTGACTTATATATGAGAAAAATTGTGAGACTGCACGACATACCAGTAAGCATTGTATCAGACAAGGATTCACGCTTTACATCACACTTTTGAAGGAGCATGCAAGAGAGCCTTGGAACTCGTCTGAAGTTCAGTACATCTTATCACCCGCAAACAGATGGGCAATCCGAGCATACTATTCTGACATTGGAGGATATGTTAAGGGCTTGTATGTTAGACTTTGGAGGATCCTGGGAGGACCATCTACATCTTGTGGAATTTTCTTACAATAATAGCTATCAGGCAAGCATCTAGATGGCTCCGTTTGAAGCATTGTATGAAAGAAAGTGTAGATCTCCTGTATATTGGAGTGACGTGGGAGAACGTCAAATTTTGGGACCATAATTAGTGGTCAACACTGTGGAGACAGTTAAGAAGATACAAAGACACTTGCAAGCAGCTCAAGACAGACAAAAGCAATGGGCAAACCTTCATCGTCGTCCCTTGGAGTTTAAAGAGGGCGATCATGTATTCTTAAGGATATCACCCAACAGAGGCACCATTCGATTCGGTGGGCACGGTAAATTGAGTCCAAGATATATTGGACCATTTGATGTGCTAGAGAAAGTGGGAGAAGTAGCATATCGACTTGTGCTACCACCTTTACTTGAGGGAGTATATGACGTATTCCATGTGTCGTAGCTCAGGCGATATATTGCAGACAGCAATCATGTTCTCGACCATTCGAAAATCATCATTGGGCCAAACTTATCATATCAAGAGCAACATGTGGGAATTCTCGATCGTCGAGAGAAAGTATTGAGAAACCAGTCTATTTCTTTGGTCCGTGTGGCATGGAAGCATGGCTCGCCAGAAGAATCTACTTGGGATCGCGAGGATGACATGCGTGAACATTTTCCAAACCTATTCACAAACCAAGGTATAAATTTACTTTGATTAATTATATCTTATACCCTTCTTGACATTCCATAGTGACTTAGTTTTAATTTCGAGGACAAAATTTTTATAAGTTGGGTAGAATGTAAGATCCCTAATCCTGAAAACCCTATTTTTATTTATTTACTAAAAATATCTATTATTTGCACATCTAGAGGTTTTATAGAGCCATTATAAATTTTCTAAATTTATTTTATGTAAGAGACCCTTTGACAGTTGCCAGTTTTAAAACCATGCGCACCCCTATAATTTTCAGAATTTTCTATGTATAAATATGTAGATATATATAGATATTATTAATAAGAAAAGGAAAAGAAAATAGAATTTCCTATTGGTGCTAAACCAAAACAGCCGCGTAAAACTTTGCCTCCCTTCCCGTCCGTAATTATAGCAACAGCCGTAGCAAAACCACCCTGCGTAAACTCTCTCTTTCACTACGCGTAAACCAACCCGCCTAAATTCCTTTCTACTTTGCGTAAATCAATCCCCTGCATAATATTCTTTACCCCTTAAGATTCCTTTCACCACGTATAAAACCATACCCTTGAGAAAATATCAGCAACAGAAGCAAAACTCAACTTTGCTTTGCTTTCCTGACCTACACGTGTAAGTCTCTCATTTTACCACTCCTTAAAAATCTCCTCAACCGCACACCTAAACCAATAAAAGGAAAACAACAGTGGCAACAGTTTTTTAACCATTAAGTAAAACCCACCGCCTCTTATTCTCTATATATAACCATGCGGTACACCCCAAAACCCTAAAACTTTTACTTCTTCAAACTTACACCATTGTGGACGCTTGCACTATACAGGACTTTTTACTCGGCAAGTATACCTTGCCACTGTGCTATTATTTACATTCCATATGAAGCATGTTCCTATTTTAAATATGTACTTACATTGGACCTTGTTTATGAGACCACCCCAATATTATGGAACATTTTTGGTTCATTGGTCGTGACACAGTTGCTACACGAGTTGTGAGTCTCATATAGCTCTCGAACTATGTATCGGGTTGGCCGCCTGTACGTAAGAGTCGTGCGTTAGGGATGACTGCTGATAGAAACTTGGTATGCTAGTAGACCTTGCAGTTATCTAGAGGTATTATTCGTGTTGTGGATACAACATGTTTAGATCATTGGGTGGGGAGGACTACTAGTAGGCGTATGGGACACCCACTTCCACTAAGCTGATTCTATGTTCTTGACATTTTAGTACGCCCTTGTTCTGGGGGGGCATATGTGGCATATACTAGCCAGTTGTCACGATTGGTGAATTACGTCAGCATATGTCTAGCCTACACTTTCTCATACACTCCATGGTGTCCCCAAACTGCATTCACATAGACGGTTAGGTGACCCAGTGGATGTTTATATTTCAGTACTTATTGGCATGTTTATATGTATCTTGTTACGTCCCACTAAGGACCTGGTCCCTTTCTAGATATAGACGAGCAGAAGTACCCCCAGGAGTACGGACTGGGACCTGACTCCACATACCAAGATGAGGAGAGCTTACCCTCTGAGTACCTGTGATCTTCTACCACTGTTTAGAGATTTTGTTGCCTTTCAGTGTAGTCATTTTGTAGTGGATTTGTTTCCACCAGACTACAGACTCGATACTCATTTTGATATCCTGTTAGTATTCAGCTCTTGCTTCTTACTGATTTTATTGGGTGGATGAGATATAGATTACATGTGACTTGTTGTGACAATATATTACCATCGATGGATTGCATATTCATATACAGCGTACGTGTGTATATGATTTCCATATATTGGAGTTCGTATACATACGGCTGGACGTGTTACGTATTCCTAGTCCTACGTATGTTGGGACTGGGGCGTGACAAGGCTGATGTATAAAATCTGTATGAACTTGACAGGCTTTGCATTGTCTTGCATATTTTATTGCATCTGTGATCATAGTAGGCCAGTAGTAGCCCATCCTCCTGATACGATCCTGTAACTTAGGACCGGGTTGATGTGCTCCATATACACCGTCGTGAGCTTCACGAGTAATCCGGTGTGCATTATCATCGGAGAGACATCGTAATAGCAGTCCATCGTATGTTCGGCGATATAGACATTGTGAAGACGCATCAAAATAGAAGCGTAATGATCGTCTTTTGATGGATACTGCTTCTTTAGGATCCTCTGGTAAGATTCTGTATGCCACGAAATCTATAAAGGGACTTCTCCAGTCTCTCTTAGGAGGAACCGTGTTTACAGTATAGTTGCGTTCTATGTGAAAGTTATTTTTTACACAGAATAAATCTTTGTTAAGAAGGATCACCGAATCCTTCCTTCTTATAGGAATAGCTAGATCTGCAGCTAGGCTGGCCAGGGCATCAGCTTCCAAATTTTGAGATCGAGGCATATGCTCTAGGAAGAACCCTTTGAAAGACATGGCTATCTCGATCGTTGCTTGGTGATATGGAATGAGGTCTGGATTACGGACTTCATATATTCCTCTGACCTGATTGACGATCAGCTGAGAATCACCGAAAGCTTCCAGGTATTCAACCTCCAATTCTTTAGCGACTTGAAGCCCGATTAGCAGGGCATTATATTCTGCCACATTATTAGCAGGGCTCGCTAAGAGAATATGCTCGATAGATGACGAGTTTATCAGGAGTGACCAGGACACTTCCTACTCCTGAAACCACGTTTCCCTTGGGACCAGTCCTGGAGGCACCATCGAAGAATAGCTGCCAGGTATCACCTTCCATTACGGAATTATATTCTGCAACTTCGTCGGGAATGTCCTCGTATAGTTTAGAGGTTTTCAGAATTGGATAAGCAGCTAAGAAATCAGCCAATGCTTGGCCTTTAATGGACTTCTGGGGGACATACACCATATCATACGGTGTTAATAACATCGCCCAAGTCGCGAGTCGAGAATTAACAATACTTGGCTTGTTCATCAATACCCGAAGAGGATTGATTATGGAGATGATATGAATAGTTTGGCCTGTGATATGTCACGACCCGCACCCGGATATTCGGGCACGAGTACGTGGGTACGTCCAGCCTACGCCGCAGTATCGGCGGTAGTACGCTGTCTAGGTCATATTCATAGTTAAATTAAATCTAGCTCATTCACAATATTATAAGTAGGCAAAGATAATAACAGAAAAAGGAATGCTAAGATTTCATAAACAAAATATGACAAATAGATCCACAGTTTATTACAGAACTAGAAGATAAATCGGAGACAAACCCGAGTACTGTGCTGAAAGAAAAATACTAACTAACTGGCTACAACTCCTCAAAAGTAGTCTCCTGAGTAGGAACAGGCTCCTCAAATGTATCATCTGCTATGCCATATGGGCCATAAAAGGTGGGGGCATAGTCCTCATCATCGCCTAATATCAACGGATCCAGTCAGGAAAGGAGCAAAGTACCAAATGCACAACAAAGATTAAACTAAATATTTATGACAAGTAGGAAAAAACTGACTAAACATCACGATAAGAACATGCACAATAAGTAGTGAAATTAACTAAGAGTTAAGCACTAAAAATCAGGAATATAAGTAAAACATGATTAATTGCTATAAACCAGGGACATGAGTAAAACAGGAATATAATGAGACAGAAAAATGGAACTACAACAAGACAAGAAACTATGTGTGTGTAATTGTGTATTTAGAATACATAGTTGGCAATGTAGGGGGTTATAAGGCTAATCCGGCATGTCATAGACGGCTATTAGTCAGGAATAATCGAGATCCGACTGATGGTACAGTCGTGTACCAACAGCTATTAGTCAGGATAGGGGGAAAGGTAAACTACATGCCTCCTAGTATTCTCCCACCCGACACGAAAAGCAAGACATAAAATCCAAATCCTAACACTAAGTGTAATCATCAATGGTACTAGTAGAGCAAGGAATTAATTATCATAATATAAAGATTAAACTTGAAGTGCAGGTACTTGCCTGATGTTTGGATTCCACTACGGTTCTGTTCTCGGGGAAATTTCTAGAAATGTGTCCGGATGCTGAAATAAACATTACCATCATGCTCAGAAGATATCAAATAGCTAGAAACGCCTGTCCTTGAGTCCAATTTGGAGACAAGGGCAAAAACGGCAATTTTGGGTCAAAACGGGGTCCGCATGTGGGCCCGCTTTGCACCGAAAAATGTATCAGGGTCAAAGGTCTCCAAATTCACCAAACTTAGTGTCAACAGGTCAGGAAAGATGATACGAACCCAACGGAACTTCCAGAATTTGATTCCGATGAGTCGATCACAAAATCGCCCGTCGAGCGGGGCCTGTGGGGCCCACGACACGCGATTTCGTCAACGTTCTCAGAATCGAACCAAACTTGGGTCACAGGACCAGCGTATCGCTACGAGTCTGATGGCACAAGTTTTGTTTTAATCCAACGTGTGTACAGAAAGTTAGGACGTGATTCAGAAAAGGCGGATACGGGGCGGTGTCCGCGGATACGCGTTGATCCCGGTGTGCACGCACACCCGAATCGACTTCCATGAAATTCCACACGTCCGTATCGACGGCGCGCACGTATCTGTGAAGACCGCGCGCGACCAAGTCATCCCGTTTGGCGGGGCGTACCCAGTTCCGGGGTGATTCGGGTCGTTGTTTTTCCTGTTTTTGGATCGCGATGTGCGATCACCACAGGACGCGATGCCCCGAGCGGTTTGTCGGGGAACCGAGAGGGTCATACAGGCTTCGCAAGGCAATTTACGGAATTGAAAACGGGGCAGCGAAGAGAAAGTTACACGTACCTGAACAGGGTCAGAAAACCCGAAGATAACCGTGTCCGACACGTGTCCGACACAGAAAATTAGGGTTAGGGTTAGGGTTTGGGTTTCTCCGGCGGATCGGGCGGCACTGCGACGGGGAGGCCGGCTGGGGGCGTTGGTGCAGCTGCTGGCGGCTGCTACTGCTGGACGCCGGAGGGGAGGAGGAAGGAGGAGGAGAGGGCCGGGGGCAGCACGGCGAGGCGAGGCGGTGGCGCGGCGAGTGCTGGAGGGTGGCCAGCGGTCTAGGATTGGCCGGAGAAGAGGAAAGGGGGGGTTCTTATAGGAAGGGAAGAGGGAGAGGGGAGGCCGGGTTAGGCGGAGGGAGAGGGGGACACCTTGGCCGGGGAGGCGTGGGGCGAGCCGGACGGAGCGGCGAGCGGCGCAGCGCCGGACGCGGGCACGGGGGCTGGGTCGTGGGGGTGAGGGTGAGCGGGGTAGCGGGTCGGGCGGCGGGTGGACCCGACCCGACCCGATAGGGAATTGGGCTGGGCCGGACCGAGGGTTTGGGCCGGGTTTATGGGCTGGGTCGGGTTTATTATATTAAATAAATAATTAAATGAAATAAATAAATAATTAATTAATTAATTAATTAAATATAATAGTGTTTAGGTGTTTTAAAATAGGTCCGGGGTCCAATAAATTCCAGAAAAATTACCCTAAGTCCAGTTTTTCATTTTACACCCAAAAATTTTATTTTTATAATATTTTAATATTATTTATTATCAATAAAAAATCATTTAATAATTAAAACCTTGACTTTAATTACAGAAAAAATCCCAAAAAATTCCAGAAAATTATATAAAATCCAAATTTAGAATTCTTGCAAAATCAGGGGATTTACAATCTACCCAACTTATAAAAATTTCATCCTCGAAATTAAAATTAAGCCATAATCTGTTAATCCTTCATGTACATAAGGCAAGTCAATCGCAATCTCCTTGCGATAATTAAAATCCTAATCATATCCACTGCAATCACTTCAAGGTTAAGATGACTACTGTTCCAATCAAATTCAACCTATGGTTATCACTTCTTACTTTCTCAAATTATCCACAGGCAAATTTTAAATTAAGTCCATATAACATCTTCAAAATACGCTTATAAATTTGCCTCACGATTCTAACTATCATAATTTCCTTTAGAAGTGATTCGAGTCCAATAGTATTCCCATTTTTAACTTTTTAATTTCTATTCACATCCTCAATATTCTAACTAGGTAGTCCAACCATCGAACTTTTAATTCTTAATTTGAATCATCAAATTGAAAAATAATTTAAATGTAGTCCACCAATGTTCAAGTCTGAAATTCTATATTTTTTTTTCTCTAGATTTTCAAAATTAGAATGGCTTGAACCTCTCCCAATCTAATCTTACTCGGTCACAATCTAAAAGAAATTTATCTTGAGTTGACAATGCACTGCTACCCAACTTAGAATTTACCCATCCATCACATAAGGCTATATACCTTAAGAAAATATTCCTTAATATGTTTACTCATGTCATTCAATCCTCGAAACTTCAACGCCGATCATATCACATATGATATATCCTTAATTACAAAAGGATAATCCTCAAGCATGTGATCGGCCTATGGGACATATCTAGTATTCTCTGTGTATCAAACTTATACCAAGCACGAGGTTTCGTCTTTCTGAAATAAGGGAAGACGAAGATCAATAATAAAGAGTTCAAGGGAGGGGTAATAGAATAGAAGTGTCGGGATCAAGACGTTTAAAGAATTTAAATGGGAATTGTCAAAGCAGTTGTGGATTGAATCCTATCTTGGTAATTCCTATTCACATGCTCGTATTAATACAGTTATGTAACCGATACGATATGCTCAGACATGTCTAGGGCAAGTATATTTGTCTACTATTCACTACATATCTCAATCCACGTAAGGTATTATTTCGAAGGGCGAATCAAGCGCACTATGGTTGATCAGACCGTAATACACTGATTCTAAAATATATTATTGTGGGCCTCCCCAATAATACACTTGTCATGAACAAGCTCGATAAAGAGTAAGCTTGCAAAACTAGGCTATAAAATAGCAGCATAAGTCAAGTACAGCAAAATTAAGTGCGCTAGATGATGATGAAAGAAGGTACAAATTATTTAAGTTCATAAAACAACACACAATAAGCACAATAACAAAAGACTCTACAATCTCTACAGTTATCAAATATAAAAGCATACCAGGTTATTAGCAAGTTCAAAATTACTAGGTTGGGACTGAGGTCACAAACCAATAGGCATGAGCTAAACAATACTAGAAACGGTATCTACGAATCACTTACGCGCATTAGCTGCTCCAAGAGTCTGTGCGTTCTCCACGGTCATCGTGAGGGCTCTCGAGGCATGTTATTGAGCTGATTGTCCTCCATCCACTAGTGTTACTTCATCTTCGTTGGTTACCACAGCATCTCGTGGTGATCTTGCAGGAATCTCGTCGTTCGCTTGTGAATCCATAACTCTGCAACCAAAATAAATAATAAGAGGTGCACAAGAATCAAGACAGGATGCAAGTCAAGGAATTAATTCGAGATAGATGTCAAGAATGATTCAAGCAAGTGGATGAGATCCTAAAACTTATCCTATTCTTACTGCAGGCTTGTTTGGTCCCTAAGTTAAAACCGAACAATTTAGTCGTAGACCTGCATGGGCCACCACAAAAACGTGTCACGACCCGCACCCGGATATTCAGGCACGAGTACGTGGGTACGTCCAGCCTACGCCGCAGTATCGGCGGTAGTACGCTGTCTAGGTCATATTCACAGTTAAATTAAATCTAGCTCATTCACAATATTATAAGTAGGCAAAGATAATAATAGGAAAAGGAATGCTAAGATTTCATCAACAAAATGTGACAAACAGATCCACAGTTTATTACAGAACCAGAAGATAAATCGGGGACAAACCCGAGTACTGTGCTGAAAGAAAAATACTAACTAACTGGCTACTCCTCCTCAAAAGTAGTCTCCTGAGTAGGAACAGGCTCCTCAAATGTATCATCTGCTACGCCATATGGGCCATAAAAGGTGGGGGCATAGTCCTCATCATCGCCTAATATCAACGGATCCAGTCAGGAAATGAGCAAAGTACCAAATGCACAACAAAGATTAAACTAAATATTTATGACAAGTAGGAAAAAACTGACTAAACATCATGATAAGAACATGCACAATAAGTAGTGAAATTAACTAAGAGTTAAGCACTAAAAATCAGGAATATAAGTAAAACAGGATTAATTGCTATAAACCAGGGACATGAGTAAAACAGGAATATAATGAGACAGGAAAATGGAACTACAACAAGACAAGAAACTATGTGTGTGTAATTGTGTATTTAGAATACATAGTTGGCAATATAGGGGGTTATAAGGCTAATCCAGTACGTCATAGACGGCTATTAGTCAGGAATAATTGAGATCCGGCTGATGGTACAGTCGTGTACCAACAGCTATTAGTCAGGACAGGGGGAAAAGGTAAACTACACGCCTCCTAGTATTCTCCCACCCGACACGAAAAGCAAGACATGAAATCCAAATCCTAACACTAAGTATAATCATCAATGGTACTAGTAGAGCAAGGAATTAATTATCATAATATAAAGATTAAACTTGAAGTGCAGGTACTTACCTGATGTTTGGATTCCACTACGGTTCTGTTCTCGAGGAAATTTCCAGAAATATGTCCGGATGCTGAAATAAATATTACCATCATGCTCAGAAGATATCAAATAGCTAGAAACGCCAGTCCTTGAGTCCAATTTGGAGAAAGGGCAAAAACGATAATTTCGGGTCAAAACGGGGTCCGCATGTAGGCCCGCTTTGCACCGAAAAATGTATCAGGGTCAAAGGTCTCCAAATTTACCAAACTTAGTGTCAACAGGTCAGGAACGATGATACGAACCCAACGAAACTTCCAGAATTTGATTCCGATGAGCCGATCACAAAATCGCCCGTCGAGCGGGGCCTACGGGGCCCACGACACGCGATTTCGTCAACGTTCTCAGAATCGAACCAAACTTGGGTCACAGGACCAGCGTATCGCTATGAGTCCGATGGCATAAGTTTCGTTTTAATCTGACGTGTGTACAGAAAGTTAGGACATGATTCAGAAAAGGCGGATACGGGGCGGTGTCCGCGGATACGCGTTGATCCCGGTGTGCACGAACACTCGAATCGACTTCCGCGAAATCCCACACGTCCGTATCGACAGCGCGCACGTATCTGTGAAGACCGCGCGCGACCAAGTCATCCCGTTTGGCGGGGCATACCCAGTTCCGGGGTGAATCGGGTCATTGTTTTTCCTATTTTTGGATCGCGGTGTGCGATCACCACAGGACGCGATGCCCCGAGCGGTTTGTCCGGGCACCGAGAGGGTCATACAGGCTACGCAACGCAATTTACAAAATTGAAAACGGGGCAGCGAGGAGAAAGTTACACGTACCTGAACAGGGTCAGAAAACTCGAAGATAACCGTGTCCGACACGTGTCCGACACGTGTCCGACACAGGAAAAATAGGGTTAGGGTTAGGGTTTAGGTTTCTATGACGGATTGGGCGGTACTACGGCGGGGAGGTCGGGCGGGCACTAGGGCGCTGCACGGCGGCTATGGCGCGGAGGCGGCGCGGCGGCGCGGCGGCTCGAGGCGGGCGGCGGCCGGAGGCGTTGGCGTCGGTGCAGCTGCTGGCGGCTGCTACTGCTGGATGCCGGAGGATAGGAGGAAGGAGGAGGAGAGGGCCGGGGGCAGCACGGCGAGGCGAGGCGGTGGCGCGACGAGTGCTGGAGGGTAGCCGGCTGTCTAGGGTTGGCCGGAGAAGAGGAAAGGGGGGGTTCTTATAGGAAGGGAAGAGGGAGAGGGGAGGCCGGGTTAGGCGGAGGGAGAGGGGGACGTCGTGGCCAGGGAGGCGTGGGGCGAGCCGGACGGAGCGGCGAGCGGCGCGGCGCCGGACGCGGGCACGGGGGCTGGGTCGTGGGGGTGAGGGTGAGCGGGTAGCGGGTAGCGGGTCGGGCGGCGGGTGGACCCGACCCGACCCGATAGGGAATTGGGCTGGGCCGGACCGAGGGTTTGGGCTGGGTTTATGGGCCGGGCCGGGTTTATGTTATTAAATAAATAATTAAATGAAATAAATAAATAAATAATTAATTAATTAATTAATTAAATATAATAGTGTTTAGGTGTTTTAAAATAGGTCCGGGGCCCAATAAATTCCAGAAAAATTACCCTAAGTCCAGTTTTTTATTTTACACCCAAAAATGTTATTTTTGTAATATTTTAGTATTATTTATTATCATTAAAAAATCATTTAATAATTAAAACCCTGATTTTAATTACAGAAAAAATCCTAGAAAATTCCAGAAAATTGTAAAAAATCCAAATTTAGAATTCTTACAAAATCAGGGGGTTTACAGTGACATAATGTCGCGTCTTCTGAATGACAAACATTAAGGCCAAGCATTTTTTTCTACTAGATTGTACCTGTGTTCAGCTCCGACCATCATCCTGCTTAAATAGTAGATAGCCTGTTCATGACCCTCATCGTTCTTCTGTGCGAGGAGAGCTCCTAAAGAATGATCCATTGCTCGAACATACAGCAAAAATGGTGTTCCTATGACGGAAGGCACCAGAACTGGAGGATTAGTAAGATAGCATTTGATGTCATTAAGCGCTTGCTGACAGGCTTCGTCCCATACAAATGACACACATTTTCTTTATAAGGTAAGAAAAAGGTTGACATCTCCCCGAGAGTTTGGATATGAATCTCCTGATATAAGCCAGACGACCTTGAAATCCTCTGAGTTCCCTCAGATTACGAGGTGGTCGCATTTCTAAGATGGCCTTCACTTTATCAGGGTCCACTTGAAGCCTTTAGCGGTAATGACAAATCCCAGAAATTTGCCACTGGATACACCAAGAAAGGACTTTGTAGGATTCATTTTGAGTTGGTGTTGGCGCATCAACTCAAACACTATCTTCAAGTCTTGGATGTGATTATCCTTGATACAGCTTTTGACAGCTATATCATCCACGTAACATTCTACCGTCTTGCGTAAGTGCTCATGGAATATGTTACGCATAGCTCGCTGATACATAGCCCCGGCATTTTTCAGTCCGAAGGGCATGACTGTGTAGCAATATACCCCCAGAGGCATCCGGAAGGCAGTATGCTTCTCATCTTCAGGATTCATCTTAATCTGATTATATCCTGAGAATCCGTCCATGAAAGATATGCGCTCAAAACCGCATGTATTATCGATCATGAAGTCTGTAATAGGAAGAGGGAACTCATCTTTAGGACAGGCTGCATTCAGATCTCGGAAGTTGATGCAAACACGCACTTTCCTACTTTTCTTCATGACTGGGACAACATTGGCGACCCAGTCAGGATGTTATTCTTCCTGGATGAACCCACAGGCTATCAGGTTCTTGATTTCAGCTTCAATGGCATCCATCATATCCGGACGGAACTGGCGTTGGTGCTGCTTTACAGGCTTTGAATTGGGCAGTATGTTGAGTTTATGGGTAGCCACTTTTGGATCAAGACCTGGCATATCCTCATAATTCCACGCAAAGACATCGATATATTCTTTAATCAACTGGATCATTTCTTCCCTTTCTTCTTTGGAAAGATTGTTACTGATAAATATCGGCTTTGGTGAAATTTTATCCCCAACATCAACTTGGATAACTTTATCTTCAGTGGGAGGTTCCCTCTGCTCGAACCTAAGTTCCCATTGTGTATCCATCTCCTGTGCCCATGAGTCATTTTCAAACAGTTCAGATTCTTGTTCGTCTGCTTCGAGAGAATCTGTCAATACCGTATTTACTGATGATGCTCATTCGAGATTAGCATGTGAGCCGGAGGACGATGAGTCATCTTGAGAAGAGGAAAAGATATCCTCACTTGACTCCAAAGTTGCAAAGAAAGTGGTATACCCTAACCCAAAATGAGTTCGTTGACAGTAGGGATCACCGTGCAACGGCATTCGTCTGCCTTTCCCATAGTTGAGACCTGGTTTCAGCTTTAAGTCATAACCCATACTTTGCATAATCTTCAAATCTTGTGGGCTATATCTATGAACCTGCATTTTCCCAACATCGGACTCGTAGGAATCTTCTTGTACAGTCGGTTTGTTGCGCATGCGACCGAAGACTATTGGATACTGATTGCTGTGAGTAGGTAGGACAATAAAGATAGAATCCTCATGTGGCCCATATGTCGTGATGACATTAGATGTTGATGCTACTTCCCACACATACAGATGATAGGAGTCTATAGCTTCCAAGAATTTTTGTGCTATAGGTTCTGTATCGTTATGGGGAGAGGATTCCTGATTTAGAATTTGAGCGTCGGTATACTGAAAAAGAGAATCTTTATTATCGTCAGAAACCACGTTCCGGGTTGTATTTACATCAGTCGGCTGCTTGTTACGCCGGAGGTTGATGACCAAAGGTGGAGGCTTCTGGTTCAAAGTGATCACTAGGGGATCACCTCCTTCTCCTGATTTGGTTTTGTTCAAGTGGATAGCCATGGGTTCCATGACTTTCGGACGGGTAGTCTGCCCTTTCACCTGGATCGATAGGGGTTGCTCGGCAGAGGGTTCTTCTGGCTCCCGGTGGGATTCCTCTTTCATCTTACCTAACACCTCCTTCATGTAGTCTTGGGTGTATAACATGGCATCAGAATAGTAGGACTCTACCCCTTTGAATGGGTTAAGGTCAGCAAACTCCATTTGTACTGTTCCTTGGGCGTCTACATATTTGAAGCATTGATGTAGAGTCGAAGGAACAATGTTGTGATCGTGGATCCATGGTCTGCCCAGCAGAATGTTGTAGGACACCTCCGAATCGATGACGTAGCATGTAGCCACTGATCTAAGGTCACCAATTTGGATCCTCAGACGAATCTTCCCCAACGGCTTACTTTTCCTGGTGTTGAAGCCCACGATTGTAGTGGTGGTGTTAGCCAGTTCGCAGGTAAGAATCCTCAGCGGTCTGAGCAGACTATGAGGGATAATGCTGATCGATGATCCCGGATCTATGTGAATCTGGTCTACCTCCATGGAACCGACGTATCCAGTGTAATAGAGGGGCCTGTCATGCTTGTTATGTGTCACTACCGTATTTTCTAGAAAAGGGTATTTTGGTCATTTTATAATTAATTAAATATTGTGCATGTTAAATATTTATTTATTGTATTATTTATTTATTATTAGCATCTTAGATTTATTTTTGGACTTGTTTTAGTGGACCTAACTAGTTAGAATAGATCCATGGACCAACATATATTAATTGTTAGAATTTAGCCCAACTAGAAAGTCCATTAATTAGGAGGATGATTAAATTAATTAAACCATTAGACTAGAAGCCTCCCTCCTTAATTAATTTATTCATGAGAGGCCCCAAGGGGTATTTTAGAATTTATATAGTAGCTTGAGGGAGGGGGCAAGTGAGGCCTATATAAAGGGGATGAAAACTTTCTCTCTCTTCATTTTTCATTCCAAATCTATATCTAGAATTTTTCTCAACCAAATTTCATCAAATCTCTACCAAATTTTCACCCAATTACTTCTCAAATCTTGGAGACTAGAAGAGTAAGGATCTAGAAGGAGGAAGCAAGGATCTACAAGGAGGAGCAAGGATCTACAAGTTGGAAGCTAATTTCACCAATTTTGGAGGTTTCATTGGGAATCCATCTCCCAATAGGTATAATTTAGTTTTTACCCTTAAAATAGCTTCTAAATCTGAGATTTAATCATGAATAATCAACCCATATGTATGTACTACCCATAGGATTTGGTTTTGTGTTCATAGGAGACCTATGGAGAAAGTTATGGTGCTTTTTGTATCAATTTTGGGGGAATTCCAAAAATAACTTTTGTTGTGTGTGTCAATTGATCCTAGAGATCAATTTAGCATATGTTTATGTGTTTGGGGATAGTGTCGTATCCATAATTGGGTACGTGTAGGTCGTATCCCAATAATTTGGTGATACGTGTTATTTTGGGGGGTTTTCCTCCGACACGGGACTTTGTACATGTCGTATTTTGACACGGACACATAGATCTACATTTGACACTTTGTTTTGTTTATAAATATTATATGTGATTTGTTTGTGTCCTTCGGGGTACAATTGGATGTGTGGTGGACTCGTGTCGCATGCGTATCCTAGATCTAGTGGGATACGGTATGATACTCTCTGTCACGCCCCAGTCCCAAAATACGTAGGACTAGGAACACGTAAGCATGCCAGCCGTATGGATATGGCAACTCCAATATATGGAAACCAAACCCATACGTACGCTGTAATATGAATATAAAATCCACAAGTGGTATAAACATATGTCACAAGTCACAGGGTACAATCTAAATCTCATCCACAGAAAATCAATATAAATGAATAACCAGCATTTATATAACTAGATCTCAACATAAGTATCTAAGGATGATAGTTGGATGGAAATAAATTCACTACCAACTCGAATGTAAGAGCAAATACAAAATAAGTACAACACAACAACACCATATAAGTATACCAGCTATCGATCACGGCTCGAAGAGAAGACATCCACGAAGCATATACAACCATCCAAATCTGTGCTCCTGCAAATACTCAAGAACAGATACACCTGGCAGCGGACCAGGTCCTCAGAGGGACGTAACAAGATACAGAAAAGTGAGCCAACTTGAATACAGTAAACATGTATATTATTTGAAAATAAATAAGTACGCTGTACAAGACATCTATATGAATGCAAATGAGGACATTTTTTGACGTATGGGCAAGGGTAGGCTACTCGATCTACCTCACAACTCACACACACGCCAATGGACATCAGAAATCGACATACCGCGGGGGTAGCGACCAGCGAGACTCCAAAAATCGACAAACCGCGGGGGTAGCGACCAGCGCGACACACGCCCGTAGTGCGAGCTATATACTACGGTTTACCAGAGTGGTTAAAAGCCCATACTCCTAATGATTGTCCTCTCATGATACTAGGTGCCATGTGTGTGTCAACATATCTAATATATAGTATGACTGAAAGAAACTACACATGCAATAAATAAACAGAAATACAATAAATATAAAGAAATATACTAAGCATGCAAAATACTGTAAGCAATTTGGCAAGGTATCTTGCCTGGTCTGAAAAGAATGAAGTCCCAACTCAAGGCGTCGTTCGATCTACCCGTCACATAAATTAAACAAGTTAGGTTACAAAAGTGGATAAATAGGTTCCTCTATTTAATCTATTTTAATTCTGAATAAAATAACCTAAAATAGTATTTTAATCTTATTATAATCTAATTTTATTGTTAAACCCTAATTTTGTCCAAAGAACTGAATTTTATCAACTCGAGACTCATGGCACGCAAATCGAGGCGATCTGTTGACCGAAAAGTCAACCGACACAAACTCAACTTTCATGCATGATTTCCTATAGATTTCAGTGTCAAAAACATGCTGAACTTTACAGCTCGTCCAAATTCAAATTCGTTTGGGAATTATGGCACATACAAATTTTGTATTGTGCACCGATGATTAAATTCTAACCTAGAAGTTCTACAAAATTAATAGTATATAAATACTTCGAATTAAATTCTGGGAAAAATATATGTCGATTATCTCGACATTAAATTTTCGAAAATTTAAACGGTTCATGATTCTGATTCCGGATTCTCCCGAAATTGTAAAAACATCAAAACACGTCTATTTTCGGACATGCTGTGCTCTACGAATTTTCCAGAATTTAATACTAATAATTTCGAAAAACAATTTATATAATCAGAAATCTAACCTCAATATCTTTCTAACGCAAGAAACTAGGGCTCGTTTGGAGTCCGGAGCTATGCGCAATGGCTTCTGGAAAATAAAGGAAACCTAGATGGCAATTCTCCAAAATCTCTCTCTAAAATAATGGGATAATTAGGGTTATCATATTATATATATAGAGAGATGTACCTGCGGCTGAATAGATATCTATAGGCTGACACATGTCAAAATATGATTGGATGGTTTTATTTATATTATTTATTTTTGATTTGCCTTTATCAAAACATTATTTAAGTCATTTTAAATCTAAATAACTCCAAATAAATATTAAAAATAATCATAAAAATCTGGAAAAATTACAGAAAATATATTTTGAATCCAAAAACCCTAAAAAAATACTTGAAATAATTTTATGTTCATAGGTTTTCTACTATAATTAGGAGAAGCTCTAAACATTAGTTTCACCCATATAACTAAAAATAAATACTAAAATTATTCCAAAAATTCTGAAATAATTCCAGAAAATATATAATAATATTATAAATGCTAGAAAATAACGTAGGTTCATTCTATATTTCTGGAATTGCACAATAAATTCCACAATTCCTAAACATTAGTTATTAGCCTAATTATTCCCAATAAATACTAAAAATACTCAGAAAATTTCCAAACAATTCTAGAAAATATATGTGACTATTTAGAACCTAAAATAAAATTTTGGGATATTTTTAGTTAAGTTTGAATATAAAATAAATTCTTCAAAGTCCTAAAAAATTAGTGTTACTAGTTTTTAATTAACTAAAAATTATGGAAAAAATCCCAATAATCTAAAATAGCCTAAAAATAATTCTAAATAAATATTTATATAAGTAAATATACTAAAAAAAATTATTTTCTAATTAACTAATAGAATACTCTAAATAAATTCAACATCCATAATAAATATAATAATATAAAATATACATAAAATACATATTTTGGGTGAGAGAGTTTACACTCTCCAATTGTCGTGTGTTTATGTGTAGATCTAATTAATTGTGCTTTAATTCTTGAATTATAATTGTGTATGTATCTATATATATTATATATATTATGTATATTTATTATAGTGTTTATTGTATCATAGATCTATGTATTATATATGTATTAATAGAATATATATTATGTAGCTTTCTTCTACATGCATTAATATATATGTTATAATGTATGTTAAGGATGTAAATATATTTATATGTTTTATATAATATATGCGTATATTTAATTAAGTAATTAGATTATTTATAGTTATTATATAATTATTTATATATATATATATATATATATATATATATATATATATATATATATATATATATATATATGTAGATATATATATATGTAGATATATATTTATAAGTGGTAGCATATGTATATATAATATAGTAGATATATTTATATGTGGTTATATATATATATAGTTATATTATATATTGTTATGTATTTATATTATTGTATGATTATATATATGTATACATATATGTATAGTTATATATACATATTACTATATGTGTGTGTGTATGTTACTATGTGGTATTTTATACAATTTACTATATATAAGTGTATGTATAGTTATATATAGTTTTATATGTATATCGTATAAATATATATTATGGGTTACATATATGTATTTAAATATATATTATATAAATATATATTGTGGGTTATATATATGTATTTAAATATATATTGTATAAATATATATTATGGGTTATATATATGTATTTAAATATATATTGTATAAATATATATGGTGGGTTATATATATATGTATTTATATATATATATGGTAATTAATATATATATAAATATGTTCCTAATTGCTATTTGTATTATAGTATACTATATATGTATATATTTAGTTGTAGCATATAAATTTATTAGAATGGTTAGTATATTTTAGTTATCAATTGTTATGAGTATCTTTTATATATTATATATTTGTAGGTATGTATGTACGTATATATGTATTAATAGTTAGTGTGTAGTTGGTAGTTAGTATTATTCTATTAGTACATACTAGAGTTATATTGGATTGATATATGTAATTATTGATGGGTAGTTAGTATATATATGAGATTTTGGCAAATACCTTGAGATACTAAGGTAAGTATCAAGATATACCAAGGTATGAGTAGTAGGTATTGGCATAAGTAATAGGATAGTTGTAAACTAATTATGGGTTGGTATTAAGGTAACTAAAATAAGGTATATAGTATTATATAAATATTAAATAAATAGTAGTTTATAATTATTGTTGGGTAGTTAGTATAAATAAGGTTTTGAATTTACCTTGAGATGCCAAGGTATGTATCAAGGTATTGGAGGATAATCAAGGTATTGGGTTTGGATATCAAGATACAGGTTTAGTATTACGATACCAAGTTGGTTCGAAACCAAGGTATCCATTTAGCATTTGTAATTAGGATTTTATATATATAATATTGTTTGATATGTACATATGTGTTATATTTATCCCTTGTTTGCGTATCCTGAGATACGGTATCTTAGTATCCTAAGATGTAGCTTGTATGGCCTAGATTCATAGTGTGTGAGCCCAATATCTTTGAGTTAGACTCATGTAACCTAGAAATAGGTAGTTGACCATAATTTGACTATAGTTGACCATAGTTGACTTAGAGTTGACCTAGTTTGACTTTTGACTTAGAAATGACTTTATGACCTAGAAAGTTGACTAGTTTAATTTATTTCTCTTTCCCAAAACTTGTATTAATATAATATTTCATATATAGGTCTGTGACACCAGTTCGGACATTATTTTTCATTATTTGCTCTGGACCACAGGCGAGTACATTCTCTGATAGTTTCCATTATTTGATTACCACTATAATTCAAGTATTTAGAAATGTTACTTATGATTCTTGACACGATGGTACACGGATTGGTATTATTATTGGATCGTCGGTCATGGGATGTTACCTTGATTATGAAGATGGTATTGGATACTGTCCTTGTTGATATTGGATAACATTGAATATTGTAGATTAAACATTGGATATATTGGCTAGTGACGTGTCATGATTCGATCCATCATATCAGTCGGGGCTGGAAAATACCAATTAAATATGTGATCAAGAAACTATCGGCTAGTAGTGTAATCATTGGCTACTAACTAACCATGCAATTCACGTATGGTTTAGTTAGCTCCTTAGTGTAATCATTGAATCTCCCAGGCCAATCACATATTTAGTTAGTATCTCAAATCACATAGTTATTGTAGATTCCATTATTCAGTTCATTGATTACCTTGTTCTATTCTGACATTATAGTTCATTCCTTTATTCTTGTACGCATTGATTATATTCTGTTGTTAGTATTGCCTATTCTTTCATTGTTCTTGATTATTAGTTATATCCTCATCGTAGATAGCATCTTCTATTCTACTGCTTTATAGTTTTTGTCAATTAATTGGAACTGCTATTGGGTTGTACTTCGCTCCATTCCTGACTGAAAAACATTTTTCAGAGGATCCGGGAGATTGGTGTCCGATATACTACGGACCTCAGCCTATAGATGGTGCAGACTTGGACCCACTAGTTCTGGAGTGACTGCGAGAGATTTAGCCGGATTCACTAGTTAACATAGTTAGTTCTCTTTAGCATTTTAGTACCGGATTTGTTTCCGGCATATATTTGTGTTTGGATATTATTTCTATTTGTTGTTGTTATATTAACTTCATAGTTATGTTAGACTTCTTTGATATCTTCTCGTGCCATAGTAATGTGATTGAGTATTGTGTTGAACTAAGTTGATTATACTCTCATCTTGGAGTTGAGATATTATTGGAGGTTTATGCTTTATAGTGAGATAATTAGATAGTATAGTTGACCAAGACAGCGTTCTACCGCCGATGCTGCGACGTAGGCTGGGTGTTATTCCCGACTTGCATTCCTACACCGGGTGCGGGTCGTGACACATTTTTAGTGGTGGCCCATGCAGGTCAGGCTTCACAATATTGCGATATCGTGGTAGTACGATGACTTAGTTGTACTACTGTGAGCCTGCGATAGGATATTGGACATAAGATACTAGGAAGAGAGAGGGATACTCAATCACAACTAGGAATTCCAATCTGAATTGAATTGCTACTTTTGATTCCTTCTGAATACCTTTGTCCTTCCTTGATGATATCTTATCTTGTGTCGAATTGATCTTCTTTGTTTCGATCTGTCTTTAGGATGCCGCCGAAGACTAGATCCCATCGATCGGGAGCAGTTTTTGCGAGGTCTGCCACCTCTCAATCTTTCACTCAGGCAGTAGGGTTTATACCTCCTATGACATCAATTCATGTAGGAGTCTTGGCTGCCTTCGAGGGTTCTCCTCCACCTGTTCCGAGGACTACTCCAGTTGCTTCAGAGGGACTTCTACCACCTCCATTTTTAGGAGATACCGCGCCGATGGTTGCACTGTTTAGAGAGATGATGGAATTACAGAGGGCAAAGATAGAAGCCTAGCACAGGCAGTCAGATTTGATGCGACAGAGTATGGGAAACGCCCATCAGATAGCTATAACAGCAGTTCAGAAAGAGGCTCCTCCACAGCCATAGGATATTCAGATCAAGCCAGGCAAAATTTAAAATTTCAAGAAGCTTGAGCCTCGAGTTTTCAAGGGTACAGAAGGTATAGTCTATGCTGACGATTGGCTTGAAGATATCGAGCGACTCATGAAGGTGTCCCGTCTTGCGGAGGATCTGAAGGTTGAGGCGGTAGGACTTCAACTGTTCGACGTTGCCCGCACTTGGTTCAGGAATGAGCCAATTCTTACTGCTGCGGGGCAGTCTTGGGAGATATTCAAGGATCTCTTTAAGAAGAAGTCTTTTTTTTAGGAAAGGGGCCAAAACCCATTCTTTGCTCGGACGGACAGATTGGAATTAGGAAGGCAATTTGAGAGCCTTACACAAGGAAGCATGTCCGTAGAGGAGTATGCCGCAGAGTTCGGGAGGCTGAGCCAATTTGCGGAGTACTTGGTGAGAGAGCCAGAAGTTCGGGCTATCCGTTTTCGTGAGGGTCTGAATTGGGAAGTGAAGATTCTCATTCCGTCTTTCTACGAGACGTATTCTGAGATACTTTCGGAGGAACGCAAGGTCGAGCGGGAGTGGAACTTGAAGCCGAAGAGGGACCGTGATATGTTTGGGGGTGACAGTAGCAGTGCGGGACAGACAAAGAGGCCGCGGTTCCAGCAACAGCATTTTCCAGTACAATTTGGAGCCTATCAGCAGCAATATCAGATGCCATAAACTATTGTTGCTCCAGTACAAGCTCCAGTACAACAGATACCACAGCAGCCTCAGAGACAGGTGCAACAAGCTCCTCAATGCACCTATTGCAAGAAGACTAGGCACACTTGGGAGATGTGCCGGAAGAGACTTGGAGCATGCTTACATTGTGGATCAATGGAGCATATGGTGAAGGATTGTATCTGGACAATTCAACGTCCAGGCCAGGATGCCGATCGAGGGCAGAAAGGTGGAGTTAGACGACCTGTAGCACCACAGATTGCTCATCACCCGCAGAGGGAGCTACCTCAGCAGGAGGGAGCATTTGCGATGACGGTCGAGGAGACCAATACTACAGGTGATGGATTAGAGAGTCTATTCTTTCTTTCTGTTCCTTTCATCTATTTTGATTGATTGATTCTTTAGTACCTTTTGGATGCTTGTGTTATATAGTTAGTGTAGCTATAGAATACCCTGACAGAGACAACAGTAATAAGACAGGTGAAGACCATGACCATGCATGTTATTCTTTGCATAGGACTGTTCTTAGTGAGATAAGACCTTATTAGACTATGATTGCTGGGGGTTTGACCTAGAAGGAGTACGATCACCCTTAAATTTTGAGGACGAAATTATTTTAAGGGGCATAGACTTGTCACTACCGTATTTTCTAGAAAAGGGTATTTTGGTCATTTTATAATTAATTAAATATTGTGCATGTTAAATATTTATTTATTTTATTATTTATTTATTATTAGCATGTTAAATTTATTTTTTGGACTTATTTTAGTGGACCTAACTAGTTAAAATAGATCCATGGACCAACATATATTAATTGTTAGAATTTATCCCAACTAGAAAGCCCATTAATTAGGAGGATGATTAAATTAATTAAACCATTAGACTAGAAGCTTCTCTCCTTAATTAATTTTTTCATGAGAGACCCCAAGGGGTATTTTAGAATTTACATAGTAGCTTGAAGGAGGGGGCAAGTGAGACCTATATAAAGGGGATGAAAACTTTCTCTCTCTTTATTTTTTATTCCAAATCTAGATCTAGAATTTTTCTCAACCAAATTTCATCAAATTTCTACCAAATTTCCACCCAATTACTTCTCAAATCACCATTGGAGACTAGAAAAGCAAGGATCTAGAAGGAAAAAGCAATAATCTATAAAGAGGAGCAATGATCTACAAGTTGGAAGCTAATTTCACCAATTTTGGAGGTTTCATTGGAAATCCATCTCCCAATAGGTATAATTCAGTTTTTTCTCTTAAAATAGCTTCAAAATCTGAGATTTAGTCATGAATAATCAACCCATATGTATGTACTACCCATAGGATTTGGTTTTGTGTTCATAGGAGACCTATGGAGAAAGTTATGGTACTTTTTGTGTCAAATTTGGGGGAATTTCGAAAATAACTTTTGTTGTGTGTGTCAATTGATCCTATAGATCAATTTGGCATATGTTTATGTGTTTGGGGCTAGTGTCGTGTCCACAATTGGGTACGTGTAGGTCGTATCCCAACAATTTGGTGATACGTGTTGTTTTGGGGATTTTCCCTCCGACACGAGACTTTGTACATGTCGTATTTTGACACTGACACATAGATCTATATTTGACACTTTATTTTGTTCATAAATATTATATGTGATTTGTTTGTGTCCTTCGGAGTACAATTAGATGTGTGTTGGACTCGTGTCGCATGCGTATCCTAGATCTAGTGGGATACGGTGTGATACTCTCCAATTATCGTGTGTTTATGTGTAGATCTAATTAATTGTGCTTTAATTATTGAATTATAATTGTGTATGTATCTATATTATATATATATATATATATATTATGTATATTTATTATAGTGTTTATTGTATTATAGATCTATGTATTATATATGTATTAATAGAATATATATTATATAGCTTTCTTCTACATCCATTAATATATATGTTATAATGTATGTTAAGGATGTAAATACATGTATATATTTTATATAATATATGTGTATGTTTAATTAAGTAATTAGATTATTTATAGTTATTATATGATTATATATATATATATATATATATATATATATATATATATATATATATATATATATATGTATGTATGTATGTATGTATGTAGATATATATTTATAAGTAGTAGCATATGTATATATAATATAGTAGATATATTTATATGTGGTTATATATATATAGTTATATTATATATTGTTATGTATTTATATTATTGTATGATTATATATATGTACACATATATGTATAGTTATATATACATATTACTATATGTGTGTGTGTATGTTACTATGTGGTATTTTATAAAATTTACTATGTATAAGTGTACGTATAGTTATATATAGTTTTATATGTATATCGTATAAATATATATTATGGGTTATATATATGTATTTAAATATATATTGTATAAATATATATGGTGGGTTATATATATGTGTATATATATATATATATATATATATATATATATATATATATATATATATATATATATATATATATATATATGGTAATTAATATATATATAAATATGTTCCTAATTGCTATTTGTATTATAGTATACTATATATGTATATATTTAGTTGTAGCATATAAATTTATTAGAATAGTTAGTATATTTTAGTTATCAATTGTTATAAGTATCTTTTATATATTATATATTTGTAGGTATGTATGTACGTATATATGTATTAATAGTTAGTGTGTAGTTGATAGTTAGTATTATTCTATTAGTACATACTAGAGTTATATTGGATTGATATATGTAATTATTGATGGGTAGTTAGTATATATATGAGATTTTGGCAAATACCTTGAGATACCAAGGTAAGTATCAAGATATACCAAGGTATGAGTAGTGGTATTGGCATAAGTAATAGGATAGTTGTAAACTAATTATGGGTTGGTATTAAGGTGACTAAAATAAGGTATATAGTATTATATAAATATTAAATAAATAGTAGTTTATAATTATTGTTGGGTAGTTAGTATAAATAAGGTTTTGAATTTACCTTGAGATGCCAAGGTAAGTATCAAGGTATTGGAGGATAATCAAGTTATTGAGTTTGGATATGAAGATAGAGGTTTAGTATTGCGATACCAAGTTGGTTCGAAACCAAGGTATCCATTTAGCATTTGTAATTAGGATTTTATATATATAATATTGTTTGATATGTACATATGTGTTATATTTATCCCTTGTTTGCGTATCCTGAGATACGGTATCTTAGTATCCTAAGATGTAGCTTGTATGGCCTAGATTCATAGTGTGTGAGCCCAATATCTTTGAGTTAGACTCATGCAACCTAGAAATAGGTAGTGGACCATAATTTGACTATAGTTGACCATAGTTGACTTAGAGTTGACCTAGTTTGACTTTTGACTTAGAAATGACTTTATGACCTAGAAAGTTGACTAGTTTAATTTATTTCTCTTCCCTAAAACTTGTATTAATGTAATATTTCATATATAGGTCTGTGATACCAGTTCGGACATCATTTTTTATCATTTGCTCTGGACCACAGGTGAGTACATTCTCTGATAGTTTCCATTATTTGATTACCACTATAATTCAAGTATTTAGAAATGTTACTTATGATTCTTGACACGATGGTACACGGATTGGTATTGTTATTGGATCGTCAGTCATGGGATGTTACCTTGATTATGGAGATGGTATCGGATACTATCCTTGTTGGTAATGGATAACATTGAATATTGTAGATTAAACATTGGATACATTGGCTAGTGACGTGTCATGATTCGATCCATCATATCAGTCGGGGCGGGGGAAATACCAATTAAATATGTGATCAAGAAACTATCGGCTAGTAGTGTAATCATTGGCTACTAACTAACCATGCAATTCACGTATGGTTTAGTTAGCTCCTTAGTGTAATCATTGAATCTCCCAGGCCGATCACATATTTAGTTAGTATCTCAAATCACATAGTTATTGTAGATTCCATTATTCAGTTCATTGATTACCTTATTCTATTCTGACATTATAGTTCATTCCTTTATTCCTGTACGCATTGATTATATTCTGTTGTTAGTATTGCCTATTCTTTCATTGTTCTTGATTATCAGTTATATCCTCATCGTAGATAGCATCTTCTATTCTACTGCTTTATAGTTTTTGTCAATTAATTAGAACTGCTATTGGGTTGTACTTCGCTCCATTCCTGACTGGAAAATATTTTTCAGAGGATCCGGGAGATTAGTGTCCGACATACTACAGACCTCAGCCTATAGATGGTGCAAACTTGGACCCACTAGTTCTGGAGTGACTGCGAGAGATTTAGCCGGATTCACTAGTTAGCATAGTTAGTTCTCTTTAGCATTTTGGTACCGGATTTATTTTCGACATATATTTGTGTTTGGATATTATTTCTATTTGTTGTTGTTATATTAACTGCATAGTTATGTTAGACTTCTTTGATATCTTCTCGTGCCATAGTAATATGATTGAGTATTGTGTTGAACTAAGTTGATTATACTCTCATCTTGGAGTTGAGATATTATTGGAGGTTTATGCTTTATAGTGAGATAATTAGATAGTATAGTTGACCAAGATAGCGTTCTACCGCCAATGCTGCGGCATAGGCTGGGCGTTATTCTCGACTTGCATCCCTACACCGGGTGCGGGTCATGACATTATGTTTCAACAGCATATCATCTTGAGTGAAAGTGATGTTAGGGACCACTTCCATCACACTATGGCATTGAGGGCATGCCACAGGTTCTTTATCGGGGGACTTGAGCTGAGTCAAGCATACATTCGTCTGCATTAATGCTTCACTCAAGGCTTGACGAGTGTCTTTGGAAAGCCTAAGTAGCTCAAAAATGGATAGTCTAGCCGATATATTAGCCAATTGGGCCAGGATGTCGAAGTTATATGGTTTTTCTAAACCTTTATTTTGAATATTCTTCAAAGGTTTATCAAAAATTACTTCTTTTTGCTTGCCCTTGTCCACCGAAGTTGGTCTAGAAGGACCTGCCTCTGGTATGACAGGTTCGGGTTCTGGAAGTTTGGCAGCTGAAGTGTCTGCCGTTGCACCTTCCTGATTTCCTCCATAGTCCTTGAGGTAGGCTTTCCCTGAACGGGTTCCGGTAGCCAAAGACTCTTCTTCTGATGTCGAGGATATTGCAACCATATGGCATGGTTTATGCCTCGAGTTCTTTTTAGACTTAGCCTTAGCAGCTTGAGTCTCTTCCTCGATCTCTGGCACCAGATCAGGATGAACCCACATAATCTCACCACGCTGGGTAGTTAGGGGTACCAGGTCATGATTTTGACCCCTGGCCGGAGGGAGATTAACGATGTTCATCATCGTCCGGGAAATAGGTACAACACCATCCGGAACTTCTTGAGAAGGCAGATTGCCGAATTGGAGAGAGATTATATTGGAGGTGACCGTCTTCTCGCTATTACGCAGAGTGATGGCCTTGGCATCGATCAACTCCTGGATTTTCCTCTTTAGTACATAACACGCCTTTGTGGGGTAATGTATGTACCTATGGAAAATGCAGTACTTAGGGTTATTGGTACTGCCGACTTCATTAGGCCGCTTTACCTCGGGGAGGGTAATCTTGCCGCTTTTGACTAGACAATCGAATATGCTCGGAATATCATCGTCGTCAAAAGAGTATTCTTCGATGGGCCTGGAAGTCCCAGGTTTCGTCTGTGTGGTCCCGGGAGTATACTGCCTGGACGTATTGATTGCCAGAGCTTCTTTTCCTTTGGAACCACGAGGATGGTCGCTATTGAAGGATGACTTCTTCCCTCTATCAGAGGTAGAGATCATGATTCTATTATCACGCGCCTTCCGACTGTTGTCTTCAGCGGCTACCGCTTAGATGATAAATGAGGGCCAATCATGGAACTGATATGGTCCTGTGAACACCAAAATCAATGGAAGAAGGTTCTTCCTGCAAATGTCCACCAAGGCAGAATCTGGAACTCCGGGAGGCATCTGCAAAGTGGCCTGACAAAAATGTTCAATAAAAGTACGAACGTTCTCTTTCTCCTTCTGCTTTACTTTGATGAGCGAGGACATAGACATGTCCATCCCTCCTTTGTAGAATCGAGCGAAGAACAAAATTTTGAAATCTTCAAAGGAAGTAATGCAGTTGTCCGCAAGACTCCGGTACCACTGATAAGCCACTCCAGAGAGACAGCCTTTAAACACTCGAGTGAGAAGGGCGTCATTCCCTTGCAACAACACTGTCATCATGCTAAAGTAGTTCATGTACTGGCTCAGTGACGTCATTTCCTCAAACAAAACCATAGCCTGTGGTTTGTATTTAGGTGGGAAAGGGATCTCGTCCTAGATAGCTGGGTATGGTTGGTTGATTCCTAATTTCTTGAGCTGGTCCTTATGCTTCAAGGCATCAAATTGGGCTTTCAATTCCCGTACTGCCTGCATCGGGTCTTCAGCTGGTAAAGGGACCGCAGAGTGGTGAGAGATCGGATGTATTGTAACTCCAACAGGAGGCAATACATTCTCCGAGTTAGGAAGTGGAGGAGCCGCTGACTCTTGATCTAGAACAGGCTCCTGGTTTGCGTTGGATGGTGGCATGTCCACCCCCACACGTAGTTGAGTCGGAGGAACCGATGCTTGAGCTATTGCAGCTGTATGTTGAGTCATCATCATCTGACGCATACTCTCCATCATGGAATGCATTTCTTTCAGTGATATCTCCAATACAGCGATGCGCTGCTCAGTACTTCCTGATGGGGAAGCCTCTTCGCGTTCATCTCCAATGGTATAGACTCCCATTTCTCTGGATGCTATGGAAGGATCAGTATAGACCTCTGTAGAGATTGAGTCTATACTTTCAGCATCCGATTCGAAAAACTGGCGACCCCCAGTGTCGTAATCAGAAGAATATGAAGCCGATTGTCATGACCTCGAACGGGTGTTTCGAAACACCCCAGCTTTAATGTTTCCAAGGAGTCTATCGAATCTCCTTTGGCTTGGAGTTCTAGAGGGATGGCGTCTTGAATTTGACCTTCCTCTAGGAACGTGTGAAGCCATGTTCACTGATGCGAATGTAGGCTCTTCTTCCTGTAAAGATAAAGAGTAGTTCAATCGGTCAAAAACTGACCGTTTTGCCTTAGAATAACAATAGTTAACTACAACTTTATGACTATTACAACAATGCTCCGTAGGGGGTGTAATAGACATATTAGAAGATCTCCTATCTTTGCGCTTTTGGATCAAAAAATTACGCAAGTCAGGAGGATTAACAGAAGAAGAAGAAGAAGAAGAAGAAGAAGAAGAAGAAGAAGGCTTATTCTGTCTTTTTACATCAGTTGGAATGCAGATATTGGGAATCATAACTCTCTTCCTGCCATACGAATACAGCAGTTCAGCCATGTGAGTAGCACATGATCCATGAGGAGCGTATCTATCCACAAACTGGGCCTTCTTTATGCTGAAGGGCTTGTTCTGGCGTAATCTGGAACTTTGCACAGGCTGGCATAAAACTGAGGAAGTCCTCAATCGGCCATCAGCATCTCGAGTAATCTGAAGAGCGGGCAGATTCTTTTTTTGATGGCGTAACAACTGAGAGGTCGGAAAATCCACCACTTGTTTTCCCTTGGGGTGATTGCAAGGACCATCTGCCTCTTCACAGAGGAAAGATGTATTCTTACGCGCGGAGCGCGTTTGGAATTTCTGAATTGGCGCTGAGGCATTATCAGAAATTTTGTCTGCCACGTCACAGACGGGAGACAGAGTTTTACGCGCAGGGCACAGAGTAGACTTCTGGATTGGCACTGAGGTATTGCCAGAAGCTTTGTTTGCCACGTCACAGACGGGAGACTAAATTTTACGCGTAGGGCGCGTAGTAGACTTCTGGATTGGCACTGAGGCATTGCCAGAAGCTTTGTCTGCCATGTCACAGACGGGAGACTGAATTTTACGCGCAGGACGCGGAGTAGACTTCTGGATTGGCACTGAGGCATTGCCAGAAGCTTTGTCTGCCACGTCACAGACGAGAGACAAAGTTTTACGTACGGGGCGCACAGGTTGCGATACTACAACCTTGTTGGTCGGTGAGAGAGAGTCCGCAGGAATGGTAGAGGATGTCCGGGGCATCCATACTTTACGCAATTTCCTGTTGTCTTGGACAGAGAGGGAATGAGAGCTACCCCCAGCTTGAAGCATGTCTTCGTAAGCCGATTGGTCGAATTGGATGACCAAGGTCTTCTTCGTTGATCCTACGGATACAGCATCGTGTTGAGCAATGGTTTTCTCGTCAGATGAGAAAGTAGTCCCCAGCAGAGTCGTCATCTTGTGGTAGATAATAAACGAAAGAAATAAAACTAGGTTTATACGAAACTCTTTCTTTGGTTTACAAACAAGAAAAAGAAGTACAATTAATCCTATACGAGGATGTTGAGTACAAAAATTTGATTCTGGAGAAATATTGCTATAGGAGTCTGATCTGCGATCGATCACTTTGTCCCTTGGACCACACGATGACGAAGAAGTGTTGTAGAAGACGAAAAAGAAGCTTCAAAGACTGCAGGAGGGATTGAACTCTCGTTCCCAAAGCTCTCTATATGTGCTCTCTTGACCTTGACCTCTGTTGTTCTCCTCTCTTTCGCCCGCTGTATCTCTACCACCCCCAGACCTCCGTGACTGGAAGTCTCTATTTATAGAATTCAGCTACAGTCGGCGTAGAAACCGAACAGCGAAGAGAACTGCACCTTTTACGCGGCGGTTATAATAACTGCTACCCACGTATGAATGATCTCTTGAATTGGCGTGTGACACGTGTCCCATTATGAGGTAATGCGTATAATCGCTCATCGAAGATCACGGCATGCAAGCTACGTAGATAACTGCCCTTCGCGTAGAGATGGTTGGCATAAAAGCCAAATAACTGTCTCGTTGGCGTAAAAGCCAATTAGCTATTCTGATGGCGTAAAAGCCAAGTAGGCGTAGAAGCCGAATAATTGTCAAGTTGGCGTAGAGGCAAAAACAGATGTCATGTTGGCATAGAAGCCCAGTATCTGTCATATTGGCGTAGAAGCCGAATAGATGTCATATTGGCGTAGAAGCCAAGTAGCTGTCATGTTGGCGTAGAAGCCAAATAGCTGTGTAAAGCTTGATGCTGCACGGATAGGTAACCAGCGTAAAGATAGCCAGTTATCCTTCTTTGACTGAGGTTTTGAGCATATTCTGGGTCAAATAGCCTTATCACGCTCCTTTGCAAATATGGCCTGAGTTGGCGTATTTCGAGGAGATAGCATACCGCGTACTCCTATAGTTAAAAATAGCCAGGTCGACGTATTTCAAGGAGATAGAAAATAGCCTGGTTGGCGTAATGTGCGGGGATGGTGATGTGGACGTATTAGCACTAATTATAGCTCACCCATTCTTTGAAAGTAGAACCAAATCTCGGGCATTAAATGCAGAGATCTGCCCCTATCTCGCACATTAATTGCAGAGACGCACCTCGAGTTCTGTACGAAGAACAACTTTTGACGTGACAGTTGGTTTGGTCTCTTCCTGAGCGTAAAAGCTCATCTTTACCTATGTAAAACAGGCAGCGTATCCCTTGGATGCGTAAACGACGTCTTATATCAGGGATTATGTCACTAAACGACAATTTGGGGCTCTGTGCAGAATCATCATAACAGTCGTCCTCTCTATCGTCGTATAGTACTCTTTGTCAGGAGTCAGGTTCACTGCTTCAACTGACAGGTTCATTCGAGGAATACGAAGAGATCCTAGTACAACTTCCCACTGCATTAAAAGCAGATAGGTTTTACGCCGAAATGGCGATGTAGCAACCTTTTTACGCCGAAGCTGTCTGGAAATACTGTATTACGCGGACTGTTTTGGAGCTATGTTTTACGCTGAATAGCGTTGAAGCTCTGTTGTACGCCAATGGCTCTGAAGTTATGTTTCACGCCACCCAGTGCTGGAGCTCTATTTTATGCGGGCTTCCTGCATGTTGAGGGTTTTACGCGTAAGATTCCCCATCGTATTTTTTATGCTTCTACAATCCAGAGAGTGTTTTGGAAACGAGAGTTCAATCCCTCCTGCAGTCAAAGAAGCTTCTCTTTCGTCTTCTACAGCACTTCTTCGTCATCGTGTGATCCAAGGGATAAAGTGATCGACCGCAGATCAGACTCCTATAGCAATATTTTCCCAGAATCAAATTTTTGTACTTAACATCCTCGTATAGGATTAATTGTACTTCTTTTTCTTGTTTGTAAACCAAAGAAAGGATTTCGTATAAACCTAATTTCAATTTCTTTCGTTTATTATCAAACAACAGCACGTAGCAAGTTATGTCATACCTCAGTGGACATTATAATATGGTCGCATCTTAGTGCACCTTATAACACATGTACACGTAGGATGTAGTAATTGTATCAGCACATATATAAAAAATTAGGTCAAATTACCAAACTTCCATTTGGTCATATGAGCCTTATCACTTTGGAACACATAGCTCATGTTATGTGCATAGCTGGTTAGTCACTTATAACATAGTCAATTCTAGCACATGGTCATGTCTAGCACAAGGTCGGGTTACTAAGTCCATTCTTCCTTAGGATCAATCACAAGCAATTGTCAAGACCAACCACATAAAATAAAGGAACATTCCAAATAAAATAGATAAGTCGCATGCACAAATTGGCGCATGAAACGGGTGCCGCATAGACTGTCGGCCGCATGCTACCTCAGGCCGCATACGATCCCAGGCCGCATGATCCACCAAGCCGCATGCTCCAAAAAAAAGTCCGCTCTAGGGACAAGTGCCACGTGATGTATCATAAAAGTGACTGAAGTAATGGATGTGACAAGCCATAAAGTGTGTCAGGAAGAAAAGACAAAACCATAGAAAGATGTGCCAACGGTTCAGAGTCATGCACCCATGGAAAGTTGGCCACATACTCTGCTTGCCACATGTTATGCTTGTCGCATAGATATCTTTTGGAGCAAATTTCTTATACGTCTAGCAAACAAAACACAAGAAGTTCTGTCACTTAGCTCCAGAATACTTTGTGTAATGGTTAGTTAGGCTTCCAACAAAATGGACGCATGCTGGTTCGCTATGCGGAAAAGAGTCCAGCTGCATAAGGATCATGTCGCATGGAAGTCTCGGCCGCATATGGCATTGGCCATATAAGAACTTCATCTTCTCCAGACAGCAAGTTCAGCCATGACAAAAAAGCTCCAAAAACCTAAAAATTATTTCCTTCATAAAATTTTTATTTTAACTCTGAATCAAGTGAAACAAAAGACAAAATTCTCAAAATAAAGTGCTCCATCAACCACAAAAATTAATTTTCTAAAATATCATGTTTTATAGATCAAAACCACAAAAAAATATGGAACCCATAAAAATTCTAAACTTTAAATGTAGATCTACTCATATCTAGCCATCAAAATCGAAAACTCCAGGTATTAAAAGTGTTTAGAATCATAATGAACACACATTAGACTAATAAAATATAAGGAAAAATCAAGAATCAAAATTAAGAGGTTTCTCCATCTAATGTAAGGTGTACTTGCCTATAATGAAGGGAAAAAAAGAATAAGAGAATGAGGGAAGAGAGAGAAATAAGTTAGCTTATATATGCTAGGGTTGAGGTTTAAACCATAGGTTCACTCATGACCAAACCAACCCAACAATTAAACCATGAGTCTAATTGAACCAAAGAATGGGTCTAGTCTCCATGACATGCAATCTAATCACCATGAAAGCAAAAAATATTATAAGCAGGAAAACTAATATGTCCTAAATATGTATATCGGGAATGGGGAGTGACATCTCTACCCACCTTAGAAAAATTTTGTCCTCGAAATTTGAATCCAAGTATTGCTAGAGAAGTCAGGACAAGTACGATACTAATCTACAAGCTAATCTACATATAAAAGCAATCACACATAATGAAGCAAAGCAGTATTCCAATACATAGGTGATCGATTACCACATAATTGGAAATATGAAGGCGTAAGGAAGAATATACCTTCTGAATCGAATAGGTTCAGGTACCGAGATCGAATATCGTCCTCGTGCTTCTACGTTGATTCTCCTAGAGAGTGATGGCCCCAGACAACCCGGACAAAAAAATATTCTGGTTCTTGAGCACCTTCTTCCTTCGATCTAATATGGATACAGGTTGCTCCTCGTAAGATAAGTGGGTACCAACGACTAATTCAAAGTGATCGAGGATATAAGTCTGATCCAGAACATACATACGCAACTGAGACACATGAAATATATCGTGTACCACACGTAGCAAAGACGGAAGAAAAAGATGATAAGCAATATCGCCTACCCGCTCGAGGATATCAAACGGACCTACGTATCGCGGACTAAGCTTCCTGCAGACCCCGAATATAATGAATCCATGGGTCGGCAAAATCCGCAAGAATACGTGGTTACCGACACAAAATTCTAAGGGTCAACGATACTGATCTGCCCAATGCCGATGCCTGTCTTGCGCAACCCGAAGTTGCTCACTGATCCGCTTGACAACTTCTAATGTCTACATGATCATCTCAGGGCCTAACATCTTTTGCTTTCCTATATCATCCCATGCCATGGGTGACCTGCACTTTCTTCCATATAATGCCTCGAAGGGTGCCATCTGAATACTGGCCTGATAATTATTATTGTACGAGAACTTAACGAGATAAAGGTGATCTTTCCAAGACCCTCCAAAATCTAAAGTACAAGCTCATAGCATATCCTCCAACGTCTGGATGGTTCTCTCTGATTACCTGTCTATTTAAGGATGATAAGTGGTACTGAATCTCAACTTGGTGCCCAAACTCTGATGCAAGCTTTTTCAAAAATGTGAAGTAAACCGGGTATCTCGATCTAATATGATACTGACTGGGATATCGTGTTGTCTCACTATTTGTCGCATGTACAATTCTGCTAACTGCTCTGTGGATTGTCCTACTTGAAAAGGAAGAAAATGTGCTACTTTCGTTAGATGATCTACTATTATCCAAACTGTATCACGACCAGTCGGGGATCTAGGTAAACCGGTCACAAAGTGCACCGTGATATGTTCCTACTTCCACTCTGAAATAGGAAGCGGTTGTAATAATCCTACCGGTCTTTGCTTGTCGGCCTTCACTTGCGGATATACCAAACATCGAAAGATAAACCGTGTTATCTCCTGCTTTATCCCATTCCATAAAAAGTGTTGTTTGATATCTTGATACTGTAGAAGCATGAAAAATATGCTGGCAAAAGCTATGCGGCGTATTGATACAGAGCAGCGCAAGCAAAGGCCTTCAGTGCCATCAGGCGTAAGAGCTCAAGGGTGCAGCGCGTCCAAAACCGCTTCGGCGTAGACGGGACCCCCCCCATCGCCTCCAGGGCGTAAAAACTCAGCCGCTCTCAAAGCAGCATTAAAATAGCGTACGAGGAACGCTTCGTCTTCCCCGAAATGAACCTGTCAAGTCACGCAGTGAACCTGGCCTCTGACTCCTGACAAAAAAGTGCTGCACGGCGACCCAGACGACGGCTGGAAACAGGCACAGACCCCTCGGGACGCACACCACAGTATAATGGCGGATCTCTGCATTTAATGCAGAGGATTGGGTTAAGATACCACCGAACCGTCGTTTACTGACGTCCCCTCAGCATAAACCGCTCTTTTGCGTACAGAGGGATACGCTGCATTATTTTACACAGGCAGGCATAAGCCGGTTTACGCTCCGTAGTAGACAAACCGCCTGCCACGTCAAAAGCTGCACATCGTACGGGGCTCGAGGCACGTCTCTACGTCTAATTGCACGGAGCGGTGACAGGTTCAGTCAAAGCACGTCTCTGCAAATGGATGCACAGAAGGGCTGCAGACCTTCGAAACACGTCTTCGCATTTAATGCATAAGATGATGGCAAATCTCTGTAGAAGATTTGATTACATCTTCGAAAGCCGTGATTCCGGCTAAGACGTCCACGTCAGCACTCGGGCACGGTACGCAGCGACTTCTACGCCCATTCAAGACCTGCGCCCCTCCGGCTTCAACGCCTCTCCAGCTTCAACGCCTCTTCGGCTCTCAACGCCCCTCCGGCTTCAACGCCTCTCCGGCTTCAACGCCTATCCGGCTTCTACGCCTATCCGGCTTCTACGCCTATTTCGGCTTCTATGCCTATCTGGCCTCTGTGCCAGGGTGACAGTCATTTGGCTTCTACGCCAACCGTTTCTACACACGGGATACCTACCTGCGTGGCTCTTACGCCGTGATCTTTGTAGCAATAGTACGCGTTGTGTTCCCTTAGTTGGACTCGCGTCATACGCTCATTCAAAAGATCATCCATACGCAGGCATTGGTTACTTTAACCGTTGTGTAAAAGGGTGTTGTACTTCCCACTCCTCGGTTTTTACACCGACAAAGTGGTCACTGTCACCAAAACTCTATAAATAGAGACCCCTATCAATGGGGAAGAAGGGGCGGAAAAAGAATTATCATCCAGGAGAGAATTACCGTCCAAGGAGAGAGAGAGAGAGAAAGAGAGAGGGAGAGAGAGAGAGAGAGAGAGAGAGAGAGCCCGGAGAGCAGGCAAAGAGCAGGGATCGACGACCTTGGCCTCGTGCGTCCAACCTCTTCTGCAACCTTCGAAGCTGCTACCTGTCTTCCACGGCACTTCTTTAACATCGTGTGGTCCAAGGGCTAAAGTGATCGACCGCAGATCAGACACCTATAGCAATTTATACCCAGATTAAATAAATTGTACTCCCATATCCTCGTATAGGATTACATTGTACAAGTTTGTTTGTAAACAGAAGGGCACGGGTTTCGCATAAACCCCGTCATTGAAATACAATTTCATTCCTTTCGTTTAATACCACAAACAGATACATCTTGGTGCCTCCTGGATGTATTGAATACTGAGAACTGTGTGCGTCGGTCATACCTTCTTGACGAATATCTCCACTTGGTACACAGAGACGATTCCCAAATATAAGGGTCCCATCTTCATGGATTATCAACTCCTTCCTGAGATCAGACTCACATTCTGCTCGAAGCTTTTGAATTTTTGGGTCCTCTGTCTGAGCTACCTTGATTCTCTCCACCAAAGTTGACTGTACTTGCAAGCTAGCCAAAATCCCTATGTCCTGCGAAAGTAATACCTCAATACTCATTTATTGAAGATCCTCTAATATATATCCATGCGATGTCAACATGAATGTGCTGCCTCTCCTGCTAAGTGCGTCTACTACTATATTAGCCTTGTTCGGATGATACTGAAGTTCTACATCATAGTCCTTTATCAATTTTAGCTACCTCATCTGCCTCATATTCAAGTCCTTCTGAGCGAATACATATTTCAGACTTGTATGGTCCATAAATATCTCTACTCGATCACCATATAAGTAGTGCCTCCATAGTTTAAGCGCAAATACCACTACTGCCAATTTTAAGTCATGAGTTGATAGTTCTTCATGATCTCGAAGCTGCCAAGATGCATAAGCTATTACCCTTCTATGTTGTATCAGTACACACCCTAGTCCTTTCCCAGATGCGTCATAATATACTGTAAACCCTCCGGAGCCTACTGGAAGCGTGAGAATCGGTGCTGAAATTAGTCTCTTCTTCAATTCTTCAAATATAGTCTGGCACTCTATTGACCAATCAAACTTAGCCTCCTTGAGTGTCAAACGAGTGAATGGTGCTGAAACCCTTGAATAATCTAACACAAATCTTCTGTAGTATCCTGGCAAGCCGAAAAAACTACGCACTTCTGCTAATGTCTTAGGAACTGGACAACTCTCTACGGTCTCATCCTTCTTTGGATCTACTTCCCCTCCTGCTCCCGAGATGATGTGACCCATGAATGATATGTGATCCAACAAAAACTTACACTTGTAAACCCCCTGATTTTTCAAAATTTTAAAACTTGGAATTTTCACAATTTTCTGGAATTTTCTGAGATTTTTCTGTAATTTAAAAACAGGATTTTAATTTTTAAATGATTTTTAATTGATAATAAATAAATAAATTTGGGTGTAAAATGAAAAACTGGACTTAGGACAATTTTTCTGGAATTTATCGGGCCCCGGACCTATTTTTAAAAACACATAAATTTATTTATTTAATTATTTATTTATTTATTAAATTAATTACTGATTTTATTATTATTATTATTATTATTATTATTATTATTTATTTTTAATTTTCCCAGCCCGGCCCACAGCCCGCAGCCCGCTGGACCCGGCCCAGTACCCGCCCTAGCGGGTCGGGTCGGATCCGCCAGACCCGACCCGCACCCGGCCCGCTCCTCTCTCCCTCACCCACGACCCAGCCCAGCCGCGTTTCCCGCCGCCACCGCCGCGTCCTCCGCCCGCTCCGGCCGCCCATGCCTCCACGTCCACCCCACGCCCCGCCCTACCCGGCCTCCCCTCCGCCATCCTCGGCCTCACGCCTCCGGCCGACCCCCTATTTAAACCCCCCCCCCCCCCCGTTCTCTTCTCCGGCCACCCCTCGACGAACCCCTCCGCCGCACACCGTCGTGCCACCCCAGCCGCGCCGCCACCCTACCAGCAGCCGCCCTCCACCTCGCCTCCACCGCTGCAGCCCCCGTCAGCCTCCCCCTGTTCCTCCCTCCTCCCTTTCGTCTCCGACGAGGCCTCGGTGTCGACAGCCGCAGCAACATCACAGCAGCAGCAGCGGCCACGGCAGCGCTCCGGCCGCCCTGCGCCTCCCCGCGCCGTCAGCGCCGTGCCGCGCTGCCCCCGGCCGGCCTCCCCCAGCCGCCGTCTCACCGGAGCTCGGCTGTATCCCTAACCCTAACCCTAATTTCTATTTTCTGTGTCGGACACGGACACAGGACACAGTGTCCGTGTCGAGTCGGACACGGCGAAACCCCGATTTTTCAGCGGGGTTCAGGTACGCGTAACTTCTTGCTCGTAGCTCTGTTTTCAATTCCGCAAATTATGTTGCGAAGCCTGTATGACCCTCTCGGTGTCCGGACAAACCGCTCGGTGCATCGCGTCCTGTGGTGATCGCACACCGCGATCCAAAAACAGGAAAAACCAGACCCTGTTTTACCCCGGAACCGAGTACGCCCCACGAAACGGGACGACTTGGTCGCGCGCGGTCTTCACAGATACGTGCGCGTCGTCGATACGGACGTGCAGGATTTTGCAGAAGCTGATTCGGGTGTGCGTGCACACCGGAATCAACGCGTATCCGCGGACATCGCCCCGTATCCGACCTTTCTGCATTTTGACCTAACTTTGTGTACACACGTCGGATTGAAACGAAACTTGTGCCATCGGACTCGTAGCGATACGCTGGTCCTGTGACCCAAGTTTGGTTCGATTCCGAGAACATTGACGAAATCGCATGTCGTGGGCCCCATAGGCCCCGCTCGACGGACAATTTTGTGATCGGCTCATCGGAATTCAAATCTAAAAGTTCCGTTGGGTTCGTATCAGCGTTCCTGACCTGTTGACACTAAGTTTGATGAATTTGGAGACCGTTGATCCTGACGCATTTTTCGGTGTAAAGCGGGCCCACCGGTGGACCCCGTTTTGGCCCGAAACTGCCGTTTTTGCCCTTGTCTCCAAATTGGACCCAAGGACAGGCGTTTCTAGCTGATTGATATTTTTTAGATCTGATGGTGATGTTTGTTTCAGCAACCGGAGTACCGCCTGCAAATCCAACGGAATTCAGAGCTACAATTGGAACCAGAACCACAGACAAGTGTACCTTGCCCAAAACTTGCAGCTTGCTACCTATTCCCTGGACTTGGTTATACATCAGTGGGCAAGTAAAGCTTGCCAATTCTCAGATATTTTTGGTTATAGTATTTTACTTGATTTCTTGTGGATTTAAATGTAAACCTATTTAACTGCTTAACCTAGGAACCGTGCGACGTACTTAGCGTCCGATCATAGTCGGGTGCCAACCCCGTACGCGGTGTTGGGTACGTCACTTAGAGTTGGACATTCGATACCCTTACTCTTGGTACTTGTCCTATCAAGTACACCTGAACCCAGGACACTTGACACTATTCATGAGACAGAATCCTCTTGAGATATTCACGATGATTCTGTATAGGATACAGGTTATGACATGGACAGTTTATTCCTAGACATTATATGACTGCTGCATTAGTTATGATCTTGCGTGTCATGGACATGAGACATGGATCACATTGGGTGGGGAGAGAAACACAGGCTACAGGCTATTTTCATATATATATATTATTAGTGTGAGGTCGTAGACTCTCCAGCAGAGCTAGACCCTTTACGTGTTATTACTGCTACCGGCTCCCCGACACCGAGCTTATAGCGGTCTCAGCCTGAGTTCTAGTGATGCTCTCAACTTGCATTGTCACTTAGCTGGTTACATAATTTACCCTGATATTTCATTTATTTCTGCACTGCTTATGTTTTGGCTTGTATTATCTGTACCTTGCTATGTACCCTGAGGACCTGGATTTGGATGATGTCCCCAGGTATAACTGAAGAGATCCATCCAGAGATACCCCGTACCAGAGCACTCCCAAGAGCTGTACCAGGACCTGAAGACGAGCTCGCACCAGAGGACTTCTCCTGAGCATTGGCCGTATGTAGTCAGTTATTTCTGTTTCTATTTCCAGTTCCTTTATTTCCTGTCTATTTGCTTGGATGTATCAGACATAATCTCGGATTGTTCACCGAGATATTTATTGAGATTTGATAGTTATTCTATTGCATTATTTCTGGCATTTAATCTGTGATTATCTGTTGTGGATGAGATTAGAGTGGAATAGTCTGTGACCTGTAACAATTGCTCTATTTCCTGTTAGACTACAGCTTAAGCATGCCCTGATGGATCCATTAAATTGGGTTGACCATCGGTGCGTGCTGCTGGCCATTGCCACGCTTCTCCAGTCCCTCGTTATTTTAGGACTAGGGCGTGACATGGTTTTTGTGGTGGCCCATGCAGGTCAACGACTAAATTGTTCGATTTCAACTCAGGGACCGAACAGGCCTGCAATAAAAATAGGATAAGTTTTTAGGATCTCATCCACTTGCTTGAATCATTTTTGATATCTGTATCGTATTCGAACTAATTTGAACTTGCATCTTGTCTTGATTCCTGTGCTCCTCTTATCGTTTATTTTGGATACAGGGAAATGAACCCACAAGCCAGCAACGAGGCTCATGAAGAAACACCACAACCCGTTGTGGTTACCCAAGAAGACGATGTGATACCAGTCGGTGAAGGCCAATCATCACAAGACAGTCAAGCAAGTCAGCCTGCCTCAACAATCCATCAAGATGACGTACCACCCTCGACGCAGCCTGCTCCACTGATGCCTTCCTTCCCACTGGGACCACCTATGGACGAACAGCAGATGTTCCGCATATTCTACATAATGATGCAAGCCTATCAAAGGGTGCAACAAGAAGCTCAACAAAACCAATCGGAGAACTCCATCGATAGAACTAGCTCGGAGTCACTAAGGCCAAACAGTTCAAATGCAACCGCCTTCGACGAGGACGTCCTTACTGCAGCAAGACCCGTGGAGTGCACCACAAGGATCGAGTCCAGCCAAAAGCGGCCGTATGCGTCAGCACCGGACCAATCACAACAAGAAAGAGCTGTAAAGCGGCCACAGATACATCCACTACCTAGAACAGCATCAGGAGCCTCATTCCTTCCTACTTGTCACTACTGTGGCAAGGTAGGCCACATCGCTAAAGAATGCCGACGCAGACTGGGACAATGTCTATCTTGTGGATCCAAGAAGCATTCGGTAAGGGATTGCCCAGAACGTCGAGAGAAACCAGTGGTGATTCACCAACCAGCCACATCAACACCAGCAGGAACACCACAGGAAGGAACTCTAAAGAAGCCTCAGCTGCACCAGCCACCCGAAGCATCTCCGCAAGTACTGCCCACTTGTCTACATTGACACAAACAAGGCCACATTGAGAGCGGGTGCAGACGTAAGTTGGGATTATGCCCGATTTGCGGAACCAATGAACACTTGGCCAAGGATTGTCCCCAGCATCGGGAGAAAGCATTGACAGATCTTCAACCCGCCACATCAGCACCAGCTGGAGCACCGCCGGCAGGAACTGCAAGGGAGTCTCACGTACACCAGCCACCAGAAGCATCTCCATCGGCAATACCTGTCTGTCCATATTGTCGCAAGCGAGGCCACACCGAGGACGAATGCAGACGAAAGAAGAGATTATGCATAGCTTGCAGATCCAGTCAGCATTCATTCAAAGAATGCCCTGAGCGTCGAGACAGAGTACCAACAGGTAACCAGCAAGTGTTACCAGCACCACGGTCAGCCTCTCCAGCATTGCAAGCTTCACCTATACCGAGGCCATCCTTGGTAACCCAGGCAACACTCTTCCAGCAGACTCAACAGCGGCAGAGGAAACAACTGCAAGGACACGGACAAGCTCCAGCGAAGACCGTGGAGAACGCGCCGACTCGTGGAATAGCCAATGCGAGTAAGTGATTTATAGTTATCCGTTTCTAGTCTTGTTTTAGCTCGTGCCCGTTGGTTCGTGACCTCAGCCCCAACCTAGTAATTTGCAACTAGTTAATAACAACCTGGTTTTTCATAAAAGTTATAATTTTAACTAGATTTTCCTGGAAAGTGTAAACTTTCAATTTTTAGGGAAACGGTACTTCCCTAAGTATCTTGTGATGTATTTTCAAACGATGTTGCGACCACGTCATCTCTGTTGACCGGTTATTCTTTGATTGCGAGAACGCAGTCCTCTTAAGGGGGGTAGATTGTAAACCCCCTGATTTTTCAAAATTTTAAAACTTGGAATTTTCACAATTTTCTGGAATTTTATGGGATTTTTCTGTAATTTAAAAACAGGATTTTAATTTTTAAATGATTTTTAATTGATATTAAACAATATTAAAATATTATAAAAAATAATATTTTTTGGTGTAAAATGAAAATTGGACTTAGGACAATTTTTCTAGAATTTATCGGGCCCCGGACCTATTTTTAAAAACACATAAATTTATTTATTTAATTAATTATTTATTTATTAAATTAATTACTGATTTTATTATTATTATTTATTTTTAATTTTCCCAGCCCGGCCCACAGCCCGCAGCCCTCTGGACCCGGCCCAACGGGCCCAGCCCCAACCCGGCCCAGTACCCGCCCTAGCGGGTCGGGTCGGATCCGCCAGACCCGACCCGCACCCGGCCCGCTCCTCTCTCCCTCACCCACGACCCAGCCCAGCCGCGTTTCCCGCCGCCTCCGCCGCGTCCTCCGCCCGCTTCGGCCGCCCATGCCTCCACGTCCACCCCACGCCCCGCCCTACCCGGCCTCCCCTCCGCCAACCTCGGCCTCACGCCTCCGGCCGACCCCCTATTTAAACCCCCCCCCCCCCCGTTCTCTTCTCCGGCCACCCCTCGACGAACCCCTCCGTCGCACACCGCCGTGCCACCCCAGCCGCGCCGCCACCCTGCCAGCAGCCGCCCTCCGCCTCGCCTCCACCGCTGCAGCCGCCGTCAGCCTCCCCCTGCTCCTCCCACCTCCCTTTCGTCTCCGGCGAGGCCTCGGTGTCGACAGCCGCAGCAACATCACAGCAGCAGCAGCGGCCACGGCAGCGCTCCGCCCGCCCTGCGCCTCCCCGCGCCGTCAGCGCCGCGCCGCGCTGTCCCCGGCCGGCCTCCCCCAGCCGCCGTCTCGCCGGAGCTCGGCTGTATCCCTAACCCTAACCCTAATTTCTATTTCCTGTGTCGGACACGGACACAGGACACAGTGTCCGTGTCGAGTCGGACACGGCGAAACCCCAATTTTTCAGCGGGGTTCAGGTACACGTAACTTCTTGCTCGTAGCTCTGTTTCCAATTCCGTAAATTGCGTTGCGAAGCCTGTATGACCCTCTCGGTGTCCGGATAAACCGCTCGGGGCATCGCGTCCTGTGGTGATCGCACACCGCGATCCAAAAACAGGAAAAACCAGACCCTGTTTCACCCCGGAACCGAGTACGCCCCGCGAAACGGGACGACTTGGTCGCGTGCGGTCTTCACAGATACGTGCGCGTCGTCGATACGGACGTGCAGGATTTCGCAGAAGCTGATTCGGGTGTGCGTGCACACCGGAATCAACGCGTATCCGCGGACATCGCCCCTTATCCGACCTTTCTGTATTTCAACCTAACTTTGTGTACACACGTCGGATTGAAACGAAACTTACGCCATCGGACTCATAGCGATACGCTGGTCCTGTGACCCAAGTTTGGTTCGATTCCGAGAACGTTGACGAAATCGCCTGTCGTGGGCCCCACAGGCCCCGCTCGACAGGCGATTTTGTGATCGGCTCATCGAAATTCAGATCTAAAAGTTCTGTTGGGTTCGTATCAGCGTTCCTGACCTGTTGACACTAAGTTTGGTGAATTTGGAGACCGTTGACCCTGACACATTTTTCGGTGTAAAGCGGGCCCACCGGTGGACCCCGTTTTGGCTCGAAACTGCCGTTTTTGCCCTTGTCTCCAAATTGGACCCAAGGACAGGCGTTTCTAGCTGATTGATATTTTCTGGATCTGATGGTGATGTTTGTTTCAGCAACCGGAGTACCGCCTGCAAATCCAACGGAAGTCAGAGCTACAATTGGAACCAGAACCACAAGCAAGTGTACCTTGCCCAAAACTTGCAGCTTGCTACCTATTCCCTGGACTTGGTTATACATCAGTGGACAAGTAAAGCTTGCCAATTCTCAGATATTTTTGGTTATAGTATTTTACTTGATTTCTTGTGGATTTAAATGTAAACCTGTTTAACTGCTTAACCTAGGAACCGTGCGACGTACTTAGCGTCCGATCATAGTCGGGTGCCAACCCCGTACGCGGTGTTGGGTACGTCACTTAGAGTTGGACATTCGATACCCTTACTCTTGGTACTTGTCCTATCAAGTACACCTGAACCCAGGACACTTGACACTATTCATGAGACAGAATCCTCTTGAGATATTCACGATGATTCTGTATAGGATACAGGTTATGACATGGACAGTTTATTCCTAGACATTATATGACTGCTGCATTAGTTATGATCTTGCGTGTCATGGACATGAGACGTGGATCACATTGGGTGGGGAGAGACACACAGGCTATAGGCTGTTTTCATATATATATATTATTAGTGTGAGGTCGTAGACTCTCCAGCAGAGCTAGACCCTTTACGTGTTATTACTGCTACCGGCTCCCCGACACCGAGCTTGTAGCAGTCTCAGCCTGAGTTCTAGTGATGCTCTCAACTTGCATTGTCACTTAGCTGGTTACATAGTTTACCCTGATGTTTTATTTATTTTTGCACTGCTTATGTTTTGGCTTGTATTATCTGTACCTTGCTATGTCCCCTGAGGACCTGGATTTGGATGATATCCCCAGGTATAGCTGAAGAGATCCATCCAGAGATACCCCGTACCAGAGCACTCCCAGGAGCTGTACCAGGACCTGAAGACGAGCTCGCACCAGAGGACTTCTCCTGAGCATTGGCCGTATGTAGTCAGTTATTTCTGTTTCTATTTCCAGTTCCTTTATTTCCTGTCTATTTGCTTGGATGTATCAGACATAATCTCGGATTGTTCACCGAGATATTTATTGAGATTTGATAGTTATTCTATTGCATTATTTTTGGCATTTAATCTGTGATTATCTGTTGTGGATGAGATTAGAGTAGAATAGTCTGTGACCTGTAACAATTGCTCTATTTTCTGTTAGACTACAGCTTAAGCATGTCCTGATGGATCCATTAAATTGGGTTGACCATCGATGCGTGCTGCTGGCCATTGCCACGCTTCTCCAGTCCCTCATCATTTTGGGACTGGGGCGTGACAACACTTGCGGAGTTTATCGCATATCTGATGCTCTCTCAGAATCTGCAAGACATTTGGAAGATGTTCTTCATGTTCCTCATCGCTTCTAGAATAAACCAGAATATCATCTATAAATACCACCACGAACTGATCCAAGTACGGCATGATTTTTTTTTATAAAATCCATAAATATCGTTGGAGCATTTGTCAATCCAGTAACATAACTAAGAATTTGTAATACCCATATTGTGATCTAAACGCTTTCTTGGGTATGTCTTGCTCTCGAACACTTACTTGATGACACCCTAATTAAAGATCGATCTTGGAGAAAACCTTAGCCTTGCTCAATTGATCAAACAAATCATCGATTCTTGGTAATGGGTACTTGTTCTTCACTGTCACTGCGTTCAGATGTCTATAGTCGATACATAACCGGGATGACCCATCTTTCTTTTTCACAAGAACTACCGGTGTAGTGCCTCAAATCCCGATCCGACCGGGATGTGCACTATATAATTGGGCTTGTGGCTAGTCCGTCAGAGTATGCTTAGATCTTCGGCATCTTCTTGCCTCGGACGAAATGCGATGATCCTTTCCAACTCATGGAAAGGCCTCTATTGAAACGAGTCCAATAGTTTTCGTGTTTGGTTGCTTGGTTTTCTTGATTGCCGCTTTGGGATTTGGATTTGGTGTTGCTTTCGATTTGCTTGGTTTTCGCTGCTGGTTTTATTGATTGGAGCTTGAATTTTGGGGAGTTCGGCAAGGAATGATAGGCAAGAAATCTAACTCGGTGCTCGTGCTGTTGCAGGTCCGCGTAACTGACGTTTGATCGTCGCTAGGCGGGATTCCGTGTTTCAGCAACTTTTCCCTTAACCAGTGAGTGGTTTGGTCCCTTCTTTCCTACTTCTTCATGCCAACATCTTAAAGTTTCAAACGTTCACTCGATGATGCCCGGTTGGACGCCTAGGGAAATGCTTAGCCACATGCATGCCAGCCACTAAGAAAGGAACATGGGAATTATAGACTAATTTTACTATATGCTTGCACACCTTATAATTTGAGTTGGTTGGAAAGGGAATTTGGTTGTTGGCTGCGGCCTGGTGCCTCGGATAGAATTTGGACCCATGGGATATCAAAATCGGAACACCGCATTGAGAAAATGTGAACTGTTGCATAAGATATATATTGCTGCTTTACTTCTTCTGTTTAATTCGATGCATTGTATGAGATGTGAAATATTCATGCATTCGCATGGTCTGGGACAACTTGTGCACAAGGTTTAGCATTTCCTCGAAACGGTTTCCGGGGCACTGGAACCGTATCGATCCGGAGGGAAATATTCGATTCGTGCTAGTCACGATGCTTAGCGGGACCTCCAGCGGGGCTTGCTACCCGGGCTGATAGGGCGCGCCGCTAAGGCGGAGAAATATGTCCCTAAGGTGTCGATCACACCAATGACCGCATAGAATAGAACACATGCTAATTTATTATCTTGTGCAGATGGTAAGTATACTTGTGTTTCGCTGCATGGAAGGCGTGCATCGGTTGAGTAAGCAACCGATGTACTGGTTGGATTCGATGCTATTTTCATTTCTATCAAAACATGCAACTGATATGAATTGAATTCACTTACTTCTTTATAGAAGTTCATCTTAATGCATGCTCGCCCCTAATAAGCTAGTGTCGATTTAGTCGAGTGGGTTCATCCCGCTCACCAGTACAAGTTGAGTACTGACCCACGTTGTGGGCAACTATTTCAGGCACTCAGACGGTGCAACGCTAGTGGCTAGACGAGAAGGCGTTAGAAGCACCTCTACTTTTGAAGTATAGTTGGAGTCAGTTCATTTTGGAGGCTTGGACTTTCAATCTAAACAAGGGCGTAATGTATGGACGACGGAGACTATCTGATGGAGCGCGCCTGCATTTTGAGTTATCTTTTTGTAATGCAATTCAAGTAGCCGAGAAGGCGCATCAATGTAGACTCTATGTAATTACTCTGAATTATCAATGAAAAAACATATTTCTTCGTGCACTGTGTTCAAATCTCTGTGATTGTGTTTCTAAGTTGTGTTTCAAAAGTGGGTTCCTTTAACTGCAAGTTCTTGCCTTGTACGAGCGCAACTCCAGGCTCGTACGGCATCACGCCCCAAGCGAGGACGAATCGGTTCCGTGAAGGATCCAGCGAGGACGATTGACCCTTTCGGGATCGGGGCGTGACATATTGGTATCAGAGCCTAGGCTTTACATCCTTGGGATTTCAAAAAGATTATAAAGGAGTTTGATGCGCCTCTCAATTGAGTTGCATTCGGCGTCCGCTGCATGAGATGAGTCGCCTATACAATGAGCCCATAGATACAAAATCTATCGTTTTTGGAGTGTTAACAAGCTACTCTCTTTTGTAGCAATGGCTAAGAAAAACACTGCCGCTGCAAGCAGTGCTCAACCCGTCCAGAGCGACCATGCAAGTTCTGGAGAATCCGGAGGAGCGGGTTCAACCGATATGTCCGAACGGCTTATGCATCTCATGGAGATGCAGCAACAACAAGCCGTTACTCAACAAGCACAGTTTACTGCTCAACAAAAGCAGATAGACACCATGATGCAACTGATTGCATCCTTGGTGCCCAACAACGGGGGAGCCACAGCGCCGCCTGCTGCACCGCCGGCTGTGGCGGTAGAGGATGATTCCGAAGAAACACAGCCTCCAGCAAGGAACACCTGCCGTGCAGCAGAGTTCACAAAAATGCATCCACCAACGTTCAACGGACGGGCGGAACCGGACGTGGTAATGGGATGGATTGCTAAGCTGGAGGGACTCTTTAATCTGGTCGGCATCCGGGGATCCAAGCGAGTTGTCTGTGCATCGGTTCAGCTGGAACTGCGTGCGCATGATTGGTGGGAGGCCACTAAGCAAGGGATTTATGCTGCCAATCCCAACTGCAAAATTACTTGGGAAATGTTCAAATCTGCCTTCATTGAACAATATATTCCCCGGGCCGTGCGTCAACAGAAGGAAGATGAATTCAGCAATCTGGTGCAAGGGAATTTGTCTGTTGATGAGTACGACTCAGTGTTTGCTAAGCTGGCAAAGTTTGCTGGGCACTTCCTGCCTAACCAGCAGGCGTGGTGCTATCGCTTCCAGAAGGGTTTGAATGACGATTTGCGTAGGGACGTCATCAACCAGAGGTGCCAAACATACAGGGAGTGCTACGAAGCAGCCTTGAATAGCGAGCGGATCTTTGGGCGCTGTCCACCAAAGACCTACGTGCAAACCCCCCGTATCAACAATAATAAGCGACCCCAGGAGACGGGAGGGTATGGAGCACAAAAACGTCCGCACACATCAGAAAATAGGGGTCCATCCCAGGCACAGCATTGCCATAGGTGCGGCGGAGTAGGGCATCGAAGGAGCGAATGCCAAGCTAAAGGGTGTTTTAAATGTGGCCGTCTGGACCACAAACACTTGCACTGTCCGGAGGGCAACGGAAATCGGAACAACGGGCATCATAACAATGGGAACCAGCACCACGGGAACCAGAACCACCGGAATCATAACGGGGGGCCTCCAGCAAGTGATGCCAATGCTGTGGCACTGAACCCACGACGCCAGGGTGCTCAAGGACGAGTCTATGCACTGACTCGGGATGAGGCATTCGCCTCTGAAACTGTCGTGACAGGTACCTTACTTTTCAGAGAACTGCCTGCTAGAGTCTTATTTGATTCAGGTGCTACGCATAGTTTCATATCTGCTGATTTTATTGTTGAGCATAAATTAGCTACTACTCGCTTAAATATGAATCTTTGCGTGAGCACACCTTCGGGAGTCGACATGCCCGCCCATACGATCTGTAAGGATGGTTATATTTGCATCGGAGGCAGGAAGCTTTCCTTAGATGTCATTGTATTAGACATTAAGGATTACGATATTATTCTCGGGATGGATTGGTTGGGTGCTTGTCATGCAACAATCGAGTGCGCGGAGAAGCGAGTCGTATTCCGTCTACCCGGCGAGGCAGACTTTTACTATTCGTGCAGCGCTGCACCAAAGACGGCAATGATGATATCAGCAATTTCGGCTAGGCGCATGTTGCATTCGGGTTGTGAAGGGTATTTAGCTTCTGTTCGAGACACCCGACAGGAAAGTGCAAATGCAGCTCAGGCTGAAGTCATAGCAGATTTCCTCGACGTTTTCCCGGACGAGCTGCCTGGAATGCCTCCTGATCGTGAGATCGAATTCAGCATTGACACTTTTCCGGATGCGCGACCGATATCGAAGGCACCTTATCGAATGGCCCCAGCAGAGCTGAAGGAACTTAAGATTCAGTTACAAGATCTGTTGGACCGAGGATACATTCGTCCGAGCGTTTCTCCGTGGGGCGCTCCGGTGCTATTCGTGAAGAAAAAGGATGGATCCATGCGGATGTGTATTGACTACCGAGAACTAAATAAGGTGACCGTGCGGAACCAGTACCCATTGCCAAGGATAGATGACTTGTTTGATCAACTGCAAGGTGCAACAGTTTTCTCTAAAATTGATCTCAGGTCAGGGTACCACCAGCTGAAAATCAAACCAGATGATGTTCAAAAATCTACATTCAGGACCCGATACGGACACTATGAATTTCTCGTGATGTCGTTCGGCTTGACGAACGCCCCTGCAGCTTTCATGGACCTGATGAACCGCGTGTTTCGGCCTTACGTAGACAAGTTTGTGGTCGTGTTCATCGACGACATTCTGATTTATTCCAAGAACGAGGCGGAACACAAGGAACACCTAAGGATCGTGCTGCAGACATTACAAGAGCATCAGTTGTTCGCTAAGCTCAGCAAATGTGAGTTCTGGTTGAACAGCGTGGCATTCCTTGGTCATGTCGTTTCGGCGGAAGGCATCGCCGTAGACCCGAAGAAAATAGAGGCGGTGGTGGACTGGAAGCAACCGGTGTCAGCTAGTGAAATTCGAAGCTTCCTGGGCTTAGCGGGATACTACCGTAGGTTCGTGAAGGATTTTTCTAAACTAGCCTCACCTTTGACTCGCCTCACTCAAAAAGGGATTGCATACAAATGGGGGGTGATGACTGCGAAGCCAGCTTTCGAGAACTTAAGCAGCGTCTTGTTTCAGCTCCGATTCTTGCTCTTCCAGATGGGGTAGAGGAGTTTCAGATATACAGTGATGCCTCAGGACTCGGTTTGGGATGTGTGCTCATGCAAAGGGATAAGGTAATATCATACGCCTCCAGGCAACTGAAACCGCACGAGAAAAACTACCCGACGCACGACTTAGAATTGGCGGCAATTGTATTTGCACTGAAGTTATGGAGGCATTATCTTTATGGTGTTGCTTGCAAAATCTTCACAGATCACAAGAGCCTCAAGTATCTATTCACCCAACGGAAACTGAACCTTCGACAGCGGCGTTGGCTAGAACTGATAAAAGACTATGATTTGACGATCGCTTACACACCGGGCAAGGGAAACGTCGTTGCTGATGCTTTGAGTCCGAAGCACGTGGGCTCGTTATCTATAAACAACCACATACTTCGAGATCTTGAGGCGATGGGCATCGAGTTACGGGTTCAGCATCAAGGAGTGCAGCTGGCATCACTCCATCTTGAACCGAGTTTGCATGATAAAATTAAATCAGCTCAGGAGGGCGATCAGTTCCTAGCGAAGGCACGCGAACTGATTTCGGCAGGGAAGACGTCTGACTTTGTGGCAGGCGAAGATGGAACCTTACAAATGAAAGGAAGGCTATGTGTTCCTAGCGACCCAGAACTCCGAAGGGAAATTATGGCAGAAGCACACTATGCGAAGTATTCGTTACATCCGGGGAGCACTAAGATGAACCAAGACTTACGCAGAACCTTCTGGTGGCAAGGTATGAAGCGGAATGTGGCGACCTTTGTGTCACAGTGCATGGCCTGTCAACAGGTAAAAGCTGAGCATCAGAGGCCCGACGGGGAACTGCAGAACCTCACTATTCCCGAGTGGAAATGGGACAACATCAGTATGGATTTCATTGTGGGATTTCCGAAGACGCCGCGGGGGCATGATGCGATTTGGGTCATAGTTGATCGTTTGACCAAATCAGCCCACTTTCTTCCTATGAAAGTTACTTGGAGCGTCGATCGGTTAGCACAGATGTACATAAATGAGATTGTTCGATTACACGGAGTACCTGCCTCAATCGTCTCTGACCGTGACGGACGCTTCTTATCTCGTTTTTGGACAAGCCTACAGGCTGCTTTGGGAACCAAGCTACAGTTCAGTACTGCATACCACCCCCAGACTGATGGCCAAACAGAAAGGACAAATCAGATACTTGAAGATATGTTACGGCTGTGTGCAATCGATTTGAAGACTAGTTGGGACACGCATCTTCCGTTGGCGGAGTTCGCGTACAACAACAGCTACCAATCGAGCATCCAGATGGCACCGTACGAAGCACTTTATGGGCGCAAGTGTCGATCTCCAATTTGTTGGGACGAAGTCGGCGAGCGGCAAGTACTCGGGCCAGAGCTGGTAGAACAGGCAGTTGAGAAAGTTCGTTTGATTCGGGAAAGACTCCGTACGGCACAGAGCCGACAGAAAAGTTATGCCGATGCTCATCGTAGACCTTTGGAATTCCTGGTCGGGGATCATGTCTTCTTGAAAGTGACGCCGATGCGTGGGGTGATGCGTTTCGGCGTGAAGGGCAAACTGAGTCCCAGGTTTGTCGGCCCCTTCGAGATACTGGAACGAGTGGCAGCTGTGGCATACCGAATTGCACTGCCTCCTGCCTTGGCTGAAGTGCATGACGTGTTCCATGTTTCTCAGCTTCGGAAGTACGTGCATGACCCGAGTCATGTGGTGAGCTTCGAACAGTTGGAACTGCGTACAGATTTATCATACTCAGAAGAGCCGGTGCAGATCCTGGATCGTAAGGAAAAAGTACTTCGCAACCGTACGATGTCCTTGGTTCGCGTGCTGTGGCGGAACCATTCAGTTGGGGAATCAACTTGGGAGATGGAATCGGAGATGAAGGAGAAGTATCCTTCGTTGTTCACTCAGTCGGAGGTAGGACCTTGTTTCAATAGTTTCGGGACGAAACTTTTTCTTAGTGGTATATTATGTAGTGCCTCAAATCCCGATCCGACCGGGATGTGCACTATATAATTGGGCTTGTGGCTAGTCCGTCAGAGTATGCTTAGATCTTCGGCATCTTCTTGCCTCGGACGAAATGCGATGATCCTTTCCAACTCATGGAAATGCCTCTATTGAAACGAGTCCAATAGTTTTCGTGTTTGGTTGCTTGGTTTTCTTGATTGCCGCTTTGGGATTTGGATTTGGTGTTGCTTTCGATTTGCTTGGTTTTCGCTGCTGGTTTTATTGATTGGAGCTTGAATTTTGGGGAGTTCGGCAAGGAAGGATAGGCAAGAAATCTAACTCGGTGCTCGTGCTGTTGTAGGTCCGCGTAACTGACGTTTGATCGTCGCTAGGCGGGATTCCGTGTTTCAGCAACTTTTCCCTTAACCAGTGAGTGGTTTGGTCCCTTCTTTCCTACTTCTTCATGCCAACATCTTAAAGTTTCAAACGTTCACTCGATGATGCCTGGTTGGACGCCTAGGGAAATGCTTAGCCACATGCATGCCAGCCACTAAGAAAGGAACATGGGAATTATAGACTAATTTTACTATATGCTTGCACACCTTATAATTTGAGTTGGTTGGAAAGGGAATTTGGTTGTTGGCTGCGGCCTGGTGCCTCGGATAGACTTTGGACCCATGGGATATCAAAATCGGAACACCGCATTGAGAAAATGTGAACTGTTGCATAAGATATATATTGCTGCTTTACTTCTTCTGTTTAATTCGATGCATTGTATGAGATGTGAAATATTCATGCATTCGCATGGTCTGGGACAACTTGTGCACAAGGTTTGGCATTTCCTCGAAACGGTTTCCGGGGCACTGGAACCGTATCGATCCGGAGGGAAATATTCGATTCGTGCTAGTCACGATGCTTAGCGGGACCTCCAGCGGGGCTTGCTACCCGGGCTGATAGGGCGCGCCGCTAAGGCGGAGAAATATGTCCCTAAGGTGTCGATCACACCAATGACCGCATAGAATAGAACACATGCTAATTTATTGTCTTGTGCAGATGGTAAGTATACTTGTGTTTCGCTGCATGGAAGGCGTGCATCGGTTGAGTAAGCAACCGATGTACTGGTTGGATTCGATGCTATTTTCATTTCTATCAAAACATGCAACTGATATGAATTGAATTCACTTACTTCTTTATAGAAGTTCATCTTAATGCATGCTCGCCCCTAATAAGCTAGTGTCGATTTAGTCGAGTGGGTTCATCCCGCTCACCAGTACAAGTTGAGTACTGACCCACGTTGTGGGCAACTATTTCAGGCACTCAGACGGTGCAACGCTAGTGGCTAGACGAGAAGGCGTTAGAAGCACCTCTACTTTTGAAGTATAGTTGGAGTCAGTTCATTTTGGAGGCTTGGACTTTCAATCTATACAAGGGCGTAATGTATGGACGACGGAGACTATCTGATGGAGCGCGCCTGCATTTTGAGTTATCTTTTTGTAATGCAATTCAAGTAGCCGAGAAGGCGCATCAATGTAGACTCTATGTAATTACTCTGAATTATTAATGAAAAAGCATATTTCTTCCTGTACTGTGTTCAAATCTCTGTGATTGTGTTTCTAAGTTGTGTTTCAAAAGTGGGTTCCTTTAACTGCAAGTTCTTGCCTTGTACGAGCGCAACTCCAGGCTCGTACGGCATCACGCCCCAAGCGAGGACGAATCGGTTCCGTGAAGGATCCAGCGAGGACGATTGACCCTTTCGGGATCGGGGCGTGACAACCGGCGCTCCCCAAGGTGATCCACTGGTTCGAATGAACTTCTTCGCCTTCAGCTCTTCTACATGTTGGTACAGTATGTCTAGCTTTGATGGTGCCATTTGGTAAACTTTAAAAGATATTGGTCCTGCTCCAGGGATCAACTTTATACAAAACTCCACATCTCTTACTGGGGGGAAACCTAGAAGTTCATCGGGAAAGACATCTAGAAATTCTTGGACTACCCCGCAGACCCATCATCATTCGGATCAAGAATAATTTATTTACTCCGGTCTTCTTCGCATACAAAAATTCCAGCTTATTCCACAGTGTCCTCGTGTGCTCAATACTGGCAACGTGGTTGTACACATTCTCGTCAACGAACTGCCTGATGTACTCACACACATGTATATGCTCGAAATTCCAGTCCTCTTCGAATTTGTCACTGGGTCTCTCGGAAGCAAATACCGGCAGATGCAACTTCTTGACAAATAGAAGATCCTTCATCTTGCTCCTCCAGTAATGATGGTTGGTACCGTTCAGGTTTACCATGCGCACCGGCTTCACGTCCATCTCTCCTCCCTGGTTTGCCTGTCAACTTCTGACACCCTTCTGAAATTCCAGAACCTGGCTCTGATACCACTTTGTTGGGAACGAAAATACGGAAACCATTCCCCAAACCAGAGGGTTCGTGCGAGAGAACCGAGCAAAACGCACAAACCAAAAATGCCAAACACAAATCGCAGACACAGAGATTTTTGACGTGGAAAACCCTTACGAAAAAAACGACGGGACGATCAGAGTCCAACCCTGAAAAGCCTCCACTAATGGAATAAGAAATACACCGACTCCTTACAAACTTCTCATCGATCCAAACGGATCACCACAACTCTTTTGGAACTGAAAATAGATTATAACCACGAAGAAGAAAGACAACGAGAAATACCCGAAACTGATCTCCTTCTTCGAAACGGCCTTCAATCCTTCTCTCTCCTCTCCAATGTTGCAATGACACTCTTGCCTCCACGCTGCTATATTTTTTTTTTTTTTTTTGAGAGAGAGATTTTAGGGCCAGGAGACACCTATATATAGCCTCAAACCCACAAATAGTATTCCTATTATAGATAGGAATATTCAATCCAAATCCAAATCCATTGACATATTCCTATTATAGATAGGAATATTCAATCCAAATCGGAATATTCAATCCAAATCCAAATCCATTGACATATTCCTATTATAGATAGGAATATTCAATCCAAATCCAAATCCATTGACATATTCCTATTATATGTAGGAATATACAATCTAAATCCATTGAGATATTCCTATTATATTTAGGACTATAAAATCCAAATAAATTGAGGTATTCCTATTATATGTAGAAATACTCAATCATACTCCAGAGTATTTTTCACATAGGTTGGAAACCCCACCCACTCTAACAGAAGCTTCTGCTCCTAATGAAAAGTCAATCTAATTTCTAATTAATAAAGAGAATGTTACTTAAGTTAGTCCAAAGTGGCTAGTCTAGTTGATGGGTTCAATGTCATCAAATCTAATTAGACCCACTAGTGATGAGTCACACATTTTTAGATAGATATAGTTTTATAATTTTGCTTTAGTTATATAGTGTTCTGGACACAACAGATTATCCGAGGACTATAAGAATTGATTGAAGCCAAAGCGCAACTTTAAGAAGACCATCCTCATTCCCTCTGCACATGCTGCAGCGAAGCGTGCGCTCCATTGCACATATCAGATGGTCCAAAAAGTGAGTGAATGAAGTATAATGAGTTTCATTCTATTGTATAGGAAATTTCGATCGCAAATTGTACAGAAGAAACATAAGAGAATTGCAACTAGGAAACAATGGTCGTGCTATTAGCATCAAGTCCAACTTTGGACCTGTTGGTGCGAAAGCGGTTGCAAAAGATCACATCTTCCTCTACAGTCTTCGTTATTGTACTCTCCTAATCTGTAACTTTATTTACACACAAGATCTCCATATTCTTCCTTCCAAAGAGATAACTACTACCGAGACGTCGTCATGGTACCTTCGCCTGTCCCCTTGCGGTATTTCAAGCAATTCGTGGAAGTCCATACCTGCAATTATGAAGTGAAACTTGACATTAACATTTTGAACATCAAGAGCTCAAATTCACAAGGTATTTCAAATTTTACCAGCTTGCTTTGCTGCACGGAAAAGGACTTGTTCAACTAGATATTGTGCAGGATCCCCTTCAGGGTTTGCTGCGATGAAGAGTTCAACCTCTGTGACTGCTTCAGCATTGGTGAAATACTGATATAGCCCGTCTGATGATAATATCAAGAATTTATCTCTCGGCCCAAGTGTGTGATGATATAGATGAGGGTTGCAATTGATGTATGGGGAGGTCCCAACATAATCGATTCTGAACATTTCTAGAAGTGCATTGTTCCACTTTAGCTGCAGAAATATTAGAAGGAAGTGAGACACAGAACAACAATACCAGAACTATATATATCAATGTGATACGTACATTTATACAACTAAAAAAGACTTCACACTGCAAACAATTGACTCCCTTAAGCTTTATGCTAAGATATTGGGTGACTATTTCAAAAAAATAATTTCACGACATCTGTGAACTAACAATGAAACTGATGAGAAAGAATCAGTGGTCTTCAAACTTCAGTGTTATGAGCTATGTTGCACGAACACAGGAACATCATGATGTACGTATCTGTATCGTAATTGTATGAATCAGTATCCATATGTATCTCTTATCTCGTATTCTTATCCGTATCCATGTCCATAATTGTGCAACATAGCTTATGAGTTTGCACTCCAAGAATTTTTCATTCATTAGAGGGCATGCCACCTAGAATTTGCAATCCCCTTCCCAATTGAATATTGTTTCTTGTTTTCCTAATTCTTACATGAAAAAAAGACGGTAGAAGAACATATTCTCTTCATCTAGTGAGTGTGGTGTTGTAGGATTCCATGGCCTCAAAAATCAAAAGTCTTTATCTTCAAAATCTGCCTATGGGCCCAAAGAGCCACTACCAAAGTGTGGTGTGGTAGATGAGCATTGAGAAGAGGCATCTACCAACATATGCTCTGCTTCTCTTTTGCAAGTAACCATCATAGCCACCATCCCAACCACTTCTATCATACTTGACCATGTATCTGGACATTGCCACATAAAGGAGAAAAAAAATCTAATATTCCAAACATTATTTTATACTAAAGACAGAGATACGACACGAGCAACACAGACACAGCATCTATTTTGGTTTTTTGGGGGGGTTTTTTTTTCTAGTGTATTTGGAGTGTCCGGATAGTGTCCAAGGCGTGTCAGACACAACATTTCTTAGCTCATAATCAAGATTGAGGAAACTGAAATGAGCGTCACCTGCTTGAGAAAGCCCGCACCGAAAGATCTGGTGACCTTCAAGGAGCCCTTGACGCGGCCGTTGGCGATCGCTGAGCTGTCGTCCGGATGTTCATTCCATATCCTCAGGACTTCCTCTTTGACACTAGTATCGTGATCCGAAGTAAGCTGCAAGGGTGCCAAATACAGCAATTCATCCGACGTGTCCGTGTCCTGATCTTCGCGGAGGCGGCGGCGTTGTTGTTGTTTCCGTCTCTTGCGGCCCAGAACGGCCCTGCTGTCCCCTACGTTCATCAGATAGAGGTCCTCCCCCTTCATGAGCATCACTAGGACGCAGGAGCCCATCAGCGCGAGCTCCGGATTCTCCTCCGACATCTCGTCTGCCACGTCGAAGTAGTCCTCCTCGGTCCTCCTCAGCGCCCGCGACAGCGCCTTGAGGATCCAGAGATGGTAGTCTTCCGACGACGAGTGCTGCTGCAGGAGGGCGGCTCGGAGCTCCCGTTGCAGGGAGGAGTAGAGGTGGGAGAGGAGGTAGTCGGTGGCGTCGGGGCCGTTGAAGCCGTCGTATATCCCTACGAAGAGCCAGTCGGAGGAGACGACGACGTGGATGCGGTCCTCCCCGGCCCTCCCCTGGGCCCACTGGAGCGAAGGTTCGTCGGCGGTCGGCGGCTGGAGACTGATAGATTCTGCTGCTGACGAGGAGGAGGACTCCTCTTTGGAACTGCAGCGCTTCTTCTTGGAGTTGGAGAGCGTATGGGAGAGGGTCCTGCGGAGGAGGAGGCGACTGGAGAAGGGGTTGTGGCGGCGGCGGTGGTAGAGGAGGGGGCCGGAGAGGAAGGGGCGGTCGAGGGGGCCGGAGCGGCCGAGGGGTGCGGAGGAGAAGGAGGTGGAGGAGTCGAAGGCGGCGGCGGCTGCGGCGGCGGAGGAGCAGGAGGTGGTGGAGGGGTCGAAGGAGGTGGAGAGGGCGGTGGAGACGTTGGCGCTGACGAAAGCGCCGGAGATGGAGAAGAAGCTGTTGCTGCTGCTGTTGGTGACGGTGGTGGTGGTGGTGGTGGTGGTGGCGGTGGAGGAGGAGGAGACGTAAGAAAAGGAATGGCCGTCGAGTGGCTCGGTGGAGGCGACGGCGGAGGAGGACACGTGGCGGCGGCGGCGGCCACGGCTGCTGGAGAAGCAGCTGGTTCCGTTTCCCATTTCTTCTTGTGAGTTCCAAAAGTGGAGGCGAAAGGAAAGGGTTGGGTTGACTTTTTGAAGTGTGCGAGAGGGAGGGAAGGACAGTCGAAATGTGCTGAGAGTTTTTGACGTTGACTGCTGAAGGCTCAGGGGCGGGGTCGATGGGGAATACGTATTCCAAAAGTCAAACTAATGGCAAAGGAAATCTGAAGGAAGGACAGCCGTTCGCTTGTTGACACGTACAAGTAGAGGTTGGCATTTGCGTACATGTCCAGTTCTGCTTCGTGAAAAGAGCTGTTTTTCTGTTCTGGGACTCGTAGCTGATGGTAAAATATATAATTTTTAGCAAATATCTTCACTTAAAATATAAAAACTATCGTATATTTTATTTATTTAAAAAATTACAATTGTTTTTTTTATATAATATTAAATTTTAAAATATAATTTTACTATCAGAAAATTTACTGTTGCGAAATAAATTTATATTAAATTCATGCAAACGAAACAAGTTTGTAAAATTTTTAAAAAAAAACAGAGTCCGCCAACAGTGTTGGCGGAAAACACAACTAACGTACACGTAGGCAGAAAAAAGATTAAAAAAATTAAAGAGGGGCCCACAAGTCAATTTTTGCCAACACTGTTAGCTGAAATTGGGAAGGGGGCAATTTCAGCCAACACAGTTGGCAAAAATTGGGTGTGGGGGCCCACGAGTTCATTTGATTGGTTCGGTTTGGTTTGTTTGGTTGGGTTGGGTTGGTTTGTTTTAATTAGTTATCTTTTGGTTTTATTTATTCGGTTTTTTTAAATAAAGTAATATATTTATATAAAATTGTAAAAGAAGGGAGAAATTTGGTGTATTTACAGGGAGGAGGAGAACTCGCCAACTGAGTTGGCGGGGCCCAGAGTTCGAGAGGAACTCGCTAACTCAGTTGGCGGGCTCTGGGCAAGCTCGCCAACTTAGTTGGCGGGCCCTTATCCTCCCCTCCTTTCCGCCTCGGCGATCCCCCCGACGCCTCGGAGACCCCCCCCCCCCGACGCCTCGAAGACCCCCCCGACTCCTCCCCTTCTTGGAGACCCCCCCCCCCCCCTCAACTTTCCCCCCTCCCCTCCCTATAACTACCTCCTAACTCCTCCTCACACCACTTCTTCTCCTCCTCCTCCTCACACCACTTCTTCTCCTCCTCCTCCTCCTCCTCCTCCTACTCACAACACTTCTCCTCTTCCTCCTCCTCCTCCTCCTCCTCCTCCTCCTCCTCACAGCACTCCTCCTCATAGCAATCCGCCTTCATCCTATAATCTATATTTTTGGAGATGGCTAACCACAATGACGGTCGTATTCCGGGTGGACCGACTACCCAGCTTATTATTAAGCAACGTGAAGACCACATATCTAGTCGGATATTTATCGGCGAGGTAATTTTTAAAATTATAAGTTTTCAAGTTAAGTAATTTACACACAAAATATAATACATATGTTTTTTCTATAGTTATACGATAATGATCTTGGTTTACGAACCCGGATCCATGTACATTGGCGGACCGAAAGGAATTATCGTACGTGGGAGCTAAATTCTGTCCAAAAGGCTTTGGTGAAATTCTTTGGATTCCACTACATAGATCATGTTAGATATTTAATCCACGATCTTCATTTGGTTGTAAGTCTTGCGGAGCGTTGGTGGCCTGAACGCAACACTTTCCAACTCTCATTCGACGAGATGACGATCACCCTATTTGATGTGGCAAATATACTAGTATTACCTATTAAAGGTGACGCTATATATTTTGATCCGCACTTAAAGGGATCTGATCTGATCAGAAGGTATCTCGGTGTTAGCCCTCCATCTGGTATAAAAGACGGCAATTTTGTAAAGTTTACATGGCTTCGTGACAACTTCATGGAGCTACATCACACTATTGACGGGGTGGTTGATGTAGATGAAATACGAGTATGTATTTTTATTAGTAATATTTGTTTATGATTTAATTTAGTGTCTATATAACACTTAATATTTTTAGGTCATTCGTTGCACTATAGCGTATCTGCTCTGTTTATGTGGTGCAATTCTATTTCCCGATGCATCAGAAAATATGGTAAATGTGCAGCTTCTACCATTCTTGGATGATTTGATAAAATCTACTCAGCATGCGTGGGGAGCTGCTACTCTTGCCTTTTTATACGCCAATTTGACAGAATTTGTGAGATCCAATCGCAAGAGTATTTGTGGATGTATTTCACCGATTCAAATATGAATGAAAGACATAAAAAAGTTAGAGTAATTTGATACGCTAATTTTATACGCAAATTTTGTTTGTACTAATGTCATATTTTTGTTTTATAGTTGTGGTCCTACGAGCACTTCTATATTGGTAGGCTAGTTACTAGCATTCTCAGTGATGTTGGAGTATTTCCAATTGCTATACGATGGCCCACAGATGTAGTGGATTATCAACACTACCAATTGTAAATCCCCTGATTTTTCAGGAATTTAAAAATATATTTTTTAGAATTTTTCTAGATTTTTCTGGAATTTTTAACTAATTAAAATCAAGGTATTTTAGAATTAAATAAAATTAAATATTTTTATTGAATATTAAAATATTATAAAAATACTATTTTTTTGTGTTAAATAAAATATTAGACATAGGATAATTTTGCTAGAATTTATTGGACCCCGAAAATATTTTTAAAAGACCTAAAAATTAATATTTTTAATAAACCAATATAAACCCAAATAAATCCGATTTATTTTTGAACCAAATTGAACCATGCTGAACCGAAGCCCTGAACCCAACCCTGAACCATAGCGGGTCGGGTCGGATCTAAACCCGAATCGAAACCCGCAACCCGACTCGTCAAAAACCCTAATCGATCTTCCCCCGACTCTTCGTCTCCGCCGCCCTCCGCCCGTAACCGCCGGCCGCCGCGATCCCCGCGCCGCTCCAGCTTCAGCAACCACCGCCGCTTCTCCTCCCGTCCGCCCCTATTTAAACCCTTTACCACCTCCGTCGTTCCCGCAACCCTCAGCCACCATCGTCCCTCCGCCTCTACCAACGTCCACCAGCACCACCGCCTTCCTCTGACCTGCTGCACCCGGCCACCGCCATCTCTCCTCGGCCCACTCCACTCACCGCCGCGTCTCCCCTCCGCCGTCTCCCCCATCTCCCCGATCGACGACGTCGCCTCGATTTCTCCGAGCTCCGCCGAGACTAGCAGCAGCAGCGGCCTGCCGTGCCCTAGCTGCCACGACGAGTTCCTCCGGCCGCCAACACGACTCCTCGACGACTCCAGAGCCGCAGCTCGACGACGGTGACGCCTCCAGCTCCGGTGAATAGTGGTCGGAACCGTAGCCCTAGCCGCCTCGCGAGTTCGTAGTTTCTATTTTCTGCGAAGCCCTGTTCAGGTGACTGTATCTCTCTCCTTGCTGTCCCGTTTTCTATTTTGTCTGCTGTGACGAGTAGACTGCATGGCCCTCTTGATACCCGTGTAATTTGCTCGACGTGTCTTGTCCTGTGGCGATCGCAAACTGTGACCCAAAATCAGGAAAATTAACACCCTATTTTTCCCCGGAACTGAGTGCGCTCCGCTAAACGGGACAACTTGGTCATGTGAGGACTTCACCGAAAGGTGAGCGCCGTTAATACGGATGTATGAGATTTTATGAAAGTTGATTTGGATGTGCGTGCACACCGGAATCAACGCATATCCGTCGATAACGTCCCATATCGGCCTTATTCTGGAACTCATTGTAACTTCGTATTCGCACGTCGTATCGAAATGAAACTTGCACCATCAGACTCGTAGCAATACGCTGGTCCTGTGACCCAAGTTTGGTTCGATTCTGAGAACGTTGACAAAATCACGTATCGTGGGCCCCTTGGCTCCATTTGACGGGCGATTTTGTAATCGACTCATCAAAATCCAGTTCTGGACATTCCGTTGGGTTCGTATCGCCATTCTGGACTTGTGGATACTAAATTTGACGAATTTGGAGAATATTATCTCTGACATATTTTTCGGTGCGAAGCGGGCCACATGTGGACCCCGCTTTGACCAAAAACTGTCATTTTTGTCCCTGTGTCCAAATTGGACTCAAGGACAGACAATTCTAGCTATTTGATATCTTATGAATCTAATGATAATGTCTATTTCAGCAACCGAAGGAGTACCTGTAAATCCCGCTGATACCAGAGCAACGGTTGGAGTCAGAACCCCAGGCAAGTGTACCTTGCCAAACTTGCAGTACCTGCTTCATATTGTTGTCTTGATTTATTTATATGATGTACATGCTCAACCTAGGACCGTGTGATAATACTTAGCGTTCGAATAATATTTGAGTGCCAACGCTGTACGCGGAGTTGTGTAACGTCACTTAGACATGGACATCGAGATCCTATACATTCTCGTGTTTGCCTTATCAAGTACGTCATACCTCAGGACACATGACACTATTCATGAGATAGAATCTTTCTGAGATATTCATGGTAATTCTATATAGGATACAGATTTTTTACATGCTTAGATCTCATTATGACTTGCTGCATTAGATATGATCTTGCATGTCATGGACATAAGACGTGTGATTACATTGGGTGGGGAGAGATACACAGGCTACAGGCTGATTTTATATATATTATGGTGTCGTAGGCCCAATACATAGTAAATTATATAGTATATCTACTATAGGCTCCTCGACACAGAGCTTGTCGTAGTCTCAGCCTAAGTCTAGTGATGCTCTCACTTGTATTTCACATAGCTGGTTACCTAGTTTACCCTATTGATTCATTTATTATTTCACTGCATTATTTTTGGTATGAGTTATTCTTGTACCTTGCTATGTCCTCTGAGGATTATGTCCCCAGGAATAGCAGAAGAGATCTATCCCGAGGTATACGGGACATGAGCATTAGCAGGAGCAGAAGCAGGAACAAAAGCAGAAGCAGTACCAGATCCAGAAGACGAGTGATCGCCGATGATTTTTTCTGAGTATATGCTTTATCCATACTCAGTATTTGCAGTTGTTTACTCTTATTTCTTGTCATTTGACTATTGTATCAGACTTATCCTCGGGTTGTTCCCCGAGATATATTTATTGACACTTATTATTGATTTATATTTCTGATATTGTTTGTATTCATTTTTGTGGATGAGATTAGTATATTAGACCCTTATTATTATATTACAGCTTAAGTACACCCTGATGGGTCCATTAAATTGGATTTGTTCATCGGTGTGTGCTGTTGACCATTGCCACGTGTCCAGTCCCTCGATATTTTAGGACTGGGGCATGACATAGTTTTTGTGGTGGCCCATGCAGGTCAACGACTAAATTGCTTCAGTTTTAACTTAGGGATCGAGCAAGCCTGCAATAAGAATAGGATAAGGATCTCATCCACTTGCTTGAATCATTCTTGATATCTATATCGGATTCGAATTAATTTCTTGACTTGCATCCTGCCTTGATTCCTGTGCGCCTCTTATTGTTTATTTTGGATGCAGAGTAATGGATCCACGAGCAAATGATAGACTCCTTTAGGATCACCATGAGGTGCTGTGGTAACCAACGAAGATGAAGTAACACCATTAAGAGAAGGTTAATCGGCTCAACAACGCAGTCAAGCAAATCAGCATGCCTCAAGAATCCAGCAAGATGACATCCCACCTCTGCCGCAGTTTACTCCACCAATGCCCGTATTTCCATAAGGGTAGGCTATGGACGGACAGCAGATGTTTCAAATGATCTACACAATGATGCAAGCCTATCAGAAGGTTCAGGAAGAAGCCCAGCAAAGCCAAATGGAGGAGTTCATTTACAAACTTAGCTCTGAGCTACGGAAGTTAATCAGCTCCGTTGCGACGGACGTTCTTGCTGCAGCACGGCCCATGGAGTGCATCACCAGGATAGAGTCCAGCCAAAAGCGGCCGCATGCATTAGCACTAGATCAAGCACACCAGAAAAGAGCTGCAAAGCGACCACAGATGAATCTACCACCGAGAGCAGCACCATGAGCCTTAATCCTTCCTACTTGTCAATACTGTGGCAAGGTAGGCCATATTGAGAGGGAATGCAGACGCAAGTTGGGATTATGCTTGATTTGTGGATCTAATCAACACTTAGCCAAGGATTATCCCGAGCATCGAGAATGAGCACTAATGTTAAACAGACAAGCTTTACCAACACCCAGGCCAGTCTATCCAGCATTGGGAGTACCACAGACGAGTGTTGGAGGAGTCAGACCACCAGCCCAGGAGGGTATCAGCCGAGGCCACCCTTGGCACCACAAGCAGCACTCTTCCAGCAGGCCCAGCAGCGCAGCAGAGGAATCCACCGCTAGGACGCGGACAAGCTTTTGCGGTGACCTTGGAGGACGCGCAGACTCGTGGAGTAGCAAATGCGCGTAAGTTATTCGTAGCTATCTATTCCTAGAATTGCTTAGTTTGTGCCTGTTAGTTCGTGACCATAGCCCTAAACCTAGTAATTTTGAACTTGCTAATAATTGATAACCTAGTTTTTCTAAGCTGTAATTTTCTTGCTTTAACTAGATTTTTTCACTCTGGAAATTTCATAACTTTCATTGCTTAGAAAAATAATGTTTTCATTCCCTATGTGTTTTACTTAAACCTCATCCTTTGATTCTCCTAGATCATGATTCTTGATTGTGATGTGCTTCGAACAATACTTGCAACCGTGTCATCTCTGCTGACCGGTTATTCTTTGATTGCGAGGACGCAATCCTCTTAAGGGGGGGTAGATTGTAAACCCCCTGATTTTTCAGGAATTTAAAAATCTATTTTTTAGAATTTTTCTGGAATTTTCTGGGATTTTTAACTAATTAAAACTAAGGTATTATGGAATTAAATAAAATTAAATATTTTTATTGAATATTAAAATATTATAAAAATAATATTTTTTTGGTGTTAAATAAAATATTAGACATAGGGTAATTTTCTTGGAATTTATTGGACTCCGAAAATATTTTTAAAAGACCTAAAAATTATATTTTTAATAAACCAATATAAACCCAAATAAACCCGGTTTAATTTTGAACCAAACCGAACCATGCTGAACCGGAGCCCTGAACCCAACCCTGAACCCTAGCTGGTCGGGTTGGATCTCAACCCGAACCGAAACCCGCAACCCAACCCGTCAGAAACCCTAACCGATATTCCCCCGACTCTTCGTCTCCGTCGCCCTCCGCCCGTAACCGTCGGCCGTCGCGATCCCCGCCCCGCTCCACCTTCAGCAACCAACGCCGCTTCTCCTCCCGTCTGCCCCTATTTAAACCCTTCACCACCTCCGTCGTTCCCGCAACCCTCAACCACCGTCGTCTTCTCCGCCTCCACCAGCGTCCACCAGCACCACCGCCTTCCTCCGACCCGCTGCACTCGGCCACCGCCATCTCTCCTCCGCCCACTCCACTCACCGCCGCGTCTCCCCTCCGCCGTCTCCCCCATCTCCCCGATCGACGACGTCGCCTCGACTTTCCCGAGCTCCGCCGAGACTAGCAACAACAGTAGCGGTCCGCCGTGCCCTAGCCGCCACGACGAGTTTCTCCGGCCGCCTTCGCCAGCACGCCACCTCGTCGACTCCAGAGCCGCAGCTCGACGACGGCGACGCTTCCAGCTCCGGTGAGCAGTGGTCGGAACCCTAGCCCTAGCCGCCTCACGAGATCGCAGTTTCTGTTTTCTGTGGAGCCCTGTTCAGGTGACTGTATCTCTCTCCTTGCTGTCCCATTTTCCGTTCTGTATGTTGTGACGCGTAGACTGCGTGACCCTCTTGATACCCGTGAAATTTGCTCGACGTGTCGCGTCCTGTGGCGATCGTAAACTGTGACCCAAAATAGGAAAATTAATACCCTATTTTTCCTCAGAACTGAGTGTGCTCCGCTAAACGGGACGACTTGGTCATGTGCGGACTTCACCGAAAGGTGCATGCCATTAATACGGACGTGTGGGATTTCATGAAAGTTGATTTGGATGTGCGTGCACACTGGAATCAACGCGTATCCGTCGACAACGTCTCGTATCGGCCCTGTTCTGGAACTCGTTGTAACTTCGTGTACGTACGTCGTATCGAAATAAAACTTATGCCATCAGACTCGTAGCAATACGCTGGTCCTGTGACCCAAGTTTGGTTCAATTCTGAGAACGTTGACAAAATTGCATATCGTGGGCCCCACGGCTCCATTTGACGGGCGATTTTATGATCGGCTCATCAGAATCCAGTTCTGGACATTCTGTTGGGTTCGTATCATCGTTCTAGACTTATGAACACTAAGTTTGATGAATCTGAAGAATATTATCTCTGACACATTTTTCGGTGCGAAGCGGGCCACATGTGGACCCGCTTTGACCAGAAACTGTCATTTTTTGCCCCTGTGTCTAAATTGGACTCAAGGACATGCAATTCTAGCTATTTGATATCTTCTGAATCTGATGGTAATGTCTATTTCAGCAACCGAAGGAGTACCTGCAAATTCCACTGATACCAGAGCAACGGTTGGAGTCAGAACCCCAAGCAAGTGTACCTTGCTAAACTTGCAGTACCTGCTTCATATTGTTGTCTTGATTTATTTATATGATGTACATGCTCAACCTAGAACCGTGTGACAATACTTATTGTCCGAATAATATTCGGGTGCCAACGCTGTACGCGGAGTTGTGTAACGTCACTTAGACATAGGCATCGAGACCCTATATATTCTCGTGCTTGCCTTATCAAGTACGTCATACCTCAGGACACATGACACTATTCATGAGACAGAATCTTTCTGAGATATTCATGGTGATTCTGTATAGGATACAGGTTTTTTACATGCTTAGATCTCATTATGACTTGCTGCATTATATATGATCTTGCGTGTCATGGACATGAGACGTGTGATTACATTGGGTGGGGAGAGACACACAGGCTACAGGCTGATTTTATATATATTATGGTGCCATAGGCCCAATACATAGCAAATTACATAGTACGTTATGATACTTTAAAGTTTTAAATTTTATATTTTTGCCTATAACATGTGCGTCTTCCTTTGGATAAATTTTTTTTCTACACGATTTGTGTTACTCTCGCCGAAAACATACAAATCGACTTATTGTTTAACGAAAAACGATTTCAAAACAAATAGTTATGGCCGCTCGAAGTCTGCTCGACGGCAGACGTAATATTCTTACGGCAGATTTTTATTATTATTATTTTTAACGTCTGTTAACGGCGAGAAAATTAACGATAGAAATATAATATTTTAAAATATAAACACTCAATTGATGCTTTTCGTAAATTTTTTAACTTTTATGCTTTAGATAAAATTTATACAAATTTTGATGCTCTGAAAACAAATTTTTGAAAAAAATATTTCTAAATTTTTCTTTACAATTATTTTATTTTAATTTTATTTCGTTAAAATAAATTTTCATAAATCGAATTACAAAATAAAACTAAATAAATAAAATTAAAACATAACTAATTAAAACAAACCAACCAAACAAACCAATCCAACCAAACAAACCAATCAAATGAACCCGTGGGTCCTCACACCCAATTTTTGCCAACTGTGTTGGCAGAAATTGCCCTCCCCCCCCCAAATTTCAGCCAACAGTGTTGGCAAAAATTGGCTTGTGGGCCCCTACTTTTTTTTTCTGCCTACATGTACATCAGTTGTGTTTTCCGACTGTCTTTTTTTTTTAAAATTTTACAAACTTGTTTCGTTTGCATGAATTTAATATAAATTTATTTTGCTACAGTAAATTTTCTGTTTTACTATTTAACCAAATTTTTGATTATTTTACTAATAATTGAAACATTTGCTAATTTTTTTTAAATAAATATAGGTATATGCTAATTTTTATATTTATAATGAAATATATATATATATATATATATATATATATATATATATATATATATATATATATATATATATATATATATATATATGTTATTGTTTGCTTTATCAGAAATTTTGATTATAAAATATATTTTTTAAGTAATATATAAAGCTATTTTATAGTCCAATAAATTTTGATTGATCTTCGGTTACTAAAATCTTAAAAATAACTTTAAGAAAATAAGTAAAAAAATTTGTTTGGTCAAATACTTTTAGAAATTTTTTTTTTTAATAAATTTTTTATGGTCTTTGTAGTTGTGACGGAGAGTCAATTAGAAAATTGGTTTTAAAAGATATTTGTAATTGTGTGATAAAAATTGCCTAATTTTATAAAACATTAGTTAAAAAAACAGTACAAGAAAATAGATTTTTGTTTTATTTTTTCATACCCGAGTTTAAACAACATGCTGAAAAAAAAATTCAATAGTATATTTTTACTGTTAAGCATTCAACTACTATTTCTGTAAAATTTTATATTTAAACTCAAAAGTTGAATTTAAACTCCAATCCCACCGGACCTTAGCTCTTCGTACCCAACCAGACCTTAGCACTTAGCCGTGTGACGAAGAATTTGATGGCACATGGGCTCTCTTTTGTATCGTTTTTGACAACTTGGAAATTTGTTGTAGAATTTTTTTTTTATAGAAAATTGGGTATAGCGAAAATAGTTTTGGAAAATTGAAAAATCAAATAGGATCCGACAGTTAGTATGACAGAAATAGGGTAGGTTTTGGTTTTTTATTTGGTTTTTTTTAGCTAGTCTGTTTGGTTGGGTTTGAAAGTGGGAGTTAGTTTGTTGGTATTATGCAATGTTTGTTTGGTTGGGTTTGTTTGTTGGTATTATGCAATGTTCTCAAGGGCTAGATTTCAACAGCTAGTTCTTAACAACTAGTTCACAATCTCTATATAAATTCTAGTATTTTTGTAACACAATCCTACACCAAGTTTTCTTTCATTCTCTTCCAACATATTTTTTTCTACTACATTCAGAAGTTCTTCACCAAGGATCTCTTTCTTCTTCAAAAGCTTTCACCATGAATCTAAGTCTAAAAATACTCGTATGGAGGTGTATTAAATGTATTAGCTTACGAAGGATGATTAATCCAAATTCTTTTAATTGATCAAAATATTTTGTTTCATTGTTTATGTTATCTAATTATTGAAAAAAAATTCACCAATTATGAATTTATATTAGTATACATTTTGTATCTTCTTGTATAAATTTAGATAGTGAACAAACATGAAAGTTTGTTCTTCAAGTTAATGTACATCACGGTATATAAATATTTATGTTACTCTACCACCACCAAGAATTAATACTGCTACTTCTAATGAAACAGTTAATATTGACCCTAGTTATTCTCACCAAATTATTCCATTTACTGAAGAAGGACATATATTAGATTAAGATGATAATGGCGACGAAAATAGTCATGATTTAATTGAAAAGTTAGATGATGAATTTGATGATAATATTGATAATGTTAGCACTCCTTAATTATTCGTCAAAAATTATTTTAATTCTTTCTAAATTTAGAAGTTCTATTAGTGATATAGCAATTGAAGATAATTTTAGTTGTTCGACTACTTTAAATAATGCTATTATGATTGTATATAAATGTAAGAAATTAAGCTGTAATTGGAGAGTATACGCTAAAGCCATTGGTACAGGTGGATCATTTTTTTAAAATTTTACGTTAGAAAATCGAAATTCTTATTTAAATGGACTTAGAACATGGTGCCATCCATACCACTACAACATTAGTTAAAAAATAAGATAATTGATAAAATTAGAGATGATCAGTCGTATAGTCCATCGCATATTTTTAGTGATATATATAGAGAACATCAAATATGTATTAAATATTCAAAAACTTGGGAAGCTAAGGAAATTGCTTCATCTGAAATAAATTGTAGTTATATTGATGCATATAGTAGTCTTGAAGAGTATGATTTAAGAATTATCGAGACAAATCCATGTAGTAGATGTTTTACAAAGACTACAAAAAAAAAATAGTTTCCAAAGAATTTTATTTGTTTAAAGACATGCATTAATGGGATTTTAAGGGGATGTTTACTTGTGATTAGTAGTGATGCTACTTTCCTTTCATCTAGATATCAAGGTATCTTATTTATTGCTTCTGCTTATGATCCTAACAATCAATTATATCAAATTTCTTATGTGTTGTTGAAGTGAAAACACTGACTATTAGACGTAATTTTTAAACAATTTCAGAGCATCTTTTAAAATTTATTTTAATGCATGGAATATAATTTTTTTTATATCAGATAAATAAAAAAGATTAATAAATGTTATGAGTGCAACTTTTCAGAATAGTCTCATTTTTTTGTATTCAATATTTTAAACAAAATTGAAATTAGTATTTAGATTGAGATATTTTCAACGTACTTTAGACTCTCTTTCAAGATGTTATAATTAAACATATGCGAACTATTGCTTTGAAAATTTAAAGTTTAAAACATAATTTTTTATAAATAGCTCGTTGGAGTAGATGATGTAACATGTGTTCTAGCGCACTGGATAACAACTTATGCTCATTGTCCTATATTAGATATTAATACTTTCAACCTTCCTGAATGCTTCAATAACTGGATTAAAAATATGCGTGATAAACCAATAATAATACTTCTTGATGGTATTCGAGCAAAGATTACAACAACTCAAGAAAAATATCAGCAAAATAATGAAAATCTTGAAATAGATTATTGTCCGAAGATGTTAAAAACTATGGCTCATATCAAAAGAGAAAAAACAACACATGCAAGTTTTGCGTATTGATAGTTTTTTATGTTTAAAATATTAGATCGTGAAACACATAAAACACATGTTGATCACTTAAATGATAAGTATTGTTCATGTGGACAGTAGTATTATACTTGTCTTCCATGTGTACATGCATGTTATGCGTGTAATTTTTGCAATGTTAATATAAAAGTTTTGTTCTACTATGTTTCTAAACAAGCATTAAAAAGTGTATATAAGCCGCACTTAGAACCAATTTCAGTTCCTTACAATCTTCAAATGCATTGATTAAAAGCCAAATTGGAGTTCCAAAATTACGACGCAAAGCTGTGAGGCCAAAGAAGAATTACATTATAGCGAATGATTTATCGACAAAAGATCTCTGATGCAGTAACTATAATGGGTTAAGACACAGTAGAAGGAGATGCACTATAACCAATCAAGAGAATGAAAGCATCTCAAAGAATGTAATTTTTTTAATTTTTTTAATTTGAAGTTGTAATGAAGTAATAATTTTTCTTCAGTTAAGCCACTATGTTGGAAATATTAAGATCGATTTTACTCCCTTGACTAATGAATAATTAGAAAACATTGATGCTCCAATTCCTTGTGTAAAGTTGGCTCTCTTATTGGCTAATCATTTAAATATTTCACCACTGTAAAAATATGCGTTTTCGAGCCGACTTTGAGGTCCGATAACTTTTTCTACGATTGGTCGTTTTTCGATCCAGTCGAACCACTACAATTTCAGTAATATTCTCTATTAATGTATGAAGTCTTGATGTCTAAGCTCATTTATTTGATAGATCAAATTCCTTCTCAAAGATCCTTCATAAATCTGTTAACTTAAAAAAGAAAAAAAAAACTAACCAACAAAACCAAATAGAAAAAAAAAGAAAAATTCGTCCAATTTTTTCCAGACTGTTTGACGAAAATTCGACATGTCCAATTTTGTCCCATTTTTGCCAGACTGGTGGAACCTATTTGATTTTTCAATTTTTTAAAACTATTTTCCTTACATCCAATTTCCTATAAATTTATTTCTCTACAACAAATTTTTGGTTGAAAAAATTGTAAAAGAAAAATAATGTCAGACATTAAACCAATAAGTGTAAATTTTTTTTTTTATCTAGGTTGTGTTTAATTGGACCTTTTTCATGGAAAATATTTCCATCTCAAAATTTTCACCAATTGTAGTAGTTGAGACATTATATTTTCTATGTAATTATTTTCCAAAAAACTATCATTTTCTACATTTCCATCTCAAATAGTGGAAAATAAAACTTATCCAACCCATAGAAAATATTTTTTTCATAAAAAATAATTATTTTTCATTGAAAATAATGACAATCAAACATTCAAATTATTTTTTTATAAAAAAATTTCAAAATTCTATAAAAAAAAATCTTGTAAAATAATTTTGTAAATTAATTTTATTTTTTTACATATTTTTTACTTTGCAATAAAACGAACCCTAAGAATTGTATTTGAATGGATACTATGACGAAAAAATCACTTACACCAATTGCCAAATATTACGTATACGCATGCGCACGCGCACCCGCACGCGCACGCGCACCCGCACCCGCACCCGCACCCGCACCCGCGAGTCTCAGATGACTCCTGCTCAGTTGTTAATGAACAACTTGCAAAAATGTTCAGTTGTTAAATAACAACTTGCAAAAAAATTACAACCTAGCTTGGAGCACATTGTCATAAAATATGCACTATTTTGTCTTCTTATTTAATATCTAATATATGCTTATGTTCAAGAAAGCAAGTTGGCAGGCTTTTTTAATGTGGTTCTTTTCTGAACGCATTAAGGTCTACTCAAGGCTATTATGTTTATACTTTAGATAGATTGACTTCTCTTCTAATATTCAATTAAAAACTACACATGCTTGGAACATGATCTATAACGCAACATTCAAAACCAACATTTTGAAATTTATACAAAAAAAAAAAAAAATTGTAGTTAATTAATAATTATAAGAGAGGAGAAATAGAGAGATGAATTATAAATTGATTAAGCCATTTAAGTGTTCTTTATAGGGATCTATTTACAATAGCATGATTGTTTAACAACTAGATAGATAGTATCTTTACAAGGTAAAAAAAAAAGGTTATCTCTATATGTTGGTTGAACATAATCAATCAGTTGGTTACAACTAAATACAACATATACTCTCCTTTATTTGCTTTTTTTTTTTTTTTCCATAGATTGAGTTGTTATATCGTGAAAATTGAAAAAAAAAAAAAAGAAAGAAAGGAAAAGAAAAGAAAAGAAAAGAAAAGAAGAAGCATACTTTGTGTTGGTGTTTTGCCTTTGGACTAATGAAAGCTAGTCCCACATTGGCTACACCACCAAGTGTGTATCTCAATATAATACTTTGTATGTGTTGAGGTGTGCAGATGAGGTGTGGTGGGACACATGTGAGACTATTTTTCTAGGAAAAAAAGGAATAACTCCTCAAACAAAAGTATTTATGCTTTTTGTCACTCTCTTTAGAAAATTCTCTTAGGTCCTAAGTCCCAATGGTGCTTAGCGACTCAGACTCGGGCTATGCATGTTGCATACGTGGTTGCTGCATATGCGTGATATGCACGGTTATACGTGATATGCACGATTATGTGTTGTTATGTGCATATACGTGCATGCGCTACATATGTGGCTATGCGCAGCAACATGTCTGCAAGTCTGTGCTCATATGCTGTTGTGTTGTTACGCGCATGCACGGACTTCATTGATTGCACGTGACTCCGTTGATGGCAAAATTTAGAATATCAATCATTATTTTGGAAGTTGGTATTTTAGTCCCATATCGGTTAGGAGTGGAGATGATTTTCCACTATTCTCTATAGATAGAGTCCTTAGGCCTCCTTTTGGAGACACACAAAAAATTGAAATAAGAGGAGTCCAGGGAGTCCGTTCGAGTCACACACAGAAGTGACTATAAGCGTTTCAGAAGTTCTCTTGTGAACTTGCTGGCTCTTGGAAGCTGTAAACCACTTCACCCAAAAATAGATATTTTGTATGTATTTTATATTTATTTTATTTATTTTAGATTATTTTAAATTAATTAAAATTAATTGTTGTATTAGGACACTTTTTCGTAGTTTAGACATTAATGATATATGATGAACCCAAAATCTGCAACACCCTTCGTAAGAAGTAGCCTACACGGGAGACACTACTAATATGATCTTTCTGTGACACAAAATTCGGTCATTCAATATTAGTATGGTACCAGTGTAACAACCGTAGTTCTTGTATTTAATGTTTAGAGATTTATATATATATAATTTATTTATGGTTATTTTTTAATCAAAATACCCAACCCAAAGCCATGAATTAATTTATTGGACACTAGTGGCTTAAAATATGGTAATTATATATATATATATATATATATATATATATATATATATATATATATATATATATATATATATATATATATATATATATATATATATATATATTGTAGAATTTATTTAGGATGATAGAATTTGAAATCTTCTTGAGATAGGGTCAACCTTTGCACCTTATCCACTTTTAGAGCCAATCCAACTCTAATAATTCCATATTTGGAAACCCTTTACTTTAAATATTTCATCCATCCATTTTTGGTAGCATCCACCTATTTAAATTTGTAAATTTTCTCAATATTTTAGGTAGACTGAATATGGTAAGAATTTTGGTTTAGTTTCAGGATTGTCTAAGGATTAGAAATTAGGGTTGTATAGACTGGTTCTTTAATTTAATTCCTTGGTGCATCTTACCGTTGCTACAATAATTGGAGCACAATAGTAGCCTTTACTTTCTAAAAAAACTTTGTACTCTTGACCTGATAAGCCAACCTAGGCACTGTATATTTCTGTCACTCACAAACATACTCCCTTGTACTCTATTTTAATTGCACAACTTCCCAGTTACGAAATCAATTCTTTAATCCTATGTCTTGTACCTATGTCGTTGCCATCAATTTAGAGACACAAGCTCAACCCGTTTTGCCTAACCAATTAAAGGGTCCAAGACTGACACCAAGCCTACACCGTCCATGACATTTGTGTCACTCCCAATTGAGATCCCATGTACTCCCATTTAATTTAAGACCACATATGATACTTTATTTAATTAAATTGGGGACACCAACTTAACCTAACCCCAACTTAACCCAACACCCATTCATGAGGCTCATACAAAACACCCAAAACCCTCTCATCCTACAAAATACCAAACACAACTTTTTACATCAAATTTTTACTCTTTTTTCTTCATGTGTAAAAATCCAAATGTTAAGGAACTTAAATGCAAGAAGGGTGCTAGGTGCCACCCTCCTATTGGTGTAAACTAATGAAGAAACCCCCCCAACCTCATGTGACCGGTCACCTCACATTCTCTCTCCCCCTTGCATTATTTTACTTTTATGTTAAATCATAGCCATTGATTCAAATTCCCCCCATCACAACCACTCATCCCCCTATGTTACACACACATGCAACCCCCCCACATGTGGACGGCCCTAATCCCTAAAAAAATCCTAAAAATCTTCCACACTTTCTCTCCTTCCCTCCCTCTACATACAACCAAAATTCTTTACTCCTCCTCCTCCTCCTTCTTCTTCTTCTTCATTATTCTTCTTCTCCTTCTTCAGTGAGCCGCCGGAGCTCCTCCGAGCAGCCAACACCTTTGCCACCGCCTACAACACCAGCACCTCCGAGTAGCCAACATTTCCACCACCACCACCTACGCCGAGAGAAGCTCCAGTCGATGTTTCCAACGACCGCTCCGTCGTAGTTCCTAGTACGCGAGCGGCTACAGCAAGCTATAGTTTGTCCACTGCAGCTAAGCACTCGGGTCTGGCAAACATTATGGCAGGAAGCTCATCTTCTTCGACACCGGCGATGGGATCCAAGTTCTTGACAGTGCAACTTCGGTGTAGGTTCAGTCCGGTGGAGGTCTTCTTCTCCAATACCGCCACTGCCTCCTACACCAACACCTCCACCGTAGCGACCCACTGCCACCACGAACACCACCTTCACCACCCTGACCACGACCACCGCCATCTCCATCGCTGCTACCACCGCCTCCACCACAACCAACAGCCACTTCCATCACCATCGTCGGCCACTGCCACCACCACCGACCGCATCACCGCCAACACTTCCACCTACACCATCACCTTAAACACCCCACACGACTTCATCCTCATCACCACCGGGCCAGAGGCTCAGAGCCGTCGACCACCTTGGAACCACCCCTGTACTCCTGGGCGTCGCTGAGTCTGCCATGTCGAAGACCAGCCCTGATTGTCGACTAGTTGGAAAAGGTATTGTACTGGTAGCATGGTGCAACCGTTCTCCACGTCGGAGTCTCCACTCGTCCGTCCTAACCTCCATCGACATCCCCTCGGAGCTCAGATCTGACCACCAACGCTGCACCCCTAGCCCAAAGCTCTATAGACCAATAATATTGATACTGAGTTTCGATCGCCAGAGTGCGCGGTACAGGTCAGTCCTGTGACAACACGACCGCGTCACCATAAAATCCTGCGCGTCGACTGTCGCTTGCGCTTTGTTGAGCCGAATGACGCACTCGTGCAACACGACTCGTGAGAAGAAGGGATTTCAGAGTAGTGGTATACCCAAATAATAAGTTATGGCAGAGAAGCACTACCACATGCTTAGGCTTGGATCAAACTTTTGTATTTATAGTGTCACGATCCGCACCCGGATATTCGAACACGAGTACGTGGTTACGCCCAGCCTATGCCGCAGCATCGACAATAGAACGCTATCTGGGTCATTTTTAACTATCTAACATCTCAATAATATAATATGGTACCTGTCAATCATCTCAACTCCAAACGGAGGAATAATATGGTATCTCACAAGTATAACTAATCTCAATCACAAAATAAACTAAGGAAGATAAAGTACGAATAAAATAGCGAAGGAAAGAAATTAAGATATAATCCACAATCTGAAATAATATACAAACTATGAATCTCCATAAATAGTCTAATACAAGTCCAACACAAAATAAACTAAACCTTCTCGGGCTCTACAACTAAGTCCTTCTGGTCAATAGAAGTATCCTCTAAAGGTACACCGTCCTACGGCGCGTAGAATGTGGGACACTGCTCTACAAGCCAATCATCTGGAAAAATATATCCAGTCAGGATTGGAGCAAAGTACATACCTCTATCTGAAAGCAGTTTCAATAACATAATTGAGAATATAAAACAGATAATAGAAATAAAATACAAGATCACTAACATACGAATGAATGAACAATAGATATACAGGTAATGTACGAGAATATAGAACAACAATATGAATATCTGCAATATGATAAAATAACTGCAATCTAACTAATGTGCCTCAGAATACAAGTTCATTATGTGATCGGTTTGGATGAACATGATCAATAAGGTAAGATAATTACAAGTATAGTATGTAATAAAAATATACACGATCAATAATGGGGCTTTGATCACATAATCGACTCCTACTCTCCCATCTCTAACTAATACCAATGGATCTAATCACGACATGCTACGAACACGAATATGACCACTGAATACGAGCAGTAGGTATAAATAAATATAATCACACTGAATATGAGCAGTGTGTGTATACGAATAAGCATACTGAACACGAGTAGTGTGTGAACACAAAAAATAAATTAATACCCAATGTACACGATAAAATAGATGTACAAGAGTACCCGCTGAACATGGTAGGGTATAACATCTCCTGACAGGATCCATGTAGTACGAGTCCGTAAAATTACTGTATCGAAATCAAGTATACAATTCTAGAACATGCATATATACACTATTATGAATTAAAAACTATCAGAGAAATGTACTCGCCTGAAGTCCTGAGCAAGATGTGTCTCTCGATGCCCAAGCTGGTGTCACACAGACCTATATATGTTATGTTGCATCAATACAAGATTCTGGAATGAAAATAAGTTAAACTGATGCAATTCTAGGTCATAAAGTTATTTCTAAGTCAAACCGACTAATTTTAGGTTGTAAGAGTCTAACACTAGGATGCTAGGTCGATACGCTATAAAACTAAGCTACACTAGCTAATCTAAGATACTATAAAACACACAAAATGTCTTATCCTAAGATACTCAAGTTTAATATAGGAAAATAGTAATTTGTATATATACACAAGTCAATATATATATTATCTAACTAATTAAAGCAAAATAGGATACCTTTTTTTTACCAATGCGTATCACACTACCACACACCTATCTCGATACTCAAACCCAATACCTTGGTATCGACCCATTACCTTGATATTACCTTGGTATCCCAAGGTAATTCAAAACCTAGTGAGTATAGCTAATATATAGTTAATACCTCATGTACTAACTATATTAATATATCTAAACTATATACTAAACTAATAGTTAACATATGCCACTAACTACTAACATATATACTTACAATAATATACATATCTATTTACTAATAATAAAATACCACATCTATATATATACATATAGCTAACTATATACTAATCAAGTGTATAACTAAATAACTTATTTAACTACACTAACTATTAACTATAACCCATGCTAAACAATCTAAACACCAACTAAACTGATACCTAAATAACTAAACTAACTCACTGACTGAAATTGAATTCACTGATAATGATACTGATACTGTGGTCATACCTTGCTGCTGAACTGTATACTGAGACTGATACTTGAACTGATGCTGCACGATACTGTGCTGTGCTCGATGTATTAGCTGCCACTAGCTGCCTATCCTCAGTTACTGTGCACGAATTTTATCTTGCTGCATACTGCATCCACTGTGCAGTTGCTGAACTTTATTGCTGCTGATATTGCAGACCCTGTATTGCTGACTGCTGTGCATTGATGTATTGGCTCGAGACTGCATCAGCAGTGCAGTTGGTGACTACAACTGCTCTCTTGCCCGAGCTGCTGTGCTATGCTAAAAACCTGCTATACACCTTTAGGGCCTGAGCTCTCCCCTGCACTTGGCTGCTGTATTGTACACGAGCCCCCACTATAGTTGGCTGCTGTGCAGTACACGAGCCCCCACTGCAGTTGGCTTCTGAGCCTCCCTTTGCACTGATACTGCTGCTCTCCTCACTCACTAATACACACTCACACACACACAACTCAAACACAAACACAAAACACCTCTATATATAAACTGCTATATATATATATATATATATATATATATATATATATATATATATATATATATAGATACTGTCATGCCCCAGTCCCAAAATACGTAGGACTAGGAATATGTAACACGCCCAGCCGTATGTATACGAACTCCAATATATGAAAACCATATACACACGTACGCTGTTTATGAATATTCAATCCACCAGTGGTAATATACTGTCACAACAAGTCACCCAGAGTCTATATCTCATCCACAACACAAATAAAATAGAAAAAAGCTGAATAATATCTAAATATCAAAGATGAGTATTAGGTCTGATAGTCGGGTGGAAACAAATCCACTACAAAATGACTATACTGAAGTAGCAGCAAAATCTCTAAACAGTGGCAATAAATCATAGCTATTCTGAGGGTAAGATCTCCTCAGCCTGGTAAGTAGAGTCAGGTCCAGGTTCGTACTCATGTGGATACTCCTGCTCGTCCATATCTGGAAAGGGACCAGGTCCTCAGAGGGACGTAACAAGATACATAATAATATGTCAGTAAGTACTGAAAATAAATATCCAATGGATAGCCTAACCGTCTAAGTAAATGCAGTTTAAGAACAACTTTCCAACACGTGGGCTATCTGATCATAAATGGGATTGGCATGATTCTTTCGGAGAATCAGGGGCCTACAAGCATACCATCTTTTGAACGGCAGAGGCCGCCTGCAATATATAGGGGTCATCAAGACCACGTATCTCCGGTGGAGCGTACGGGTGACAAGGAAAAAAGTACAAAGGAGCCCAAACTCCTTACTTGTTGTTCTCCCCACCCCATGCTCTAAGCATGCCACATCCATGATACGATAAAATATCTAAATAACTGCCAGGTCTTCTAGCATACAAAGTTTCTATCAGCAGTTATTCCTAACGCATGGCTCATACGTACAGGAGGCCAGACCTGTCACGCAGTCCGTGATCTATATGTGACTCACAACTCGTGTAACAACTGTGTCACGGCCAATGAATCTAATGATGCTCCATAATACTGGGTGGTCTCATAAAGTAGGTCCAAAAATCTATGTAAATAAACATGATACGACGACAGCGTCGTTGCACCCAAGTTTCCTTGGACGCATAATTTATTTAGTAGTAAATGAACTAAATAAACAGAAATAAACTATGCAGCCATCTTATGGAATGTAAATAATAGTACAATGGCAAGGTATACTTGCCGAGCAAAAGTTCTGTATAGTGCACGTCCAAAATAGTGTTTAAGTTTAGGTATAAGAAGTATTATAGTTAGGGTTTGGGATAGTTGCAATATATAGAGAGAAGAGGCGGTGGAGGTTTAAAGTCAGTTTCGCGTGGGGATATTTATTTTAGTGGTTTCCAAAAACCACTGCTGCTGCTGTTTCCTTCTTTCTTTCTTTGGTCTTGGTTTTCGGCTGAGGGGTGTTTAGTAATAACAGAAAAAGAGGCGGTGGGGAATGAGTCACATGTGGGGAAAGGGAATGAATATATGCGTGGGTTGCTTTACGCACGGGTGAAAGAAAATTAAGCGGTGGGATTGGTTTATGCGCGGAGGAGGGAAAGCAAAGTTGGGTTTTGCTACTGCTGTTGCTGAGATTTTTTACGCGGGTTCAGGTGCAAGCGGGTAGGTTATAGGATTTGGGTTTTGGGTTAGATCCAATAGGAATTATATATATATACACATATCTATTCATAGAAAATTCTAAAAATTATAATGGTGCATACGGTTAAGCTAACAACTGTCCAAGGGTCTCCTACATGGAATAAATTAGAAAAAATTTACAATGGTCCCATAAATCCCCTAGATGTGTAAAACATCTCGAATAAAAATTAAATAAAATCTATTTCCTCTATTTAGCTCATAACTACTATAACTAAATAAGTAATACGGTTTATAAAATTAGGGGTCTTACAGATACACATAACACCTCTAAATATATATATATATATATACACTCTTACATACATACATATATGTATAGATAACATATTCACTTATATACAAATAGATAGATACACATATTACCTCTAAATATATATATATATATATATATATATATATATATATATATATATATATATATATATATATATATATATATATATATATACACACTCTTACATACATACATATATGCACAGATAACATATTCATTCATTTATATATATATATATATATATATATATATATATATATATATATATATATATATATATATATATATATATATAGATATAGATATAGATATCCATACATACAGATACACATAGCTATATGTATGCTTAGCTATACAATATCATATAATACACACTCATATATATATATCTATAGATCATATAATCTAACATACACACACACACACACACACACACACACACACACACACACACACACACACACACACAACACACACATAGAATTGAGGGCAATAAAGTAAACACGTGGAGTGCACCGCACCCATATCACACTCATTCTATAATATGCTTGCGATACGACTCCACCATACGATTAAAATTATTCCGAAGGACACGAGCAAGTCTAGAATACTAATTATGTATAATACGAACAATAATATAATTAACTACGTGTTCGTGTCAAGAAATAACATTCACAAATCCCTGTGTCGGAGGAAAACCCCTAAAAATAACCCGTATCGCCCAATTGATGAGATACGGCCTACACGTACCCAATTATGGATACGATACTAGTCCCAAACACTCATTTATATGTCATATTGATCTATTTGATCAATTGACAAGCACCACATGTGTCAATCTCTGTTTCAAAATTGACACAAAAATACACATAACTTCCACCATAGGTCTCCTATGAACCTAAAACTAATTTCTATAGGTATCCTATGCATGTAGTATAATTTTTTATGGTTAAATCTTAGATTTAAAATCTACTACAAGATAAAAAACTAAAATATACCTATTGGGAGATGGATTCTCAATAAAAATTCCCAAATATTGAATGTAGCCTCCTTCTTGTAGATCTTGGCCTCCTCCCTGTTGCTCCTTGCTTCCTTCTTGTAGATTCTTATTGTAGTAGCCTCAATTAAAGAATACGGAAGGAATTTGGAAAGAAATTTGTGAGGAAATGATGAAGGAATGGAGAAATTTGAAAATAGGGAAAATCTAGATCTAATTGGAAATAAAAAATGAAATGAGAGACACTCTCTCTCCTCCTTGATGTGGCCGGCCATATACCCCTCTCCCAAGCTATTGTGAAATATCCAAAACACCCTTTGGGGCCTCTCATGAAGAAATTAATTAAGGGGGGAAGGTTCTAGTCTAATGGTTTCACTAATTAATTCATCCTCCTAATCCATGGACCTAATTAATGGGCTCAATCTAAACTAAAATAAAATATTGGGTTCATGCATCTAATTAATTAGTTAGGTCCATTACGCAAGTCCAAAATAATCTAGCATCTAACAATAAATAATTAATATAATAAATAGATAATACACATGCATAATATTTAAATACAATAAATCCAAAAATTAAAAATATTTGTGTCAATTACCAAATTACCCTTTGATTGAAAATGTGAGGGTGACAATCCTACCCACCTTCGAAAATTTTGTCCTCAAAATTAAGAAAAAAACTAACTACCAAAAGAAAATAATACAATGCAAGAAAGAATTATACCTCACGGCTCGAACAAATATGGATATCGCTCGCGTATCTCGGCCTCTCGCTCCCAGGTACTCTCTTCTGGCGAGTGATGTCTCCACGCGACGCGCACCAAAGAAATCGTCTGGTTCCTCAGCACCTTCTCTCTCCGATCCAGAATCTCAACTGGCTGCTCTGGATAGCTAAGAGTAGGGCCCACCTCTATCTCCGAGTGATCCAACACATGACTAGGATCTGCCACGTACTGTCTCAGTTGCGACACATGAAACACGTTCTGCACTCCCTCCAATGCAAGTGGTAAGTCTAGTCTGTATGCAACTGCACCGACCCTCTCAAGAATATTGAAAGGTTCGATGATGTAAGCACCCTGATTTTTAGAATTAAAATTTTAAATTTATTAATATTAGTATTCTAAAATTATTGTGATTAAGAAATTTTTTTATTTATTTTTAGCTAATTATAATATATAATATTCAGGGATTTATAATTATGTGTATTTAATTAATTATTAATATTGTACAGAAAATATATTTTGGGTGTAAAACTATTATTAATGTATTGTATAATTTTTTTGAAATTTATTGAGGTCCAAAACTATTTTTAATTGCCATATATATATATATATATATATATATATATATATATATATATATATATATATATATATATATAGAGAGAGAGAGAGAGAGAGAGAGAGAGAGAGAAAAGAATAAAGAGATAAACCTATTAACCACTACCCAACCCATACCCGCTTAACCCATTAACCCATTAACTCTAACTTCCTTCACCCGTGCACAGGAACCCCCCCCATATATATATATATATATATATATATATATATATATATATATAGCTAAACCCTAACCTTAACCCTAATCCCACCTCCGCCTACACCACCCGTCGGCGACCGCCCGCAGCCCGGCCGCCCGTACTGCCACTCCGGAACAGCGCCGCCGTTCGTCCCCAGTGCACAACGCACAACCGTGCGGCCCCTCCTTAGCGCACAGCCTCCGCCCTCCTCGCTTGTCAGATTTATGTTCACAAACTAACCCTCTAGGATTTCCTTCAAGTGGAACGAATTTAGGCACCCGGGTTTGATCAAAAAATCGACCGGAAGTTGGCCGAAAAACTGTTCAGAAACAGTTCAGAATTTCAGTCCAAGTACCCCTGTTCATGTCTAATTTTCTTCCAACTCGTTAATTATTTTCAAAATATAATTGAAGGTACTTCTTCACAATATAATCAAGATTTTTACTATTCTTTTAGTTTTTATTAGTTTGCTATAATGGTTAAATTATTCTTGTTCTAAAATGACCAAAAACTTGTTTCTAAAATACCTAAAATCTCATGATACGGGGTGCGTCCCGCCAAATGAGGTAACTTTGTCATGTGCGAGTTACACCGAAAGGGGCGTATCGTCAACGCAGATGTGTGGGCTTTCGTAAAACTTGATTTGGATGTGCGTGTGCACCGGAATCAACGCGTATCCGTCGAAAAGTATCGTATCGTCCTATTCTGATACTCACCGTAACTTCGTATGTGCTTGTGGTTTTGCAGCGAAACTTGCTCCATCAGATTCGCAGTGTTACGCTGGTCCTGTGACCCAAGTTTGGTTTGATTATGAGAACATTGACGAAACATCATTTTGTGGGCCCCACGGTTCTACATGATAGGCATTTTTGTGACTGGCTCATCGAAACTCACTTCTGGATGTTCCGTTAGATTTGTATCATCGTTCTGGACTCGTAGACACTAAGTGGAACAAATTTAAAGAACTTTGTCTTTGACATATTTTACGGTGCGAAGTGGGCCCCCTGTGGACCCCACTTTGACCCAAAACTGTCAATTTTGCTCTTGTGTCCAAATTGGACGACTCTGATCTTATGGGCTCTTTCTTTGAGAATAGGGTATTTCAACATCAAGAGGAACCCGGTTATGGGTAGTCAATCCTTACTATTTCAAGTATTCTGAGAATATTGGTGATATATATTTCAGCATCCAGAGGTGTACGTGCAGATTCTACTTTCCCAGGAGTAGTTGACGGAGTTCAGAACCCAGACAAGTGTACCTTGTGACACCACTAGTTATTTACTGTACAATTCTATGAATATTTTGAGAATATTTTGACGAAGATATGTATTATATTTTGACTGTAGAATGTACTATCCATTTAGACTTGTGACACAACTAGTTATTTACTGTACAATTCTATAAATGCTGTGAGATATGCATAATATTTTGATTGTAGAATATACTATATATTTGTGTATTTCTTTATTCATCATATGTTGTTATCAGGTATGACAGGACGACACGGAGGGTTCTGCAGGTCCCGATGTAGACAGAGTGCTCCTCCAGTACTGCCTACTGTTGGTTCTGGATCCTCGTTGTCTAGTACTCCAGTATATCGACCAGTCACATCTCCGACTGCGATGACGTTACGTGGCATCACTACTGGGATGAGTAGTTCTAGGCCTGATAGTACTCCCTCATCTAGCGTTCCTTCTGCTGACGGAACCATGGAGACAGATGAGCATATGGAGGAGGTCGAGCCAAGTCGTCCCAACATCAGCTAGATCCTCCATGCGCACCTCCGGAGGAGACGAGGACAGAGATTTGGGCCGACGGTACAAAGTAAGTTAATTAAATAGTTTAGCATCATATATATCATATTTTTATTTATTCATCATATATTAACTTTTTTGATAAAAATAATTATCTCTGTATAGATATCGTCCTTCGTCGGTACAGAGACGCCTGGGCCTATTTCTGAGGAACAACTATGGTGGCCCTTGGATCAACTACTCTGAAGCACCGGAGGAGAGGAAGGTGTTCTAGTTTGCGCACTTTAAGGTAAAAGTATATTATATCAATCATCTAATTTATGTATATTATATAACTTACTAAATTACTTATTATAGCAAACGTATTTCTATCCTCCGTACCGGGCTGAGTTGATCGAGCAGATATTTCCTGCCGTTGCCGCGAAGCTAATCCTTGATGCTCTGGATGACAAGAAGGCTCACGATCGTGTTAGAAAATTGATCCAAGGTTGGATCACGCCTGAGCAGTGGACTGCGATGAGGGCTAGATTCGACGATCTGAGGTATAATAAAATGTCTGAGAAGGACAAGGCGGCTAGGTAGAAGGCAGCAAAGTGATGTGGTGGCTCGATTCCGATGACGGAACATTTTTGTCATTTGGTATATTTTTACTTCAGATATATTATTTTAATACAAGTACGATAAATAATAGTAGGATAAATTATTTAATTTTAGTACTAAATAATATATTTTTAATAGGTACAGAGGGGTGAGGATGCGAACATGGTGACCGTCTTCCTGGCTACCCATCGAAAGGACGAGAATCTCATTGATGAGAGGGTCTCACAGACCTATATAAGTATTACTTTACTTTGTGTTAATTTTAATATAACTTAGGCAATTATCGAGTATCCAAACTTTTCTAGGCCGAGTATCTTAGGTTGCGTGAGCAGGCGACTGCTAGTGCACCTACAGCGGGAGAGGCTGGTACTTTCTCGCAGCCCTCTCCAGCTCCGTCGGTGGACGAGCTGTGGGTGACCGTCGCTGGTAGTCTCTAGAGGGGTACGTACTATGGTACGGGATCCTATGGCACCCTTATTTCCACTCAGTCATCTAGGGCCTCCCCGACAAATGCATCGACAAAGTGCAACGTGATGGAGCTGCAGGCATCACATCAAACATAGGCGAGAGGCTGACGATGATATAGGATTCAATAGTTCATAGAAGTACAAGACTGTTATCTACCATGAATTCATACAACCATCAACTCGCAGAGTTAGAGCAGATACGTCCTCCCGGTGTGCCTTCATCGACACAGACTCTACCGACGTCACTGACTTCTCCATCGACATCGGTGTCAATTTTACGGGAGTAGTATGATCTGTTCTTATCCCTGATGTGCGCCGATGGTCATCCTCCTGTAGATCCGCAGTAGTCCTAGTTAGGACCATTTATTGATTGTTTATGTTTCAGACCTATGATATTTGATCATTTATGAATATTCTTTAATTTTGAGGCATTCAGACATTATTTCTTGTATTCTTTAGGACGAGGCTTTCAGACTCAGTTGTGTGGAAATTTATTGTATTCTTTACGACGAGATTTTCTTCTGACTCGTTTTGTAATATCAATATTTTATTTTATTCAAATTTTATTATATTATTCATATTAAATGTATGTCAATTTATCGGAGTTGAGTGTTCAATCGAAGGGGGTTGGCGAACCCAGCAAATTCAACAGAGGGTTGCTCCGGGTCTATTTGTACGAATTATGAATTCATAAACTACAGGAAGAAAGGTTTGAAAACAATTCAATATTTATTATTTTTATTTTTTACTGTAACTTTAGCAACATTTTTAGCGATATTTTGCGACGTTTACATAAGTCGCTATAAACGTCACTATATACGTCGCTATCAACATCGCTATTCACATCGCTAAAAATGTCGCTGACCGTCGCAAATCTGCTGACATGGCAGTATTGCCAGGTCAACATAACGTCGCTAAATGAGTCACACAACGTCGCTAAAAAGAAAAAACTTTGCGACATATAGCGACAAAAAATACGTCGCTAATTTAGCAACGTCGCTAAACGTAGCGACGTAGTTACGTCGCTAGAAAACGTCGGTATAGTGACGTTTAGCGATATTTTTCCGGTCAGCGACTAGCTTAAAGGCGATTTCATTGAAACGTCGCTAAAATTATTTAGCGACATTTTTTGGCCATTTAGCGATATTTTTAGACGTCGCTAATTTGACTTATTCTGGTAGTGTAGTCGACAGATTTTCAGATCTTAGAAATCTTATTATCTCATTGTGTTCGAAGAATTTTCACTCAAGATAACCATGACATCATGCTTGTGTAATAGGTTAGTAGTCTAGCCGAAAGATTCTCGTAAGGAAGGTAGCTTTTAGATGGCAGAGATTAGACGAACAACAATACAGAAAGATAGATAATAGAATGGAGTAAGTTGTACAAAAATGGGTAGGCATTCCAATTAAAGATTAGACGAGTATTTAAGAGTTTCCTTAGCGAATAGTATGCCATGAGTGATAGACCTAAGTACATGCTTAGTTTAGATTCTTACCTACTAATATGCGAGAAAGACAAAGTTGTAAGGATCGTATATTGTTTACCTATAGCCAGAAATAGGTTGCTAATAGTATGAGGGAGATTATATAAAATATAACTTAAATGAATATAGTAATGAGTTTAAGGATTAGTTGTATTACCCCCTCGACTGCATTCCTATCAAATTCTTATCTTGAGTTGCATATATGGCCTCGTACTTTTTGCAACAACGATCTTTCTAATTATAACAATGAGTAGATCCTTCCTTTTTTTCTAGTTGTGCCTTAATTACAAAATCAATCCCTTAGTTGGTACCACTCCTTGTGTTAATATCCATATCACCATAGATATTAGTTCTTTTATACTCTAATCCTCTTGATCTAGTCACCATGACTCGATTCTTCAAATACCTGCCTAATCGTGCCTTATTCAACCATGTAGACTTATCAAAAATTCTTCTTGTCATGGCCTGAATTTTTGGTCTCTTCGTCATCAATGCCAATAAATGATCAAAGCCTCTCTACCACCTTGCCTTAGTTAGATCTGACTCAGTCATTTCTTCTGCATTGTAGAAGCTTGACCTATACAAGAGCAGTAATGGATGGGTAATAATTTCTCTTATAAAGTTGTTAATCAATAGCACCCTGCTAGTTTCTAGGTTCCTTTAGAAAATCTTTGATTACGTCCAGTAAATCCTAAAATTCTTGTAACCTTATTTAGAAAATAGGCCATTCCAGAAATCTTGTTAGCAAGACCACGAACTTAGTTTTGGATACCAACTTAATTTTATAAGTTGGGTATATCGTAGCCCCTGGTTTTAGTGTAGGGTTATTTCTAAAAATTTACGGTAAATTTGAATTTATTTTGGTGTTAATTAGGTTAATCTCAAACAGATTAAATTGTCTATTTTATTTCTGTATCCTTGACACCCTTTGTTGTGGCTCGGATATTTGGAGCATAACACTATCCTTTCCTTTTTAACAACTTTCATCCTTATGACCTAGACTAGTCACTCTACACCTATGACATGACTATCACTTACAAACTAGCCTTTTTATGTTTTATTTTAGTCATATGACATTCGCAACGCAATTGTACATACATGACACAGAGATATCCATTTTCTGTTGCAGTCGATTTTAATACTCAACACCGACTCAATTCTTCTGGCAACCTTAACATTCATGAGCCTAACTGGAACCTACTCACTGATGACACAATTGTTACTTCCAAATATACACACCCATGCTCCATATAGACCCCACAACATTCGTGGTATATCTCCTTCTAAATCCTATATCCAACTCCGTTGTAATTGAATTAAATTATAAATAGGTAACCCAAATATTCCAACCACTGATATACTCGTATCCCATTTATGCTAACCTACGTCTATGATACTTGTGTTACATTAAATTAAACTCCTTGTACTCTTTACACAATACGAAATACCATGATGAGTTATATCACCTTTTGACGCTTATTGCTGAACCATTCATCGACATCCATGATATGTAATGAACAACTTCTCGGTATCATCTCACCCTAGTTATATTTGGCTATGGTAATTCTTATTGTTTTATAGACTCATGACCTAATTAGAAGCAAGAAGAATTGGTAGAACTTTCTTTATAGAGTTATTGACTCATTAACGCCATGGTAGTACATAGATTTCTTTTGATAGGCTGTGACAACGGTCACAAAATTCTTACCATCTCGAATCCCTCCTTGAAGTTAGACTTTCTAAAAATCCTTAGAAATATGATCATGACTATAGTTCCTGCGACCAACTTCATTCTTGTAAGTTGGTTAGAGCCTTGAGTAAGCGTACCCTTATTCTTAAATGCGACGTCAAACTAGTATTCCATTTGGTAACTGCGTCCCCATCTTTAGTGCAACATTGCTTAACTAATTTTTTTTTCTACTATGTTTATTTTTAATTTCGAGGACAAAATTTTTATAAGTTGGGTAGATTCTAAGCACCCTGATTTTTAGAATTAAAATTTAAAATTTATTAATATTGGTATTCTGCAATTATTGTGATTAAGGGAGATTTTTTATTTATTTTTAGCTAATTATAATATATAATATTCAGGGATTTATAATTATGTGTATTTAATTAATTATTAATATTATACAAAAAATATATTTTTGGGTGTAAAACTATTATTAGTATATTATATAATTTTTCTGGAATTTATTAAGGTCCAATACTATTTTTAATTGCCATACACACACACACACACACACACACACACACACACACACACACACACATATATATATATATAGAGAGAGAGAGAGAGAGAGAGAGAGAGAGAAAGAGAGAGAGAGAGAGAGAGAAGAATAAAGAAATAAACCTATCAACCACTACCCAACCCATACCCGCTTAACCCATTAACTCTAACTTCCCTCACTCGTGCACATGAACCCCCCATATATATATATATATATTCCTACAACAACATATAGCTAAACCCTAACCCTAATCCCACCTACGCCTACACCACCGGTCGACGACCGTTCGTAGCCCCACTGCCCGCACCGCCACGCCGTCGCACCGCTGCGCCGGAGCAGCGCCGCCGTCTACCCCCCGCACACAGCTCACAGCCGTGCGGCCCCTCCTTCGCGCACAACCTCCGTCCTCCTCGCTCATCTGATTTGCGTTCCGTCTTCGCTGGTATGTTCACAACCTAACCCTCTAGGATTTCCTTCAAGTGGAACAAATTTAGGCACCTGGGTTTGATCAAAAAATTGACTGAAAGTTGGCCAAAAAACTGTTCGAAAACAGTTCAGAATTTTAGTCCAAGTACCCTTGTTCATGTCCAATTTTCTACAAACTCGTTAATTATTTTCAAAATATAATTGAAGGGACTTCTTCACAATATAACCAAGATTTTTACTATTCTTTTAGTTTTTATTAGTTTGCTATAATGATTAAATTATTTTTGTTCCAAAACAACCAAAAACTTATTTCTAAAACACCCAAAATCTGGCGATACGGGGTACGTTTCACCAAACGGGGCAACTTCATCATGTTTGAGTTACACCGAAAGGTGCGTATCATCAATGCGGACGTGTGGGCTTTTACGAAACTTGATTTGGATGTGCGTGCACACCAAATTAACGCGTATCCGTCGAAAAGTACCGTATCGGCCTGTTTTGACACTCGTCGTAACTTCGTGTATGCTTGTCGTTTCTCAACAAAAAATGCACCATCAGATTTGCAGCGTTACGCTGGTCATGTGACCTAAGTTTGGTTCGATTCTGAGAACGTTGACAAAACATCGTTTCGTGGGCCCTACAGTTCCATATGACGGGCATTTTTGTGACCGGCTCATCGGAATCCACTTATGGACATTCCATTAGATTTTTATCGTCGTTCTGGACTTTTAGACACTGAGTGGGATAAATTTGAAGAAATTTTTCTTTGGTACATTTTACGGTGTGAAGTGGGTCACTTATGGACCCCGCTTTGACCCAAAACTGTCAATTTTGCTCCTGTGCCCAAATTAGACTTATGGGTACTCAATCTTAGATATTTTAAGTATTCTAAAAATATTGGTGATGTTTGTTTCAGCATCCAGAGGTGTACGTACATATTCTACTTTTCCAGGAGCAGTTGACGAAGTTCAGAATCCAGGCAAGTGTACCTTGCCATGATGTATCACAGTTCATTGCCTTTATTATCTTATTTAGTTATTATAGTTATTTGATATGTGTGATATGTGTGTTTACCCTAGGTCTATGAGATGTTACTTAGCGTCCAAACAAGATTCGGGTGTCGATGCCGTACGCGGAGTCGAGTAACGTCACTTAGAGAGTTGATTCCACGATCCTATTTTTTACGTGCTTGCTTTACCAAGTACGCCATACCCTAGGACACTTGACACTATTTTATGTGACAGAATATTTCTTAAGTTATTAATAGTAATTCTGTATAGGCTTACAGGATTCATGATATAAGACTTGCATATTATATGGATATTATTATGACTCGTTGCACTAGCTAGAGGTCATGATCTTGCGTGTTATGGATATGAGACATTGTGGACATAAGACGTGAGGTTACATTAGATGGGAAGAGATACACTATACTATGGACTGATTATTAATATATATACTATACTACTAGAGGTGCTGTGGCACATATACTGGAGTCATGATACTACTAGAGGTACCTTGGACTCTGTCTCAGATCTTTGGCACATAAACTGAGTCTTGATACTACTTGTTGCCATGGGCTCCCCGACATAGAGCTTGTAGTAGTTTCAGCCTAAGTACGAGTGATGCTCTCATGTGCATATCACTTAGATGGTTACAGTAGTTTACCCTTGAGTATGTGGCATTATACTATTTTACTTTTGGCATGCTGTTTCTTGTACCTTGTTACGTCCGTCTGAGGACCTGGTCCCCTGCCAGTTTTTACAGCATAGACGGTTACGGAGCCTTTAGAGTTGCTGATGGAGTTACTTGTCTTGCAGGCATTGGTACCAGGTACTTATATCATATCTACTGGAGTTATGGTTATTTATTCATATTGTTTATTCATCTACTGATGTAGCCTAGTTTTATTGACTCATCTCCCTTTCAAGAGTCTATTCGAGTTTGTGTATTACTGGGCGGTCGGCTTTAGCATATGTAGCTTATTCTTGTGTGTTATGTTCATTGTGGATTGAGGTATAGATATTTATATTTACTTGATTATATAGATAGTGACCATTATAATATAACTTATACGTATTCAAGTCAGACCAGAGTCTGGTCGAATGCGTACCTGGCATTTTACGTATTCTAGTCCTACGTATTTTGGGACTGGGGCGTGATAGATGAATCCTGGACTAAGCTTTCTGCCTCCACCGAAATGAATTATGCCATGTGTTGGAGAAATCCTCAAGAAAACCAGATCGTCAACCTAGCACGAAACACAACCTTATCACTCTAACAAAATAATCATTCAATCAAAAACAAAACAAAATAAAAGCTATACCTCAAACTCCAAAGGTCTCTGGTAGCTATCGGCCTAATGCTACTGTCTATCCTGTGCCACTCGAAGTCTATCCCTGATGAGTTTTACCTTCTCAGCTGTATCCACTACATCTCTGGTCTCAATAATGCTCTCTCACCCACATCATCCTATGATAATAGAGTGTGGCATCTTCGTCCATATAATGCCTCAAATAGTGACATCTTGATTCTGGCTTGGTAGCTATTGTTGTATGAAAACTCTACCAAGTGAAGATGATCCTCCCAAGAACCTCCAAGATCCAAAATACCAGTACACAACATGTCCTCCAGAGTCTGAATATTCCTCTCCGATTGTCCGTCAGTCTGAGGGTGATATGCAATACTGAACTTGAGCTGAGTGTCCAAGCTAGCCTGCAAACTCCTTCAGAAGTGGGACATGAAGCGACTATCATAATCCGAGACTATGCTCACAGGAACACCATGCAACCTGACTATCTGGCGCACATACATCTCTACGAGCTTTTTCGTAGATGTACCTACTTTGAATGACAGAAAGTGGGCGGATTTGGTCAACCTGTCCACGATGACCCAAATTGTATCTTTACCTCCTGGAGAACGCGAAAGTCCTGAAACAAAATTCATTGTCACATGCTCCCATTTCCACTTTGGAATGGGTAAAGGCTGAAGTAATCCACCTTGCCTCTGTCTCTCCGCCTTTACCTGCTGGCAAACCAAACATCTGGATACGAAGCTAGCTACCTTCCGCTTCATACCATACCACCAAACATGCTCTCTCATGTCTCTATACATCTTGTTGGCACCTGGATGCATAGAGTACTGAGATCGATGCGCCTCCTGAAGAATCTTCTCGTGCAATGCTTCACTCGACACACACAATCTGGTACCATGCCATAATGATCCATCATCTACGATACTGAAGTATCCTGCCAACCCTATATGGACTTGTGCTCTGATGCTCCTTAGAGACTCATCCTCGTACTATGCAGCTCTGATCCGGTCCATCAACTCTGACTGTACCTGAAGTCCCCATATCTGTGCTGCGACTCCAATGACTAATATCTCAATGTCCAAACTATCAAGATCAGCCAATAAGTGTCTGTCCTTTGTCAAGTACATAGCTACGGGATACCTGCTCAAGGCATCTGCGACTACGTTGGCCTTTCCTAGATGGTATTACAAAGAAATATCGAAGTCCTTCATCAACACCAACCATCGCCGCTGCCTCATGTTGAGCTCTTTTTATGTAAACACATACTTCATGCTCTTATGGTCGGTAAAGATCTCTACTCTCTCTCCATAAAAGTAGTATTTCCATAATTTAAGATCAAAGATAACTACTGTCAACTCCAAGTCATGAGTATGATAATTTTTCTCATACGAGCATAATTGCCTAGAAGCATAGGCAATCACCTTCCCGTTCTGCTGCAACACATAACCCAAACCCTTATCCGATGCACCACTGTATATGGAAAAACCTCCTGCTCCTGATGGCAATGTCAAGATTGGAGTTGTAGTCAACCTCTTCTTCAGCTCCTTAAATGCTGACTGACAATCCTCAGTCCAGACGAACTCCACGTCCTTTCTGGTTAGTCTAGTCATCGGCTTTGCAAGCTTGGAAAAATCTTGAACAAACCTCCGATAGTAGCCTGCCAATCCAAGAAAACTCCTAATATCTGCTACTGAACTTAGGGTAGACCACGACTCGACTGCTAAAATCTTCTTCGGGTCTACTGAGATTCTATCTCCTGTAATAACATGCCTAAGAAATTCAACCTTATCAAGGAAGAACTCACACTTTGATAGCTTGCCATATAGCTTCTCCTTCCTGAGGGTTTCAAGAACTATCCTCAAGTGCTACTTGTGCTCCTCTGGGGTCTTCAAATATATCATTATATCATCAATGAAGTTGACAACAAACTGATCCAGGTACGGATAAAATACCTTGTTTATCAGGTTCATGAATACTGTCGGGATATTGGTCAACTCAAACGGCATCACCAAGAACTCAAACTGCCTATACCGAGTCCTAAATGTTGTCTTCGGGATGTCTTCCTTTTTTACTTTTATCTGGTGGTACCCCGACCTTAAGTGTATCTTTGAGAATACCTTCGCTCCGCTCAACTGATCGAACAAATCATCAATTCGCGACAACGGATATTTATTCTTGATAGTGAGGTTGTTGAGTGCCCTGTAGTCAATACACATACGTACCGACCCATCCTTCTTTGGTACAAAAAGTACCGGAGCACCTACAGTGATTATTCAACTCCGCCAGTTCGCTGTTTTTCACTCTATAGATGTGCTGAGATATAGGTTCTGTGCCTAGCACCAAATCGATAAAAAACTCCACATCTCTGTCCGGTGGCAAACCCGACAACTCCTCTGGAAAGACATCCATAAACTCTGTAATCAACAGATGTGGTAGCTCCTGCTCTTCTACCAAAGCTCCACAGAAGTCTCCTTCACTCTGCCCTGTTGCTCCTATGATGAACTCAAACTCTGGCTCTCCTGGCGTATGAAACAAAACTCTGCCTCTATGATAATTGATACTAGCATGATGCCTACTCAACCAATCTATCCCGAGTACTATATAGTAGCTCAGAAGTGGCATTACGAGTAGACATACACTCAACTCTCTGCCTCCTAAAAAAACTTTCTGGTCCTTGCAAACATCTCTGACCAGGATAATGCCACCCCCGGTCGTGATCTTGCAAGTCCTCGCCAACGGTTCTGACTCAAGATGATGTCTCAGAGAAAAAGATACAGATACAAAACTATGAGAAGTACCAAAATCAAATAAAGCATGAGATGAAAAAGAATCAAGATAAACTAAACCTGAGATAAAGTTGCCAACTGGCTCCTCCTCCTCGACAGTCAAGGCAAAATTTTGCCCCTGTTGCTGAACACCTCTCTACTGGTGCTAGTACTGAGCAAACTGGGGTAGAGGTCCTCTCTGTTGTCCAGCTGGGGGTCTAGCGGGTTCTCTCTGTGTCTGACCTCCGCCCTGAGCTGGGCAAATTGGGACTTTAGGACAAGCCCTCAACTGATGGTCTCCCAATCCACAGAATAAGCACTAGCCTAGTCTCATCCTATATGCATCCTATCCATGTCCTTGTTTCTTACAAAATGTGCAAGGAACAATTGCCCTCTGGATCTGGTGTATTTGCTGTATCGGCACTCTAGCTGGTCTGTGATACTGCCGTCTCGGATGCGGGTAGTGCCTCTGGTGCTGCTGCTGGAAATGAGGCCTCTTCGTTAGACCCGTGTTGGTACTGGATCCTCCTGTGTTCCTTGGCCTTTAGAGCCAAGCTCTAAGTCATCCTCTGCCCGCGGCGCTTGTTTGAGAATCTCCTCGAAGGTGGCGGTAGGATCTCCGTTCGTATGGGATTTGACCTCCCTGTTCAGGCCCTTCCTGAACTTCCTGGATCTCTCTCTAGGGTTCTGCTCCTCCATGAAATAACCTAGTCTATAATACTCTGCTGCATACTCATCCACCGACATACCTCCCTAGACGAGGTACTGGAACTGGCTCTCTAAAGATATCAGAGCCACGTCTGGGAAGAACTTTTTCTTGAAAATCTTTTTAAAAGTTTTCCAAGTGAGTCCTGGTACTACGATCCTGGGGTCTGTCCTGAACCATGTCAAAGCAATATCGAACATCATGCACCCCGCTGTCTCTATCTGTAACATCTCTGGAATCTGTGCCAGCCGCAGGTTTTGTTCGATGTCCTTGATCCAATCATCCTCATAAAGGATCCCTTTTGTGCCTCTAAAGTCCTTCGGGCCCATCCCCTTAAAGTCTATGATGGTCCCTGGCCTCGGCTACTGAGGAATAAACTGAGGTGGTGCCATCTGTGGCTGGATTGTGGTAGCTCTCTCAACTATGGCAAGTGCGATCTGGTGAGCATTCTTTACGCTCTGTCGCAGGACTTATGACCGACGCTGCTGCACATCTACCATCTGCTGAAATAGTATGAATAACTGCGTCTAATTAACTACAGGTGGTGGGGGTGGAAGATCCCCTGGAGCTGTCTGCGCTGTCCTCGGTACCAGAGGTGGAGCACCTCCGAATGCTGCTGCAGATGCACCCAACTGGACCGGTGAAGCTGACCTACTGAATATAGGTGCTGGACCATCGTCTGAGGGTTCTATCACGCCCCAGTCTCAAAATACATAGGACTAGGAAAATGTAAGCATGCCAACCGTATTTATATGGTAATTCCAATATATGGATACCATAATACACACGTACGCGGTACTATAAATAATAACTCACATGTGGTATATATATATTATCACAAGTCATAGAAATACTAATCTCATCCACACAATAAGTCACAGAAAGAAAATAACTAAACTAGAATAATGAGTCTGAATAATCCAAAATAATAGTCTGGTGGAGACAAATCCACTACCAATGACTATATCAATACTAAAATGAGGGAGAAGGGTAAATCTCTAATATAAAATAAGATGATGATGGAAGTGTATCAGCTAAGAGATCCATCGCTAAAGATAATCAAAGATGCTCAGAAGGTAAGACCTCCTCGGAAGAGATAAGTAGTAAGTCCTGATCCGTGCTCCTGCAAATAGTCATGAACATCTACACCTGGAAAGGGACCAGGTCCTCAGATGAACGTAACAAGATACATAGAAGCATGCCAATTCAAATACAGTAAACATACAATATAGATAAATAATATATAAGTACACTGTACAAGACAATCTATATAAATGCATAATGAGGACAACTTTTCGACGTATGGACGTGGGTAGGCTACTCTATCTAATCTCACAACTTACACACACGTCAGGAACATCATCAGCCGACATACCGTGGGATAGCGACCATCGTGACACCATCAGCCGACATACCGCGGGGGTAGCGACCATCGGACACGACTACCATAGTGCGTGCTAGTTACTACGGTTTACCAGAGTGGTTATAGCCCATACGCCTACTGATTGTCCTTCTCTCTCATGATACTAGGTGTCAAGTGTGTGTCAACATATATAATATATAGTAATGACTGAAAGAAAATACACATGCAATAAATATATAAAAGTATATAATAAGCATGCAAAGTACTGTAAATAATTTGGCAAGGTATCTTATCTGGCAAGAGAGCTGCAAAGTGTAACGTCCAGCATACAGGATCAGAAGCTACAGCCTCAGAATGAACGTCTCCAGATACTGAAATAAATATCACCAATGTTTCCAGAATAAGCAAGATAGCTAAAAAATACTATCCTTTCGTTCAATTTGGACACAGGGGCAAAACGATAATTTTGGGTCAAAGCGGGGTCAACGTGTGGCCCACTTTGCAGCGAAAAGCATGCCAGGGGTAAAAGTCTCTAAAAGGAATAAATTATAGGTCAAACCAATTTTAAACGTCAATACGAACTCAACGGTACGTCCAATTTTGGATTCTGGTGAATCGAACACAAATTTGCCCAAAAAATCAAATGTGGGGCCCGTAAATAGACGGCTTGGTAAACTATCTCAGAATCGCATAAAACTTGGGTCACAGGACCAGCTTGATACCACGAATCCAATGGTGCAAGTTTTATCGCGTTTTGACGAGCGTACACTAAATGGTACAGTATTTTGCAAAGGCCGTAATACGGGGACTTTTGCGGATACGGGTTGATTCCGACGTGCACACGTATCCAAATCAGTTTCTGCAAAAGCCCATATGTTTGGACATACCATATGCGTCTTTCGGTGCAACTGGTATGCGACGAGGCAATCCCGTTTGGTGGAACGTGCTCCGTATCACAAGTTTTTGTTATTTTAAAAACATATTTTACCGAATTTTTAACCTAATTTAATTCTGCATATAACACCAAATAAAATAATATAATTAAAAAAAATAATTTAGGTTAGGTGTTCTTCACATAGCAAAAAGAATATCTAAGTTTGGATCTCTGTGGTGGAAGATACGAGTCATTGAACATGGGTTATCGCAACATATTTCTGCAGCACAAAAGTTGTAGTTTTTCCTCAACTTGGCGTCAATTTTTACCTATGGTTATGCGCCGATCGGTGGAAACTAATACACAGAGTTGAAAGAGAGATAGGTCATGAACATACCGGTGAAGACGGGGTTGAATTTGGTTGAGCGAGGAGGCAGAAATCCGGACGCGAACAGGGGTAGGTTGCTATGAATTTTTGTAGTGTACGCGCGTGGCGTGGTCGCGGACTGTCATGATCTGATTCCGTAGAATCGTTGGGGCATCTCCTGAATCATGATGCCATGCGGGCCTAGGGTTGCGCCCGCACAAGGCTAAAGTATTTTGCATAACGAGCACATATTCAGAGTACGCAGATAAATTGAAACACAGATTGAAACATGGAAAAGTTCTCTTTATTGATAATGAACATCTATTACAAACTCTTGAACGAGTCAGCTAATATGCCGCACGGGCTTACAAAAGTGTTGACTCAAAATGAGATAGCAGTCCTGTACATTACATCCCTTTATAACTTCAAAATAATAAAGACCTCCGGGCTGGAGGACAGCTTTGCCACGGAGCTGCATTTGTGTATGAAGAGTTGCAAGCTCCTGTCTTCAAAATGCTTTCAAAGGGGCACGATGAAGATGCGCCAACAGCTGGACTGGATCGGAAAGACGACTTCGGCTCCTCGCTCGGTTCGCCTTAGTGCGAAGAACCTATTTCAACGAGGGTCAGCATGTCGAAATATACTGGTGAAGGCGAGCTAACCGAACTATACCAATCAACACGTTGTTTTAATGAAGCATGCATATTTGTGGGTTTCTATCTTGCCTTAGTTCATTTACAAGTAAGCAGCATATAGAATTTACTGAAAAATGAACGTGCCACCGTTCGGTAGATTTTACCTGTCCGTCTGAATCACCTGCACAATACTTACCATGCCTTCCCTGCCACGGAGACACAAGTTAGTTTGCAACAGGTTTAAATATACAATAGATCACTGGCGTATGCCATAAAGGACACTAGTCATAGACGAGAATGGGTTGCAGCAAAAGTACAGTAGGTGCCACAAGCCATCTCGTCTAGTACAGTTGACTATACAGTAGAGTTCCGTCCGGACCGGATCGGTGCCAGTGCCCCAGCGACCGTCCGCAGGAACCAGTTACCTTGTGCACAAGTTGTCCGTGATCGAACAGTATGTTTACTAAGTTAACAGTTCATGCAGTTGAGGCAACACGAGTACGGGACAGTCAGTATTGCATGATTTATTTTACATAGCCTCCTTGAACAGTTTAGCGCATACCATGTGTTCCATACTTAGCACGATTCATAGAACAGTTATAAACAAACTAGCATACAGTATGATAACAGTTCATAGTTGGTTGACAAGCAATACAATCCAAGTCTATTCCCTTTTAATCTTGGTTTCTTTTATTATTACTTGGTATCGTTTGATCGGGGCAAAGAAAAATGCAAGATTTTAGGGTGTGAAGCTTGGAAGCAGGGCTAGCTAATCGGGTTGGTAGCCACTCACTTAGATACTTGGAAGGGAGATGGAAAGAGGCGCTTCACGGCTCCGCTCGCAAGCCGCCTACTGCTCGTTCACCTGCATTACGAACAGTTCGATCAATACCTCTTCCACTTTTCCAATCTAGGAATTAAAGTGCAGTTCAATGAATGAAATCAATAAAAACCATCAAAACCGTTGAAGGAAAACAAGCAAATCCCAAAACCAACTGAAAGCACGAAAGCAACAAGCGACATCGAAAACCGAGGCAATAAAAGATAGCAGCAGAGAGGTCCCTCCTGACTCTGCCGCTAAGTCGATCCCGGGGGCATGGTCCACTGAATATGGGAATTGATTCCGAAGAAATAAATCTATAACGAGGACGAGTTCTTGTTTCAATCTATCCCGATCGAACGATACCGTCTTATGTTTCTTTGCCGCGCTCCCCGCACCGGGGGAACGGGGCGCTACATCCTACCCAACTAATTGGAAGTTTTGTCCCGAAACTTAGGAATAGAACCAACCGTTAGGGATTATTCTGTTGCAGGCGATGGTTGTTGAGATGGCTTAATGGACAGTCACGAACAGGATGGTTTGCTTCACCGCAAACTAAACATAACCCAAGTCTCAGGCGACACTTATCCATTGCGTGCCCCGGCCGCCTGCAGAAGTGACATACTTTGTCTAACTTTTCTCCATGCTTGCCACCATTGTTCGGACGCTTTGCAGCATTGTTTTCTCTGTCGTTGCTTTGGCGTTTGTGATTTTAGGCATGCACAGCGCCGGCAGGAACGTGAGGATACTGTGGTTCAAGTGATATGGCGTGATTCATGACTTCACGCATTGTGCGATACTGATGAACGGCTACGTGTGAATGGATGTCAGGGCGTAGTCCACCTTCAAACCTTCTAGCTCGACTCGCTATATCAGGTAAATAGGCCCTAGCAAATTTAGAGAGTCGGTTGAATTCGGCGGAGTACTGTTTGACTGTCATGCTGCCTTGCCTCAGTTCCACGAACTTATTTTCCAATTAACGTTGTACTGGAGGGGGTACAAACTCCTCTTCAAATGCGGCATGAAAAGTCTTCCACGAGATCGCCTCCTCTCCATGATCAAATTGGAGAGATCGTCGATGCACGTCCCACCAATCATGCGCGTTGAGGCAGAGTTGTAGTTGCGCACAGGCGACACATTTTTCTTCGGGGACCTCTAGCAGAGCGAAGTGATCTTCAAGTTTGGCCAACCAATCTAGAACTACGACTGGGTCCTTAGTCCCGTTGAATGGGGTGTTGCAGACTTTCTTGAAGTGGCCAAAGTCGAAGGCAGTCACGTCCCTCGCCCTTGGAATATGCGACATCTCTACTTCAAGCACGGGTTGTTCCACCTGAGTCGTCGGCGTTGCCGCGGAATGGTTGGAAGCCAAAGTCTGAACGATCTATTGCAGGGCATCCACCTGCTTCTGCTGAACTGAGAATCGAGCTTCTATATTGTCTTGAAACTTGAGCTGACTCTTTTCCGCCCGCTTCTCGGCTCGTTCATAGCGAGCCTCGTCCCTTTGTTGGTTTGCCTCCAACATCTGCAACATTCGTTGGACGGGATTGATGATTGGCACGGCTCGCTGGCTCCTTGAACTTCCCGATGTGCCCGAACTACTTCCTTGGCCTTGTATTTCGTCCGATGTTTGCGCTACAGATTGTGCTGGATCCATTCCTTCAAAAAAATATAAATTACATTAGGATCATAATGTATTATGGACTTATTGCATGAACGTATCTCATTTTGGCCTAGCGAGTTTAAGAGTTCGCACAGAAATTTGATTGTTAAAGGAACTTTTCCAGTACGAAGTCTAAGGAACTTGAATCTATGCTCTGATACCACTATGTCACGACCCGATTCCGTAGAATCGTTGGGGCGTCCCTCGAATCGTGATGCCGTGCGGGCCTTGGATTGCGCCCGCACAAGGCTAAAGTATTTTGTATAACGAGCACATATTCAGAGTACGCAGATAAATTGAAACACAGATTGAAACATGGAAAAGTTCTCTTTATTGATAATGAACATCTATTATAAACTCTTGAACGAGTCAGCTAATATGTCGCACGGGCTTACAAAAGTGTTGACTCAAAATAAGATAGCAGTCCTGTACATTACATCCCTTTATAACTTCAAAATAATAAAGACCTCCGGGCTGGAGGACAGCTTTGCCACGGAGCTGCATTTGTGTATGAAGAGTTGCAAGCTCCTGTCTTCAAAATGCTTTCAAAGGGGCACGATGAAGATGCGCCAACAGCTGGACTGGATCGGGAAGACGACTTCGGCTCCTCGCTCGGTTCGCCTTAGTGCGAAGAACCTGTTTCAACGAGGGTCAGCATGTCGAAACATACTGGTGAAGGCGAGCTAACCGAACTATACCAATCAACACGTTGTTTTAATAAAGCATGCATATTTGTGGGTTTCTATCTTGCCTTAGTTCATTTACAAGTAAGCAGCATATAGAATTTACTAAAAAATGAACGTGCCACCGTTCGATAGATTTTACCTGTCCGTCTGAATCACCTGCACAATACTTACCATGCCTTCCTTGCCACGGAGACACAAGTTAGTTTGCAACAGGTTTAAATATACAATAGATCACTGGCGTATGCCATAAAGGACACTAGTCATAGACGAGAATGGGTTGCAGTGAAAGTACAGTGGGTGCCACAAGCTATCTCGTCTAGTACAGTTGACTATACAGTAGAGTTTCGTCCGGATCGGATCGGTGCCAGTGCCCCAGCGACCGTCCGCAGGAACCAGTTACCTTGTGCATAAGTTGTCCGTGATCGAACAGTATGTTTACTAAGTTAACAGTTCATGCAGTTGAGGCAACACGAGTACGGGACAGTCAGTATTGCATAATTTATTTTACATAGCCTCCTTAAACAGTTTAGCGCATACCATGTGTTCCATAATTAGCACGATTCATAGAACAGTTATAAACAAACTAGCATACAGTATGATAACAGTTCACAGTTGGTTGACAATCAATACAATCCAAGTCTATTCCCTTTTAATCTTGGTTTCTTTTATTATTACTTGGTATCGTTTGATCGGGGCAAAGAAGAATGCAAGAATTTAGGGTGTAAAGCTTGGAAGCAGGGCTAGCTAATCGGGTTGGTAGCCACTTACTTAGATAGTTGGAAGGAAGATAGAAAGAGGTGCTTCATGGCTCCGCTCGCAAGCCGCCTACTGCTCGTTCACCTGCATTACGAACAGTTCGATCAATACCTCTTCCACTTTTCCAATCTCGGAATTAAAGTGCAGTTCAATGAACGAAATCAATGAAAACCATCGAAACCGTTCAAGAAAAACAAGCAAATCCTAAAAGCAACTCAAAGCACGAAAGCAAAAAGCGACATCGAAAACCGAGGTAATAGAAGATAGCAGCGGAGAGGTCACTCCTGACTCTGCCGCTAAGTCGATCCCGGGGGCATGGTCCACTGAATATGGGAATCGATTCCGAAGAAACAAATCCATAACGAGGACGAGTTCTTGTTTCAATCTATCCCGATTGAAGGATACCGTCTTGTGTTTCTTAGCCGCGCTCCCCGCACCAGGGGAACGGGGCGCTACACGGACGACGGACGCGGTGGTACTGGGCGGCAGCTCCGGCGGCGGCGGTGGCTCCGGGGGTCAGCGACGGCTCAGGGTTGGAGTGGAGATAGATTAGGGTTAGGGTTTGAAACAAGTTATTATATATATATATAGGTAGAGAACCGAAAGGAGGGGGGGGATTTAGGCGTTGCTGCTGCTGTTGTTGGGAATTCTTAGCGGGTTTGGGTAGTAAGCGGGTATGGGTTTAGGCTTTTGGTTTTTATTTATTTATTTCTTTTCTTTTATTCTATTTGTTTTCTTTTTCTTTTTCTTTACCATTTCTTTTTATTTTCCTTTTTGTTTTTATTATTTATTACCATAATTATTATTAAGAATATTATTAACTATATATTATTATTACTGCTACTATTATTAATATTACCAACATTTATTATTATTACCAAATTATTATTACTATTATTTAATAACTATTTATTATTAACACATATATTTAAGGTATATAAAAATGTATTTGTACCCAAATTAAATTCTAAGAAAAATCTATCACTCTTTCAAAAATATTCCGAAAATAAAATAATAGTTTTTGTGCAACAATTTTAAATAATTAATTATCTAGGTAATTAAATCACTACGTATATATTATCTAAATAACTACAAAATAATATTAAATAATTAAATAACTAATTAATTAAATAATATTTAAAACTATGGGGTTTTATATTCTACCCAACTTACAAAAATTTTGTCCTCGAAATTGACACTAACCCATATTTATAATAATCACTATAGCTATTACACTACATTGCTATCTAGCAGTGCTTCCTAAAAGTCATGGTCTGTCATTCTAACACTTCTCATTTATTTTCCATACACTATTCTATTTCTAACTCATCTACACTACCCAACTTACAAGAATTCTACTAGTAGTCAAAGTCTCTTGAGGCTATTGTCTAGGTTGTAGGACAAATTTATTTATTGGGTCGAGTATCTTAGGATACCCGTCTGGAATCTCATAACTATAATTTTTTTCTGTAACTGTCAAGTATCATAGTCTAATACTGCCATGCCACCTGAATAGTATGTCTGCAAATACTTCGACTACTTTACTATAACAGTTTAGATGCAATTGTCGCTACTTCGCCAACGAATTGTCATAGTTGTCAGTTCGTAACAAGTGCCTTCAACTCTTTCCTAAGCTTAGTCTAAGTTTTAGGGCAACAATTAAGGTCTTGACTAACTTATAAAACTATTAGAAGTAAGTACTAATTCAACAATCCAACTAATTAACGTTCAGACTAAGGGATTCTATTCATGGTTGAAAATAATAAGAGGATACAAATATTGCTATAGTACATATGCATAAGAGTTATCATTATGAACTTATCTTTTAGTTATTAATCATTTACTAAACCATTTATGTTTTTAACTAACAAAATAAGGGTGAGGTTGAAGTAATTCAAATAATTCATAATGGCACGAAAGGATACAACTATGATAGGAAGAGTTAAGCACGTAAGGAATGGATATAGAAGAGAAGATGAGCACCCCAAGGGGCGAGATGGTGATAGAAGAGGATACTACTACTGCTACTCGCGTCATCTATTAGTATCACATGTATGCCATCTGGGTAGAACATCAATATATTCTCATAACTGCTAAACCACCATATATATAATTCTACGTCTATTTGTACATCTAAGATCTTGTGTCATAATAGGGTTATGAGTATGCAATGACAAATATAACTAAAATGTTGTACCTGTATCTACGGCTTCCTGTGTCTGCTCTCCTATATTTGTCATAATGAGTGCTTGGCCTATGGGGTATATCTAGTACTCTCCGTGTATTAAACTTATATTAAGCACGAATGTTCGTCTCTCCAAAATAGGGGAAGACGAAAAATAACAATAAAGAATTCAAGGAGGAGGTGATAGAATACAAGTACGGGATCAAAAGGGATTAGAGAATTCGAGAGGGAGTTGCCAAGGCAGTTATGGATTGAAATCTTATTTTGGATAAATTCTTATTCGCATATTCATATTAGAATAGTTATGTACTTGACATGATATGCTCTGACCAGTCTAGAGGAAAAGTATATTCATCTAACAAGTTGAGTCAACTATATCTCAATCCACATAAAGTAGTGATACAAAGATCGAACCAAGCGCACTAAGGTTGATCAGACCATAATGCACCGATTCTGATTTAGACATTGTATTAGTGTGGGCCCCCAATAATACATATGTCATGAACAAGCTCAATAAAAGAATAAGCTTGCAAAACTAGGCTATAATAGTAGCATAAGTTGAGGTAGTAAAAATATGAGTACGCTTGATTATGATGGAGGAAGGTACAGAATAATTTAAGTTTACCAGAAAGATCGATGTTGTGCCTCTACAGTTGCCATACTAATTTCTTGTCTAAGTCTAAAGTCAACCAAATGGGTGTATGGGCCTCTAATTTCTATAGTTTAGATAAACACTAAAGTTCTATAGTCTAGATAAACACTATCTTCTTATGTAAGCCTATAGTTGGTGTCATTCATTTATACTTTATTACTTCGTCAGAAGGACTATGTGATACTAGGTTATGAGGCATAATACCAAACTTACAAAGATTTAACTGATAGTGTTATTGAATACTAGAGTGTATATACCTGGTATAAGGCACCTTCTTAACCCCTATCAAGCATGAAAGAAAGATAAGATTGACATTGTGAAAGGATCAAGCAAGATGCAATGCAAGCAATCAAATAAGAATGCGGAACGAATCAAGAGAGGTGATTAAATAAGTGGATGGGATCCTATATTCTAATCCTATGCGCAGGCTTGCTCGGTACAGTGACGTAACCAAGACATTATGCTCTCGACCTGCATAGGCCACCACAAAAATATGTCACATCCCAGTCCCAAAATACATAGAACTAGGAACATGTAAGCATGCCAGCCGTATGTATATAGCAACTCCAATATATGGATACCATAATGCACACGTACGATGTACTATGAATTATAACTCACATGTGGTATATATATTGTCACAAGTCACAGAAATACTAATCTTATCCACATAACAAGTCACAGAAAGGAAATAACTAAACTAGAATAATGAGTCTGAATAATCCAAAATAATAGTCGGGTGGAGACAAATTCACTCCCAATGACTATATCAATACTAAAATAAGGGAGAAGGATAAATCTCTAATATAAAATAAGATAATGATGGAAGTGTATCAGCTGAGAGATCCATCGCTAGAAATAATCAAAGATGCTCAGAAGGTAAGACCTCATCGGAAGAGATAAGTAGTAAGTCCTGATCCGTGCTCCTACGAATAGTCATGAACATCTACACCTGGAAAGGGACCAAGTCCTCAGAGGCACATAACAAGATACATAGAAGCATGCCAATTCAAATACAGTAAACATGCAATATAGACAAAAAATATATAAGTACGCTGTACAAGACAATCTATATGAATGCATAATGAGGACCATTTTTCGACCTATGGGCATAGGTAGGCTACTCTATCTAATCTCACAACTCACACACACGTTAGGAACATCATCAGCCGACATACCGCGGGGGTAACGACCATCGTGACACCATCAGCCGACATACAATGGGGGTAGTGACCATCAGACACGACTACCGTAGTGCGTGCTAGTTACTATGGTTTACCAGAGTGGTTATAGCCCATACGCCTACTGATTGTCCTCCTCTCTCATGAACTAGGTGTCAAGTGTGTGTTAACATATATAATATATAGTAATAACTGAAAGAAAACACACATGCAATGAATATCTAAAAGTATATAATAAGCATGCAAAGTACTGTAAATAATTTGGCAAGGTATTTTGCCTGGCAAAAGAGCTGCAAAGTGTAACGTCCAGGACACAGGATCAGAAGCTACGGCCTCAGAATGAATATCTCCGGATGCTAAAATAAATATCACCAATATTCTCAGAATAAGCGAGATAGCTAAAAAATACTACCATTTCGTCCAATTTGGACACAGGAGCAAAACGATAATTTTGAGTCAAAGTAGGGTCCACATATGGCCCACTTTGTACCGAAAAATGTGCCAGAGATAAAAGTCTCTAAAAAGGACAAATTATAGGTTAGAGTAATTTTAAATGTCAATACGAACTCAACGGTACGTCCAATTTTGGATTCTGGTGAGCCGAATACAAATTCGCCCAAAAAGTCAACCGTAAGGCCCACAAATAGGCTGCTTGGTCAACTATCTCAGAATCGCATGAAACTTGGGTCACAGGACAAACGTGATACCACAAATCCAATGGTGCAAGTTTCGTCGCGTTCTGACAAGCGTACACTAAATGGTACAATATTTTACAAAAGTTGCGATACGAAAACTTTTTGCGGATACGGATTGATTCCGACGTGTACAAGCATCAAAATCAGTTTTCGTGAAAGTCCACACATCTGGACATACCGTACGTGCCTTTCGGTGCAACTGGTACACGACGAGGCAGTCCCGTTTGGCGGGGCACGCTCCGTATGATAAGTTTTTGTTATTTTAAAAACAGGTTTTTCTGGATTTTCAACCTAATTTAATTCTGCATATAACACCAAATAAAATAATATAATTGACAGAAAATAATCTAAGTTTGGTGTTCTTCACATAGCAAAAGGAATTTCTAAGTGGTGGAAGATACGAGTCTTTGAACATGGGTCATCGCAACAGATTTCTGTAGCGCAAAAGTTATAATTTTTCCCAACTTGGCATCGTTTTTCACCTAGGGTTACGCGCCGATCGGTGGAAACTAATACACATATTTGAAAGAAGGATAGGTCGTAAACATACCGGTGAAGACGAGGTTGAATTTGGTTAAGCGAAGAGGCGGGAATCCGGACGCTAACAGGGGTAGGTTGTTGTGAATTTCTGCAGTGTACGCGCGTGGCGTGGTCGCGGACGACGGACCCGGTGGTGCTGGGCGGCTGCTCCGACGGCAGCGGTGGCTCCGGGGGTTTAGTCTTTTGGTTTTTATTTTTTTATTTTTTTCTTTCTTTTCTTTTATTCTATTTGTTTTCTTTTTTTTCTTTACCATTTCTTTTTCTTTTTCTTTTCCTTTTTCTTTTCCTTTTTTTATTATTTATTACCATAATTATTATTAAGAATATTATTAACTATATATTATTATTACTGCTACTATTATTATTATTACCAACACTTATTATTATTACCAAATTATTATTACTATTATTTAATAACTATTTATTATTAACGCATATATTTAAGGTATATAAAATGTATTTGTACCCAAATTAAATTTCAAGAAAAATCTATCACTCTTCCACAAATATTCCTAAAATCAAATAATGATTTTTGTGCAACAATTTTAAATAATTAATTATCTAGGTAATTAAATCACTATGTATATATTATCTAAATAACTACAAAATAATATTAAATAATTAAATAACTAATTTGTTAAATAATATTTAAAAATATGAGGTTTTACAGGTGCTGCCCTCATGGGTGATGAAGTGACTGATCGTGCTGTCGTGGCACCTGAGCGCTGGGAACGCGTCTTCGGAGGCATCCTGAAGATAGATTAAAATAAGGAATCAATATTAAATATGATACGATATCATCATCAAAGAAGGACAAAAAATTATTCAAAGTAAAGCAAGTATTTAATAGATAAGGATTACAAAATAGATATTAGAATGTTTCCTAGGTGTGATTAAGTAAACTCTCAGCCTAAATCCTGTTTTTCTAAAGCAGGCTCATAGTAGTACTCTAGGCGATCATCGCTACGATATCGCACTACTTGCGAATCTAGACCTGCATGGGCCACCACTAAAAATGTATCACGACCCGTACTAGAATATTCGTGCACGAGTACGTGGTTATGCCCAACCTACGCCACAACATCGACGGTAGAACGCTGTCTGGGTCATTTCTAACTGTCTAACATCTCAATAATATAATATGGTACCTGTCAATCATCTCAACTCCAAACGGAGAAACAATATGGTATCTCATAAGTATAACTAATCTCAATCATAAAATAAACTAAGGATGATAAAGCACGAATGGAATACCGAAGGAAAAAAATTAAGATACAATCCAAAATCTGAAATAATATAGAAACTATGAATCTCCACAAATAGTCTAATACAAGTCCAACACAAAATAAACTAAACCTCCTCGGGCTCTGCAACTAAGTCCTTCTGGTCAATAGGAGTATCCTCTAAAGGTACACCGTCCTGCGACCCGTAGAATATGGGACACTGCTCTATAAGCCAATCATCTGAAAAAATATATCCAGTCAGGATTGGAGTGAAGCACATACCTCTGAAAGTAGTTTCAATAATATAATCGAGCATATAAAATAGATAATAGAAATAAAATACTAGACCACTAACGTATGAATGAATGAATAATAGGTATACAGGTAATGTATGAGAATATAGAACAATAATATGAATATCTATAATATGATAAAATAACTGCAATATAACTAATGTGCCTCATAATACAAGTTTATTATGTGATCGATTTGAGTGAACATGATCAATAAGGCAAGACGATTACAAGTGTGGTATGTAATCAGAATGTACACGATAAATAATGGGGCTTTGATTACATAATCAACTCTTACACTCCCATCCCCAACTAATACCAATGGATCCAATCACAACACGCTACGAATACGAATATGACCACTGAACACTTGCAGTGGATGTACACGAATATAATAATACTGAACACGAGTAGTGTGTATACACAAATAAGCATACTGAATACGTGTAGTGTGTGAACACAAAATATAAATCAATAACCAATATATACGATAAAATACATGTACAGGAGTACCCGCTGAACACGGTAGGGGATAACATCTCCTAACAGGATCCATGTAGTACGAGTCCGTAAAATTACTATGTCGGAATCAAGTATACAATTCTAGAACATGCATATATACACTCTTATGAATTGAAAACTATCATAGAAATGTACTCACCTGAAGTCCTGAGCAAGGTGTGTCTCTCGATGCCCAAGCTGGTATCACACAGACCTATATATAATACGTTACATCAATACAAGATTCTAGAATAAAAATAAGTTAAACTGATGTAATTCTAGGTCATAAAGCCATTTCTAAGTCAAACCGACTAATTTTAGGTTGTAAGAGTCTAACACTAGGATGCTAAGTCGGTACGCTATAAAACTAAGCTACACTAGCTAATCTAAGATACTATGAAACACACAAAATGCCGTATCCTAAGATACGCAAGTTTAATATAGAAAAATAATAATTTGTATATATACACAAGTCAATATATATAGTATCTAACTAATTAAAGAAAAATAGGATACCTTGGCCTTGCACCAATGCGTATCACACTACTACACACCTATCTTGATACTCAAACCAAATATCTTAGTATCGACCAATTACCTTGATATTACCTTGGTATCCTAAGGTAATTCAAAACCGAGTGAGTATAGCTAATATATAGTTAATACCTCATGTACTAACTATATTAATATATCTAAACTATATGCTAAACTAATAGTTAATATATACCACTAACTACTAACATATATACTTACACTAATATACATATCTATCTACTAACAATACAATACCACATCTACATATATACATATAGCTAACTATATACTAATCAAGTGTATAACTAGATAACTTATTTAACTACACTAACTATTAACTATAACCCATGCTAAACCATCTAAACACCAACTAAATCGATACCTAAATAACTAAACTAATTCACTAACTGAAACTGAATTTACTGATATGGATACTGATACTATGGTCATACCTTGCTGCTGAACTGTATACTGAGACTGAAACTTGAACTGATGCTGCACGATACTGTGCTGTGCTCGATGCATTGGCTGCCACTAGCGGCCTATCCTCAATTGTTGTGCATGAATTTCATCTTGCTGTATACTGCATCTACTGTGCAGTTGCTGAACTTCATCCTTGCTGATACTGCAGACCCTATATTGCCGACTACTGTGCATTGATACATTGGCTCGAGACTGCATCAGCAGTGCAGTTGGAGACTGTAACTGTTCTCTAGCCCGAGCTGCTGTGCTATGCTAAAAATGTGCTGCACACCTTTAGGGCCCGAGCTCTCTCCTGTAGTTGGCTGATGTACTGTGCATGAGCCCCCACTGTAGTTGGCTGCTATGCAGTGCACGAGCCCCCACTGTAGTTGGCTGCTGAGCCTCCCCTTGCACTGATACTGCTGCTCTCCCTGACCCACAGACATACAATCACACACACACAACTCAAACACAAACACAAACACATAACACCTCTATATATAAACTGCTATATATATATATATATATATATATATATATATATATATATAAACACTCATAGATATATATACCTATAGATATCCATACATATAGATACACATAGCTATATATATACTTAGCTATAAAATATCTTATAATACACACTCATATATATCTATAGATCATATAATCTAACATACATATATATATATACACAGGCGCACATAGAATTGAGGATAATAAAGCAAACACGTTGAGTGCACCGTACCCGTATCACACTCATTCTATGATATGCTTGCGGTACGGCTCCACCACACAACCAAAATTATCCCGAAGGATACGAGCAACTCTAAAAATACTAATTATGCATAATACGAATAATAATATATTCAACTACGTGTGCGTATCAAAAAATGATATGAACAAATCCTCGTGTCGGAGAAAAATCTCCAAAAATAATCCGTATCGCCCAATTGACGAGATACGACCTACACGTACCCAATTGTGGATACGTCACTAGTCCCAAATAATTATTTTTATATCATATTGATCTATTTGAACAATTGATAAGTACCACATGTGTCAATATCAGAATTCTCCCAAAATTGACACAAAAATACACATAACTTCCACTATAGGTCTCCTATGAACCTAAAACCAATTTCTTTGGGTAGCCTATGCATGTGGGGTAATTTTTCATGGTTAAATATCAGATTTAGAACCTACTATAAGTGAGAAAACTAAAATATACCTATTGGGAGATGGATTCCCAATAAAAATCTCCAAATATTGAATGTAGCCTCTTCATTGTAGATCTTGGCCTCCTCCTTGTTGCTCCTTGCTTTCTTCTTGTAGATCCTTGTTGTAGTAGCCTTAATTGAAGAATATAGAAGGAATTTGGGAAAAAAATTATGAGAAATTGATGAAGAAATAAAAAAATTTGGAAAGGGGGAAAATCTAGATCTAATTGGAAATAAAAAATAAATTGAGAGACTCTCTCTCCTCCTTGATGTGGCCGGCCATATACCCCTCTCCCAAGCTATTATGAAATGTCCAAATCACCCCTTGGGGCCTCTTATGAAGAAATTAATTAAGGGGGGAAGGTTCTAGTTTAATGGTTTCACTAATTAATTCATCCTCCTAATCCATGGGCCTAATTAATGGGTTCAATCTAAACTAAACTAAAATATTGGGTTCATGCATCTAATTAGTTGGTTAGGTCCACTCCACAAGTCCAAAATAATCTAGCATCTAATAATAAATAAATAATACAATAAATAGATAATACACATGCATAATATTTAAATACATTAAATTCTAAAAAAATACCCGTATCAATTACCAAATTATCCTTGATTGAAAATGTGAGGGTGACATACAGTTTTAGTTCAGTTTGGACTAACCTCAGGTTATTGCTGAGTGCTGACATAGGACTAATATGATACTTCTTCTGGATCCAGGTACTTTGGGATCCTCGGACTTGGACGTTATACCGGAGCTCCGCCTTCAGCATCCAGATCCAGGCAAGTATACCTTGCCATTCTGTGTTCCAGATTCACTGTTTATTCTATCAATATATTGTGTGCGCTTTGGATCAGAATCGTTACTTAGCATCCGGATCATATCCGGGTGCAGAGATTTATCGGTAACGTCTAGTATCGATTGATAGATGTTCTTGATACCTTAATGTACCTAATTGGCTACATCAAAATCCTAGGACACATTCCGACACTGTCATCGTGCCAGACTACCTGTATCCTGATAGTGCCAGCATGAACAAAATTTGTGATGATTTTAGGATCATGATTATTGATAGTTACTTCAGTATGATGAGACTGTCAGATAGAGATTCAGGTTCAGCGAGCAGCAATTGCGTCTCGTTGACCGCATTTGGAGGGGAAGACAGTTACTAGACGCTTGGGCTACTTTGCACGTGCTATATATATATATATATATATATATATATATATATATATATATATATATATATATATATATATATATATATATTCTTATTTATGTAGAGATCCTGTACCCGGAGTCGTAGTATCACCCGTGTGACTCTGGGCTTGGAGCTATGGTACGCACTGTGTGTCTCTGTGCCTCGGAGCTATGGTTTTATATTTGGTAGAACCCTTGGTTAAACCTTGTTATTAATGTAGAAATATAATATTTAAATTATTTTTTTCATATTTTTACTGTTTATTTTAGATTATTAAATTATTAGTTTTTTTTGGAATAAATTGCATGTACAATGGGAAGGGTGACATAGTTTTATATTTTCTTCAAAACTTCGCATCGAATCCTTCTAAAAATTTGTAAATAACTAAAATATGGTGTTATTAAACTATATTAAATTCAATTTTAAAATTTCTTTTAGATTTTTTTTAATTTAAATAGTTTTTGTGCATAAAAGTCACATAGTTGACCTAGTTTTCATAAAAATATATTATAACTTATTCTTTAGCCATATAAAAATATCTTTCCTATTTTTTATGATTAAAAACATATTTTTTCAGAATTAATTATTATTTTAGAATTTTATACAAAGCATAATAGTAGGGTTATAATGGCAAAATTTTGTCAATACTATTGCTAGATGACTAGTATGTGTCCAATGGAAAGGCCAATAAGTAAAATTGATAAAGATGCATGTATGAACTCATTTAATCATTATTTTATAATATTTTAGAATTATTCCCAGAATTTAACATTTTTTATAATTTTAACTTTTTATAACTTGCATGTCGGAAAAATCTTGTTTAGCACTTATATTAGTATGACTAGTTGACAACCCTCGTAGAAACCTTTTGTAGAAAAAAAAAACCATTTTTTGGTCTATTTTTATGATTAATTCCAGAATTATTATTTTATTTAATTAATGTCTTTAAAAAGGATTTTGGTAATGATTAACAGTTAGTATTATTTTGAGGCTAGTTACTTGCATGTGCAATCAACGTAGAATTAATAGCTAGTTAATAACCTAATTTTTTACTATATAGTAAGAGTCTAATTAGTGTAATAAATTGGTGGATGTTTGTGACATTCCTGTAGAGAGCTCCGGACCAGATTCGTTGTTCTCGCATCTTGGCTTGCCAGGCAAGTACATATTGCTTGTTTGTAATGTACAGTTTACATTATGCCTAGTTCTTTTTATTTTGTTAGTTGTGTGCACGCGTCGTAGAAGTAGTTGACCTACCCGGTATGGTAAAGATACATGGTATCTTTTGACCTGACACAGTTTCAAACACGTTCACTGAGTGAGAGAGTGCATGGACTGGCGTATTGACTAACCTTGATACATGAGTTCGCGTTTGGTGTTTGTTGTTGGTGTTAGTTTGGGTTCTAGATTTTATTGACATCTTGTATTATGTCTGTACCGCGTATACAGTTTGGATAGTACATTGGGAGGGGAAGTCTATTAGTGATCATATGGGATTTCTGTTTCTAATGGTGTATATCGTGTACCCCCAAGTTCCGCGAAACGCCTGGTGGGATGAATATTCTTCTATTTCTTCCCCTTTCATGCGCCACTAGAGATGTCTCGAGTGTATATCACATAGATGGTTAGTTACCCTATTATTGTTTACTACTTTACTTTCATGCATGTCGATTCTTGTGTACTTGTTATGTCCCTCTGAGGACCAGACACCTTTTCCAGATTTTGACGAGCACTTGTACCCGACGGACTATGGAGTTGAAGATCTTGCTGACGAGAACCTTGAGGTAGAGCCACTGGAATTTCCTTGAGCATCCTGGATGACAGTTGCTTAGAGTCTTGGGTGTCATTATATAGTTAGCTAATGTCCGAACTATTTTTATTATTACTTAGTTGTATTCTTTTAGTAATCATTTGTACTCATTTTTCGTGGATTATTCTCCACTAGACTTTATATGTAGTGGACTTGAGACTTATCTATTTATTCAATTCCTTATTCTGTGATATTTGTGGATGAGACTAGATTATACCTGCATGTATTATTGTGACTTAGTTATATTTTATAGCGTACTATGACTGGTTAGGTCCATTAAATTGGGTTCCTACACTTGTTCGTACAGCTGGCATGTGTACGTATACCTGGTCCTACGTATTTTGGGACTGGGACTTGACATATTTTTAGTGGTGGCCCATGCAGGTCCGAAGTATATTGACTCAGTTACGTTACTATACAGAGCAAGCCTGCAAATATGATTAGAGTATAGGATCTTATCCATATACTTGACTTCCCTCTTTATTTCTGTTCTGAATTCTTGAACTTACCTACCTTCCTTGACCTTCAAAATTATACTCGTTTAATTCTCTTGACATCGATATCCTTTTTTTCTCACCTCTTCCTACTTAATGTACTCCTCTAATAGTTTCTTGAGTATATCCTTCTGCCAGAATATAGGAATCCTTGTTGTTAGGTTTAGAAGATAATTATGATATCATACCTACTAAGAAAATGAACTAGAATATTAACAGCTCCCAAAAAGTTTAGTATACCTAATAAACCCTGGCATCCAGTACCAGTAAATTGATTGACCATTAACCCTTGTTATATCTAGGTATGACTTGAGAGTAGTATAAACACTACTAGAGTAGTTAGGAATTTGACTATATTATTTGACCCAAATATTGAGGGACCAATAGAAATCCAAGGTTGAATATTAGGACCAACCTAAATTTTATAGTAAGATAATATAAGAGGACTATAAATTTAGATTCTTGTCTTGATATTAGTAGAGCAAGAGGAATGAACCAATACCTTAGTAAGAGTAAGGGTACCCTACCTTCAGCTTAGTAGATTCTCCTAGAATCTATGATCATCGTTGAGTCATACTTGAGTCTTCATGAGTCATCAACCGTGTCATCTCATCCAACTATCTATATACTTTTTTTATCTTGAGTTAATCCCTCCTTCCATCATAGATCAATTGTCATAGCTCTTTACCTAATTAAAATCTATTGAATGATTAGAACCTTTTCCTTGATCATACCTCGAACACAGAGATTAGTATACCATATTCCCTTAGGAAACCATGATATTATCAAAAGTCTCTCTATTTAATTTTATATCTTGTTTTTTTGAAACCTTAATGCTCGAGATTTGTGCGATGACTAAAATTTTCCTTCATCTTTTAAATCGTATAACCTTATCTATATATATACAGATTATATTATCCCTCACTTGAGAGCTAGTAACTTCTCCATTCTTAATATTGACGCTTTTATTCTATAAGCACTATGATTAAGACTTAAGATGTACATCACTTATGAAGTTTTATAATGCAATAGGATACCCTAATAAGTACCAAGATCTTTTCCTCGTATACCCTAATAAGATTTTCTACTTTATTTACAAGAACAAGGTTATTTTGTAGAATCCTCATAAGGTAGTTACAGTATAGTTGACTCTTGTAAGCTGGGTAGCATGCCTCACAACCTAGTATCCCATAGTCCTTTTAACACATTAATGAATTGTAAGTGAATGAGACCCACTATAGGCTAGCATAAGAAGATCGTGTTTATCCAGACTGTAAAGCTTTAGAGGCCCATACCCCCATTTGGTCGACCAGAGACTTGGACAATAAGTTAGCATGGTAACTATAGAGGCACAACAACCGGACGAGTCTTAGATTATTGATGAGCTTAAACTATTCATCATAATCTCACATACTTATATTTTTGGACTATCTTGACTTATGCTACTAATGTAGCCTACTTTTGCAAGCTTATTTCTTATCAAGCTTGTTCATGGCATATGTATTATTGGGGGCCCACACTAATATATTATCTAAATTAGAATAAGTGTATTATGGTCTATACAACCTTAGTGCACTTGGTTCGCTCTTTGCATAACTACTTTATGTGGATTGAGATATAGTTGACTTAGCTTGTTAGATGAATATACTTGCCCTCTAGACAGGTCAGTGCATATCGTGTCGGTTACGTAACTGTACTGATACGAGCATGCAAAAAAAAAAAAAACCAAGATAGGATCTTAATCCACAACCAATTTAACAAAATTCTTTTTTTAATTCAATTATCTTCTTGGCCTTCGCAATTGAACTCATTTGTTCCCTTTGACATCACTATCTTCATTTATCTTTTTCTCCTATTTCGGAAAGGTGAACGCTCATGCTTGATATAAGTTTGACACACGGATAGTACTAGATATACCCCACAGACCAATCATATTACTTTCTGACTATCTTTGTAATTAAGGGCATAAAATATGTGATATATTTTGTGTTAATATTTTTGAGGATTTACTCACACGATTAGATAATTTGAGGAAGTTTTTCATAGATGTATAGTCTTGTATGATAGATCGGTAAATCCAAAGTTGGGTAGAAGTTGCATTGTCAACTTGAGCCGAATTTTATATAAAGGTAAAAATCTTAGGTCGTGATCAAGTAAGATAAGATTGAGAGATTTAAGTCATTTAATTTCGAGAATTTTTTTGGATAATTATAATGATGAGGATTTAACTTTAAAGATAATAATGCCTTCTAGAATGAATTTTAAAATTTTGATATTGTGGACAAAATATTTATAATTTGAGCACATGATTTAAATTTTGAATATTGGAGATTGAATCAACTATTTAAATTTTGAGGATAAAAATAGAATTCTAAACATAAACATTGATGGATTGAATTCAAAATTTTACGACTGGATGAATTGAATTAAAAGTTAAATTTTGTTTGTTGGATCAACTATTTGAAATATTGAGGATGGAAATTGAATTTAAAATTTGAAGAGTACAAAATTCTTAAGATGAAAATAGGAATAAGATTTGTTAGAGTTGTTTACTATTTAAAATCTAGAAGAGATTATGATAGTTGAAATCATGATTTAAAATTTGATGGGTGTTAATTAAATCTTGAAGATGTCATATACATTTGACTAAAATTTAGATTTTTGATTATTTGAAATTCGAGAAGAGATTACGATAGGTAGAATTTTGATTTAAACAGTGGTTATTTTAATTTTGAAGAGTTTACGATGGATTTGAATAATTTTTTTTACTTAAATTTTTAAGAAGATAATTGTTGACTTGACTTAGATACAAATTTGGAGGATTTAACAAATTATGCTTTAGTTTTAATTTTGAGGATAAAATTCTTGTAAGTTGGGTAGATTGTAAACCCCTTCACCTAGAAATAGGTACTTTGTGTGTATTTTATATTTATTTTATTTATTTTAGATTATTTTAAATCAATTAAAATTCAATTATTATATTAGGATACTTCTCTATAGTTTAGTCATTAATAATATAGGATGAACCCAAAATCTACAATGCCCTTCGTAGAAAGTAGCCTATACGGGAGACATTACTAATATGATCTTTCCGTGACACAAAATTTGATCATTTAACATTAGTATGACACTAGTGTAACAATCATAGTTCTTGTGTTTAATGTCTAGAAATTTATATATATATAATTTATTTATAGTTATTTTCCAATCAAAATATCCAACCCAAAGCCATAAATTAATTTATTGGACACTAGTGGCTTAAAATAGGATAATTAATTATATATTTATATATTATGTAGATTTTATTTTAGGATGATAGAATTTAAAATCTTCTTGAGATAGGGTCAACATTTGCACCTTATCCACTTTTAGAGCCAATCAAATTCTAATAATTCCATATTTGGAAACCCTCAACTTTAAATATTCCATCCATCCATTTTTAGTAGCATCCACCTATTTAAATTCATGAATCAAATATTTGATTTAACCCACTAGAATCCCCATCAAATCTTAATTATTATTGAATTAAAGATTTACCAAAGATTTGTATTTATTCATCCATTATCTTATTCTTTAGAATCTCAATCAAATCTTAATGATTATTGTATTAAAGATTTACCAAATATTTGTATTTATTCATCTATTATCTTATCCCTTTAGAATCCAAATCAAATCTTTGTTATTAATATCTAATTGGATTAGAGATTTACCTTAGATTTGCTACCAACCTAATTAGAAAATAACCTAAAACTAAACATATTCCTACTCACCTCAAACCCACGGCCTTCCCATATGTGTGCACACCTCACGCGACCCCCTCTTTCTCTTTCTTTTTCTCTTTCTCTCTCCACCTATATATATATATATATATATATATATATATATATATATATATATATATATAAACTCTCTTTCTCATCTTTTCTTCTAAAAATTCTAACCAAAATTCTGCTTCAAAACTCTAATTTCTAACCTTCTCCAAGAACCCTAGGTGCCGCCATCACCATCAAGGCCGACCCCCCTTCACGTGGACAACATCACCTGCTTCATCCAAGAACCATAGTTTTTTATCCTTCTTCTTCTAGTAAGTCTCCTACTTCCTCAAAACCCTCTCTAATATTTATGATTGCATGAATAATTGTTATTATATATAAATAAATAATTTTTATATTTATTTATAACTCATTGCCATGTTCTTCATAGAAGAATTTTAATTTAGGGTTTGCATATAAAAGATTGAACCCATAAATGTATTTATGCACCCATAGGTAGAATCCTTGATTAAAACTAGTTATTAATGTAGAAATATAATATATAAATTATTTTTATTCATACTTTTACTGTTTATTCTAGATTATTAAATTATTAGGTTTTTTTGGAATAAATTGCATGTACAATGGGAAGGGTAACCTATTTTTATGTTTTTTCAAAATCCCACATCGAATCCTTATAAAAATTTATAAATAATTAAAATATGGTGTTATTAACCTATATTAAATATAGTTTTTAATTTATTTTTCTAGAAATATTATTTTTAATTTAAATAGTTTTTATTCATAAAAAGTTACCTAGTTGACCTAGTTTTCATGTAAACATATTGTAACTTATTCTTTAGCCATATAAAAATATCTTTCCTATTATTTATGATTAAAAAATTATTTTTCCATAATTAATTATTATTTTAGAATTTTATGCAAAGCATAATAGTAGGGTTATAATGACAAAATTTTGCCAATACTATTGCTAAAAGACTAGTAGGTGTCCAATGGAAATGCCAATAAGTAGAATTGATAAAGATGCATGTATAAACTCATTTAATCATTGTTTTATAATATTTAAGAATTATTCCCAAAATTTAATATTTTTTATGATTTTAACTTTTTAGAAGTTGCATGTCTGAAAAATCTTGTTTAGCACCTATATTAGTATGACTAGTTGACAACCCTCGTAGAAACCCTTTGTAGAAGAAAAAACTTTTTTTTTGTTTTTTTATGATTAATTCCAAAATTATTGTTTTATTTAATTAATATATTTAAAAAGGATTTTGGTAATGATTAACGGTTAGTATTATTTTGAGGCTAGTTACTTGCATGTGCAATCAGCATAGAATTAATAACTAGTTAATAACCTAATTTTTTACTATATAGTAAGAGTCTAATTAGTGTAATAAATTTGTAGGTGTTCGTGACGTTCCTGTGGAGAGCTCCGGACCAGATTCGTTTTTCTCGCATCTTGGCTTGCCAGGCAAGTACACCTTGCTTTTTGTATTGTGTAGTTTATATTATGCCTAGTTCTTTTTATTTTGTTAGTTGTGTGCATGTGTACTAGAAGTAGTTGACCTACCTGGTATGGTAAAGATACGTGGTATCTTTTGACCTGACACAGTTTCAAACATGTTCACTGAGTGAGAGAGTGCATGGACTGGCGTATTGACTGGCCCTTGATACGTGAGTTCGCGTCTGGTGTTAGTTTGGGTTCTAGATATTATTGACGTCTTGCATTATGTCTGCAGCGCAAATATCGTTCGAATAGTATATTGGGAGGGGAGAGTCTACTAGTGAGCGTATGTGATTTCTGTTTCTAATTGTATAAATGGTGCATATCGTGTACCCCCGAGTTCTGCGGAACTCCTGGTGGGATAACTATTCTTCTATTTCTCTCCCCTCATGTGCCACTAGAGACGTCTCGAGTGCATATCACATAGATGGTTAGTTACCCTATTATTTTTTACTGCTTTACTTTTATGCATGTTGATTCTTGTATACTTGTTATGTCCCTCTGAGGATCGGGCACCTTTTCCAGATCTCGACGAGCACTTGTACCCGACGGACTACGGAGTTGGAGATCTTGCTGACGAGGACCCTAAGGTGGAGCCACTGGAGTTTCCTTGAGCATCCTGGACAATAATTGCTTAGAGTCTTGGATTTCATTATCTAGTTAGCTGATGTTCGGACTATTTTTATTATTTATTTATTACTTAGTTGTATTATTTCAATAATCATTTGTACTTATTTTTCGTGGATTGTTCTCCACTAGACTTTATATGTAGTGGACTTGAGACTTATCTATTTATTCAGTTCCTTATTCTATGATATTTGTGTATGAGACTAGATTATACCTGTATGTGTTGTTGTGACCTAGTTATAATTTACAGCGTACTACAACTAGTTAGATCCATTAAATTGGGTTCCTACACTTGTTTGTACAGCTGGCATATGTATGTATATCTGGTCCTACGTATTTTGGGACTGGGGTATAATACCAGCATATCGTCGATAGAGGACGTATCTTGCTTTGAGCAACGATGGTCTTCACCACCCCAGAAAGAATAATTTTTTATTCTATCTTCTTCTAGTTGTAAATGTTCTGTTCCAATAGCAACTGCATTTGCAAAGAAGAACGTGGTTTGGTTCTTGAGTTCTGTGATCTAGAAGGAGTCATTTTTTCTAATTATTGTAATATGGTTTGGTAGTTGTAATCGGTAATCGTCAGTACGAAAACCCTGTGGGTGAACCCTTGATCTCACCTTCATCTTCAGGAATTAGCAAATACGATAACCTTTGTTCATGTTCATCCATCTTTGGTTAAGCCTCAGGAATAACAATCTCAAAGCAAGATCCGAGTAAGATGGAGAAAACCATGCAAATCTTTTCAACACAAGTTTTAACAAACTTGAGATGTTCGATGGGGAGTATTACAACATCTAGAAGAGAAAGATCAGCCTTAATCTTTAACTCGTAAATGTAGATTACGTGTTGATAGATCCAGATCCTGTTATTCCGGAGGGTGATGATGCTAATGTTCGAACGATTGCTACTGCAACTACTGCACGGAACAAGTGGAGGAGAGACAACAACCTTAGCAAGATATTAATTTTGAAATCTATAGAAGATACTCTGGCAGAGTCATAAAGCAAGACCGGCCATGCAAAGGTCGTCTGGGAGTCACTGAAAAAGTATTACAAGGCTGATGAAAACCACAACAAGGTCCATATGACCAAAAAGGTCTGAAAGATGCGGTTTGAGGACGATAAGACGATGTTGCCTTAAGTCAAAAAAATTCTCAAGTTACATAAAAAACTTGAGGATAATGACGTGCCCATGGTCTACGTTTTCGACGTGGGGGATATTGTCGCCATGTTCCCGCCTGGATGGAGCAATTTTATCTCGGATATATCGGAAGAAGATGGAGGTCAATCTTGATCTCCTACTGCATTATATCTACGTTGAAGATGAGCAGAGGGCTCAAAACAAGGTGGACACTCTATCCAAGCAGTTGGCTATGGACAACTTGGTGCATACTGGTAACTCCAAAGGAAAGCAAAAGGCTTCTTACAATAAGAAGAAGGACTTTAATTATCTGAAGGTGAAGTCATTTTCGTTCAATCCAAATCCCAAGTCAAATATGACTTGCTTCAACTGTTTCAAGAAGAGCCACTACTAGAAAACTGTAGATCCAAACCCAGATAGACCATGTCATGACCTGCACCCAGATAATCGGGTCTCGAGTATGTGGGTACGTCCAACCTATTCATCACATCCTCTCTATGGTCACAACCCCCGTCTAGTCATGGTCTAAGAAAATCCTATCTAAAATTATACAAACATACAGTTCTATTGAAAGAAATCATTCATTACTATCAAGCATGTATGGGTATGGTCTTTATATATTATGATTTTACAGTCTCTAACAATGGTTACTACTAACTATACTATAGCGCAAAATTACTAATAAAAACTATAATGTACTAAGGAATCAAGCAGATCAATAGATGAAGAGGAAAGGAAAATAGAAGGACATAACCTACTAACCCAACACCTGTAGCATCGGTATCCTCGACCATCATCGCAAAGGCCCTGCCCTGCTGGGGTATCTTCCTCTGCTGGTGCATGACAATTTACTGTTCCATGGGTTGCCTAGATGGACCCTTCTCTCACTACCTTGAACACCTGCACTCTTACTTTCATGATACTCCCTTACATACCCTATATTCATACTACACTGGTATACCTAATTGATACTATCACCCACAGTAATACTCACTGATACTAAACTGATACACTATACCTATCACTTATTACTCACAAATCCTAGTATACCTTGGACACTTGCACTCTCTAGGTACCCTTGGTACTTAGACATTAACTCTATAAATATACTAGACACATGCACTTAATACTCTAGGATACCAACTACTATGATACCAATATATACACACATGGATATCAATTCTAGGATACATACTCCCCACACAATGATATACCATATTACATTCTTATGGTACACTCAAGTACCCACACCACTAGGATACACTCAAGTTTAATAACCAACACCATGATATTGACCATAACTCAATCCTTCACTACCACACTGTCCCGTTGCTACTGTATTTCAAATATAGTCCACAATCAGACTTGATCTTCACCCCCCCTTCTAGCACACAACTTATACAAGGACACACACTCGAGTCTACTCCCAACACTCAAGTCACAACTCCTCTCCATAAACCAAGTGCACACCACACACACACACACACACACACACACACACACACACACACACACACACACACACACTATTACACATAAACACAAACACCTAGTGTGAATCAAGCCACACATGAGTATCACACTATGATACTTATGTGATACTCCTCTCCATCATCATGATACACCACCAAACATATAGAACACACATAATATATGATATATAGCTATAATTTATTTATATTAATTTTTTTAAATGAATATATAATAAATCGAGATACTAGGACACAAAAATATTAAAATTACCAATTCCTCCTACCTATACCATGGCGTATCATGATACGCACTTTCCGTATCCAATTGTGGACACAAGAACACCAACACACTATTAAATATATACTAATAGTCCTAATGAGGACACAAACACCTAATTAATGGACACAATTCATAATTCTCCTAAATTGGCTATAAAATACCTAGAACTATCAAATTAGAGGCCAATACTACCTAAATTTTCTCCTATTGGGTTGTTCCTAGCCATAGGTGGGCTCCTAGAGGTTTATTATGACAATTTAAAATAAAAATTGATGTAGAAAAAGGATTATACCTATTGGGAGTTAGAATCCCAATAAAAATTCTCCAATAGACATAAAAAATGAATGTGGATGCAACTCCTCCTAGCCAAACTCTTCTCCAATGTTCTTCTTGCTCTCCATGGTTTCTAGTTCTCCATGAAAATTAAAACAAAAGGGAATGATTGAATTTTGTCACGTCCCAGTCCTGTAAGGGCCGATCATCCTCGTTTGGTCCCTACGGGACCGATCGTTCTCGCTTGGGCACGATGCTGTGCAAGCCTAAGTTGCGCTTGCACCAGGCATAGTACCTATACAAGACACAAGTTAGACAAAAATATACATATATAGGCACCAAATAAAATACAGAGAACCAAAGTTGAACATATTTAGGAACAAAAAATACTTTCTTTATTGAATACTTGAAGATTGGATTACAAAGTACTTTCTTGGCTGAGTTACAAAATATGTCATAGAAGGCTTAGAACTCTTTTTACAATCCCAAAACTAGTCACAACGTCCGTACATTATATCCTTTTAGTATGACCAAAATTAAAATATCTAGCAGAAGAGAAGTTTGCCCACAAGAGAGGAAAGCTAAGGAAGCAGCACGAGCATGGTCCCTTTGGAAGGATGCGTTAACATCGATTCAAAATGCTCGCCAAACTCTCGCTGCCCGAACCTGGAGATTTGTATACAAACGTGGGTCAGTACTACATCATGTACTGGTGAACGATCGTAGCCAAACTCACCTTGAAATCTATACTAAGTATACAAGTGAAGATAGCATTATTAGGTAATCTTTCTAGTTGTCTAGTATCTTTTTAACAAATCATGCAAAAAAATATAGACAATAGATCGACTATGCATATGATAAATCTTAACCACAGTCGAGCGATTATCCCTACAGCAGACACACAAGTTAGCCATAATTTGCATATATAGATAAACTTATAAATCAATCTTAGCATCAGGTATAGGTATACAAGAAGGTAAACCTAGCATGCGCCCTAACTATATGATGGTCCATAGGTAGCCCCATGATTAGCAGCAGTGACTCAAGGTTCAGCTCTTCACTAACACACACGAATGCTAGTAGATGTGACATCATGATTCCGCTCTTCACTAATAGATAAAATACCCTACTAGATCACAAGGACAGTATACCTCAGGATGCGACAAAATCTCTTCCGGACCGACCGATTCCCAGTGCCCCAGGAACCGTTCGAGAGATGACCCTTGTGCACAAGTTGTCCGATACCAATGCATGACATAAAATATCTAGCAGACAAGATACTACAATGGACAGGTGAACAACAAAATACACGAGTTCCATCTTCTTATTCTTATCTCACATATCATGTTCAAAACATAAGAACTTGCCATAAATCAGGTTGTGCAGCATAGGGACAAGGAACATGCAACATAATTGATAGCAAAAGTATAATTCTAATACTTCAAGCATGTAGTTCATTCTTTTAACTTATCTTTTTAGTGAGGTATCCTTTGAAATAAGCAATTCAAGTGAACTAGAGATTCTTTATTAAGACGTACAGACAAAAGAATTTATTGAAGGGCCTAAGACACTCACCGATTGAATCGAATGAGAGGATGGGAAAGCCTTATGAAACGGTTACTCCTTGGTTATGCATCCTAAAATTGTAACAATACTTGGTTAGCATCCTTCGATCTCTTTCCCTTACGATTCGAAAAGAATGCTCAAGTGAGAAAAGTGAATCATGAAAAACCAAGTCATCGGAAGCAAAACAAAACATAAAGAAAAACAAAACTAAGAAGCAAAATAACCAACGAAAACTCTTGGACTTATTTTAATAGAAGTCGTTCCATCAATTTGAATGGTTCATTGCATTTCGTCCGTGTTGATTTGGCGATAAGGTTTTTTTGAGACTAGGTTCTCAATCGAGTCAAAGTAATAAGTGTTCCATAAGTAACCCGCTAGGAGCGGGGCATTACATAATATCCCACTGAAAAAAAGTTTCGTCCTCGAAACTTAAGAGATCAGGAGTCGAAGATCAAGGCATCAAGAGGTCAAAGAAATCAGACTCACCAATATCGTATCCGCTCGTATCACACTCAATATTCAGCTAATACACTCTAGCACTTCTCGTCTGATCATTTTGTCCATTGGCTTGGGCTGGAGCTGACACGGGATTCTGATTCTCATTATGATTAGTATTTTCGTTGCGGTGGGCGTCGAATCCCTAATCCTTGGATAGTCTCGGATTATATAACCCTGCTGCCCACATCTGAAGCACCCCTTGAGAAAGTGACAAAAAATTTCTTTAATATGACCCGGACGGCCACAGAAGATGCACAATTTCCTGCGATACTCATCTGTATCGGCCTTCTTTTCAGTATCGGCCTTCTTCTCACTATTATGGTATCTTTTAGTATGAGGATTTCGAGGAGCCGGTGCCTTTTTTGGAGCACTTCGTGGTATGAACTGCGCATTCTGCACAACTGCCTCAAAAGCTTGGATGTATGATTTACACTCTCAGTTCATAACATTCTTTCTCAGGTTGTCATTTAGGCCTCTTATGAACCAATGTGTACGGGCCCCTTCATTAGGAATTATTGAGCAAGTGAACCTAGCAAGCTTAGAGAATTCTAACTTATAGTCCTCGACGGACATGCTCCCTTGCTTAAGTTCGGTAAAATTATCTTCTTTTCTTTGCTTTATAGTTGGCAGAAGATATTGTGCAAGTGTCACGACCCGCACCTGAAAAATTGGGCATGAGTCGTGGGTACGTCCAGCCTACGCCACAGAATTGGCAGTAGAACGCTGTCTAGGTCACAACTATCTATATCTCACAATAACATGTCAAGATAACCTCTCCAAAAGGAGGACAATATTACAATATATACATAAACTCAATTATAATAACTTGGGAAAGAGTAAAAGCACGATAAGATATCAACAAAAAAAACAAAGAACCAAAGAGAGCAAGTACAATATCCAAAATATACAGTCCAAGTCTAAGAGTCTATAATATTTCACAGCAGCAAAATAAATAATACAGTCATCCAAAACCAACTGGGAACAAACCCAGTGAAACCCACCTAGCTATACTGGGGCGCTAGCGGCGTCTCCTCAGCTGGGTCGGGCTCCTCCTCTATCTTAGGGTCATAACAATCGTCGACACCTGGCCCGTAGTAAGTCAGAGAAAGTCCTCAGGATCCTCTGAAAAAATATATCCGGTCAGGATTGGAGCAAAGTACATAACTCTGAAAGCAACTCCAAATACATGGTAAGTTGTATATGACTAGCAATATAAAAGAATACAAGATGCATAGGAAAGTAAATACATTGTAGAACTGATAAAGTAACTGTAATATAAAACTGGAAAATAATACAAGTAGTAGAGAAGTAACTACATATGAGAAAATAGGAATAATAGCTAAGTGCCTTGAGCACAAGTTTGTTATGTGATCGGCTTAGGTTGCACATGATTTATTCTACGATAACTCTGTTATGCATGAATTGCATAACCGAAATACACATAAATACTGTTTGGATTTGATCACATAACCAACTTCTACTCCCCTCCCCCACTAATAGTCTTGGATCCAACCATTACACACTATGTACATGATAAATAACTCGCGCACATGAAAGTGAGAGCACACGAAGCACATGAAGCACATGAGAATCAATACCCGAAGCACATGATAAAATACACGTGATAGAGTACCCGCTGAACACGGTAAGGGGGATAACATCTCATGACGGGATCCAACTAGTACCAGCTCATGAAATAATATGTCAAAATCAAGTATTAAAAGTTCTAGAATAGGTGATATATACGCTATCATAAAATGGAAATAATCAGAGGTAGGTACTCGCTTGACGTCCTGAGCAACTGGTGAGGATCGGGATTCGGACTGGCGTCGCAAGGACCTATTACAAAAAGAAAGGTTAAACGGGGTTCTAAAGAGTCAAACAGATATAAAATAACTAAAAATAAGCTTCTAGGGTTGTTCTAGGTCAAATGGGTCAAACCGGTGAAATCTGGATCAAAAGTCAACCCGGGGTCCAAAAAGTCAACTCTAGGCCGAAACTAGGACAAAGGTTGACTTTGGCGGTCAACCGCGGCAACTACGGTCAACTCTAGGTCAAACTAGGGTGCCCCTAAAATTCTAGGTCAAAACTAGCTCATTAAGCTAGTAAACCCTCAAACTCGCCTCTTTGAGATACCGGGATACCCTTGGTATCCGATATCTCAACCTACGCTATATACCCCGCCTATACCCTCTAATATATATCCTAACACACACACACACACACACACACATATATATATATATATATATATATATATATATATAACCAACTCTAACCCCATTCCTAGGTAAAAATCCAATACCTCGCCCCGATACCCAATACTTTGAGTATCTTGATATCTCAAGTTATTAAGATACCTTACCTTACCCTTCTCAACTCACTAACTAACTAACTAGCTAGCTATATATATATATATATATATATATCAGTCAATTGCTGCTGTTGTTACTTGTTGCTGCTGCAGCTACTTGCTACTGCTGCTGCTGCTGCTACTGCTGCTGCTCCTACTCACTCACTCACTCACTCACTCACTCACTCACTCACTCACCTTATCACTCACTCAAACACACATCCATATATATATGTATAAGCTCACACACACATACATTATATATATATTTATACACACTATACATATATATATACACACTTACATATAGATATATGTACACTTACATATATAAATATACACTTATATATCTATACATACAAACACACACACACACACACACACACACACACACACACACACACATATATATATATATATATATATATATATATATATATAAACATACACAAATACACACACACACAACCACACACACACAACCACACACAACCACACTCAAACACACACACAACCACCAACACCTATACACACACTCACCCACACACATATAAATACACACACACACACACACACACACATATATATATATATATATATATATATATATATATATATATATATATATATATATATATATATATATAAAAACTCGAAAACTCTAATACACACTCCCCAAGGCTAAACCAACCCGCGCACAAGTCCGAAACCTAGAAACCAAGTCGAAATGGTTATTTCGACGAACACGTGGAGTGCGGTTTATGATACCTCGCGAAACGCACGCCAAATATAATCGGAATCGACCCAAAATTTATCCACGAGTTCTAATCGATGTCTAAAACCTCACAATAATACTAACTCTCCGATTCTAGGTCCATGGCAAAATTCCATATTTACGTGGAACCTACGTCGAAGAAAAAACCCCCAAATCGTCCGAAACTTCCAAAACTCCGCGATACGACCTCACGTATCCGTAGGGGGCTACGTACCAACCCACAAGACACCCAAGCATGTCTACCTAGGTCCGTCTAACCTAGAAAAACACCCAAAATGGGCCAATCTTGGATTTTACCCGAAATTGACACAAAATCCTATGTCAAAGTCTCCAAACCTATCCAAACAAGTTCTAACTTCCTTCCATGGATAGCCCTAAGGTCTAGGAAGATTCTACACTACTAATTATACTATATTAGAGTAATCATTAAGAGAAAAGTTAGGGTTTACCTCTTGAGAGTTGAAATCCCAAGGCCAAAGTCTCCAAAATCCCTAGAATTTACCACACCAAGCCTCCAAGCCTTCAAACCAAGCTTCTACACCAAGTCTAGGCTCTACATACCTAGGTTAGAGAAAAATAAAAGGTTACAATTTGCATTAAAGAGGAAAGTAAATGAAGGAAGAGAGGGAAGGTAAAAAAACTTACTTGGAAATGGGTGAGAAGTAAAGAAAGAAGTAAAGAAGGAGAATGGAGAGTGGAAAAATAAAGTGAAAAGAATGGAAAGGAAGGGGGGGGGGGGCGACCATATAGAAAATATAGGGTTAGGGTTTAGGAGCCTAACACAAAGACCATAATACCCTCAAATCAAGTCATCCAAACTAGGGTTTTAGGTTTAGGGTTTCTTAAACCAATCTAACTAATCCAAAACAATCCAGCTAGATAATTAAAAATAAAATAACTATTCTACACCAATAAATAAGTCCGACAAGGGTGTTGGTTGGGTCTGACATAGGTCCATACTAACCAAAACCCTAAAACAACTAATAAAAAAATAAATACATTCATCTAATTAAATATATATACATTTATTTATGATCAATACACAATTTACCAAATTAAAATAAAAAGAAAATCTTATTTTCTAGAATTGGATAGTGACAAGCCTACCCTCCTTAAAATAATTTTGTCCTCGAAATTAAAATACGAAACTAGGACAGAAATGCAAGAAAAAGAAAGAACCATACCTCAAGGCTCGAAAAGATAAGGGTATCGCTCGCGCATTTCATCCTCCCTCTCCTAGGTCGACTCACCTGGAGAGTGATGCCTCCACGCAACGCAAACCAAGGGAATAGTCTGGTTCCTCAACACCTTCTCCCGCCGATCCAGAATCTCCGCTGGCTGCTCTGGATAGCTAAGAATAGGGCCCACCATAATCTCTGAGTGATCCAATACGTGACTGGGATCCGTCACGTACCGTCTTAACTATGACACGTGGAACACATTATGAACTCCCTCTAGTGTAGGCGACAAATCTAGCCGATACGCCACAACGCTGACCCTCTCAAGGATGCTGAAGGGTCCGACGAAATGTGGGCTAAGCTTCCCGCCTCCATCGAAGTGAATAGTGTCCCGCATCAGAGAAATACTCAGGAACACCAGATCACCAACCTAGCACAAACAAGGTCTCAGCTGTAAAACCCCTAATCCTTAAAACCGTATAAATCTTTTTTTATTAATTATTAATTTAATTATAGTAATTAGTGGCTAATTAGGAGAAATAGATTTTTATTAATATTTATTTTAGGCGTTGGTGAACTTAGGAGATTTATGGAGCCATTAGAAATTTTTTTGAATTTATTTCATGTAGGAGACACCTTTGGGCAGTTGCTAGCTTAATGGTATGTATTAGTGTAATTCTAGAATTTTTCTATGAGTATATACGTGTATATATATATATATATATATATATATATATATATACATACATATATATATTTAAAGGAAATTATAAAAGGAAAAGAAAAGAAAAGAAAAACCCATTACTAACATAACTACCCATTAACTTTCTACCCGCAACCCCCTATTGCCGCACACCCGCTACCAACCCAAATCCGCTGGAACAAACTAGCCGCCCCATAGCAAGTTTGCAACAGCACCCATATTAATCCCACAACCCGCTGCCTTAGCAATCAGCTACCTACCCGCTGGACTAGTGAACCACAGCAGCCTTTAGTTACAACCAAGCCCAACCACAGCATCCCGCGAACGTGAATCCCGACCCCCCTTCTCTCTTATATATTCCTATATATATATTCAATTTTCAACTAAAACCCTAACCCTAGATCAATCCAAACTCCTCTTCTTCCTATCTAGACCTAGAGAGCGCCGCCACCGTAGCCGGAGAACCTTGCCAGGCCATCCAAACCAATCCCGACGATCGCGACCTCGTGCACTGCAGATTTTTGTAGCGAGGTACCTGTGTTCCAGAGTTGTTTTCCGTCACCTCGCTCAACCAAACGCCACCCCGTCTTCACCGGTATGCTCACCCCTTAACTCTCTTCCACCCCTTAACTCTCTTCCATACCTGTGTGACAGTAGACCTCGAACAATGCATAACTATAGGCAAAAACAGTGCCAAAGTTGGCAGAAATAGACCAATTTTTGGGATCGCAAAAAACTACGGTGATCACCCATGTTCCCGGATTCGTATCTCCTACCACAGAGATCCGAATTCGATGATTCTTTTTGATATGCGTAGACCACTTGACCTAGTTTAATTTCTGTTAAATAATCCTAGATTATTAACTACTGTAGGCAAAATTAAATTCGTTAGAAAATCCCACGAACACACTTTTCCAGATTTCTAAAAGTTGTGAAACAGAGTGCACCCCGCCAAACGGGACTGCCCCGCCGTGTACCAAGTATACCAAACGGTGCGCGTAGCATAACCAGATACGTGAGAGTTCGCAGAAACTGATTCGGACGTGTGTGCGCGCCAAAATTAGCCCGTATCCGCGGACAAACCCCGTGTCGCAACTTTAGCGAAAGTCGTGCGTATTTTGTGCACGCTCATCAGATTGCGACGAAGCTTACGCCACTGGACTCGTGATAACGCGCTGGTCCTGTAACCCAATTTTTACACAACTCTGAGATAGTTGACCAAGTCGCCAATTGGCGGGCCCTACGGTTGACTTTTTGGGCAAAATTATGTTCGGCCCATCGAAATCCACATTTGGACATACCGTTGGGTTCATATTGACATATAGACTTTGTTTGACCTATAATTTGTCCCATTTAGAGATTGTTACCCTTAGCTCATTTTTCGGTACAAAGTAGGCCACACGTGGACCCCACTTTTATTCAAAATTACCGTTTTGTCCCTGTATCCAAATTGGACGAAAGGGAAGTGCTTTCTAGCTATTTTGCTTATTGTGGGAATGTTGGTGATGTTTATTTCAGCATCCGAAGACATTCATTCTGAGGTCATAGCTTCTGATCCTGTGTGTGGACTTCTGGACGTTACACTTTATAACTTTCTTACCAGGCAAGATACCTTGCCAAATTGCTTACAGTATTTTGCATGCTTATTTATTTATGTATGTTTATCGTATTTCTATATATTTCTTGCATGTGTAGTTCTTTCAGTCATTATTATATATTAGATATATTGACACACACTTGACACCTAGTATCATAAGAGGACAATCATTAGGCGTATGGGCTTTTAACCACTTTGGTAAACCATAGTATATAGCTCGCACTACGGGCATGTGTCGCGCTGGTCGCTACCCCCAAGGTATGTCAATTTCTGTAGAGTCACGCTGGTCGCTACCACCGAGGTATGTCGATTTTTGATGTTCTAGACGGATGTGTGAGTTGTGAGGCTTAGATCGAGTAGCCTACTCTTATCCATACGTCAAAAAGTTGTCCTTATTTGCATTCATATAGATTATCTTGTACAGCATACTTATATATTTTCAAATATTATGCATGTTTACTGTATTCAAATTGGCTTGCTTCTATGTATCTTGTTACGTCCCTCTGAGGACCTGGCCCTTCCAGGTGTATCTGTTCTTCAGTATTCGCAGGAGCGCAGATTTGGATGGTTATATTTGTTTCGAGGATGTCTTCTCTTCGAGCCCCGTGGTCGTTAGCTAATATTCTTATATTATGATTATTGTGTTGTACTTTTCTATTCGAGTTGGTAGTAGATTTGTTTCCATCCAACTATCCTCTTTAGATACTTCTTATTGATATCTAGTTATATAGATATTGGTTATTTATTTATATTGATTTTCTGTGGATGAGATTCAGATTGTACCCTGTGACTTGTGATATATTTTATACCACTTGTGGATTTGATATTCATATTACAGCGTACGTATGGGTTATGGTTTCTATATATTAGAGTGCCATATCCATGCGGCTGGCATGCGTACGTGTCCTAGTCCTATGTATTTTTGGGACTGGGGTATGACATGTTTTTGTGGTGGCCCATGCAGGTCGATAGCATATTTTCTCGGTTATATTACTGTACCGAGCAAGCCTGCACCTAGGAATAGAGTATAGGATCTCATCCACAATTGACTATGATTCGCTCTCTTTTCAGTCCATTCTATTCGAATAATTTTATCCTACTTGGTTCATGTGCTTCCCTAATAGTTCCTTGAGTATAGCCCCCTCCTAGAATATATAAGTCCTTGTTGTTAGGTGATAAGTAGGGTAATCTTCCTATTAAGAGTACAACTAGAGTATTGACACACCTCTAAGTTTAGAATATCTAGTGAACCCTAGAATTCCTTATCTTTAGATTGGTTTACCTTTACCCCTTGATGTATTATGAAGACTTGAGAGTAGTATAGACACTACTGGAGTTAGTTAGAAGTTTTACCATAATGTTTGACCCTAGTATTTAGGAACCAATAGAAAACCAAAATTTAAAATTAGGACTGAACCTAACCTTCATAGTTAGAGAGTATTGGAGACCTATAAACTTAGATCATTGTCTTATTATTAGTAGACAACACCTTAGGAAGCCTAGAGGAATGTAATCAAATATTTTTTTCCTTGATCATACCTCGAACATAGCAACTAGCATACCACTCTCCCTTAGAGAACCATGATACTATCTAGAGACTTTTTATTTAAGTTCATATCTTGTTCCTCTGTAACCTTAACGTTCGTTACTTCTGCGACGACTAAATTATGTTCTTCTTTTCTTCATCTTTTAATTCGTGCCACCTAAACCTCTCTGATTATAGACCAAGTAATTTTATTCTATATTAGGATATATAGCTTGCTAGGATTATAGTTATAAACTTGAATTTGGAAATTCTGTTCTTGGTAGTTAGAACTTGATAGTTTTAAGTTATTCTGGTAGATTGCGACCTGATGATTACCCCTTAGTTTTTAAATTGCGTAACATGTACCCCCACCTCGATACGAGTTATATTCCCTTTCCCTTGAGGCCAGTAACTGTTCCATTCTTACTATTGACACTTGCACTAAGACTAAGACTTAGGACGGCCATGACCTATGTAATGTAAGAGAATACCCTAATAAGTACCAAGATCTTTCCCTAACAATAGTTTATACTTTATTTACAAGGACCAGGTTATTCTGAAGAATTTCCTCAAGGCAATTGCAATATTTGTTATTGTTATAAGTTGGGTAGTATACCTCACAACCTAGTATCACATAGACTTTTGACCTATTATTGAAGTGTAGCTGAATGACATTAACTGTATGCTAGCATAAGAAGATAATATTTCATCAGACTGTAGAACTTAGAAGCCCATACCCCTATTTGGTCGACTATCGACTTAGACAAGGAGTTAATATGACAGCTGTAGAGATTGCAAGAGTCTTATCTTCTTTGAGAACTTGGATTATTTTGTAACTTCTCTCATCATAATCTAGCATACTTATATTTTCTGTACTATCTTGATTTATGCTGCTATTATAGCCTAGTTTTTGTAAGCTTATTCTTTTATCGAGCTTGCTCATGACATATGTATTATTGGGTGCACACAATGATATAATTGCCTAATCAGAATTAGTGTATTAAGGTCTAGCTAACCTTAGTGCGCTTGGTTCGCTCTTCGCATGACTACTTTACGTGGATTGAGATATATGGTAGTAGACGAATATACTTGCCCCTAGACATGTCTGACATATCGTATCGGTTACATAACTGTACGAATACGAGCATGTAAATAGAAAATTACCAAAATAGGATTTTAATCCATAACTGCCTTGACAACTCTCTTTTCGAATTCTTTAATCTCTTTGAACCTCGTACTTGTATTCTATCACCTTCACCTTGAATTCTTTATTATTGATCTTCGTCTTCCCTTATTTCGGAAAGACAAAATCTCGTGCTGGTATAAGTTGACACTGATAGTACTAGATATACCCCATAAGGCTAATCACATGACCTAGTGACTCTATTTTATAATTGATTAAGGACATATCATAAATGATATGTTTGGTGTTAAAACTTTGAGGATTGAATAACATGATTAAACAATTTGAGGAATAGTTTTCCTAGATGTATAGCCTTAGGTGATAGATGGATAAATTTTAAGTTTGGTAGATTGTAAAACCCTCACCCAAAATTGGACCTACTTGTCTTAGATAGTGAGACTAAGGCTAGATTGAATCCAATTAGAAATAGAACACGGTATTCTTTTTTTTATATTTAATTTTTCATAATAATTATATCACTTAGTGCACCCTACCGTGCTTCGATAATTGGAGCACTACACTAGCCACTACCTTCCAACAAATGCCACACCCTTATCCCAGACATGTCCATCTTCCATTCTGACCTTTGTGCAACTTATAATTAAGCTCCCTGGTACTACACTTTGGTTGCGCAACATCGTCCACTCCTTTAAACCTAGTCATGTATTTTAAATAATGCAAATCTTATACCATCCTTGACATTCTATCGTGGCTTAGTTTTAATTTCGAGGATAAATTTTTTATAAGTTGGGTAGAATGTAAAACCCCTAATCCTAAAAATTATATAAAACTTTTTTATTAATTATTAATTTAATTATAGTAATTAGGGGCTAATTAGGAGAAATAGATTTTTATTAATTTTTATTTTAGGCGTTGGTGAACTTAGGAGATTTATGGAGCCATTAGGAATATTTTCGAATTTATTTCATGTAGGAGACCCCTTTGGGCAGTTGCTAGCTTAATGGTATGTATTAGTGTAATTCTAGAATTTTTTATGAGTATATACGTGTATATATATATATATATATTTAAAGAAAATTATAAAAGGAAAAAAAAACCCATTACTAACATAACTACCCATTAACTTCCTACCCGCAACCCCCTATTGCCACACACCCGCTACCAACCCAAATCCGCTAGAACAAACTAGCCGGCCCTTAGCAAGTTTGCGACAGCACCCATATTAATCCCACAACCCACTGCCTTAGCAATCAGCTACCTACCCGCTGGACTAGTGAACAACAGTAGCTTTTAGTTACAACCAAGCCCAAGCACAGCATCCCGCGAACGTGAATTCCGACCCCCCCTTCTCTCTTATATATTCCTATATATATATTCAGTTTTCAACTAAAACCCTAATCCTAGATCAATCCAAACTCCTTCTCTTCCCATCTAGACCTAGAGAGCGCCACCAACGTAGCCGAAGAACCTCGCCAGGCCATCCAAACCAATCATGACGACCGCGATCCCGCGCACTGCAGATTTCTACAGCGAGGTACCTGTGTTCCAGATTTGTTTTTCGTCGTCTCGCTCAACCAAACGCCACACCGTCTTCACCGGTATGCTCACCCCTTAACCCTTTTCTATATCTGTGTGATAGTAGACCTCGAACAACACGTAACCATAGGCGAAAATAGCGCCAAATTTGGCGAAAATAGACCAATTTTTGGGATCGCAGAAAACTGCGATGATCACCCATATTCCCGGATTCGTATCTCCCACCACAGAGATCCGAATTTGATGATTCTTTTTGGTATACGTAGACCACTTGACCTAGTTTAATTTCTGTTAAATAACCCTAGATTATTAACTGCTATAGGAAGAATTAAATTTGTTAAAAAATCCCACGAACACACATTTCTAGATTTCTAAAAGTTGTGAAACGAAGCACGTCCCACCAAACGGGATCGCCCTGTCGTGTACCAAGTGTACCAAACGGTGTGCATAGTATAACCGGACATGTGAGAGTTCATAAAAACTGATTCGGACGCGTGTGCGATCCGAAATCAGCCCGTATCCGCAGACAAATCTCGTATCGCAACTTTTATGAAAGTCCCACGCATTTTGTGCACGCTCGTCAGATTACGACAAAACTTGCGCCACTGGACTCGTGGTAACGCGCTGGTTCTGTGACCCAATTTTTACGTAATTCTGAGACTTTTGACCAAGTCGCCAATTGGCGGGCCCCACGGTTGACTTTTTGGGCAAAATTGTGTTCGGCCCATCGGAATCCATATTTGGACATGACATTGAATTTGTGTTGACATCTAGAGTTTGTTTGACCTATAATTTGTCCTATTTAGAGACTGTTATCCTTGGCACATTTTTGGTGCAAAGTGGGCCACACGTGGACCCCACTTTTACCCAAAATTATCGTTTTGCCCCTATGTCCAAATTGGACGAAAGGGAAGTCTTTCTAGATATTTTTCTTATGCTGGGAACGTTGGTGATATTTATTTCAGCATCCGAAGACGTTCATTCTGAGGCCATAGCTTCTGATCCTATGTGTGGACTTCTGGATGTTACACTTTGCAGCTTTCTTACCAGGCAAGATACCTTGCCAAATTGCTTACAATATTTTGCATGCTTATTTATTTTGGTATGTTTATTATATTTTTGTATATTTCTTGCATGTGTAGTTCTTTCAGTTATTATTATATATTAGATATGTTGACACACACTTGACACCTAGTGTCATGAGAGGACAATCATTAGGCTTATGGGCTTTTAACCACTTTGGTAAACTGTAGTATATAGCTCGCACTATGGGCATGTGTCGCGCTAGTCGCTACCCCCGAGGTATATCAATTTTTGTAGAGTCGTGCTGGTCGCTACTCCCGAGGTATGTCGATTTTTGATGTTCTAGACGGGTGTGTGAGTTGTGAGGCTTAGATCGAGTAGCCTACCCTTACCCATACGTCAAAAAGTTGTCCTCATTTGCATTCATATAGATTGTCTTGTACAGCGTACTTATATATTTTCAAACATTATGTACGTTCACTGTATTTAAATTTGCTTGCTTCTATGTATCTTGTTACGTCCCTCTGAGGACCTGGCCCTTCCAGGTGTATCTGTTCTTGAGTATTCGCAGGAGCGCAGATTTGGATGGTTACATATGTTTCGAGGATGTCTTCTCTTCGAGCCCCGTGGTCGTTAACTGGTATTCTTATATTATGATTGTTGTGTTTTACTTTTCCATTCGAGTTGGTAGTGGATTTGTTTCCATCCAACTATCCTCTTTAGATACTTCTTCTTGAGATCTAGTTATATAAATATTGGTTATTTATTTATATTAATTTTCTGTGGATGAGATTTAGATTGTACCCTGTGACTTGTGATACATTTTATACCACTTGTGGATTTGATATTCATATTACAGCGTACGTATGGGGTATGGTTTCCATATATTAGAGTTGCCATATCCATGCGGCTGGAATGCTTACGTGTCCTAGTCCTATATATTTTTGGGACTGGGGCGTGACATCAGCACTTAATCTAAAATAAGCAATCACAAGCAAACACAAGAACAAAATCTAAATTCTAAGCTATACATCAAACTCCAAAGGTCTCCGGTGGCTATCGGCCCAATGCCGCTGCCTGTCCTGCACCACCCAAAGTCTATCTCTAATGAGCTTGACCTTCTCCGCCACATCTACCACCATCTCTGGGCCAAGCAAAGCTCTCTCGCCTACATCATCCTATGATAATGGAGTGCGATACCTCCGTCCATACAATATCTTGAATGGTGATATCTCGATACTGGATTGGTAGCTATTGTTGTAAGCAAACTCTACCAAGTGCAAGTGATCCTCCCATGAGCCTCTGAAATCCAGAACACAAGTGCGAAGTATGTCATCGAGGGTCTGAATGGTCCTCTCTGACTCTCCGTCTGTCTGCGGGTGATATACAGTACTAAACTTGAGCTGGGTGCCCAAGCTAGCCTGCAGACTCCCCCAGAAATATAAAGCAAAGCGACTGTCCCGGTCTGATACTATGCTCACATGAACTCTATGCAGTCTGACTATCTGGCGCACATACATCTCTGCTAGTCTCTCCGTAGACGTACCCACTTTGAATGGTAGAAAGTGGGACAATTTGGTCAACCTGTCTACGATGACCCAAATTGCATCCTTCCCTCCTGGAGAACGGGGAAGCCCGGAAACAAAATCCATGGTCACATGCTCCCATTTTCACTCCGAAATGGGTAAAGGCTGGAGCAACCCTCCTAACCTCTGCCTCTCCGCCTTCACCTGCTGGCACACTAAGCATCGGGATATGAAGTACGCTACCTCCTGCTTTATCCCGTACCACCATACATGCTCTCTCAGATCTCTATATATCTGGTTGGCACCTGGATGCATAGAGTACTGGGATTAATGCTCCTCCTGAAGAACCACCTCGTGCAATGACCCACTCAGCACACACAACCTGGTATCGTGCCATAATGAACCATCATCAACAATTGTGAAGTCATCTGATACTCCATTCTGAACCTGCGCCCTGATGCTCCTCAGGGACCCATCCTCAAACTGTGTAGCCCTGATCCGGTCTATCAACTTTGACTAAAACTGTAGTCCCCATATTTGTATCTCAACTCCAGGCACTATCACCTCAATGCACAAGCTCTCTATATCTGCCAGAAGATAATAATCTGTAGTCAGTCACATAGCTACCGGATACTTGCTCAGCGCATCCGCAACTACGTTCGCCTTCCCTGGATAGTATAGTAATAATATATCGAAGTCTTTCATCAACTCCAACCATCTCCTCTACCTCATGTTCAGCTCTTTTTGGGTAAACACATACTTTAAGCTCTTGTGGTCAGTGAAGATCTCCACACGCTCTCCGTATAAATAGTATTTCCATAACTTCAGAGCAAAGATGATCGCTGCCAACTCCAAATCATGGGTAGGGTAGTTCTTCTCATGAGAACATAATTGCCTGGAAGCATAGGCAATCACCCTCCCATTCTGTTGTAACACACAACCCAGTCCCTTCCCCGATGCATCACTATAGATAGTGAATCCTCCAGACCCCGATGGCAACGTCAACACTGGAGCTGTCGTTAACCTCCTCTTCAGCTTATCAAAGGTGACCTGACACTCCTCTGACCAAACAAACTCCATGTCCTTCCGAGTCAGCCTAGACAACGGCTCTGCAATCCGAGAAAAATCCTGAATAAATCTCCTGTAGTAACCTGCCAGCCCTAGGAAACTCCTTACCTCTGCTACTAAAATCGGAGAACTCCATGCCTCAAATGCCATGATCTTCTTCGGATCCACCGAGATCCCCTCTCCTCTCACCACATAACCAAGGAATTCAATCTTGTCAAGAAAGAACTCACACTTTGAAAGCTTTTCATAAAGCTTCTCATTCCTGAGAGTCTCTAGCACTATCCTCAGATACTCCTCATGCTCCTCTGGGGTCTTCGAATACACCAAGATGTCATCTATAAACACCACCACAAACCTATCCAGATGCTGATGGAATACCTTGTTCATCAGATTCATGACCACTGTCGGGGCATTAGTCAACCTAAACGACATCACCATGAACTCATACTATCTATACCTGGTCCGAAAAGCCATCTTTGAAATATCCTCCCTCCTGACCTTCACCTGGTGGTAGCCTGTCCTCAGATCAATCCTAGAAAATACCCTCGCTTCGCTCAACTGGTCAAAAAGATCATCAATACACGGCAGCAGATACTTGTTCTTGATTGTGAGATTGTTCAGAGCCCTGTAGTCGATACACATCCGTATCGATCCATCCTTCTTCGGCACAAAAAGTACCGAAGCACCCCACGGAGAAGAACTAGATATGATAAATCCCTTGTCCTAAAACTCATCCACCTACTTCTTCAACTCTACCAACTCACTGTTGCTGACTCTATAGACATGCTGGGATATCGGCTCCGCGCCTGGCACCAAGTCTATAGAGAACTCCACATCTCTGTCCGGAGGTAACCCTGACAACTCCTCCGGAAAGACATCAATGAACTCTGCTATCAATGGATATGTTAACCTCTGCTCTACCACCAAGGCTCCGCAGAAGACTCCCTCGCTCTGCTCTGCTGCTCTTCTAGCAAACTCAAACTCTGGCTCTCCCAGCGGACTAAACAACACTCTGCCTCAACGACAATCTATACTAGCACAGTGCACACTCAACCAATCCATCCCGAGTACAATTCCATAGCTCAGAAGTGGCATTACGAGTAGGCACACACTCAACTCCCAGCCTTCCAAGGTAACTCTCCGGTCTCTGCAGACATCACTGACTAGGATGATGCCACCCCCGGTCGTGATCTTGCAGAGTCTAGCTAAAGGTTCAGCAACAAGATGGTGTCTAACCGCAAAAGATACTGACACAAAGCTATGGGAAGCACCAGAATCAAATAAAGCAAGTGCTGGAATATAATCAAGAAGAATAGAACCTGAGATCACATCACCAACGGGCTCGGCCTCCTCTACGGTCAGGACAAAAGCTCGCCCTTGCTATCCTCCTCGGTACTGTTGTTGGTGCTGGGCAAACCTCTGCTGCTGAGTCTGCAAAGGCTATCCTCTCTACTGTACTGCAGGTGCTCTGGCTGGTCCCCTCTGAGCGGCTCCTCCATCCTGAGATGTACGAGTGAGTGCTGAAGGTCAATCCCTCAACTGGTGATTTGTCGTACCATATAACAAGCATCTGCCTAGCCTCTTTTTGCAAATATCCCATCCGTGCCCCGGCTTCTTACAGAAATGGTAAGTGATGGGCTGCCTCGGACCCTCCTGCTGTCTCTGCCTCTGCTGCTGGGGCGCCTGCTGGAAAGGTGCACGACCCTGACCCTGGTGCTGCTGAGTCTGCTGGAACGGCCTCGTCTGCTAGAAATAGGGCCTCTTGGCTGGGCCCGTACTGCTGCTTGCTCTGGAAGCATCTCTACTCCTCTTGGTCTTCAGCTCCAAGTCGTCCTCAGCCCTCTGAGCATCACTCACAATCTGCTCGAAGGTTGCCTCGCGGTCACTCTTAGTCAAGGATTTAACCGCAATGACCAAACCCTTGCAGAACTTTTGCGCCTTCGCTGCCTCGCTCAAGCCCTCTACAAATCTGCCCAGACGGTAGAAGTCTGCTGTATACTCGTCCACAAGCATGCTATCCTGGACGAGTGCCTCAAACTTACTCTCCAAGGCATTGAGAGCCACATCCGGAAAGAACTTCTCCTTGAAAAGCTTCTTGAAAGCCTCCCAAGTAAGTCCCGGTACCGCTATCCTCGTGTCAGTACGGTACCAAGTAAGGTCAAGATCGATCATCTGGCTACCCGCTGCCTCTATCTGCATGCTGTCTGGGATTAGTGCCAGCACGAAGATCCCCTCGATATGCTCGATCCAGTCATTCGCGTACAGGATCCCCTCTGTACCCCAGAACTCCTTGGGCTGCATCCTCTGGAAGTCAATGATGTTACCCGGCCTAGGATGCTGTGCCTGCTCTGCCTGTGGCTGGATCTGAGCCACTCTGTCTACTGCCGTTAGGTCCACTTGGTGGGCATTCACAATGCCTAACCTCATCACATCTACCTGTCGGTGTTGTGCGTCCATCATCTCCCTGAAGAATGCGAACAACTGGGCAACGTCTATCGGTGCAGGAGGTGGTAGAGGAGGTACCATTAGAACAAAAGGGGTAGCTCTCGGATCGACAGGTGGAGGAGAATCTCTGATAGAAGTATATGCTCCCTCAACCGCAGGAGTGGTGAGTGAAGCGGTAGCAGCTGCTTGAAGTCGAACAAGACGAGAGGTAGCAGACCTCTCGGTGACAGCTGCTGGAACGGTGCGGTGAGACCGTATCTTCGGAGGCATCCTGAACTTATATCAAAAGAAGTTAATATGGTGCAAGATATGATATCATCAAGGAAGGACAGTAATATTTAAAAAAATAATTTAAAAAAAATTAAAGATAGAAAAAGACCAGGAAGGGTCCTAGTTGTGATTGAGCACACACTCTCTCAGCCTATATCCTATCGCAGGTAGACCTAGAAACTAGACTTGCATGGGCCACCACCAAAAATGTTGTCACGACCCGCACCCAAAAAATCGGGCATGAGTCGTGGGTACGTCCAGCCTATGCCACAGAATCGGCGGTGGAACACTGTGTAGGTCACAACTATCTATATCTCACAATAACCTGTCAAGATAACTGCTCCAAAAGGAGGACAATATTATAATATATACATAAACTCAATCACAATAACTAGGGAAAGAATAAAAGCACGATAAGATATCAACAAAAGAAACAAAGAACCAAAGAGAGCAAGCACAATATCCAAAATATACAGTCCAAGTCTAAGAGTCTACAATATCTCACAACAGCAAAATAAATAATACAGTCATCCAAAACCAACTGGGAACAAATCCAATAAAACCCACCTAGCTATACTAGGGCGCTAGCGGCATATCCTCAGCTGGGACGGGCTCCTCCTCTATCTCAGGGTCGCAACAATCGTCGACACCTGGCCCATAGCAAGTCGGACAAAAATCCTCAGGATCCTCTGGAAAAATATATCCAGTCATGATTGTAGCGAAGTACATAACTCTGAAATCAACTGCAAATACATGGTAAGGTGTATATGACTAGCAATAGAAAAGAATATAAGATGCACAGGAAAATAAATACATGGTAGAACTGATAAAGTAACTGTAATATAAAACTGGGGAACAATACAAGTAGTAGAGAAGTAACTGCATGTGAGAAAATAGGAATACTAGCTAAGTGCCTTGAGCACAAGTTTGTTATGTGATCGGCTTGGGTTGCACATAATTTATTCTATGATAACTCCGTTATACGTGAGTTGCATAACCGACATACACATTAATACTATTTGGATTTGATCACATAACCAACTTTTACTCCCCTCCCCCACTAATACTCTTGGATCCAACCATAATACGCTACGTACATGATAAATAACTCGCACACATGAAAGTAAGAGCACACGAAGCACATGAAGCACATGAGAATCAATACCCGAAGCACATGATGAAATACACGTGATAGAGTACCCGCTAAATATGGTAAGGGGGATAACATCTCATGACGGGATCCAACTAGTACCAGCTCATGAAATAATGTGTCAGAATCAAGTATTAATAGTTCTAGAATAGGTGATATATACGCTATCATAAAATGGAAACAATCAGAGGTAGGTACTCGCCTGACGTCCTGAGCAACTGGTGAGGATCGAGATCCGGACTGGCATCGCAAGGACCTATTACGAAAAGCAAGGTTAAACGGGGTTCTAAAGAGTTAAAAAGATATAAAATAACTAAAAACAAGCTTCTATGGTTGTTCTAGGTCAAACGGGTCAAACTGGTGAAATCTGGGTCAAAAGTCAACCCATGGTCCAAAAAGTCAACTCTAGGCCGAAACTAGGTCAAAGGTTGACTTTGGCGGTCAACCGGGGCAATTACGGCCAACTCTAGGTCAAACTAGGGTGCCCCTAAAATTCTAGGTCAAAACTAGCTCATTAAGCTAGTAAACCCTCAAACTCGCCTCTTTGAGATACCGGGATACCCTCGGTATCCGATATCTCAACCTACGCTATATACCCCGCATATACCCTCTAATATATATATCCTAACACGTATATATATATATATATATATATATATATATATATATATATATATATATATATATATATATATATATCACTCAACTGCTGCTGCTACTACCTGTTGCTGCTGCTGCTACCTGCTGCTCCTGCTGCTGCCACTTGTTGTTGCTGGTGCTCCTACTTGCTCGCTCAGTTACTCACTCACTCACTCACTCAAACACACATCCATATATATATATATATACACACACTTACATATAGATATATATACACTTATATATATATATATATATATATATATATATATATATATATATATATATATGTACTCACGCACATACGTATATATATATATATATATATATATATATATATACCTATATATATATATCTATATAAACACACACAACCACACAAAAAAACACACACACACAACCACACTCAAACACACATATAACCACCATCACCTATACGCACACTCACCCACACACATATAAATACATATATATATATATATATATATATATATATATATATATATATATATATATATATATATATATATATATATATAAATATAAACTTGAAAACTCTAATACATACTCACCAACCCGCGCCCAAGCCCGAAACCTAGAAACCAAATCGAAATGGCTATTTGGTCATTTCGACGAACACGTGGAGTGCGGTTTGCGATACCTCACAAAACGCATACCAAATCTAATCGAAATCGACCCAAAATTTACCTACAAGTTCTAATCGATGTCTAAAACCTCACAAAAATACTAACTCTCCAATTCTAGGTCTATGGCAAAATTTCACTTGCACGTGGAACCTACGTCGAAAGAAAAATCTCCAAATCGCCCGAAACATCCATAACTCCGCAATACGACCTCACGTGTCCGAACAGGGACACATACCTACCTCAAGAAACCTAAGCACATCTACCTAGGTTCGTCTAACCTAGGGCAATACCCAAAATGTGTCAATCTCGGATTTAACCCAAAATTGACACAAAATCCTATGTCAAAGTCTTCAAACCTATCCAAACAAGTTCTAACTTTCTCCCATGGGTAGTCCTAAGATCTAGGAAGGTTCTAAACTACTAATTATATTATATTAGAGTAATCATTAAGAGAAAATTTAGGGTTTACCTCTTGGGAGTTGAAATCCCAAGGCCAAAGACTCCAAAATTCCTAGAATTTACTACACCAAGCCTCCAAATCAAGCTTCTACACCAAGTCTAGGCTCTACACACCTAGGTTAGAGAAAAATGAAAGGTTAGAGTTTGCATTAAAGAGGGAAGTAAATGAAGGACGAGAGAAAAGGTGAAGAAACTTAGTTGGAAATGGGTGAGAAGTAAAGAAAGAAGTAAAGAAGGAGAATGAAGAGTGGAAAAATGAAGTGAGAAGAATGGAAAGGAAGGGGGGGGGGGGGGCGGCCATGTAGAAAATATAGGGTTATGGTTTGGGAGCCTAACATAAAGACCATAATACCCTCAAATTAAGTCATCCAAACTAGGATTTTAGGTTTAGGGTTTCTTAAACCAATCTAACTAATCCAAAACAACCTAGCTAGATAATTAAAAATAAAATAACTATTCTACACCAATAAATAAGTCTGACAAGGGTGTTGGTTGGGTCTGACATGGGTCCACTAGAGTCTGACATGGGTCCAGACTAGCCAAAACCCTAAAACAACTAATAAAATAAATAAATACATGCATTTAATTAAATATAAATAAAATTACTTATGATCAATACACAATTTACCAAATTAAATTAAAAAGAAAATCCTATTTTGTAGGATTGGGTAGTGACAACAAGGAATGCATTCTTGAACATTACCTAAGTGATCTTACCATCCTGATACTTTGTGGCAAGATCTAGCTTCTTGATTTACCACCAGTCGTATGTACATAACCGTAGCTGCATGTCTGCATACGCCACCCTCTTGTTCACAGGTATCAAAGCAAATTCAAACAAGCCCTCTATCTTTGTGATCCAGTCCATCACCTTATCTGGTGCAGTCCTGCCTTCAAACTCCGGAGGGTTCAACTTCAGAAACTCAGCCACTCTAAAGGTAGACTTTCTGGTCTCCCATCGAGGCTCGTTAGGTTCTGCTAAGCCTGCTCCCTGCGACATAGTCGCGGCTGTCGTAGGTGTTGCGGTGGTTCCTGATGCACCACTGTTGGCTACCAATGCTGTCACTATCTGAGTCAGAGAGTCAAGCTACTGTTGCTGCTCCACGGTTCTAGCATCAACCCGTTGCTGCTGAGCTTTAAACCGTTCCTGTTGGACCTCATGTCGATCATTCTGATTCTCGAATATAGTAATCAGCCTATTGATTTGGTCATCGCTCACACTCGCTGCACGCGATATCCCTTGGTTACCTGTTATAGTCATCTTGCTGCAAAAGAGAGTAGCTTAAATTAGTCTTATAACGTATTATGGACTTATTGCATGGGACGTTGGGTTTTTCATACTTTTCAAGAGCGGGACATTAACACCATCCATTTACTTATATAGATTCACAACCATTTTTGAAATTTAGGACTTTTGAAACTGCTTGAAAACTTATATTATTTTTTTGAAAATGATATTTGAAGAAGTCAAGGACGTAAAGCCATGCTCTGATACCACCTTTCTCGCCCCGGTCCTATAAGGGCCGATCGTCCTCGCTTGGTCCCTACGGAACCAATCATGTCACGCTCCAGTCCCAAACTACCGAGGAACTAGACACGTGGCAATGGCCAGCAGCACACAATGATAGACAAATCCAATTTAATGGATCCATCAGGGCATACTTAAGCTGTAAAATAAGGTCTACTACAACATGTCACAACTAATCTCATCCATACAAGATAAAATATGATCCACAGAAATAAGAAATGTAAATCATCAACCAGTCTCAATAAAGTACTTCGGGGAACAACCCGATAAAAATCTGATACACTGGTTCAACAGACCAAAATATAAATGACTGAATAAAGTAAATACTGAGCATGAATCATAGCTGCTCAGGAAAAGTCTTCAGCTAACACCTCGTCCTCGGGTGTCGGTACAGCTCCTGTATCAGCTCCTGCTGCTGTCCCATATATCTCGGGATAGATTTCGTCTGCAAATCCTGGGGACATAATCCGGATCCAGGTCCTCAGGGGACATAACAAGTTACAAAATAATACAAGCCAAAATAAATGCAGTACAGCAATAAATGAAATAAAATAGGGTAAGTATGTAACCATCTATGTGAAATGCAAGCGAGAGCATCACTATTACTCAGGCTGAGCCACTACAAGCTCTGTGTCGGGGAGCCGGGTAGCAGTAATAATCGATAATGTTCCTAGCTCTGCTGGAGAGTCTACGGCCTCACAATAGTAGTAGATATATATAAAACAGCTTGTAGCCTGTGTGTCTCTCCCCACCCAATATAACCACACGTCTCTTGTCCACAATGTCTCATGTACATGTCACGCACGATCATAGCTAATGCAACAAGTCATCTAAGATCTATGAATATAATGTCTATATCATAAAACCTGTATCCTATACAGAATCACCATGAATATCTCATAAATAGTGTCAAGTGTCCTGGGTTATAATGTACTTGATAAGACAAGTACGAGAATATAAAGGGTCATGAATGTCCATCTCTAGGCGACGTTACACAACTCTGCGTACAGTGTTGGCACCCGACTAATAATCGGACGCTAAGTAAGTCATACGGTCCTAGGTCAAGCATGCACAACAATATAAATGAATCAAGGAAAATATGTAACAAGAATTGCAAGTTTTGGCAAGGTACACTTGCATGGGGTTTGAATACCAACAGTAGCTCTGACCTTAGTGGAAAAAGCAGGTACTGCTCCGGTTGCTGAAATAAATATCACCAACAGTCTCAGAAAATATCAAATAGCTAGAAATGCCTGTCCTTAAGTCCAATTTGGACACAGGGGCAAAAATGATAGTTTCTGGTCAAAACGGGGTCCACATGTGGGCCGCTTTGCACCGAAAAATGTGTCAGGGTCAAAGGTCTCTAAATTTATCAAACTTAGTGTCAACAAGTCAGGAACGATGATACGAACCCAGCGGAACTTCCAGAATTAGATTCCGATGAGCCGATCACAAAATCGCCCGTCAAGTGGAGCCGCGGGGCCCACGATACGAGATTTTGTCAACGTTCTCAGAATAGAACCAAACTTGGGTCACAGGACCAGCGTATTGCTATGAGTCCGATGGCGTAAGTTTTGTTTCGATTCGACGTGTGTACACAAAGTTACAACGTATTCCAAAATAGATGAATATGGGGCGTTGTCGGCGGATACGCGTTGATTCCGGTGTACACGCCCTTCTAAATCAACTTCTGCGAAATCCCATACGTCCGTATCAGCGGTGCGCATATTTCGGTGAAGACCGCACACGGCCAAGTTGTCCCGTTTGGCGGGGCACACTCAGTTTCGGGGTAAAATAGGGCATTAGTTTTTCTATTTTTTGATCGCAATTCGCGATCGCCATAGGACGCGACGCACCGAGCGGTTGCACGGGCATCGAGGGGGTTACACAGTCTACGCGTCACAACTGACAGAATGGAAAATGGAGTAACGAGGAGAGAAAATGGGTTACCTGAACAGGGCTCCGTGGAACGAGAATTTCTCGTGTCCGGGTTACTGTTTGTGTCCTATCTCGAGTCTACTGTGTCCGAAGCTAGGGCGGCTGTGTCCGGGTTACTGTGTCCGTGCTAGGGCAGCGGGCGGTCGGCTGGGAGTGGGCGTTTTGGTCGGGCGGAGCCCGTCGACGGCTAGGGCGGTGGTCGGGCGCTGCGAGTCGGCGGAGAGAGGTCGGTGTTCGGGGAAGATGAGATCGGGGCGGCTAGGGCAGAGTGGTGAGGGGGTGTTCTGGTCGGGGAAGACGAGGGTGGTGTCATCGGGAGGAGAAGACGACGGCTAGGGCAGAGCGGTGAGGGGATGGTCGAGGAGGAGGGTGACGAAGGGTGGTGGTCGAGGCTTTGGGAGGCTGGAGGACGGTCGAGCTCGTCGGGAGAAGGAGACGAGGGTGGAGTCAGGGCTGGTTAGGGTTCAGGCGACCGGGGCGGAGCTGCACACGGCGGAGAGATGAGAGAGAGGGTTTGCGGGGGTGGCGGCGCAGACTTCGAGGCAATAAATAGGGCCGAAACAGTGATTCCGTTAGGGTTTGGGAATTAGGGTTTCGGGCCCGGGTCGGGTTTGCTTCGGATCCGACCCGACCCGACCCATTAAGGTTGGGTTGGTCCGGTTCGGGTTGATAGCGGTTTGTGTCACACCCCAGTCCCAAAATACCGAGGGACTAGACACGTGCAATAGCCAGTAGCACACACTGATGGACAAACCTAATTTAATGGATCCAAAAGGGCGTACTTAAGCTGTAAAATAAAGTCTACGATAACAGAGCACAACTAATCTCATCCATATAAGATAAAATATGATCCACAGATATAAGAAATTTAAATCATCAACCAGTCTCAACTAAGTACTTCGGAGAACAACCTGATAAAAATCTGATACAATGGTTCAACAAACCAAAATATAAATGACTGAATAAAGTAAATACTGAGCATGAAACATAGATGCTCAGGAAAAATCTTCAGCTAACACCTCGTCCTCGGGTGTCGGTACAGCTCCTGTATCAGCTCCTGCTGCTGTCCCGTATACCTCGGGATAGATCTTGTCTGCAAATCCTGGGGACATAATCCGGATCCAGGTCCTCAGGGGACATAGCAAGGTACAAAATAATACAAGCCATAAATAATGTAGTACAGAAAATAATAAAATAAATAGGGTAAGTATGTAACCATCTATGTGAAATACAAGTGAGAGCATCACTAGTACTCAGGCTGAGCCACTACAAGCTCTGTGTCGGGGAGCCGATAGCAGTAATAACGAGTAATGTATCTAGCTCTGCTGGAGAGTCTATGACCTCACAATAGTAGTAGATATATATAAAATAGCCTGTAGCATGTGTGTCTCTCCCCACCCAATGTAACCACACGTCTCATATCCACAATATCTCATGTATATGTCACGCAAGATCATAGCTAATACAACCAGACATATAATATCTATGAATATAATATCTATGTCAAATCCTGTATCCTATACAGAATCACCATGAATATCTCAGGAAGATTCTGTCTCATGAATAGTGTCAAGTATCCTGGGTTATGGTGTACTTGATAAGACAAGTACTAGAATGTAAAGGGTCACGAATATCCATCTCTAGGTGACGCTACACAACTCTGCATACAGTGTTGGCACCCGACTAGTAATCGGACGGTAAGTAAGTCACACGGTCCTAGGTTAAGCATGCACAACAATATAAAGGAATCAAGAAAAATATGTAACAAGACTGCAAAGTTGGCAAAGTACACTTGCCTGGGATTTGAATACCAACAGTTGTCCCTGTATCAGTGGATCCTGCAGGTACTCTTCCAAAAGCTATAATAAACATCACCAACATTCTCAGAAAATATCAAATAGCTAGAATTCCTGTCCTTAAGTCCAATTTGGACACAGGAGAAAAATGACAGTTGCTGGTCAAAGCGGGGTCCAAATGTGGGCCGCTTTACACCAAAAATGTGTCAGGGTCATAGGTCTCCAAATTCGTCAAACTTAGTGTCAACAAGTCAGGAACGATGATACGAACCCAACGGAACTTCCAGAATCGAATTTCGATGAGCCGGTAACAAAATCGCTCGTCAAGTAGAGCCGTGGGGCCCACGATACGCGATTTTGTCAACGTTCTCAGAATCGAATCAAACTTGGGTCACAGGACCAGCGTATTGCTACGAGTCCGATGGCGTAAGTTTCGTTTCGATCCGACGTGTGTATACCAAGTTACAGCGAGATACAGAAAAGGCGGATATGGGGCGTTGTCGACGGATACGCGTTGATTCTGGTGTGCACGCACATCCAAATCAACTTCTGCAAAATTTTGCATATCCGTATCAACGGCGCGCACATTTTGGTAAAGATCACACGCAACCAAGTCGTCCTGTTTGGCGGGGCGTACTCAGTTCCGGGGTGAAATAAGGCGTTGATTTTCCTGTTTTTGGATCGCTGTTCGCGATCGCCACAGGACGCGATGTACCGAGCGGGTTACACGGGCATCGAGAGGGTTAGGCAGCCTACCCTTCACAACTGACGGAACAGAAAATGGGGTAGCGAGGAGAGAGAACAGGTTACCTGAACAGGGCTTCGCAAAATAGGATTGCGCGTGTCCGCGTGTTGATTCGACACAGGATTTGTGTCCTGGACGTGTCCGGGTTCTACGTCCAGAGGCTCGCCTGGGCTCGGGGCGGCTGGGTGAGGTGATGGTCGGAGTCGGTTGGGGTTCGGGTATGCCATCGAAGTCGGGGTCGGAGTTGACTGGGCCTAGGGCTGCTGGGACTGGCGGAGTCGGGGTTTGGGCTCATCGACGAAGCGGGGAGGAGGTCTGGGCGGTGATCGGGCTGCTCGGCGCTATGGAGTCACCGAAGGGGGGTGGCGTTCGGGGTGCTACGGCTCGGATAGGCGGAGATGGATCGAGCTCTGGTGGCCTTGGGGGTCGGGAAGAACGGAAGGGTGATCGAGGTGGTGCTGGGCCTAGGGCACAACCGGAGGAGGGGCGGCGGCACTGCGGGGGAAACTCGCCGGGGCTGGGTCGGCTCTGCTGAGGACGGGTGGAGCAAGGAAAAAGAAGGCGGCAGAGAGATTAGGGTTCGGGCGAGAGATGCTGCGACGACGGAGAGATGAGAGATGGTTTACGGTGGCGGCTGGCTGCGAACGTCAAGGTATTTATAGGACCGGAACAGTAAATCCGGTGGGATTCGGGATCTAGGGTTCGGTTAGGGTTTCGGGTACGGGTCAGGTTCGATTCGGATCTGACCTGACCCGTTAAGGCTGGGTTGGTCCGGTTCGGTTCAGTTTGATGGCGGTTTGGTTTGGTTTAATTCCAATTAAACCGGGTTCAATTAGGGTTTAATTAGGTTTAATTCTACATTGGTTTTTAGGTCTTTAAAAATATTTCCGGAGTCCAATAAATTCATACAAAATTATCCTATGTCCGGTTTTCCATTTTACACCATAAAATATTATTTCCATAATATTTTAATATTAATTAACATTATTTAAAAATCTTTTAATCATAAAATACCTTAGTTTTTAATTCCAAAAAATACCGAAACTGAGAGAAAATATTTTTAAAAATATTCTGAAAAATAAGGGTTATGACAATCTACCCCTTAAGAGGATTGCGTCCTTGCAATCGAAGAATAAACTACTAAAGGAAAGAATTAGAGAAATTACAAGAATGCTTAGGTTATACCTGCATCCGCGAATAAGTGAGGATAACGCTGGCGTATAATATCCTCTCGTTCCCAAGTTGATTCGCCAGGAGAATGATGTTTCCAAGCTACTCGAACCAGTCTAATTGTCTGTCCTCACAATGTCTTCTCACTGATGTCGAGGATGCGAACTGGTTGTTCTTTATATCTGAAACTAGGGCCCACTGCGATCTCTAAATGATCGACTACGTGACTTGGGTCAATCACGTACCTTCTCAGCTGTGAGACATGGAATATGTCATGCACTCCCTCTAAGGATAAAGGTAACGCAAGACGATAAGCTACCTCACCAATGCGCTCCAGAATATCAAATGGCCCAATATACCTTGGGCTCAACTTGCCTCTGCTTCCAAATCTAATAGTACCTCGAGTGGGCAAAATCCTTAAGAATACGTGCTCTCCTTCTTTGAACTCTAGGGGACACCTGTGTGTATCAGCCCAATACTTATGTCTGTCCTGAGCTGCTTAAAGATGATTCTGGATTTGTTTTACCTTCTCCACTGTCTGCATTACCAATTCTGGACCCAGTATTTGACGCTCACTAACGTCACTCCAACATATTGGCGATCTGCACTTTCTACCGTATAATACCTCGAATGGTGCCATCTGAATGCTGGCCTGATAACTGTTGTTGTTGGAGAACTTTACCAAGTGTATATGATCTTCCCAAGATCCTCCAAAGTCTAGCATACATGATCACAGCATATCCTCCAAGATTTGAATTGTGCGCTCCGATTGACCATCTGTCTGTGGATGGTAAGCTGTGCTGAATTTGAGGCTGGTGCCAAGACTCTCTTGCATGCTTCGCCAAAAATAAGATATAAATCTTGAGTCTCAATCCGATACAATAGTAACTGGCACTCCATGTAATCTTATGATTTATCGTACATATATATCGGCTAGTACCTATGTGGACTGTCCAACTCTAAATGGCAAGAAATGTGTCGATTTAGTGAGTCGATCCACGATAACCCATACCGTATCTCTTCCGCTGGGGCTTCTTGGAAATCCTGTGACAAAATCCATAGTGATATGTTCCCACTTCCATTCTGGTATAGGAAGCGGCTGTAACATTCCTGCAGTCCTTTGGTGCTCGGCCTTTACTTGCTGGCAGACTAAATATTTAGCCACAAATCGTGCAATCTCCCTCTTCATTCTATGCCACCAATAACACTGCCTCAAATCTCGGTACATCTTGGTTCCTTCTGGGTGAACCGAGTACATAGAGCTATATGCTTCAGTCATTAACTCCTGTCTCAATTCTCTATTTAGAATATACAAGCGATTTCCATACCTTAATATCCTGTCTTCATGTATGCGAAGTCCTGTCTGCATGCCTGCTTCTGTCTTCTCTTTAAGTCTTCGAAATCTAGCATCAGTGGGCAATGCCTCTTTAATCCTCTCCATAAGTGACGACTTAACTTCGAGATTAGCCAGCAAGCCACTCTGTCCTGGTAAAACAACCTCTATCTGAAGCTCCTGTAGATCTCTCAATAGCTCAGGCTGCATCGTCAAGAAATAAGCCGTGGGCTTCCTGCTGAGTGCGTCTGCTACGACATTCGCTTTTCCCGGGTGATATTGCAGATCTATATCAAACTCTACCATCAACTCAAGCCAACGTCTCTGTCTCATGTTGAGCTCCTTCTGAGTATATACATACTTCAGGCTCTTGTGATTAGTAAAGATTTTTACCTTCTCTCCATAAAGATAGTGCCTCCAAATCTTCAGTACAAATATAACTGCTGCTAGCTCCAGATCGTGCGTTGGGTAGTTCTTCTTATGGACCTTCAACTGTCTCGATGCATAAGCAATAACTTTGCCATATTGCATCAAAACACATCCTAGTCCACTACCCGACGCATCATTGTAGACAACAAAATCCCCTGACCCTGAAGGAAGAGTCAAGACAGGTGCTGTTGTTAATCTTCTCTTCAATTCTTTAAAGGCCTTCTGGCAGTCTTCTGTCCATGCAAACTCCTGGTCTTTACGGTTCAACTTCGTCATAGGCTCCGTAATCCTTGAGAAATTTTCTACAAACCTCCGGTAATATCCCGCAAGTCCGAGGAAACTTCTCACTTCTGCAACTGATGTAGATGTAGGCCAAGTTTCTATTGCAGCAACTTTCTCTGGATCAACAGAAAGTCCTTCTCCTGAGATGATATGTCCCAAGAAAGGCACTTTATCCATACAAAACTCACACTTACTGAGTTTGGCATATAACTTCTCCTGCCTCAACGTCTCTAGCACAAGTCTGAGATGCTCCTCATGCTCTTCGTGGCTCTTGGAATAAACTAGAATATCATCAATAAATAGAACCACAAATTTGTCCAAGTACTGATGAAAAACTCTATTCATTAAACTCATGAACACAGCTGGCGCATTGGTTAAACCAAACGACATTACTAAGAACTCATAATGTCCATACTTGGTCCTGAAGGCTGTCTTTGGTATATCCTCCTTCCTTACTTTAATCTGATGATACCCAGATCTAAGGTCAATCTTCGAGAATACCCTAGTACCACTCAATTGAACGAATAGATCATCAATACGTGGTAAGGGATACCGGTTCTTAATGGTCACAACATTCAGTGCCCTGTAGTTAATGCACAAATGTACTGTTCTATCTTTCTTCGGTATAAATAGTATGGGTGCTCCCCAAGGTGAAACACTGGGCCGAATAAAACCCTTCTCCAGAAGATCATTCACTTGTTCCTTCAATTCCATTAATTCCTTAGGTGCTAGCCGATATACTGATGAAGTGATAGGCTCGGCTCCTGGAGTTAAGTCGATTGTGAATTCTATTTCCCGATCAGGCGATAAACCTGAAAGATCATCAGGAAATATATCCACAAACTCTGATATGACTCTTGGGTAACCTGTCTCCCCTTCTACAGATAATACCCTAAGAGTAGGCTGAACTCCTTGCTCTATAGCTCCCCGAAGAAACTCAAACTCTGGATGTCCAGGCGGTCTAAATATAACCTTTCTAAGCCGACAATCGAGTGTCACATGGTACTGACTTAACCAGTCCATACCAAGTACAACATCATAATCCGACATGGAAAATATCAGAAATTGAGCTCGCATCTCTCTTCCACAGACTACTACAGAACATGATCTACAGATGTCACTAACTGGGATGATTCCACCTCCCGTAAGAATTCTCTTAATCTTCGGAAGGGGTACGGTAGCTACTCTCTGGGTGGCTACAAAGCTAGCTGCTATAAATGAATGTGATGCTCCACAATCAAATAAAGCTACAGCTGGTAATAAAGCTACTAAGATAGTACCTGCGATAACCTCTCCTGCAGTAGCTTCCTCCTCGACAGCCAATGAAAATGCCTTTCCTCGTCCCTGAGCTGGACCTCTATGCTGCTGAGCATGCTGAAATAGAGTTGTCTGTGGTGCTAATGGTGGTCTCTGCTGATATCCTCCTGGAGCTGGTGGTCTGACTCCTCCAACTCCCGTCTGCGGTGCTTCCACTGCTGGATAAGCTGGCCTTGGTACAGGTAAAGCTAGTCTCGGTGCTCCCTCTCTACGCTCAGTGCAGTCTCTGGATAAATGCTGGTTGGATCCGCAAGCCAGGTATAGTCCCAACTTGCGTCTGCATTCTCTCTCAATGTGACCTACCTTGCCGCAGTGGTGACAAGTAGAGAGAGATATGGCCCTGTGTGCTGCTCTCTTTGGCATACTCCTCTGGGATCGTTTTGTAGAATCCCCCTATGATGTCCTGGATGGTGTTGATGTGATTGGCCTCTTCAGATTTGACTCCCTTCTAGTAACACGCTCCATGCATCGTGCTGCTGCAAGGACGTCGGTATATGATGTAGGTATAACAGATCCAATCAACCTTGGAGCTCGAACTTCAGTCCGTCAAAGAACTTCTTAGCTTTCTCTTCCTCTGTCAAAATCAAGGTTGGGGCGAAACGACTCAGACGAATAAATTATGTGCTGTATTCTTCCACTGACATATTGCCTTGGATAAGGCGGTTGAACTTGTCTCTGAGTTCCGACCGTGCAACTGCTGGAATATACATCTCTTGGAAGAGTCTGGAGAACTCTTCCCAAGTGACTCGGTCCTGTCCGAGCCTCCTCTCTTCTGATAACCACCAATGATGTGCATTTTTAGTCAACTGCATCCTGACCGCAGTCATCCATTTCTTCCTTGGAAGTTCAGCTGCTTCCAACTGGTGCTGTGTGTTCGTGAGCCATTCGTGAACTTCAGTTGGCCCCTCCTTGCCAAAAAAGGTACGAGGCTTGAGCTGACGAAAATTAGTGATAGATCCCATCGCTGGTCGCCTAGCTGGTGGGTTTGCCTGCTCCAATGTGGATACTAGGCTAGTTCTCAAATACTCTGCCTCATAATGCTGAGCCTCTTGTTGAATATGCTGTTGGGCTTGCATCATGGCATAAATCATCTGAAACATCTGCTGTCCGTCCATGGCTTACCCTGATGGAAAACAGGCATCTGTTGAGTGAACTTTGGCGAAGGTGGTATGTCATTACGCCAGAACCTTGGATTAGGCTGGCCGACTTGATCGCTTTGCGATGATTGTCCTCCATTCCCTGGTGTCACTCCGTCTACATAGGTAACCACAGCATCATGTGGTGTATCCAAGGGATTCTCATCTCCGTTTCTGGGATCCATTACTCTGCAACCAAAAGATAAACTATAAGAATACTCAGAGAAATCAACACAAGAAACAGATCAAGTAATTAGTTCAAGTTTGATATAGAGTTCAAAAATGTTTCAAATAATGGATGAGATCATATAACTTATCCTATCCTTAGTGCAGGCTTGCTCGGTCCCTAAGTTGAAACCGAACGATTTAGTCGTTGGACCTGCATGGGCCACCACAAAAACCATGTCACACTCCAGTCCCAAAATACCGAGGAACTAGACACGTGGCAATGGCCAGCAGCAGACACTGATGGACAAACCCAATTTAATTGATTCATCAGGGCATACTTAAGCAGTAAAATAAATTCTACGACAATAGAGCATAACTAATCTCATCTATATAAGATAAAATATGATCCACAGATATAAAAAATGTAAATTATCAACCAGTCTCAACAAAGTACTTCGGGGAACAACTCGATAAAAATCTGATACAATGGTTCAACAGACCAAAATATAAATGACTGAATAAAGTAAATACTGAGCATGAAACATAGATGCTTAGGAAAAATCTTCAACTAATACCTCATTCTCGGATGTCGGTACAGCTCCTGTATCAGCTCCTTCTGCTGTCCCGTATACCTCAAGATAGATTTCGTCTGCAAATCTTGGGGACATAATCCGGATCCAGGTCCTCAGGGGACATAGCAAGGTATAAAATAATACAAGCCATAAATAATGCAGTACAGAAAATAATGAAATAAATAGGGTAAGTATGTAACCATCTATGTGAAATGCAAGTGAGAGCATCACTAGTACTCAGGCTGAGCCACTACAAGATCTGTGTCGGAGAGCCGGGTAGCAGTAATAACGAGTAATGTGTCTAGCTCTGCTAGAGAGTCTACGAGCTCACAATAGTAGTAGATATATATAAAACAGCCTGTAGCCTGTGTGTCTCTCCCCGCCCAATGTAACCACACGTCTCATGTCCACAATATCTCATGTACATGTCACGCAAGATGATAGCTAATGTAACCAGTCATATAATATCTATGAATATAATGTCTATGTCAAATCCTACATCCTATACAGAATTACCATGAATATCTCAGGAAGATTTTGTCTTATGAATAGTGTCAAGTGTCCTGGGTTATGGTGTACTTGATAAGACAAGTACGAGAATATAAAGGGTCACGAATGTCCATCTCTAGGTGACGTTACACAACTCTGGTACAGTGTTGGCACCCGACTAATAATCGAACGCTAAGTAAGTCACATGGTCCTAGGTTAAGCATGCACAACAATATAAAGGAATTAAGAAAAATATGTAACAAGACTGCAAAGTTGGCAATGTACACTTGTCTGGGGTTTGAATACCAACAGTTGTCCCTGTATCAGTGGATACTGCAGGTACTCCTCCAAAAGATGTAATAAACATCACCAATAGTCTCAGAAAATATCAAATAGCTAGAAACGTCTGTCCTTAAGTCCAATTTGGACACATGGGAAAAATGACAGTTGTTGGTCAAAGTAGGGTCCACATGTGGGCCGCTTTGCACCAAAAATGTATCAGGGTCAAAGGTCTCCAAATTCGTCAAACTTAGTGTCAACAAGTCAGGAACGATGATACGAACCCAACGAAACTTCCAGAATCGGATTCCGATGAGCCGGTCACAAAATCGCCCATCAAGTTGAGCCGTGGGGCCCACGATACGCAATTTTGTCAACGTTCTCAGAATCGAACCAAACTTGGGTCACAGGACCAGCGTATTGCTATGAGTCCAATGGCATAAGTTTCGTTTTGATCCGACGTATGTATACCAAGTTACAGCGAGATCCAGAAAAGGCAGATACGGGGCGTTGTCGGCGGATACGCGTTGATTTCGGTGTGCACGTACATTCAAATCAACTTCTGCAAAATTTTGCACGTCCGTATCAACGGCGCACACGTTTGGTGAAGATCGCACACGACCAAGTCATCCCGTTTGGCGGGGCGTACTCAGTTCCGGGGTGAAACAAGGTATTGGTTTTCCAGTTTTTGGATCGCGGTTCCTGATCGCTACATGGCGCGATGCACCGAACGGGTTGTACAGGCATCGAGAGGGTTACGCAGCCTATGCGTCACAACTGACGGAACAGAAAATGGGGTAGTGAGGAGAGAGAACGGATTACCTGAACAGGGCTTCGCAAAACAGGATTGCGCGTTTCCGCGTGTTCATTCGACACATGATTTATGTCCTGGACGTGTCCGGGTTCTACGTCCAGAGGCTCGCCGGGCTCGGGGCGGCTGGCTGAGGTGCTGGTCGGAGTCGGCCGGGGCTCGGGTGCGCCGTCGAAGTCTGGGTCGGAGTCGACTGGGCCTAGGGCTGCTGGGACTGGCCGGAGTCAGGGTTTGGGGCTCGTCGACGGAGCGGGGAGGAGGTCTGGGCGGTGATCGGGCTGCTCAGCACTGTGGAGTCGTCGAAGGGGGTGGCTCTCGGGTGCTACGGCTCGGATGGGCAGAGATGGATTAAGCTCCGGTGGCCTTGGGGGTCGGGAAGAACTGAAGGGTGATCGAGGTGGTGCTGGGCTAGGGCACAGCCGGAGGAGGGGCGGCGGCGCTGCGGGGAAACTCGCCGGGGCTGGGTCGGCTCGGCTGAGGATGGGTGGAGCAAGGAGGAAGAAGGCGGCGGAGAGATTAGGGTTCAGGCAAGAGATGCTGCGGCGGCAGAGAGATGAGAGATGGTTTGCGGCGGCGGCTGGCGCGAACGTCGAGGTATTTATAGGGCCGAAACAGTAAATCCGGTGGGATTCGGGATCTAGGGTTCAGTTACGATTTCGGGTGCGGATCGGGTTCGATTTGGATTCAACCCGACCCGACCCGACCCGACCCGACCCGTCCCGTTAAGGCTGGGTTGGTCCAGTTCGGTTTGGTTTGGTTTGGTTTAATTCCAATTAAACCGGGTTCAGTCAGGGTTTAATTAGGTTTAATTCTATATTGGTTTTTAGGTCTTTAAAAATGTTTTCGGAGTCCAATAAATTCACAGAAAATTACCCTATGTCTGGTTTTCCATTTTACACCATAAAATATTATTTTTATAATATTTTAATATTAATTAACAATATTTAAAAATCTTTTAATCATAAAATACCTTAGTTTTAATTCCAAAAAATACCAAAAATTAAGAGAAAATATTTTGAAAAATATTGTAAAAAATTAGGGTTATGACAATCTACCCCCCTTAAGAGGATTGCGTCCTCGCAATCAAAGAATAAATTACTAAAGGAAAGAATTATGGAAATTACAAGAATGCTTAGGTTATACCTACATCCGCGAATAAGTGAGGATAACGCTGGCGCATAATATCCTATCGTTCCCAAGTCGATTCGTCAGGAGAATGATGTTTCCAAGCTATACGAACTAGTCTAATTGTCTGTCCTCGCAATGTCTTCTCACTGATTTCGAGGATGCCAACTGGTTGTTCTTCATATCTCAAACTAGGGCCCACTGCGATCTCTGAATGATCGACTACGTGACTTGGGTCAGTCATGTACCTTCTCAGCTGTGAGACATGGAATACGTCATGCACTCCCTCTAAGGATGAAGGTAACGCAAGACGATAAGTCACATCACCAATGCACTCCAGAATATCAAATGGCCCAATTACCTTGGGCTCAACTTGCCTCTGCTCCCAAATATAATAGTACCTCGAGTGGGCAAAATCCTCAAGAATATGTGCTCTCCTTCTTTGAACTCTAGGGGATGCCTGTGTGTATCAGCCCAATGCTTATGTCTGTCCTGAGCTGCTCGAAGATGATTCTGGATTTGTTTTACCTTCTCTACTGTCTGCATTACCAATTCTGGACCCAGTATTTGATGCTCACCAATGTCACTCCAACATATTGGCGATCTGTACTTTCTACCGTATAATACCTCGAATGGTGTCATCTTAATGCTGGCCTGATAACTGTTGTTGTAGGAGAACTCCACCAAGTGTAAATGATCTTCCCAAGATCCTCCAAAGTCTTGCATACATGATCGTAGCATATCTTCCAAGATCTGAATCGTGCACTCCGATTGACCATCTATTTGTGGATGGTAAGCTGTGCTGAATTTAAGTTTGGTGCCAAGACTCTCTTGCATTCTTCGCCAAAAATAAGAAGTAAATCTCGAGTCTCGATCCGATACAATACTAACCGGCACTCCATATAATCTTACGATTTGTCGTACATACATGTTGGCTAGTACCTCTGTGGACTGTCTAACTCTAAATGACAAGAAATATGCCGATTTAGTGAGTCAATCTACGATAACCCATACCGCATCTCTTCCGCTGGGGCTTCTTGGAAATCCTGTGACAAAATCTATAGTGATATGTTTCCACTTTCATTCTGGTATAGGAAGCGGCTGTAACATTTCTGCGGTCCTAAATATACATATATAGGCACCAAATAAAATACAGAGAACCAAAGTTGAACACATTTGATAGGAACACTAAATACTTTCTTTATTGAATACTTGAAGATTGGATTACAATGTACTTGCTTGCCTGAGTTACAAAATATGCCATAAAAGACTTACGACTCTTTTTATAATCCCAAAACTAGCCACAACGTCCATATATTATATCCTTTTAGTAGGACCAAATCAAAACATCTAGTAGAAAAGGAGTTTGCCCCCAGGAGAGGAAAGCTCAGGAAGCAGCACGAGCACGGTCCCTCTGGAAGGATGCATTAATACCGATTCAAAATGCTCGCCAAGCTTTCGCTACCAGAACCTAGAGATTTTCCTACAAACGTGGGTCAGTACTACAACATGTACTGGTGAGCGACCGCGGTCAAACTCACATTAAAATCCATACTAAGTATACAAGTGAAGCTAGCATTATTAGGTGATCTTTCTAGTTGTCTAGTTTCTTTTTAACAAATCATGCAAGAAAATATAGACAATAGATCGACTATGCATATGATAAATCTTACCTACGGTCGAGCGATTATCCCTGCAGCAGACACACAAGTTAGCCATAATTTGCATATATAGATAAACTTATGAATCAATCTTGCCATCAGGTGTTAGGTATGAAAGCAGGTAAACCTATCATGCACCCTAACTATATGATAGTCCATGGGTAGCCCCATGATTAGCAGCGGTGACTCAAGGTTCAGCTCTGCACTAGTACTCGCGTATGTCAGCAGCTGTGACTCGAGGTTCAGCTCTTCACTAACACACACGAATGCTAGCAGCTGTGGCATCAGGGTTACGCTCTTCACTAATATACAAAATACCCCACTAGATGACAAGGACCATATACCTCAGGATACAACAAAATCTCTTCCGGACCGACCGATTCACAGTGCCCCAGGAACCGTTCGAGAGATAACCCTTGTGCATAAGTTGTCCGAGACCAATGCATGACATAAAATATCTAGCAGACAAGACACTACAATGCATAGGTGAACAACAAAATACACGAGTTCCATCTTCTTATTTTTATCTCACATATTATGTTCAAAATATAGGGACTTGCCATAAATCAGGTTGCGCAACATAGGGACGAGGAACATGCAACATAATTGATAGCAAAAGCATAATTCTAATACTTCAAGCATATAGTTCATTCTTTTAACTTATCTTTTAATTGAGGTATTCTTTGAAACAATCAATTCAAGTGAACTAGAGATTCTTTATTTAGATGTGCAGACAAAAGGATTCATCGAAGGGCCTAAGCCACTCACCGATTGAATCGAACAAGAGGATGGGGAAGCCTTATACAATGGTTACTCCTTGGTTATGCGTCCTAAAATAGCAACAATACTTGGTTAGCATCCTTCGATCTCTTTCCCTTATGATTCAAAAAGAATGCGCAAGCGAGAAAAATGAATCATGAAAAACCAAGTCATCGAAAGCAAGACAAAATACAAAGCAACACAAAAACAAGCAGCAAAACCATAAATGAAAACTTTTAGACTTATTTTAATATAAGCTTGTACATCAATTTGAAGGGTTCATTGCATTACGTCCGTGTTAATTTGGCGGTAAGGTTTTTCCGAGACTCGATTCTCAATCGAGTCAAAGTAATAAGTGTTCCATAAATAACCCGCTAGGAGCGGGGCATTACAAATTTGGTTGAAAAAATTGGTAGGAATTGAATGAATTTGGGGATTTAAGATTTTGGGAAAGATGGAGGCCAATGATATGAATAAATGGATGAACTAACCCTAATTAGAGCATGCCTCTTATAGTAGGGTTAGGGTTGATGCTAAAGTGTCAAGTTTTTTCCTATCTATTTTTTATGACTGAAATCTAATTAATTAAGGAAAGAATCTTAGCTAATCAATAGGCAGAGTATTCTATCCATTCTAACTTAATTAATTCTAAATAACTAAATCATGGTTAACACTAACTAACACTAACTAGCTAACACTTAATTAATTTTAGTTAGCTAGCATACTAACTAATACTAATATAACTATGACTATAACTATATAATATAAATATAATACCAAACAATAGTTAAATGATAAAAATATCCCGCTTCCAAAATTAGGTGCTTACAGACAGAGCATGGTGAGCCTAACAAGGTTGCTATGATTGTGCAGGTTGTCACGGTTGGTGTCGATACTAACTGGTAAATGAACACTGGCGCATCCTATCATGTTTTCTCAAAGGAGTTATTTACCACCTATAAGCCTATATCTGAGAAGGTTATGGTGGCGAACCAGGCACAAGCTGAAGTACTTGGGACCAAAACGGTGGTACTGAATCTGACTTCTTGGAAGTCGCTGACGCTTTAAAATGTGAAGCATGTACCAGTGATTGCAAAGAACCTAGTCTCAGAAAGTCTTCTCTATGACGCAAGGTTGAGGATGGACATCAATACTGGGCAGATGGTGATGTCTTATAAAACAACATATTTTAAAAAATAATTTTGCACCGAATGGATCTTTTAAACTTCAACTTGTAACTCCTGAAAATAATGTTAATACAATCTCTTCTTATGGTTATTCTCTTATGTTATAGCATAATAGACTAGGACATGTTCATTGTAAAAGAATAAATAAAATATCTAGTCTAGGGCATATCTCCAAATATGAAGGTAAGGAGGTGGAGAAGTGTGAGGTCTATGCATAGACAAAGATAAAAAAAACTATTCAAATGGGTAAAGCGAAGCACAGATCTTCTGGAGTTGGGGCACTCATATATCTGTGACTTTAAATTATTCTCCACAAAGGCCAGGATAAAGTATTTTATTACATTTATTGACGACTACTTAAAGTATGCATTCGTCTATGTGCTCAAATCAAAAGATAAAGAATTCAAGATGTTCAAGGAGTTCAGGGCTGAGGCTGAACGTCAAACTGAATAATGACTCAAGAGACTCAGAAGTGATCGAGGCGGAGAATATAGGCCTATTGAATTGGCATTGTTCTGCAAAGAACATAGAATTGTCAATGAGACAACTGCTTTGTATTCTCCTCAATCAAATAGAGTAGCAAAAAAAAAAGAACAAGACGCTGACAGAGATGATAAACTCAATATTGTTGACTGCGGGTCTTTCAAACTATTTCTGGGAAGAAGCTGCGCTTACAGCTACTTTCATATTGAACAGAGTATCGTATGCAAATTCTGATGTCACTTCTCATGAACTCGGGTTCAAAATTAGACCCAACTTGAATATCGTTCGAGTGTAGGGGTGTCTGGCATATGTGAAGCTTTCAGACTTGAAGATTCAGATACTGGGTACGAGGACTACAAAGATCATCTTTTTGGGTTATGTTGAGAAGAGTGATGCTTGAAGGTTTCTTGATATTGAAGCAAATTATATCATCGAATCTCGCAACGCAGAATTCTTCGAAGATAAAAAATTAAGACACAAAGGCATTGTTATCGCAAATATTTCAGAGAATAGTGTGAGTGCACATGAGGCTAACGGCTCCAATAAATATATAGTCCAAGAATAAGTTTTTATTCTAGAGACAACATTCGAACTAGTAGTCGCAGAACCGGTGTCTAAGCGGGTGAGGAGACAAAAGGACTTTGTTGAGGATTTTGTTACCAATCATGTGGAAGCAGATCCACTTACCTATGATGAGGTAATGAAGACCAGAGACGATGTCTTCTGGAGGGAGGCTATTAATGATGAGTATGACTAATAAACTCCAACAATACTTGGGTGTTGGTTGACCTACCTGAAGGAGCTAAACCTATCATATGTTAGTGGATCTTCAAGAAGAAGATGATGGCCGATGGAACTGTTGACAAGTTCAAGGCAAGACTAGTAGCCAAAATGTTTTCTCAGAAGTAGGGGATCGACTACTTTGACACATATGCTTCAGTAGCGTGGATGACAACCATTAGGATGTTGATTGCTCTCAGCATAATTCACAAGCTAGTTATTCATCATATGGATGTTAAAACAACATTCCTGAATAGAAAGTTGACCGAAGAGATTTATATACAATAACCAAAAGAATTTTTCGTCAAAGGACTTGAAGACAAAGTCTAAAAATTGGTGAAATCATTATATATATACGGTCTGAAGCAAGCTCCCAAGATATGGCATAAGATGTTTGATAAAGTCAAAAGATCAAATGGCTACAGGGTCAATGAGACGGACAAGTGTGTTTATACAAAGTTCGCTGATGGAAGAGAAGTTATTGTTTGTCTCTATGTAGATGACATGCTAATCCTAAGCACAGATTTAGAATTTGTCATGAGGAAAAATAAATTACTATCATCCAAGTTTATTATAAAGGAATGGGGAGGCTGATGTTATCCTGGGTTTAAATATCATCCGGGCGGACACTTGAGTGTCACTATCACAGTCTCATTACATTGAGAAGATGCTCACAAGCTATGGAATCAGGATCTTCCAGAGATCGATACTCCATACAGGTGTGATAAGAAGCTGAAGCTAAATCCAAAGGAAAGTGTCAGGTAGCTGGAATACTCAAGCGTAATTAGGAGTTTGATGTATGTAACAACTGCTACAAGGCCTGACATAGCTTTTGCCGTAGGATGTTGAGTCGGTTCACGAGCAATCCAGGTATTGAGCACTGAAAAGCTGTGAAGAGAGTGATGAGATATCTCAAGAAGACTCAGAAGTATGCCCTGCACTACAGTGGTTATCCGACAATAGTAGAAGGATTCAATAATACAAGCTGGTGCTCAAAAGTAGATAGCGAAAGGTCCATAGGAGGATACATCTTCTCCATGGGTGGAGCTACTATATCGTGAAAGTCGAAGAAGCAGACTATGCTCTCTCATTCCTTAATAGAATATAATTTCTATGCACTAACGACTACATCAGATGAAGCAGAATGGCTTCAGAAGCTCATATATGATCTTTCAGTAGTTGGTGCATAGATTTTGATGGTACCGATTTACTACAACAACCAGGCGACTGCAGCGGTGGCATCAAATAATCTCTTCAATTGTAAGTAAAGAACTGTGCGATTGAGGCACAGGGAAATGAATGATCTTATCAAGACTGGATTCATTATCGTGATTGATGTTCGGAGATAGGAGAATCTTGCGGATCTGTTCACCAAGGGTCTCATTTATCAGCTAGTCGAGGATACAACAATCAAAATAGGCTTGAAAGAATTTTTATATTATGTCTTTGTAATCCTACCATAAAGTTTTATGCTATTAGTTTAAAGAAAAATCTACTAGGCATCAAGCTTTTGTTCAAGGGATGACTACTGACTGGGAGAAGGAACAATGGATACTCCTTTGAGACATTAAGGAGTTACAGACAGAGAACCACTGTTGTCTACTATTTTTTCTATGTGTAGAACAAGTCCCGTGGGAGGATGGCTTAGACGCCTTAATGACTTCTTGAATATTTTGAATATCCAACATGCTTTACAGGAAATACGGGTAGCACAACACTACAAAGGAGCATAGTAATCCATGCTATTGTGGGGTGACGCCACATGAGGTACCTCGAGAGGGTAAAGCCTCAGCTTTGGGCCATGTCACGACGTAGCACCGCACATAGGCAGGTAGCATAATTTTATAGATTTAAGAGTGGTAGAAAGCACTACAGAGAGGTTGATGACCTCATGTTACAGTTGTGTGACACCATCAAGAGGTAAAAAATATAAATCCTCGGCTAGGCATCTATGTCACAACGGCGTAACACCGCAAGGAAGCACAATGCTTCATGCTGGATAGTATGTCACTACAAAGAGGCTGTGACCTCATACTACAGTGAAATGATACCATAATAAGGTATAGCCTCGACTTTGGGCCATGTCATAGCGGTGTAGCAACACAATGAAGTATAAGGCTTCATGCCATGACTCTTTAAAAGAACTCACCTAGAGTGTGTGGAAAGAGATACAAGCCGTCTTTTGAGGGAAAACTTATAGATGCCCAAAATACATACACCAAAACTTGGCATGCACGGGATCTTTAATGTGCAACCAGAAGCACAGTTGATGTCATTGTGTGAGTGGAAAAAATTGCAGCTATGGTGCAGAATTCAAGGCTTAGTCCATTCTTCTATTATACTGTTGTTTGACCCATGTGAAAAATTTAAGTCGTCAGCGATATCTATCCTAATGCATAATAGTTAGTCACTGTGGGGAACACTTAACTCATATATTGAGAAATGTAGGAGATTATTGGTATTTTTCCTTTGGACTGCTGAAAGATAGTCAAACATTGGCTACACCACCAAGTGGGTATCTCAATATAATACTTTGTATATGTTGAGGTATGCATATGGGGTGTTGTAGGGCACATGTGGGTGTCATATGGGAGTATTTTCTTAGAAAAAAAAGTGACTAACTCCTCAAAGAAAGCATTTATGCTTTTTTTTACTCTCTTAGGAAAATTCCCTTATGAGCTGTCTCTAGGGTGCTTAACGACTCAGACTCAGACTCGGGCTATGTAGGTTTCATGCGTGGTTGACGCATATGCACAATATGCATAGTTATGTGTTATTATGCGCATATACCTGCATGTGCCACATATGTGGCTACACGAAGCAGCATGTTTGAGAGTCTACGCTCATGTGATGCTGTGATATTGGGCGTATGCACGGGCTGCATTAATTATATGTGACTATGTTGATGGCAGAATTTAGAATATCAATTCTTATTTTGGGAGTTGGTATATTAATCCTACATCAGTTATGAGTGGAGATGTGTTTCCACCATTATCTATAAATATAGTCCTTAGGCCTCCTTTTGGATACACACCAAAAATTAAAATAAGAGGAGTCCAGGGAGTCCATTTGAGTCACACACAGAGGTGACAACGAGCATTCTGGAAGTTCTCTTGTGAACTTGCTGGCTCCTGGGATTAGATTCTTGATAGAGGACGAATCTTGCTTTTAGCAACGATGATCTTCACCACCCCACTAAGAATAATACTTTATTCTATATTCTTATCTCTTCTTCTAGTTGTAAACGTTCTGTCCCAATTGCAATTGTGTTTGCAAGAAAGAACGTGGTTTGGTTCTTGAGTTTTGTGATCTATAAGGGGTTGCTTTTTTATTCTTGTAATCTGGTTTGGTAGTTGTAATCAGTAATCATCAGTGAGGGAACCGTATGGGTGAAACCATGATCTCGCTTTCATCTTCAAAAATATTAGTAGAGGAGATAACCTATATTCCTGTTCATCCATCTTTGGTTAAGCCTCGGGACTAACACTTTGCTTTCCCATTCATCTATGGAGTCTGAGTTTTATGTACTGACTACAACGATATATAAAGCAAAATGACTTTGGAGGCTCATGTATGATCTTTTTTTTGTTGATATACATATTCTGACTATATCGATATATTACGACAACCAGACAAATGCAGCAGTGGCATCAAATGCTCTATTTGGGAAGAAAATGATGTTGGCCCATCTGGTCTCAGTAAACTTGATTTTGATAGTTAACTAAACCATGCATTGATATGTCGCAACTGAAGCCTCAACACTGCTATTGTATGTCATCTGTATTGCGTCTATTCAAATATAATTTTTTATTTATTTGAGTCTAGGACTGATGTACGCTGAGTCGCACTGGCAAAACCAAGAACCTATAAACCCGATACCTAGTCTACTCAAATAAACCAAAGAACCTATCCATCAAATCAGGCCATATTCATTTACAAATTCTACCATACTAGGAGACTGAACTCAGGCCAAACTCGTACCAAACTTAGATTAAACTTGGTTACCCTTTTGGTATAAAATTAACCAGTTCAAGAAGCTTCTAATTTCTTGGCCCAACGGTTAGAAATTTGAATTAAACCCTGACCAAATTCTGACTGAATTTTGTTTGCCTATAACCTATAAATAGGATTAGAATTCTCATTCTTACTCACTCAACCAACTCAACTATTCTTAAGTCTTCTATCCTATTGTGAGCAAACCCCTAAGCCTTAACTTCTCCATCCCAAAGAGCAACTCCCTAGCCTTCCTAGTGCCAAGTGCGATCTCGGTCTAGAAGTCTTCTGAGTTGTAAAGAGCTTTATTCAATTAGATACTCTCTCTCTCTCTCTCTCTCTCTCTCTAAGCTTTGAAGTTGCGAGACTTCAGATCAAAAATCGTGGTGTGAAGAAGTGGCAAGCCTTCGGATCAAAGTGTAACCTCCGATTTCCAAATTTCCGAAATAATTAGATTTTTATTTATTTTAAATACCAAGTTTATAAAATATTTCTCCTTGAATTTTGTGTTAGATTTTTGAACAATGTTGATTGTAGAAGGTAATTTAAAATCTTTTATAAAAATCATTTTTCTAAATGTCAATGTATTACGAAATAAATAAATAATAATATATATATATATTTCTCTAGTTTCAAATGTTTATTGGCTTAAAATCATAAAATTATTTATTTGATAAAATTATTTAAAGGACTAGTTGTTTTCTTCATAATAGTTTTTAAATTCATTTGGGGTAGTAAATAAATAAATTTCATACTTTCTAGGATTTTGAAATATGAGGTTAATTAGTAGCTAATTTGGAATCAGTTAGCCTTGGAAGCCTCTTAAAACATTTTTTCTTAAATTATCTTTTTCTATTTAATTTACCCGTTTACCGTCTCCCATTCACACCATCATTTTTTCCACATGAAAAGCCCGTTTATTTATTATCTGGGCCATTCATTATTGGGCCAACCCGCACCCTTATTCCCACACCCTCTCTCCCTATTTAAGTCCCTCATCACCATTCCCAAGGAAACCCTAACTAGCCCTCACAAATCCCCACAAGCCAACAACCATCACCATTTTGTGTGCTCGTGTCCGTGTGTCCAGCATCACCGTGTCAGCCGTGTTGGCCTCGGGTCCGACCCCGGGTGTTCCACCGTATCCATTCATTTCCTGTGTCCAGATTTACAATATTACAATCTGATTTTCGTGTCCGACACACCCGGACACGTCCGCCCCACACCACAGTACATCGAATCCGTGTGTCCGGCCTCGGACACAGCCACCACACAACAACCAACCCGCCGTGTCCAGCTTCGGACACGACCCAGAACACCCTGACCCGATACAGAGAAAACCCTAAACCTAGCTTCGACCTGCCACCGGTGGCCGCCGCGGATCCCATCACCCGCGTCGAGTTTCCGCCGCCGAGTCAAATTTCCACCACCGCTGAGTCGAAGACCCGCCGACCGCCTCCTCGAACCGAGCGCCGCCTCCTCGAACCGAGCGTCGCCTCGAGCCGAGCGACGCCGTCGCCTCAGATCTGTCGAAGCCGCCGTCGCTTCAGACCCGCCACCGCCTCAGAAGCTGTCGAAGCCGCGTGACCTCGACGGAGCCCCCACCGCGTGACCTCGCCGGAGAACCCTCCCCCATCGTGAGCCGAATTCCCCTTTTTCCCTTTCTTTTCAGTTCTGTGTAAATTGGTTAAGTATATGTAATTAGTAATATAATTAGTTTAGTAAAATAGATAATTAGTTTAATTAATTCTCTGATTAGATTAGTTAATTATTTTATTAATCAGTTAATTAATTATTTATCAGTTAATAAAATTCTTAATTAGTTAATTTAATTATAATCAGTAGTTAATTTATTAATCAGTAATTAACTATTAATCAATTAGTTTAGTAATATTTATTTAGTTTAGTTTTTATTTAATTTAGTTATGTATTAAATATAAGGATCCTGATTCTGTAAAATATAATAATTTTTGGGGGCTTATATTATTAATTAAAAATATAGTTTCAATAATAAAAATAAGATAAAAATTGGTTAATTGGACTGGTAACTGAAATTACTAATGATATATAAATACATTGGTTTTTACATAAATTCTAATTTTTATAAATAAACTTTTATTTGTAATTATTGTTCGAGAATATGCATATACACATGAGTATATATATATATAATGATATGTAGATGTTTAAGTACTTATTTAAATAAATGTATTTTAGCATAAATATTTCTTAGTATATATATGTTAATGTATATAGTGTATTTCTATTTAGTGTATATATATATGTATATATCTTGCGTATTTCTCTATTTTCCTATATATGTATATTAAAATGTATTTTTGTAAAAATACGTACTAAATATATATGGGTATTAATTTAACTGTATTCATATAATTTATGTCAATGTATGTTTTCGTAATTAATGTTATATATATATTCAATTGGTATAATTACCTGTATATAGTATAATTATTATTTTGGTACAAATATATATATGTGTATATATATTTTGTATGGGTATATGTTTAATAAAAACGTATTTTGGTATAAAAACGTATATTTGGTATATATGTATATATACTTGTGTACATATAGGGTATGAGTATATTTTTAGTGTATATAAATGTATAAATGCATATATTCTTGAATGATGGGTGATGTATATTTTTCATAAATAAAATATATTTCCACTTGTATATACTTTGGAATAACAATATATGTATTATATTTGATCATTAATAATACTACGTTTAATTGGTGAATATACTAGATGACCCTAGTTGACTAGTGCCCTGCCTGACATGGCCCTGAGGCCAGTATTTTTAGACTGTGTTAGTGTAGCATCTGATGCAAATGTGGTTTTGCTTGTGATATGTTTATAGGACTGTTGGTTTACCCAGGGGACACTCTGGAACAGGACCTCGGTATTCACCAGCTAAGGACCAAAGGCGAGTACATTCTCTGATTAGTTTCTAATTTATGATATCTCCTATGTTCACTGTATCTAGTGTAAATATTCATGTTCCTGACACGTTGGTTACACAGATTGGTATACACGGATCTCGTCATGAGATGTTATTCCTTATCCATGGTGTATCTTGTACAAGACTTGTTTTCTTGATATCTTGTGCAGGTACAGACACTGATTCCCTGGGAGATTTGCTACCTTCCTCGGGAATCCCGTGCCATAGCGTACCATGATTGGATCTACTATACCAGTCGGGGGTTTGGGGAGTACTTTAGTGTAGATATGTGATCATACCCAACTTTATATGCACCATAGCTTACCCCACATCTCACGTCGGGTGCGGCCTGACCATTTACATGCTCCATAGCTATTACGTGTGATTAGCCTGATCTCTACATGCATCATAGCTAACCAACGGTTAGCCTAACTTTATATGAACCATAGCTAATCACATGTAACCAGCCTGATCAAGTTCCCAAGCCGATCACATATTAAAGCTAGTACTCACACACTTAGTCATAGGTTCCTTGCTCATGGACATATTGTTTCTTTTTCTGCAGTTACTTACAGTATTTCCAGTATTTCTTTCATTGTACATTTCTCGTACCTATACATGCATCTGGTATATTTCCATCTAGAACTGCTACATAGTTTGTGTCATTTATATAGAACTGCTATTTAGAGATGTACTTTGCTCCTTCCTGACTGGAAAATATTTTTCCAGACTGTGACCTTAGTGGACTTGTTTCTGACACTTGGGGATTGGTTGTTACTGATTTCAGGTATGATTATTTTGTTAGTAGACTTGTGTTGTATTCTTTTGTTTATTCAAATTCTTATCGTGCTGTAGTTGTGATTGAGTATGTTGTTCAATTTATAGTGTTATCCGTGTCTCCTTATGGAGTTGGATACTAGTGTGAGATTATTTAGATAGTACTTGACCTAGACAGCATTCTACCGCCGATGCTGCGGCGTAGGCTAGACGTACCCACGCTCTCGTGCCCCTAAACCGGGTGCGGGTCGTGACACGTTTTAGTGGTGGCCCATGCAGGTCAGACTTCACGAGTTGTGTGATGTCGTAGTAGTGTGGCATCCTTGTTATACTACTGCGTGTCTGCGATAGGATATAGGACATAGGATACTAGGATAAGAGAGGATACTCAATCACAAATTCTTGAGAGATTCCTGGGACAACCCCTTGAGAATCTTATTATAATTTCCAATCTAAATCTTTTTCCTTGTTTCCGTCCGCTCTCGCTTGTTGTCACTGAACTTGATTCTTGTTGAGCAGTTATTAAATTAAAATCTTGGTATCATTGTTGAGTTTGATTCTTGTTGACCAGTTGTTAAATTTAATTCTTGGTGCCGTTGTTGAGTTTAATTTCATATCGAGATAAATTTTATGGACTAAACTTTACGGTATCACCTGATGACATATGTTGATGAGGACAGTGAGAAAGGTAAAACGTCTACTTTAGTTATGGAACCTAGAGTTTATCGCAGCCATATTAGCTGTCGTGACGAGAACGTAGCAACCTAACTTGGATGTACATACTTTAGTTATAAGATTTAGAGTTTCTCGCAGCCATACTGGTTGGCGTGGCGAAGATTCTAGATGACATGATTATAGAGTTGCATACCTTAGTTACGAAACCTATCGTTTATCGCATCTATGCTTACTGGCGTGGCGAGGATTCTGAGTGTCATGATTTCAGACAGACGTGTATGATTATCAGGTTATATCTTAAAATTGGTTCTTAAAGTATCATCTCAAGACTTATCTATTTCTGTTATTCCAGGACTTTGTTCCATCGCTTCTTTTCTTTACTAGTAGTAAAGATACCTTCTGTCCTCAATCCAATTCCTTTTGAGCTTATTTTCTTTGAGGATTCCTTGTTAGTATGATAATTAGTGACTTGCAATTTTGGTTGTGTCTTGTATTGGTATTGACTGAGTGTTGCTTGTGAGTTGTAAGTGTTTCCTAGTTGGACATGTGAGCAGCAGACTTTAATCTAGAGTTAACCATAGCATAATACCTTGTAACAATGGTTCTAGGATAAGTGTCATTATAGTACTATAAGTAGAAGGAGAGTATAGAGTATCAGTGATAGTTCTCAGAGTTAGTATCAGAGCCAATTACCCGTCTTGGATAATCATGATTATGTAATTGAGTGATCTATGTAAACAATTTGGTATCAAGAAAATTGTGTTAAGAATTAATGGAGCATGATGTTCAATTTGATGATTGATATCGGAAGTTAAAAGTTAATGAGGTATCATGAGTAGAGAAATATCAGAATAGGTAATGAAGATGGTGAAGCGTATCACGGATTAGTTTAATAGGCTTAAAAGGATTAAAGGAAATACATATACAACCATCGAGATGAGGAACCATATACTTGCCCATGAGAATAAGAAAAATGAGTGTTATAAAAGGTACAGCTAATCATGAGTTCTAATGAGCTTGATAAAATGATGCATTAATGAAACTAGTGATATAATACCAAGAGTGCTAATGATTCTATATCGAGGATTAGTCGAGAATAACGTTAATAACAGTAAGCACTCTGTGTGATGATAATTAAATGATATACCAGTTGACATAAATTGAAATCATGAAGGAAAATATAGGTGATGATAACTTTGATCATTGGAGGTAATAGTACAAGTGATTCAGGCAGTACAATTTTAGTACCCAGTTGGCAGTTGTAGGCAATAGAGGTTTTGAGTGCACCTCGAGTATCAGAGACCGTGAGCACTTATATGTGTAATTGTGGATTTATAAATTAAAGAGTGGAAATGAATTTTTAATTTTTTAAATTTTTAAGGAGTTGAGATTTTATGTTGTTAAAATATTGAGGATTTAAATTTGATTCAATAAACATAGTTAAGGCTACAAAGATTTTAGAAGTGATTAAATTTTATTTCGATGTGGAGTATCTGATTTTGAGGAGGTATATGCATTTTATTTTAAGTTGATCGAGAAGTTAAACCTTGAGGTTTATTTTGAGGATTAATTTTTGGTAGATGAGAGATATAAATATTAATATATGAGTAGATGATATACATGTGTAAGGATCTGGTGATTTGAGCATGATTGAGATGGCACCGCAGACTGACTTGGGTGTCCATCTAAAATTGTATTGGAAAGAGCATTATTTAGTAGGGTGTTGCACTTGACGTATATTTGAGTGATAAGAACGACTAGTATGAACAATTGTAGTAGGAACAGGGAACTGACAGAGGGTATGGTACTAAAGAGATAGAGGTATCAACTTGGATGCATTATTGAATCATGGTTATATTAGAGATTCTTGGCATCAGATTTTGGTATTAATAAACAGGTGTGTGTAATACGGATGTATTCATGGATTTTGTGGATTAATGATTAGTTGATATGGGTACTAGTGTACAGGAATAGGAATTAGTAGTGAATATGCTAGAGTTAAGTGTATGTTAGAGATAAGGGATACTGCAAGAAATATATTAACAGGTTCTTTCTTCCCCTCCTAATGATTCCTTCTTCCATCTTTCGATTGATTGTTTTTCCTAATACTGTAGTTCGTATTCATGATTTTCTTGTTAAAATATAACTAGTAGTACACCTTAACAGAGACTGAAATACCATGACAAGACACATGACCTATATTTTCTTAAATTGCATGACTGTAGGTGGAATTTTCTTAACCCATGATCATTAGGGTTTTGACCATAGCAAAGATCTGTGACGAGGTTATGACTGACAAAAAGAGACAAGAGGATTAATTTAAGGATAAGCATTCATTTAAATAAACAGTTAATGAGTAATATAACAGAATTGATGGATCATTGATTTTACGAAGATCGAGGTATGATTAAAATTCGAGGATAAACATTAACTTAAATAGAGAGTTAAGAAATTCACAGGGCAAAATTGAGGATTTATTAATTTTAGGAAGGTCTTGATATGATTAAAGTGATTGTTAAAATTTGAGAAAATTTGAGAGATTATCATTTTTTCTATTTGATTGCAAGATAGAAATTTTATAGTTTATATTATAAATGTTGCATTGAAGATTCTGAAAGTATCGCATCGTTGAGTATTTGAGGAAAAAAAAAGAAAATCAGGAAATAAATCGTTAATGGAATAGTGTCAAATTCAATTCTCGGGAGAAGGATTTATATTTGAATAAGCATCAATTGAATTTGGGTTAGAGGAGTAAGATGAATGATGGATTAGTGTTTAAAAATTTAAATTTGGGATACAGATTTTTTTTAAATGTTATAAATAGACATTGATTGGAATTTAATTGGAGGATTGGATATTAAAATCCTTGAGTAATTAGATACGAACTTAAATTTTGGAAGAGAATATGATAAAAATTTGAATTTGATTTTAAAACTTGAAGATTTTTCGGAAAATGATGATATAGAATTTTGAAAGGTTGTGAAATAGCAATATGGAATTATTTCATGATTAATTGGTTTGAAATTTAAATTTTGATAGAAATAATATGATGAGTAAAGGCAATTATTGAGAATCCTAAATTTCGAGGACGAAATTTTTCTAAGGTGGGTAGACTTGTAACCTCCGATTTCCAAATTTCCAAAATAATTAGATTTTTATTTATTTTAAATACCAAGTTTATAAAATATTTCTCCTTGAATTTTGTGTTAGATTTTTGAACAATGTTGATTGTAGAAGGTAATTTAAAATCTTTTATAAAAATTATTTTTCTAAATGTCAATGTATTACGAAATAAATAAATAATAATATATATATATATTTCTCTAGTTTCAAATGTTTATTGGCTTGAAATCATAAAATTATTTATTTGATAAAATTATTTAAAGGACTAGTTGTTTTCTTCATAATAGTTTTTAAATTCATTTGGGGTAGTAAATAAATAAATTTCATACTTTCTAGGATTTTGAAATATGAGGTTAATTAGTAGCTAATTTGGAATCAGTTAGCCTTGGAAGCCTCTTAAAATATTTTTTCTTAAATTATCTTTTTCTATTTAATTTACCCGTTTACCATCTCCCATTCACACCATCATTTTTTCCACATGAAAAGCCCGTTTATTTATTATCTGGGCCATTCATTATTGGGCCAACCCGCACCCTTATTCCCACACCCTCTCTCCCTATTTAAGTCCCTCATCACCATTCCCAAGGAAACCCTAACTAGCCCTCACAAATCCCCACAAGCCAACAACCATCACCATTTTGTGTGCTCGTGTCCGTGTGTCCAGCATCACCGTGTCAGCCGTGTTGACCTCGGGTCCGACCCCGGGTGTCCCACCGTATCCATTCATTTCCTGTGTCCAGATTTACAATATTATAATCTGATTTTCGTGTCCGACACACCCGGACACGTCCGCCCCACACCACAGTACATCGAATCCGTGTGTCCGGCCTCGGACACAGCCACCACACAACAACCAACCCGCCGTGTCCAGCTTCGGACACGACCCAGAACACCCTGACCCGATACAGAGAAAACCCTAAACCTAGCTTCGATCTGCCGCCGGTGGCCGCCGCGGATCCCCTCACCCGCGTCGAGTTTCCGCCGCCGAGTCAAATTTCCACCACCGCTGAGTCGAAGACCCGTCGACCGCCTCCTCGAACCGAGCGTCGCCTCGAGCCGAGCGACGACGCTGCCTCAGATCTGTCGAAGCCGCCGTCGCTTCAGACCCGCCACCGCCTCAGAAGCTGTCGAAGCCGCGTGACCACGACGGAGCCCCCACCGCGTGACCTCGCCGGAGAACCCTCCCCCATCGTGAGCCGAATTCCCCTTTTTCCCTTTCTTTTCAGTTCTGTGTAAATTGGTTAAGTATATGTAATTAGTAATATAATTAGTTTAGTAAAATAGATAATTAGTTTAATTAATTCTCTGATTAGATTAGTTAATTATTTTGTTAATCAGTTAATTAATTATTTATCAGTTAATAAAATTCTTAATCAGTTAATTTAATTATAATCAGTAGTTAATTTATTAATCAGTAATTAACTATTAATCAATTAGTTTAGTAATATTTATTTAGTTTAGTTTTTATTTAATTTAGTTATGTATTAAATATAAGGATCCTGATTCTGTAAAATATAATAATTTTTGGGGGCTTATATTATTAATTAAAAATATAGTTTCAATAATAAAAATAAGATAAAAATTGGTTAATTGGACTGGTAACTGAAATTACTAATGATATATAAATACATTGGTTTTTACATAAATTCTAATTTTTATAAATAAACTTTTATTTGTAATTATTGTTCGAGAATATGCATATACACATGAGTATATATATATATAATGATATGTAGATGTTTAAGTACTTATTTAAATAAATGTATTTTAGCATAAATATTTCTTAGTATATATATGTTAATGTATATAGTGTATTTCTATTTAGTGTATATATATATGTATATATCTTGCGTATTTCTCTATTTTCCTATATATGTATATTAAAATGTATTTTAGTAAAAATACGTATTAAATATATATGGGTATTAATTTAACTGTATTCATATAATTTATGTCAATGTATGTTTTCGTAATTAATGTTATATATATATTCAATTGGTATAATTACCTGTATATAGTATAATTATTATTTTGGTACAAATATATATATGTGTATATATATTTTGTATGGGTATATGTTTAATAAAAACGTATTTTGGTATAAAAACGTATATTTGGTATATATGTATATATACTTGTGTACATATAGGGTATGAGTATATTTTTAGTGTATATAAATGTATAAATGCATATATTCTTGAATGATGGGTGATGTATATTTTTCATAAATAAAATATATTTCCACTTGTATATACTTTGGAATAACAATATATGTATTATATTTGATCATTAATAATACTACGTTTAATTGGTGAATATACTAGATGACCCTAGTTGACTAGTGCCCTGCCTGACATGGCCCTGAGGCCAGTATTTTTAGACTGTGTTAGTGTAGCATCTGATGCAAATGTGGTTTTGCTTGTGATATGTTTATAGGACTGTTGGTTTACCCAGGGGACACTCTGGAACAGGACCTCGGTATTCACCAGCTAAGGACCAAAGGCGAGTACATTCTCTGATTAGTTTCTAATTTATGATATCTCCTATGTTCACTATATCTAGTGTAAATATTCATGTTCCTGACACGTTGGTTACACGGATTGGTATACACGGATCTCGTCATGAGATGTTATTCCTTATCCATGGTGTAGCTTGTACAAGACTTATTTCCTTGATATCTTGTGCAGGTACAGACACTGATTCCCGGGGAGATTTGCTACCTTCCTAGGGAATCCCGTGCCATAGCGTACCATGATTGGATCTACTATACCAGTCGGGGGTTTGGGGAGTACTTTAGTGTAGATATGTGATCATACCCAACTTTATATGCACCATAGCTCACCCCACATCTCACGTCGGGTGCGGCCTGACCATTTACATGCTCCATAGCTGTTATGTGTGATTAGCCTGATCTCTACATGCATCATAGCTAACCAACGGTTAGCCTGACTTTATATGAACCATAGCTAATCACATGTAACCAGCCTGATCAAGTTCCCAAGCCGATCACATATTAAAGCTAGTACTCACACACTTAGTCATAGGTTCCTTGCTCATGGACATATTGTTTCTTTTCCTGCAGTTACTTACAGTATTTCCAGTATTTCTTTTATTGTACATTTCTCGTACCTATACATGCATCTGGTATATTTTCATCTAGAACTGCTACATAGTTTATGTCATTTATATATAACTGCTATTTAGAGATGTACTTTGCTCCTTTCTGACTGGAAAATATTTTTCCAGACTGTGACCTTAGTGGACTTGTTTCTGACACTTGGGGATTGGTTGTTACTGATTTCAGGTATGATTATTTTGTCAGTAGACTTGTGTTGTATTCTTTTGTTTATTCAAATTCTTATCGTGCTGTAGTTGTGATTGAGTATGTTGTTCAATTTATAGTGTTATCCGTGTCTCCTTATGGAGTTGGATACTAGTGTGAGATTATTTAGATAGTACTTGACCTAGACAGCGTTCTACCGCCGATGCTGCGGCGTAGGCTGGACGTACCCACGCTCTCGTGCCCCTAAACCGGGTGCGGGTCGTGACACGTAGCTTGTGATTCACTATTGGTTTTTATAGTGGAGAAACTCTGAGCTTGAGTTATCGGGACTGGACTAGTCCTCTCAAAGAAAAACCAGTATACGTCTTGGTGTTTGCATTTGCTTTCTCTCTCTACTTTACTGCTTTACTTTACAGTCTTTATATGCACTGTTAGTTAGCAACTGGTATCATTCTGATAATCTTAAATTGGGTAGATTAATCCGCTGTACTCTATTTACCCTCCCTCTAGAGTTACCTCATGGTCCTTCAATTGGTATCAGGACAAGTTCTCTTGATATTTGTCTTTACATCCTAAGAGACTTATGGAAACTGTTAGATCTATCCACACCAACAATGGTGAAGGCCATTCCATAAATAGGCCACCCCTATTTGATGGTACTAACTACATATACTGGAAGACACGTATGAGCTTCTACCTAAAGTTACTTGATTTTGACCTTTGGGGTGTAGTAGTAGAAGGATACAAGAAGCTACCTAGAATAGTCATAAATGGTAACCTTGTAGAGAAGCCTCGTGATAAGTACACAGACATCAAAAAAAAAGCTAGTCTTTATGCTAAAGCAATTAACGCTCTATTTTGTGTTGTAGAAAAAAATAAATTTAATAGGGTCTCCACTTACGGAACTTCGTACGAAGTATGAACATTTTTTGCGGTCACTCATGAAGGAACCTCCTAAGTGAAAGAATAAAAAATAAATCGTCTAATACAAGAGTATGAAGCATTTAAGATGAAGCAAATGAGACGATCACTCAAATGTTCACAAGATTCCTCGATATCGTCAACCCTCTATTATCACTCGGCAAGGAGTACAACAATTATGAGAAGATTTGTAAGGTACTCAGGGGACTCACCAAGAACTAGAATCCTAAGGCCACTACAATCATAGAAGTGAATAATCTTACCAAGATGACCCTCGAGACGCATGAGAAAATTGATGACTCATGAGCTGGATCTCAAGGAATTTGAAGAACCCATTCGTAAGGAGAAGAAGATTACTCTTAAGGCGCATTAGAAAAAGGTCACCAACTACAACTCCAACGAAAATGAGTCTCAAGATGACAAAGTTGTCCCGACCATAAGAAACTTCAAAAAAGTTTTAAAGATTTAGAAATTAAAGAAGAACGAGCCAACTGACAACAGTGATAAAGAGCCTATATGCTATAACTGTAAGGAGATCGGGCATATAAAGAAAGATTATCCAATCCTAAGAAAAGAAAATCGCCAAAATTACTCATCCAGAAGAACTTCATCACAAAAATATGCAAATACTAGTATTTGGCACAAAAGTGAAGCTAGTTTATCCGAAGAAGTGAATCCTTAAGAAGCAGCAAACCTATGCTTCATGGCGTTAGCTGATCAGGTAAATGATAATGACTCTTATGATAATTTTACTTTTGATGAACTAGTTAATGATTTTAGTGATCTGCTTGATGATTTTAGAAAACATAGAAATAAGTACAAACATACTAAGAAAGATGTTCAAGATTGTCAAATTAAAATAGAGAGACTAACATCTCTACTAAGTAAAGTAGAGGATATCTCAAACAATTCAGACAAGAATTCTAGAATTAAGCTTAGCCTCCACGAGGCACTTGCCAGTCTTGATAAGGGCTCTCAGGAAAACGCTAAACTTAAGAAAAAACTCAAATCTGAATAAGAGAAGTATTCCATTCCTGCACGTAGAATAGATGCTTTCACTGCTAAATATGATGAAGTATATGCCACCTCTAAAAAGTTAGAGATTAAATTGGAAAAACAGGTCGAACAAACCTCCTCCCAACCTAACATAAGATACGTAGCAAGACAAAAGAACACTCACAACTATGCTCCTACCTACATACATAACAGTTCATGCAGTCATCATGCACAAATAAATGTCGAACACAATCATGCATTCTATTATTGATATCCACGAAGACCATAAACAAATGCCAAACAAAATCATGCATTCTATCTACATAGACCACAAGGAACTTCTTCACACAATCATATCTATCATGTTGCATCAAGCACCAATCACACAACTATATGTCACTTCTGGGGTAAGAAAGGACATATATCTAGATTCTGTAGAATAAGAAAATTAGTAGATATAAATATTTATGTATGGGTACCAAAAACTTACACAACAGGACCCTCAAGAAAATGGGTACCAAGGGTTACATCTATAATTTATTTTGTAGGTGGACCAACCCTCTAATGCTAGAAGCAAGTGGATTCTCGATAGTGGTTGCTCACGACATATGGCTGGTGATGCTAACCTATTTGTAATGCTATCGATGAAGAAAGAAGGTTATGTCTCCTTCGGCAATAACCTAAGAGGATACATTATTGGTAATGGTAATATAGGTGTTCCTCTCTATCCTGTCATAAAAGATATTTCTTTAGTAACGAAATTAAAATACAACCTACTCAGCATCAGTCATCTAGCTGACCATGGTTATGGTATTAACTTCGTTATAAATAAATACTCTATTTATGAAAGATCCACTGGTAAGTTTATCTTTGAAGGGATAAGGAAAGACAATATATATATTTTCTAGCTTGCAAAAGATACTGACAATGCAGGTAAATGTCTATATGCCAACAAAGATGACAACATGCTATGAAATATGCGTCTAGGACACGCAAATATGGATACTATTGTAAGACTATCTTCAAAGAAACTCGTAAGAGGCTTACTAGAGATTACTTTCAAGAAAGATATGGTATGTGCTGACTGTGAAAAGAATAAAGATACTAAATCTTCTTTTAAATCAATCAACTCTGTAAGTACCTCTAGACCTCTCTAACTCTTGCATATGGACTTGTTTGGACCCAGTAGAGTCGCCAATCTTGGCGGTAAGCTTTATGCTTATGTTATTGTTGATAATTTTTCTAGATACACATGGGTTTATTTTCTTGTAAATAAAAATAAAGCATTTTTTAAATTTGTCACTTTTTGCAAAAAGGTTCAAAATGAAAAAAGGTTTCATGATTACTCGTATCCGAAGTGATCTTGGAGGCAAATTTAAAAATAGTAATTTTAAAACATTTTACAATAAAAATAATTTTTCTCATGAAATTTCTTATCCTAGAACTCTACAACAAAATTGTGTTGTTGAGCGAAAGAATAGAACTCTTGGAGATATGGCTAGAGTCATGTTAAATTAGTATAACCTTCTAAAATACTTTTGGGCAGAAGCTGTAAGTACTTCATGCCATATTTTGAATATGGTGCTTATTCGACCTATATAGAAGAAAATCTCCTATGAACTTTGGTTTGGTAAAATCCCCACAATTAGTTAATTTAAAATTTTTGGCTACAAATATTTTATTCTTAATAATAATAATAATCTAGAAAAATTTGACTCCAAGGCCGATGGAGATATTTTTCTAGGTTATGCCGCCAAAAGTAAAGGATTCGAGTATTCAATAAAACCTTTTTGACTATTGAAGAATCAATCAATGTTAAATTTGATGAACACAACACTCAAGCACTAAACGAAAGCGACGATGAAGGTACTAAACCCGCAACAAACAAGACATCAGAAGATAAAAATAGTACAAGTCATCCGAAAAGTCTGCCAAGGAGACTAAAGTTCTCCACAGATCATCCTAAGGACTTGGTAATAGGTGACATATCGAAAGGTATAAGTACACGTTCCTCAAATAGAGATATTATTGTAAATGTTGCTTTTATTTCTCAAGTAGAACCTAAAAATGTTGATGAAGCTTTTGCTGATAAATTTTAGATTTCTGCTATGCAAGAGGAACGCAACCAATTTGAACACAATCAAGTTTGGTAACTTGTTCCTAAACCTAATAATTATCCGATCATTGGTACTAAATGGGTTTTTTGAAATAAATTAAATAAGGATGGTTCAGTTAAACATAACAAAGCATGTCTCGTAGATCAAGGATACAACAAAGAGGAAGATATCGACTACGATGAGACTTATGCTCATGTTGCTAGACTTGAATATATCCGAATGCTTTGTGCTTTTGCTAGTTTTCATAACTTCAAACTTTTTCAATTGGATGTTAAAAATACTTTTCTAAATGGTGTTATCAAACAAGATATTTTTGTTAAACAACCTCCTGGTTTTGAAGATTTCAAATACCCTGACCACGTATTTAAGTTACGAAAGGCTCTATACGGACTCAAACAAGCCCCTCGTACTTGGTATGAACATCTTAGCTTCTTTCTACTTAGAAATAGCTTTTCAAAATAAAAAATTGATACAACCCTTTTTATCAAAACTTTTGCTGATTCTTTGTTGTTAGTACAAATATATGTTGATGATATCATATTTGGATCTAATAATAAGATGCTATGTAATGAGTTTGCTAAGTGTATACAGTTTAAATTTGAGATGAGCATGATGGGAGAACTGACTTTCTTCCTAGGATTGCAAATCAAGCAAGATTCATAAGGAACTTTTATCCATCAAGCTAAGTACACGAAGGATTTTCTCAAAAAGTTTGACATGGACAATGCAAAGCCTATCGGAACTCCAAAGCAACATCCACTAAGCTTGACCTTGGTGAAAGCAGTAAACCAACAGATATACGTAAGTATCGAGGTATGATTGGTAGTTTGTTATATCTAACTGCTAGTTGCCCAGACATAATGTTTGATGTATGTCTTTGTGCTAGATATTAGACTAATCCTATAAAATCACATTTGTGCGCAGTTAAGTGTATCCTTAGATACCTTAAAGAGACTTTATCGACAGGCTTATGGTATCCCAAAACTACGTCCTTTGACCTTGCAGGTTACTCGGATGCTGATTTTGCTAGATGCAAAGTCAATCGAAAAAGCACCAGTGGTATGTATCATTTTTTTAGAAAATTTTCTAGTCTCCTGGTTTAGCAAGAAATAAAATTATGTAGCATTATCAACAACTGAGGTAGAGTATATCATCGCAGGAAGTTGTTGTGCCCAAATTTTGTGGATGAAACAAACCCTAGAAGACTTCAATCTGCACTATAAGAACATTCCTATTTTCTGTGATAACACTAGCACCATTAATCTCACCAAAAATCTAGTATGACATTCACACACTAAGCATATAAAAATTCGTCATTATTTTTTAAGGGATCATCAATCACATAGAGATATTTGTTTAGAGCATGTGGACAAAGAACATCAACTAGCAGACATCTTTACTAAACCTTTAGCTGAAGATCGATTCAACTTTATCCATCGAGAATTAGGTCTTGTAGATTCTGATAAAATATAAGAATCATAAGATGCTTTACTATTTTTTGTCATATTTTTTAAAGTTTTAAATTTTTTGGACACAAGCCGAAAGGGCCCTTCTGTCAAAAAGGTGTAAATAACCTTAAGCGACATAATATTTAAGTATCTTTGGACCACCGCTAGCCGAGATCCGGCCTCTACAACTACTCCGAGATGATTTAAACTCTTGAAAACGTACGATTTAAGTTCAACACTTATTGTTCTGTATTCATATCAAGTAAAAAAAGGCATAATATCGATTAAAGTTACATTTAGAATCTGTATTTATATCATAGTTGTTCTACTATAATATTTCCATTATACATCCACTTTTGTATATTTTCTTTCAAATGAATAGAAGTTTAATGCAAAATTTTCTTTTGTCATTATATATTATCCTGTATACTCTTTACTCTCTTATTTTTCTTGTCATCTCACCAATTTCTGGGGAGCATGCCATTTCGATCATATGACAATAGGGGGGAGAGAAATATATGATACTAGCATACAAGACGATACTTGACAGATGTTGTCTTCAGCATATCAACTGCTCCATAGTTACGAGGGAGCCATGCATATCAAAGACTTGCAGTATCATTCATAGTTTGTCAATTATCAAAATAGGGAAGATTATTGGCCCATTCGGTCCCAGTCAACTTGATTTTGATATTTAACTAAACCATGCATTGATATATCATATCTGAAGTCTCAACACGGCTATTGCATATCATCTTTATTATATCTATTCGATTATAATCTTTTATTTATTTGAGTCAAGGACTGATGTACGCTGAGTCGCACTGGCAAAACCAAAACCTATAAACCAGATACCTAGTCCACTCAAATAAACCAAAGAACCTATCCACCAAATCAGGCCATATTCATTTACAAACTCTACCATATTAGGAGACCAAACTCGGGCTGAACTCGTGCCGAACTCTGACCGAACTCGGTGAACCTTTTGGTATAAAATCAACCAGTTCAATAAGCTCCTGATTTCTTGGCACAACGGTTGAAAATTTGAATTAAACCCTGATCGAATTCTGACTAAATTCTATTTGCCTACAACCTATAAATAGGATTGAAATTCTCATTCTTACTTACTCAACTAACTCAACTATTCTTAAGTCTTCTATCCTATTATGAGCAAACCCCTAAGCCTTAACTTTTCTATCCCAAAGAGCAACTCCCTAGCCTTCCTAGTGCCAATTGCGATCTCAATCTAGAAGTCTTCTGAGTTATGGAAAGCTTTGTTCAATCAGTTACTCTATCTCTAAGCTGTGAAGTTGCGAGACTTTGGATCAAAACTCGTGGTGTAAAGAAGTGGCAAGCCTTCGGATCAGAGCTTGTGATTCACTATTGGTGATTATTGTGGAGAAACTTCGAGCTTGAGTTCTCAGGACTGGAAACCGATATACATCTTGGTATTTGCATTTGCTTTCTCTATACTTCACTGTTTTACTTTACTGACTTTATATACACTGTTAGTTAGCAACTACCTTCATTCTGATAATCTTAAATTGGGTCGATTATTCTGCTGCACTCTATTCACCCCCTCTAGAGTTGCCTCACGGTCCTTCAGATGACTGTGATACTTTACCGCACATTACTAAATAAGTGCATCTACATGGCATCCTTGCAGTATTTAGTATTTAAAGCCAGAAGAATCTGGCAGATCCATTCATCAAGGACGTCAACCGCCAGTAATGATATATTAAATAAATTGGGCTTGATACAAATTTGTTATAATATCTATGTAATTTTATTATAAATATTTTTTTATTAGTTCAAAAATCCTTGGACAACATCTTCTTGAACTTCACAATAGTGCCTGGCCCCGGCTGCTGCAGAGTGAGATAAGGCGGTACAACCTGCGACTGAACTAGTGCAACTCTCTCCACGGCTGCAAGCGCTAACTGATGGTCGTTCTTAATCCCCTACCTCATCACGTCTGACTGGCGGTGCTGTGCCTCCGCCTGGGCCCTCTGGGCCTCCATCATCTACAAAAAAAATGTAAACATTTGTGCGACATCGACTGGTGCTGGAGGTGGTGGAAGCTCCTCTGAAGGAACTGGGACAACCCTCTGAACAGGAGGAGGAGCACCCCCGAAAGCTGATGAAGCCCCTACCTAAACCGGTGAGGCAACCCTCTAAACGGGAGACGGTAGAGCAGTAGCTGCTGCTCGCCTAGGAGGTAGAGAAGTCACAGACCTCCCTAAAACTGCCCCAGAGCTCTGTGATATGGTCTCCGGCGACATCCTGAAGACAGATCAAAACAAAAAAAATCAATATGTCGCAAGATACAATATCATCAAAGAAGGACAATAATATTCAAAGAAAGCAACTTTTTAGAATGATAAAGATAGAAAAATCAACATATTGGAAATGGTCCTAGTTGTGATTGAGTATACTCTTATCCTAAATCCTATAACAGGCTCGTAGTAGTACTCTAAGTCTGAGCACTACTACGATATCGCACTAGTTGTGACATCGACCTGCATAGGCCACCACTAAAAACTAGTCACGACCCGCACCCAGAATCAGGGCACGAGTACTTGAACCACGCCCAGCCTACGCCGTAGAATCAGAGGTAGAACGCTGTCTAGTTTCACAATACTATCTAAATATTGTACATAATATATACATTGTACCTGTCATGCTATCTTAACTCCAAATAAAGGATAATATGCTAATATGATAATCAATACTCAACCACAATATAAAACTAAAGGAAGGTAAAGGCACGATATATAATAGGATAAAAGAGTCACAAAGTATCAAATACAATCTATATCCAAGTTTATAGTCTAAGCACAATAGTCTCAACATTATATATATGCCAAATGTCTAACTGAGACATATATAATATTATAATAAAATAACTAAGTCTCCTTAGTGGCTGGTACTACATCCTCCTGCTCTAAGGGAGCAACCTCAGACAGCTCACCATCTTGCCACCAGTAATAAGTAGGACACCACTTCTATAAATAATCATCTGAAAAATATATCCAGTCAGGATTGGAGTGAAGCAAAAAACTCTGAAAGTAGTTCCAAATTCATTATAAAGAATATATGACAAGTAATAGAAAAGAATATAAGATGCACAAGTAGGTAGGAATGTAAATATAGCTTAACAGGCAGATAAATACAATAAAAAACAGAAAAATAAACAAAGGCAATATGGAATAAACTGTAAGTAAGAGAAACTAGAAATACTATCTAAGTGCTTTAGAGTACAAGTTCGTTATGTGATCGGCTTAGGTTGCATACGAGTAAACTAAGGTAACTCAATTATACGTGTAGTGTATAATCGACATACATACGAGTAAGTCAGGGCTTGATAACATAACCAACTTCTTCTCCCTCCCAAACCAATACTCATGGATCCGATCATGACACGTTACAAACACGAATGTAATATAAGAATACAGAGCACACAAATAAACACGAGCACAAGGAATACCTGATGCACATGATAAAGTACATGTGGAAGGAGTATCCGTTTGCATACGATAAAGGGATAACATCTCCTGATAGGATCCATATAGTACCAATCCATGTAACCATATGTCAGAATCAAGTATTCAGTTCTAAAACATGTGATATATATACTATAATGTAATAAAAACTAACAGAGAGATGTACTCGCCTGTTATCCTGAGCAAATGGTATGACTCGGTGTTCGAGCGGGTGTCAAACAATCATATATATAAAATCTCATGTCAATTGGGTGTAAAAAAGTGATAAATAACTAAAATGAGTCAAGATATGCTTTCTGGGCCATTTCTCGGTCATGCTAGTCAAACTAAGTCAAACTAGGCCAATACCTTAATTTTAGGTTCATACCTAGATTCTAGGGTGATTACCAGTCCATACTAGTAGTTACTAAGTGATACTAGATTTCTAAAGTTTACCTCACTTACCTTAGTGTATAAACTATATCTTATCAAGTATCCTACCAATTCCTTTATATACATATATAAATAAATAAATAAATAAATAATATATATATATATACCTTAACCCATATGTAATCACCTAATATTACCTTAACTAATAACATATAATACCTATATGAATATCCTACTATGCAATCTCATAAAACTAAGTATCAACAATCAAGTTAATACCTCAATAACTTGTTATCCTTAACATATCTAGATCGATATATAACTATAACTTATCTCAATAGATATAGTTATATATAGATCTATGGTGCCAAGGTATCTCATAAATACTAGACACTAGCTCATACTCACTATATTTAATTTATATTACCTTGCTAACTGATAACCTTGCTTGTAACTCCACACTGAAACACTATTCATCACCTCTATGGTACTGCAGGTACTTCACACTTACACCCTCACATTGTTGCTGTGCTGAACCCAGCAAGGCCTTCAAGTCCTACTTAATTTGTTGATCAACTGGAAGACCTAATTCTCCTCCCCACTATCCAAACACTTTGTTCAGTCATCTGTACCTCTAACAATCTATTTTGTAGTCCAACACTGTTGTACACTCAAGTGTAAGGTTCTAGCATCTATCCAATCTTGTAGGAAACAATATTCCATATACTAACCAATTGACTGAAACTCCTTCCACAACATTACCTACTTTGTCTGGCATGCACAGCAGTGTCACACACCCCACACGATCATTGCTGCACCCTAAAGATTTCTTTGCTGTTATTGACTGTCTGAGCGATTGATGTGCACTTTCACACCCCAACTGTCACACCAATACTTCCAAGTACTCAGACCTGAGCCTCATATTATAGTACCTAACCTTCAAGCCTCGAAACCTGTGCATACTCGTGCCCAAATCTGAACTATGGCCTATAACACAACATGTGCACTGCAGTGTCCCACCTAATTACTGCTCTACACCTAAGTACACCCCCATATGTGCATCTATAAATTTGATAATCCTCCCTCTCATAGCTGAACATACCCACACATACAACCAATACACACACATACTAGAAGTATTTAACCAAACACTTGGTATGCAATAATACGATACTCTATGATACAGTCTCTAAAAATACCAAAACCCTCCAATTCTCAACAATTATCAATTACACATATCAATAACATCTATATATAACTAATGTAATGAGTTACAATAGAAATTGAATAGAAATTACACTAATATGCACAAAACCCCCAAAATGGCCCCCGTATCATAACGTATCATAAAACGCCGTGATACGCCTTATTCGTATCCAATTATGGACATTTAGCTACCTCCACACTATTAATCTAAGTCTAATTAGACCTAATTGTCCTAATGACAAATACTTGATGCACCAGTCTCATAATTCTCCCTAATTATGCACAAAAACTCATGTAAACGTTACAATATGGGTCAATTGGACCTAGTTCTTCTTCCTATGGGTAGCCCTAAGCCATGTAAGAGTTCATAATAGTCAAATGTATGAATTAGAGTCTAAAATGAAGGAGAAATTAAAATTATACCTATTGGGAGATAGATTCGTAATAAATTTTTTAATTGGACATAATTAGGACACATGCTCCTACCCAATTTCTCCTTCTCCAAATATTTCTTGTAATCCAAGATATAATGCTTCTTAGATGATGAAATTAGAAGAGAATGAGTATAATTTGAGGTAAAATTGATGGAGAGATGAGTGGAATTGGAGAAGAACACAATTGGGGATCTAGAATTGGAGTAAAATTAAGTGGAGATAGAATGAATCCCTCTTAAATGTGTTCGGCCCTATGCTTCCCCTCCAAGCAACACACAAAGTCCAATATGCCCTCATTAATTAGTCATAAAAGATATTTAATTAGGAGGGTTAATTAAGGAAGCTCCTAATACTAATAAAGGCTAATCTAATATTCTAAATAATGAAGAGGGATGAGTCTAATGGACGTAGCCCAATTATTGGGTAAAATGTGTCATGTCAAGTCTAATTGGGTCCACTAGTGTCAAGTCAAATAAGTTGGCTAGTCCACTAACCAATAAATAAATAATATAATATATGATATAATCACTAAATATAAATAATATAAAATGACATAACTACCCCTATATAGAAAAGTGGTAGTGACAAGTCTACCCTCCTTAGAAAAATTTTGTCCTCAAAATTTAGGTAAGAACTAGCACTACTGCAAGCAATCACATCAAGAAAAGAAAATACCACACGGCTCAAAAAGATAAGGGTATCGCTCGCGCATCTCGACTTCCCTCTCCCAGGTAGACTTTTTCGGAGAGTGATGCCTCCACGCGATGCGTACCAAAGAAATTGTCTGGTTTCGCAGCACCTTCTTCCTGCGATCTCCCAAGTAAAATCTCCATCGACTGCTCTGGATAACTGAGAGTCGAACCTACCTCAATCTCTGAGTGATCCAATACGTGACTAGGGTCTGCCAAGTATCGTCTGAGCTGTGATAGGTGGAACACGTTGTGCACTCCCTCTAGTGCAGGCAGAAATTTTAGTTTGTAGGCCACTACATCGACCCTCTCAAGAACACCGAAAAGGTCCGATGTACCATGGACTAAGCTTTCAGCTTTCACAAAATGAATCGTGCCCCGTGTCGAAGAAATTTGCAAGAACACCAGATCGATAAAATATGGCCTTAACACACAATATAAAACAAAGCAAACACAAGCAATCATTAACAAAACCTTATACCTCAACCTAGATTTTGGTCAGGGAGTTTATAATGTAGCTGGGAAGGTAAAGCTCATTAGAGATAGACTTCGAACGTCGCAAGACAGACAACGGCGAGGTGGGTTCGACTCTCAGTTATCCAGTGCAGCCGATGGAGATTCTACCTGGGAGATCGCGGGGAGAAGGTGCTGCGGAACCACATTGAGTGATACAATACATGACTAGGGTCTGCCAAGTATAGTCTGAGCTGTGATAGGTGGAATACATTGTGCACTCCCTCTAGTGAAGGCAGTAAGTCTAGTCAGTACGCCACTACACCGACCCTCTCAAGAATACCGAAAGGTCCGATGTACCGTGGACTAAGCTTTCAGCTTCCACAAAAGCGAATTGTGTCCTGTGTTGGATAAATCCGCAAGAACACCAGATTGCCAACCTAGAATAAAATACGGCCTTAACACACGATGTAAAACAAAGCAAACACAAGCGATCACATAAAAAACCTTATATATCAAACTCTAAGGGTCTCTGGTGGTTATCGGCCTAATGCCGTTATCTGTCTTACTCCATCCGAAGTCTATATCTAATGAGCCTCACTTTCTCAGCTGTATTGTAAACCCCTGACCAAAATCTAGGTTTAGAAATTTATTTTGAATTATTTTGGAATAATTCTTTGAGTTATAATTCACTACTGTGATTTTGATTCAATTATTGTATTTTACCGTTGTTTAAATATCTAGAGCACTACACTAGTTTTTTTTTTCCAACAAATATCACACTTTTGACCTAGACAAACCAATCTTCTATTTTGACCTTTGTTTCACTCATAAATATCCTCTTTTCTGCTTTATTTTAATCGCACAACAATCGCTAGATAATATCTAATTTTAAACCCAAACTTTGAACCTATGTCCATTCCAATCGAAATTGGAGATACAACATCGATCCGTTTCTTGCAACCTAATATATGACAATAATTTATTCCAAGTCTACTTTGTCCACGATACTTGTGTCACTCCTAATTGAGACTCCATGTACTTTTAATTTATTTAAGAACATCTATGACACAATTTTTTTTATTTTGGGGCAACCGACTCAACCTAATCCAAAACTAGACCAAATATCAACCCAAATCCACACTCACACTTTCATGGCTCAGACAAAATACCACACACCAATTTTTCCTACTATAATACACCAAACATGTTATTTTTAAATCCAATCCACTTTTTCCTCTTTGTGTAAGTCCTAAACTATTAGGGACTTTTATGAAAATAACTAGCCATGTGTCCACCTTCTATTAGTTGGAGCAAATTAAAAAAAAAATCCATTTTGAATGCTTGACCGGTCATGAGCTCTTCCCCTCTCTTTTTCTATGATACCATGCAACCTACATTAAATCCTAGCCTCTCATTCAAACCCCAACATCTCCACCATCTATTTCTTCATGACAACATGTTACCCTCTTCTTGGGAATCGTCGACCCTAATCCCTAGGAAATCTCTCTACATCTTTATTAAATATACACTCTTCTCTCTCTCTCCCATCATTTATTACTTTATCCATCTTCTCCCTCCTATTCATTCTTCATACCTGACCGCCACCACCACCTTCACCATCAGCCATCACCACCACCATCACCCCCTTTGCTGTGCTGCTGTAATTCTTCTTCTTGTTGATATGATACCCCTAGGCGGAGCTTAGGCTGTTGGAGCAACACCCCCTTCACCCGAGCCTCTCCCTCTCCTTCCTCTATACTTTTTCTTATTCTTCTTTATCTCTTCTTCCTTTAATTCTAATGCTCCTCCTCTCCTCTTCTCAACTCACCAGCCCCAACACCTTCACCATCATCCTCACCTCCCTCTCCTTGTACCTCCATGAACATTACCTCCCCGATCACCACCTCTATGACCACCACCAGCATCACCTCGATCGAGCACCACCCACTTTCCCCCTCCAACTTGGTGTGACTGCTACTATATTTGCTATTGTTGCTGCTGCTAGTAGCTGCTGCTGTCACTGTTGTAGCTACTTCCATTGCTGCACCTTCCCTTCCTTTTCCTACGAGCTAGCCATCAGTCGAGCACCACTCCAGTACCCCCACCAATCCATAAGAGCCTCCCCTACCACCTGCAGTTGTCGGGGATGGCCGGACCGCTGCTTATCGTGCCCCCCATTCTCGAGCTTTCAGTTTCGGTCCAAACCCGAGTGCCCTCCATTATGATTCAATTTTTTCCTCTTCGCACAATGAAATCATGAGTCCAACTTCTCTGGTATACTCTCCACTTAACCTTCTTGCAATGTCTTCAATTATAATAATTTTGTTTGCATTCTATTATTAGTAATTAGAGTTCCAATTCATGAGAAAAATAGTTTTATAAAATATGGAAATCTTTGATACGGAGTTGGTCCCATCAAATTGGACAACCTCGTCGAGTACCGATTGGACCGAAAGGCGCATACGATATTTCCTGACATGTGAACTTTTACGGAATTCAATTCGATTATATGTGCGAGACAAAGAGAACCTGTACCCCTCAAAATCTTCGTATTGAGACTTTTTGTAATTATGTAATTACTTTGTGCACGCTCGTCTTATTGCAATAAAACTTACACTATTGGATTCGCGACGTTCGACTTATCCTGTTGTCATGACCCGCACCCGGATATTCGGACACGAGTACGTGGGTACGTCCAGCCTACGCCGCAGTGTCGGCGGTAGTACGCTGTCTAGGTCATGTTCACAGTTAAATTAAACTCTAGCTCATTCACAATAATTAAATAGGCAAGGAAAAATAACAGGAAAAGGAGTGCTAAGATTTCATAAACTGAATGTGACAACAGCTCCAGAGTTTATTACAGAATCCAGAAATTAAATCAGGGACAAACCCGATTACTAGGATGAAAGGAAATAAATAACTACTGCTAACTACTCCGCATGAGTAGTCTCCTGTGTGGGAACCGGCTTCGCAACTGCATCACCTGCTGCCTCATAGGGGCCATAATAGGTGGGGGCAAAGTTCTCATCATCGCCTAAATCAACGGATCCAGTCAGGAAAGGAGCAAAGTACACAATGCACAACAAGATTTAAACTAAATATTTATGACAAGTAGAAAGAACTGATTAAGTATCATGTTGAGATTATGCATAATTAAGTAGGAAAAATTAATTAAGGGTTAAGCACTAAAAATCAGGAATATAAGTAAAACAGGATTAATTGCTATAAACCAGTGACATGAGTAAAACAGGAATAAATGAGACAAAAAAAATGTAACTATAACAAGACAACATGAACTACAACAAGACAAGAACTATTGTGTGTGAACTTGTGTATTTAGAATACATAGTTGGCATGTAGGGGTTATAAGGCTAATCAGGCCGTCATAGACGACTATCAGACATGAACAATCGAGTATCAGGCTGATGGTACAGTCGCACACCAACAACTATCAGACATGACAGGGGGAAGGGTAAACTACATGCCTCCTAGTATTCTCCCACCCGACATGAAAAGCAAGACATGAACTCCAGTATTCAAGACATGAAATCCTGTATTCTAACACTACGTGTAAACATCCAATGGTACTAGTAGAGCAAGGAACTAATTATCACAATATAAAGATTAAACTTGAAGTGCAGGTACTTGCCTGATGTTTGGATCCAATTACAGTTTTGTGTCTCGGGGAAATTTCCAGAAATGAGTCCGGATGCTGAAATAAATATTACCATCATGCTCAGAAGATACCAAATAGCTAAAAACGCCTGTCCTTGAGTCCAATTTGGAGACAAGGGCAAAACGGTAATTTTTGGTCAAAACGGGGTCCGCATGTGGGCCCGCTTTGCACCGAAAAATGTGTCAGGGTCAAAGGTCTCCAAATTCACCAAACTTAGTGTCAACAGGTCAGAAACAATGATACGAATCCAACGGAACTTCCAGAATTGGATTCCGATGAGCCGATCACAAAATCACCTGTCGAGTGGGGCCTGTGGGGCCCACGACACGCGATTTCGTCAACGTTCTCAGAATCGAACCAAACTTGGGTCACAGGACCAGCGTATCACTACGAGTCCGAAGGAGCAAGTTTTGTTTTGATCTGACGTGTACACAGAAAGTTAGGGCGTGAATCAGAAAAGGCGGATACGGGGTGGTGTCCGCGGATACGCGTTGATCCCGGTGTGCACGCACACCCGAATCGGCTTCCGCGAAATCCCACACATCTATATCAACGCTGCGCACGTATCTGTGAAGATCGCGCGCGACCAAGTCGTCCCGTTTGGCGGGACGTACCTAGTTCCGGGGTGAATCGGGTCGATATTTTTCCTGTTTTTGGATCGCGGTGTGCGATCACCACATGACGCGATGCCTCGAGCGGTTTGTCCGGAAACCGAGAGGGTCATACCGGCTACGCGTTGTAATTTACAGAATCAAAATCGGAGATACGGGGTGCGAGATACGAGTACCTGAACTGGCTCTTCGAAACTGGGGTTTTAGGTGTCCGACACGCGTCCTGGACACAGTGTCAAGCCGTGTCCACTGTGCCCGTGTCCGGGTCAGCCATGTCCGGCCTAGGGCAGAGGGTCGTCGAAGATGCGCGGGACTGGCCGACGGTCGGCGAGGCATCGCCGGGCTCGGGTGCGGGCGGTGCCGGCAGTGGGAGTCGTCGATCGGGTCACCGGAGGCGGGCGGGCGGAGGAGAATGGAGGAGGAGGCGCTGGAGGCGGAGGGCAGCGTCGGGTTAGGCGCTGGAGGCGGGGATCGTCTCCGATGGACTCGGGGACGGGAGGAGGAGGGTTAGGGCTAGGGGAAAGTGAGGGTGGAGGAAGGAGGTGGGGGGATTAAATAGGTGGCTCTAGGCGGACGTGGCCGGGTGAGGCGGGGCCGAGGGTGTCGTGGCTCGCTCCGACGGAGGCGGCGGAGAACCCGGGCGGTGGCCGGAGGAATCGGGTTGCACAGCGGTTCGTGGGAAGGGATGGGGAACCGGGTCGGGTCGGGCGCGGGTTCCGGGTTGAGCGGACCCGCCCGACCCGCTAACTGAGGCTGGGCTGGGCTTCGGCCCACTGGGCCGGGCCGAAACATTACACTAATAATAATAATAATAATAATAATAATAATAATAATAATAATGATTAGTTTTTAGGTAATTTAAAAAATAGGTCCGGGGTCCACTAAATTCCAGAAAAATCACCCTAAGTCCAGTTTTTTATTTTACACCCAAAAATGTTATTTTCATAATATTTTAATATTATTTATTATCTATTAAAAATCATTTAATATTAAAAACCCTGATTTTAATTACAGAAAATTCCCAAAAAAATCCAGAAAATTGTGAAAAATCCAAGTTCAATATTTTTTGAAAAATCAGGTGTTTACAATCTACCCAACTTATAAAATTTTGTCCTCGAAATTTAAAATATGGTATGGTTCTCTCTATCCAATCTTACTTGATTACAGTCTAACGGGTTTCTCTCAGGTGAACACTGCGGTCGCTACCTAACTTATAATTTTACCCATATATCCTCTAAGGCTATACAACTAGTAAAGCTAGGTCCCAACTTAATTAATCATGGTATTGAATCTTTTAAGTCTTTAACACAAATACACCACCTATGATATTCCCTTAGTCGTAAAGGGTTTATCATCAATTCGACCGGTCTGAGGGGTATATCTAATACTATCTATATATCAAACTTATACCAAGCACAGGATTTTGTCTTTCCGAAATAAGGGAAGACGAGGATCAATAATAAAGAGTTCAAGGGCGAGGTGGTAGAACAGAGGTATAGGGATCAAGGCGTTTAAAGAATTCTAATAGGAATTGTCAGGCGGTTATGGATTGAAATTCTATTCTGGTAATCATTTATTCGTATGCTCGTATTAGTACAGTTATGTAACTGATACGATATGCTCGGACATATTTAGGGGGGCAAGTATACTAGTCAACTATATATCTCAATCCACGTAAAGTAGTCGTGCGAAGTGCGAATCAAAATGCACTAAGGTTGATCAGACCGTAGTACACTGATTCTGAATAGACACTTGTATTAGTGGGGTTGATCAGGCCTCAATAATACATGTGTCATGAACAAGCCTGATAAAGAGTAGGCTTGCAAAACTAGGCTATAAAATAGCAGCATAAGTCAAGTACAGCAAAATTAAGTGCGCTAGATGATGATGAAAGGGAGGTACAAATATTTAAGTTCACAAACAACACACAATAAGCACAATAGCAAAAGACTCTAAAATCTCTATAGTAATCAATTTTAAAAGCATACCAGGTTATTAGCAAGTTCAAAATTACTAGGTTGGGGCTGAGGTCACGAACCAATAGGCACGAGCTAAGCAATACTAGAAAAAGTATCTATGAATCACTTACGCGCATTAGCTGCTCCCAGAGTCTGCACATTCTCCACGGTCATCACGTAAGCTTGTCCGCGTCCTGGAGTAGCAGGACAGTCCCTCACTTGATGTGCTGTTGATCCACAATATAGACAGGCACCTAGCCTCTTTCTATAAACTCGCCAAATGTGACCTTGTTTATGACAAAAGCCACAAGTGAGAGCTTGTTGGTTCTGTCCTTGAGCTTGGTGTTGGGGTGCTGTGGCTCGAGGGAGAGGATGCTGGGTTTGTTGCGGGGCCCTCTGCTGTGGTTATTGTTGGAACGGGCGTTTGTGGGGTCCCATACTTCCAGTATCTCTTTCCCGCTTTAGTCTGTGTCCCATGTCTCTTTCGACACCTTGTGCCACGCTCAAGATTTTCTCGTATGTACGAGCTCGGCTAGTGGTGACAGCAAGGCGAATGTCAGGAGACAACCCCTTCTTGAATCTGCGGGCTCTATCTTCAGGGGTACGAACCATATATTCTGCAAAGTAGCTCAGTCTGCTAAATTCAGCAGTGTACCCATCAACAGAAAGATTACCTTGTTCCAGCCTCTCGAATTGACTTTCGAGAGCTTTTTGAGCCACTTCGGAATATAATTTCTCCTTGAACAGCCTCTTGAAGTCCTCCCAAGTGAGATCAGGAGCAGATAGTTGAGGTTCATCTCTAAACCAGGTCCGAGCTATGTCAAACAGTTGCAGGCTGGCAGATTCCACTTTAAGATCATCAGGGACCCGAGCAGTCTTCAGGAGTCGCTCCATATTCTCTATCCATTCATCGGCATAGAGAAGACCTTCAGTCGCATAGAATTCCAGGGGTTTAAGGTTCTTGAATTCCTTAGCACTTCCTGGCCTCTTTTGTGGTGACTTCTGGGACGGAAGAGCTTCTGAAAGGCTAGTCCGTAGCAGGGCAGTCTGTTCCTTCTGGGATTCTATAAGTCCCTGGAACACTCCGAGTAGCTGTGCCCCATCCATAGTAACTGTCGGAGTAGTTGGAGGCGGGGGGAGCACAAGAGTTTTAGGCACAGTCTGCTCGGCGGGTTCGGATGTGCTTCCTACAGTATTCCTTGTCTGAACCATTCTGGAAGATTAAGGGATAGGAAGATTAGAATAAATTACTTGAAAATCAAGGGCGATAGGAAAATTGATTAGGAATGATATCAAGATTTGAAATAAAGGATCCTATTTTATGAATGAGCTTTTTCTTAAAATCCTCAATCTTGTTGCAGGCCTGTTCGGTCCCTAAGTTGAAACCGAACAATTTAGTCGTTTGACCTGCATGGGCCACCATAAAAACGTGTCACGACCCGCACCCGGATATTCGGGCACGAGTACGTGGGTACGTCCAGCCTACGCCGCAGTATCGGCGGTAGTACGCTGTCTAGGTCATGTTCACAGTTAAATTAAACTCTAGCTCATTCACAATAATTAAATAGGCAAGGAAAAATAACAGGAAAATGAGTGCTAAGATTTCATAAACTGAATGTGACAACAGATCCAGTGTTTATTACAAAATCCAGAAATTAAATCTGGGACAAACCCGATTACTAGGATGAAAGGAAATAAATAACTACTGCTAACTACTCCGCAGGAGTAGTCTCCTGTGTGGGAACCGGCTCCGCAACTGCATCACCTGCTGCCTCATAGGGGCTATAATAGGTGGAGGCAAAGTTCTCATCATCGCCTAAATCAACGGATCCAGTCAGGAAAGGAGCAAAGTACACAATGCACAACAAGTTTTAAACTAAATATTTATGACAAGTAGAAAGAACTGATTAAGTATCATGTTGAGATTATGCATAATTAAGTGGGAAAAATTAATTAAGGGTTAAGCACTAAAAATCAGGAATATAAGTAAAACAGGATTAATTGCTATAAACCAGTGACATGAGTAAAACAGGAATAAATGAGACAAGAAAATGTAACTATAACAAGACAACAGGAACTACAACAAGACAAGAACTATTGTGTGTGAACTTGTGTATTTAGAATACATAGTTGGCATGTAGGGGTTATAAGGCTAATCAGGCCGTCATAGACGACTATCAGACATGAACAATCGAGTATCAGGCTGATGGTACAGTCGAACACCAACAACTATCAGACATGACAGGGGGAAGGGTAAACTACATGCCTCCTAGTATTCTCCCACCCGACACGAAAAGTAAGACATGAACTCCAGTATTCAAGACATGAAATCCAGTATTCTAACACTACGTGTAAACATCCAATGGTACTAGTAGAGCAAGGAACTAATTATCACAGTATAAAGATTAAACTTGAAGTGCAGGTACTTGTCTGATGTTTGGATCCAATTACAGTTGTGTCTCGGGGAAATTTCCAGAAATGAGTCCGGATGCTGAAATAAACATTACCATCATGCTCAAAAAATATCAAATAGCTAGAAACGCCTGTCCTTGAGTCCAATTTGGAGACAAGGGAAAACGGTAATTTTGGGTCAAAACGGGGTCCGCATGTGGGCCCGCTTTGCACCGAAAAATGTGTCAGGGTCAAAGGTCTCCAAATTTACCAAACTTAGTGTCAACAGGTCAGGAACAATGATAGAAATCCAACGAAACTTCCAGAATTGGATTCCGATGAGCCGATCACAAAATCACCCATCGAGTGGGGCCTATGGGGCCCACGACACGCGATTTCGTCAACGTTCTCAGAATTGAACCAAACTTGGGTCACAGGACCAGCGTATCGCTACGAGTCCGATGGTGCAAGTTTTGTTTCGATCCGACGTGTACACAGAAAGTTAGGACGTGAATCAGAAAAGACAGATACGGGACGGTGTCCGCGGATACGCGTTGATCCCGGTGTGCACGCACACCCGAATCGGCTTCCGTGAAATCCCACACGTCCGTATCAACGCTGCGCACATATCTGTAAAAATTGCGCACGACCAAGTCGTCCCGTTTGGCAGGGCGTACCCAGTTCCTGGGTGAATCGGGTCGATGATTTTCCTTTTTTTGGATCGCGGTGTGCGATCACCACAGGACGCGATGCCTCGAGCGGTTTGTTCGGGCACCGAGAGGGTCATACCGGCTATGCGTTGCAATTTACGGAATCAAAATCGAAGATACGGGGTGCGAGGTACGAGTACCTGAACTGGCTCTTCGAAACTGGGGTTTTAGGTGTCCGACACGCGTCCTGGACATAGTGTCAAGCCGTGTCCACTGTGCCCGTGTCTGCTGTGTCTGGGTCAGCTGTGTCCGGCCTAGGGCAGAGGTTCGTCGAAGCTGCGCGGGACTGGCCGACGGTCGGCGAGGCGTCGCCGGGCTCGGGTGCGGGCAGTACCGGCAGTAGGGGTCGTCGATCGGGTCACCGGAGGCGGGCCGGCGGAGGAGAATGGAGGAGGAGGCGCTGGAGGCGGAGGGCAGCATCGGGTTAGGCGCTGGAGGCGGGGATCGTCTCCGATGGACTCGGGGACGGTAGGCGGAGGGTTAGGGCTAGGGGAAAGTGAGGGTGGAGGAAGGAGGTGGGGGGATTAAATAGGTGGCTCTAGGCGGACGTGGCCGGGTGAGGCGGGGCCGAGGGTGTCGTGGCTCGCTCCGGCGGAGGCGGCGGAGAACCCGGGCGGTGGCCGGAGGAATCGGGCTGCACAGCGGTTCGTGGGGAAGGGATGGGGAACCGGGTCGGGTCGGGCGCGGGTTCCGGGTTGAGCGGACCCGCCCGACCCGCTAACTGAGGCTGGGCTGGGCTTCGGCCTACTGGGCCGGGCCGAAACATAACACTAATAATAATAATAATAATAATAATAATAATAATAATAATAATAATAATAATAATAATAATTAGTTTTTAGGTAATTTAAAAAATAGGTCCGGGGTCCAATAAATTCCAGAAAAATCACCCTAAGTCCAGTTTTCCATTTTACACCCAAAAATATTATTTTCATAATATTTTAATATCATTTATTATCTATTAAAAATTATTTAATATTAAAAACCCTGATTTTAATTACAGAAAATTCCCAGAAAATTTCAGAAAATTATGAAAAAATCCAAGTTTAATATTTTTTGAAAAATCAGGTGTTTACACCTGTGACCCAAGTTTTTCCTGATTCTGAGATAGTGACCGGATCACCGTTTTGTGGGTCCCATGATCCGTTTTGTATTATCGTTTAGAATTTGTTTGACCTATATTATGCTAAGTTTAGAGAAACTTTGTTCCTGGCATATTTTTTGGTACAAGGCAAAACTTTGTTCCTGGCACCTATGGACCCCGTGTTGACAAAAACTGCCATTTTGCCTGTGTCCAAATTGGTATGGATATGCTTTTCTGAGTATCTCACTCATTTCGGGACTGTTGGTGATATTTGTGACAGCATCCAGAGATATCTTCTCCAGTTTCCTTCTTATGCTGCTACTTCCTTAGCGAGTTCGTATTAGAATCTTCGTCTAGATTTCAGGCAAGTATACCTTACCTTGTTGTACTATTTAAATTCAGTTATTATTATATATTATGCTTTGAATATTATTTAATTGTTTACGTCCGAGAATGACTCAGGTGCAGTCGACGAATGCGTCAATGTTAGGACTTGTGTTTGACCTAGTTTCTAGTGGACGTACCCTAAGTTGTGAAGTTATCATTATAACTTCGAGGCCTTGTCACATATTATTTTATGTCACAGAGTGAATTCATGATAGGATACAAGTTTACGCACTTGACTGGCCATCTGTGCGAGTAGCTTTTGTGATGGTACTTCACATAGTTGTATTGCTTTAGGTGACTCGCATTATAGTTATGAGATATCCATGTCATACTTGAGACTTGTACATTGGCATTGGGCGGGGAGGACAACTAGTATGCGTATGGGATACCGATCTCTTATTATTTATGCATATTTTGTGTTCTTCGGAGCGATACATACATTATTATTTTTGTAGATTTTGCGTTCTTCGTAGTGATACAGACGTTATTATTTATGCAGATTCTGCGTTCTTCAAAGCGATACAGACGTTACAATATTCAGGCATCACGTTCTTTGGAGCATTATGGCCGTCATTATATACGCGAGGGCCCTTGTTATGGAAGAATGTGTATCATATTTTACAGTCACAATGATTAGTAAATTATGTCAACATATGTCGAGTCTACACCTATCCATACGCACCAAGTTGTCCTTAAATTGTATTCACTTAGAAGGATAGTTCACCCTGATTTACTTTACTCAGTTTTTACTTTTTGGCATGTACTTTTTTTGTATCTTGTTATGTCCCTCTGAGGACCTGGTTCCCTTCCAGGTTATTTGTACAGGTTGCATGATGCTTGATCCAGTAGAGTATTGGACATCGTTACAGGTATCTTTATATCTTTCAGCTATTACAGTCATATACTACTTTCTATTTTGTTTCTGCTTTTATAGCCCAGTGTTTATAGGCCTATATTATTCTTTTGTCCTATTCGAATGGTTGTATTATCGGGCTGCAGACTAATGATGTGTACCATTCTTTCTTGAGATTTATTTACCATGGATTGAGATTTAGTTTAGTTGTTGGATATTAGAAATAGATATTTAGCATTGATCACTTAACCATGAACAGCGTAAGTATACTTCGTTGTGTCCATTAAATTGGAAAGCCCTACTGAGTCGTACCAGCTGGCCATTGCCACATATCTAGTCCCACATATTTTGGGACTGGGGTATGACATCGTTTTTGTGGTGGCCTATGCAGGTCAGAGCATATCGTTTCGGTTATATTACTGTTCCAAGCAAGCCTGCAATTTAGGATTATTATTGAATAAGATCTCAATCCATAACCAATTTTAAAACTTTCTTGTATTTGATTATAACCCTTGGACTTAAAAATTATATTCGTTCATTTTCCATAAATATCGTTATCATTGTTTCTCATCTCCCTTTATTTCGGAGAGATGGATGCTTGTGCTTGGTGGTTTTCTCCAGAAGAAGATCGTAGTCCAGACGGAAGAAGGCATGATTAATGTAATATTTTATGAGAAGATGGTTACCCTTAGTATGGTAGGTTGATAGGTTCTTTTTAGATTATAGAACTAGTGTATATTGTTAGCAAGAGAATTAGACCTTGTAGTATGGTCCTAGAACTGATAAAACCCTACCCTTTCTAAAGATAGTAGTGATTTGGGAAGTATTGGAAGATAGAAAGATTTTTCATCCTAACCCTCTAGAATAATTTATGGCAATGCATAGCTAGATGCTAGGAATTAGTTGTAGTCTATAGTAGCGATATCAGGAACGGTATTATGAACTTGAGAAGATAGAATTTTTGTCTCTCACATGAAAGATGACTATCTAATACCAGAAATTCTAGCATGTGCTTGGGTGATATCGATTATTATAATTACACCATGGTAACTCGGAGTAATAAATAGCAGGAAGAAAAAAAATCAAGGAATACAATTTTAGGCAGAATAAGATATGATTTGATACGGTATGCGGAGGATTTACTTAAATGAAATAGTGGATTACATTATATAACTTAGAAAATTTGAGCCACATACCTAGGTATGCACTATTACAAGGATAATAATGGTTGTGATAGTTTAATTAGAAGATTATACCGAAAGGATATGAAGGGATGAATACATGACCTAGTTATGTTTAGGCAAGAGGAAAAATAAATATATCGAAAGAAGAATTTAGGAATATCAGATTATAGAACTAAAAAAAACTTGATTAAAGAAATGATACGGTTGAAACTAAGGTATGAAATGGAACATGAATGAGAACAAAATTTGAGAAAAAATTATGAGGAGAAGAGTATTTATACATTGAGGGAGAGAAAACACAAAAAGGAATTTTTAAGAAGGATTAGCATTTGTAAATAGAACGAGAGAATTTATTATGAGGTAAAGTCTAGACTATGACAGGAGAAACTTTCGGTGAATCAAAGTGATAATTAAGTTATTATAAAATCTTGATGTTCGGTAAATTTGTCGAGGATGAATTATGGGTAAAGCATAAGGGATATGTGAAAGAAATTTTGACTTAGAAAAATAGAACTTTATATAGTAGGCCCTAGAAGTTGGACCTATAGTTGACTTATGATTTTTAGTATCAAACCTAGATAAAGATTCTATGACTGGGTTAAGGTAGATATAATGTTAGATCTGTTGTTTGAATAATATAGTAACTTGGGTATTAAGGATATAGCATTTGGAATCAGATTAGATGCACTTGCTTATGGGATTGCCAGTGTTAATTTGACTCAGGGTTTTCACCATTGATAACTTGGATAGTTAGACTAGTATATGAGATAGAGCAGTAGGATTGAAGGACGAGGGTACTGATAGATGTAATAGACTTGAGTTAGATATAGTAAATTATCTCTAATAGAGGATAATTTTTATCAAGGTGTAACTAAGTCTTGGACAAGGAGTGTTCATAGGATAAACAAAACTAGAAATAACCTCAGATACGAGGTAAAAAAGGTAGAATGACAACAAGAGATTCATGATGAGTACCTGACCTTGAGCATTTTTTAATTAAGAGAAGGATCTAGGGAAGGACTAGAATTTTTTTTACTCGATAGTTGCGTAAAAGATCTATACCTTGAAGCTAAAGGTACTGTACCATGATTATAATAGTCATAGTTGAAAATAAGATTAACATACTGGAAGAATATGAAGGTGTGTAGGAAACATATGATAAGGGAAAGATACTAGGGTCGCGTAACCCAAGGAGGAGAAATTTTGATATGGACTTGAGGGATAATAATGTTAGTATTTATGAATTATAATAATTTTAAATTTTTTAAGGATTTAGTGCGAGTGGAAATTGTTGATCAGTCTTTAGGTAACGTAAATTTTGAGGAACTAAACACAGGTTTAGATCACATACTGACTCACTGGACATCATGTAGAGGATTACCACAAGACCCTTATATTATAGATTGACATATATATAGGAGAGTGTAAAAGGAAGATGGAAGTCTAATAGGAATGATAGCTGATTATTAAAAATTACACATAAAATGCTTAGAGCCAGGGATTTAGATTTTAACTAAATAGGGTATGAGCTTGTTGGACCAAATCCTTAGTAGTAGGTGATTATATGGGAACCTATTTTTAAATTACCCTAGCCGATGAATTTTTAGATTTTAGGAATAGTATTCTTATTATTATTGGTTGTATTTTATCTAGGGTATTTAGAATGATTGAATGATAATTATTATATATTTATTGCTATGTATTTGAATAAAGTCTTATGTTGTAATTTATTACATATAGTTCTTCTAGTAATTGAATTGAGATGAGCTTCTAGGCTAGTTACGAATGACTTGCTAGATTAGACATATTGCTGCTAAGAGCAACTATAAGAAGCTAGGTTGCAGAATTTTATTGTGGATACTATAGGTTGATGATATTGTACCTAAGAAATAATCATGAGCTAGTGACTATCTTAGCTTCAGAATAAGGGATTTAGCTACTATGTAGGTGGTCTTGAAAATTTGTGCTTGTTGGATTTTAGTATCTAACCCATGCACCCCTTCGAAAGTGAATGTATGATAATATCTTCTTAGTAGACTGTAGAAGATTCAAATTAAGATTTTTATTGTGGCACCCTTGAGTAACCTAGGCATATATATGGCAATTTTCTAGATGATGATTAGCATGATAACAATGACAAGATAATTCATAATGGTGAGAAAATATTTTGAGGACCAAATGTCTTAGATGATTAGACTGTACATATGTGGCAATTTAAGGTCAAGAGAGTGGAGTAGGACTAAGTACCAAGTTGTGTTTAGATATATTGATATACATTGAGTCCGTTGTTGGGGAGATAGATTTTGAATTTCGAGGATAATATTTGCTAAGGTGGATAGATTATAAACCTCCTGACCAAAATCTAGGTTTATGAATTTATTTAGAATTATTTTGGAATAATGCTTGGAGTTATAATTCACTACTGTGATTTTGATTCAATTATTGCACTTTACTGTTGTTTGAATATCTAGAGCTCTACACTAGTTTCTGCCTTCCAACAAATATGACATCCTTGACCTAGACAAACTAATCTTCTATTTCGACCTTTGTGTCACTCATAAATACTCTCCCTTGTATTTTATTTTAATCGCACAACAATCGTCAGACAATATCTAATTTTAAACCCAAACTTTGCACCTATGTCCATTCCAATAGAAATTGGAGACACAATATCGATTCGTTTCTTGTATCCTAATATATGATGATAATCTATTCCGAGTCTACTATGTCCTTGATAGTTGTGTCACCCCCAATTAAGACCTCATGCACTTTCAATTTATTAAAGAACATCTATGACATAATTTTTATTTATTTTGGGGCAACCGACTCAACCTAACCCAAAACTAAACCAAACATCAACCCAGATCCACACTCACACCCTCAAGGCTCATACAAAATACCACACACCAATTTTTCCTAATACAACACACCAATCATGGCATTTTTCCACATCCAATCCACTTTTTCCTCTGCAAGTCCTAAACTATTTGGAACTTTTGTGCAAATAACTAGCCATGTGTCTGTCCACCTTCTATTAGTTGGAGCAAATAAAGAAATCCTATTTTGAATGCTTGACCGGTCATGATCTCTCTCCCTCTCTTTTTGCATGATACTATGCAACATACATTAAATCCTAGCCTCATATTCAAACCCCAACACATCTCCACCACCTATTTTTTCATGACAATATTTCACCCTCTTCTTGGGAACCGTCATCCCTAATCCCTAGGAAATCTCTCTCCCACTTCATTAAATAAACCCTTTTCTCTTATTCCCATCATTTATTGCTTCATCCATCTTCTCCCCCCTCATTCTTCTCTATACCTGACCGCCACCACCACCATTACCCCCTTGCTGTGCTGCTGCCACTCTTTTTCTTGTTGTTGTTGTGATACCCATGGGCGAAGCTCAGGCCGCTGGAGCAACACCCCCATCACCCGAGCCTCTCTCTCTCTTTCCTCCATAATTTTTCTTATTCTCCTTCATCTCTTCTTCCTTTTATTCTACTGCCCCTCCTCTCCTTTTCTCAACTTACCAACACCAACACCAACACCTTCATCATCATCCTCACATCCCTCTCCTTGCACATTCATGAACATCACTTCCCCGATCACCACCTCCATGACCACCACCACTATCACCTCGACCAAGCACTACCCACTTTTCTCCTCCACCTTGGCGTGATTGCTGCTGTATTTATTGTTGTTGCTAATGGTGGTAGATGCTGCTGCCACTGCTATAGCTGCTTCTACTTCTGCAGCTCCCCTTCCTTCTCCTCCGAGCTACCTATCATTTGAGCACCACCCTAGCACCCCCGCCAATCCAGATGAGCCTCCACTACCACCTGCAGCCGCCGGGGATGGCCAGACCGCTGCTCAACGAGACCCCCAATCTTGAGCTTTCAGTTTCGGTCCAGACCAGAGTGCGCTCCTTCGTGATTCAATTTTTCCCTCTTCGCACAACAAAATCGCAAATCCAGCTTCTCTGGTATACTCTCCACTTAAACCTTCTTGCAACGTCTTCAATTAGAATAATTTAGTTTGTATTCTATTGTTAGTAATTAGAGTTCTAATTCATCAAAAAAATAGTTTTATAAAATATAGAAATCTTCGATACGGAGTTGGTCCCATCAAACCGGACAACCTCTTGATACCAATATAGAAGTATAAAAAATACGCTGGGGAATCATACACGTAAAACCCTTAAACATGTAGGTAGCCGCATAAAATAGAGCTCCAGCACTGGGTGGCGTAAGACATGACTTCAGAGCCATAGGCGTACAACAGAGCTTTAATGCTATTTTAGCAGAAAATATAGCTCCAGAACAACCCGTGTAATACAGTATTTCCAGACTGCTTCGGCGTAAAAAAGGTTGCTATATCGCCACTTCGGTGTAAAACCTATCTGCTTTTAATGCAGCGGGATGTTGTACGAGGAATTCTTTGTATTATTCGAATGAACCTGTCAGATCAAGCAGTGAACCCGACTTCTGACAAAGAGTACTACACGGAGATCGAGAGGACGGCTGTAATGATGACTCTCCACAGAACTCCAGACTGTCGTTTAGTGACATAACCCTTGATATAAGATGTCGTTTACGCATTTAAGGAATATGCTGCCTATTTTACGCATATAGACATGAGCTTTTACGCTCAGGATGAGACGAAACCAACTGCCACGTCAAAAGCTGCTCTTCGTACAGAACTCGAGGCACGTCTCTGCAGTTAATGCGCGAGATGGGGGCAAATTTTTTACATTTAATGCACGAGATTTTGTTCTATTTCCAATGACTAGGTGAGCTATAATTAGGGCTAATACGTCCACATCACCATCCCTGCACATTACGCTATCTGGCTACTTTCAGCTATAGGAGTACGCCGTATGCTATCTCCTTGAAATACGCCGACCTGGCTATTTTCAATTATAGGAGTATGCCGTATGTTATCTCCTCGAAATACGCCAACTCAGGACATATTTGCAAAGGTGCGTGATAAGGCTATTTGGCCCGGAATACGCTCAAGATCCCAATCAGCATCAAGCTTTACGCGCTATTTGCCTCCTACGCCAGTATGACAGCTATTTGGCTTCTACACCAGTATGACAGCTATTTGGCTTCTACGCCAATATGACAGCTATTTGGTTCCTATGCCAGTATGACAGCTATTTGGTTTCTACACCAGCAAGAAAGCTACTTGGCTTTTATGCCAAAATTGGCTTCTACGCCAATCATCTCTACGTGAGGGACTGTTACCTACGTGGATTGCATGCCGTAATCTTCACAGCAGTTATACGCGTTACCTCATAATTGGACATGCGTCACACACGGATTCAGGAGATCTTTCAGACGTGGATAGCAGTTATCATAACTGCCGCGTAAAGAGTGCCACACTCTCCACTGTTCGGCTTCTACGCCGACTGGATGGTTACTGTAACTGGGCTCTATAAATAGAGACCCCTATTAACAGAGAAAAGGATCAAATTTTTTGAGGAAGAAGAGTTCAGAGCACAGACAGAGAGAAGTGATTGACGACTTTGGCATCGAGCATCCAATCCCTCTCGCGATCTTTGAAGCTTCTCCTTCTTCTACCGCACTTCTTCGTCATCGTGTGGTCTAAGGGACAAAGTGATCGATCGTAGATCAGACTCCTATAGCAATATTTCCCCAGAATCAAATTTTTGTACTTAACATCCTCGTATAGGATCAATTGTACTTTCTTTTTCTTGTTTGTAAACCAAAGAAAGGGTTTCGTATAAACCTAATTTTATTTCTTTTGTTTATTATCAAACACAAGATGGCGACTCTGCTGGGGACTACTTTCTCATCTGACGAGAAAGCCATTGCTCAACATGATGCTGTATCCGTAGGATCAACGAAGAAGACTCTGGTCGTCCAATTCGACCAATCGGCTTGTGAAGATATGCTTCGAGCAGGGGGTAGCTCTCATTCCCTCTCTGTCCAGGACAACAGTAAATTATGTAAAGTATAGATGCCCCGGACATCCTCTACCATTCCTGCGGACTCTCTCTCTCAGATCGACAAGGTTGTGACATCGCGACTTATGCGCTCCGCGCATAAAACTTTGTCTTCCGTTTCTGACGTGGCAGACAAAGCTTCTGGTAGTGCCGTAGGGCCAACCCAGAAGTCTACTCTACGCCCTACACGTAAAACTTTGTCTCCCATCTGTGACGTGGCAGACAAAGCTTCTAGCAATGCCTTAGTGCCAATCCAGAAGTCTATACCGTGCTCCGGGCGTAAAATTCAGTCTCCCGTCTGTGACGTGGCAGACAAAATTTCTGATAATGCCTCAACGCCAATTCGGAAATTCCAAACGTGCTCCGCACGTAAAAATACACCCCTCTGCGATGAGGCAGATGGTCCTTGCAAAGATCGAAAGGGAAAACAAGTAGCGGATTTCCCGACCTCTCAGCTTTTACGCCATCAAGAGAAGAATCTGCCCTCTCTTCATATTACGCGAAAGGCTGACGGCCGATTGAGGACTTCCTCAGTTTTACGCCAACCTGTGCAAAGTTCCAAATTACGCCAGGACAAGCCCTTCAGTGTAAAGAAGGCCCGGTTTGTGGATAGATATGCTCCTCATGGATCATGTGCTACTCACATGGCTGAACTGCTGTATTCTTATGGCTGGGAGAGAGTTATGATTCCCAATATCCGTGTTCTTACTGATGTAAAAAGGCAAAATAAGCCTTCTTCTTCTGCTCCTGTTAATCCCCCTGATTTGTATAATTTCTTGATCTAGAAACGCAAATACAAGGGATCTTCTGATATGTCTATTACACCCCCTCGGGAGCACAGTTGTAATAGTCATAAAGTTGTAGTTAATTATTGCTGTTCTAAGGCAAAACGGTCAGTTTTTGACCGATTTAACTACTCTTTGTCCTTACAGGAAGAAGAACCAACATTCTCATCGGTAAACATGGCATCGCACATTCCTAGAGGAAGGTCAAGTTCAAGATGTCATCCCTCTAGAACTCTGAGCCAAAGGAGATTCGACAGACTCCTTGAGAATATTGAAGCTGGTGTGTTTCGAAACACCCGTTCGAGGTTACGGCAACCGGCTTCATATTCTTCTGATTCCGACACTGGGGGTCGCCAGTTTTCCGAATCGAATGCTGAAAGTATAGACTCAATCTCTACAGAGATCTATACTAATCCTTCAATAGCATCCAGAGAAATGGGAGTCTATGCCATTGGAGATAAACACGACGAGGCTTCCCCATCAGGAAGCACTGAGCAACGCATCGCTGTATTGGAGACATCACTGAAAGAGATGCATTCCATGATGGAGAATATGCACCAGATAATGCTGACTCAACATACAGCCGCTATAGCTCCAACATTGGTTACTCCGACTCAAATACGTGTGGGGGTGGATCTACCACAGTCCAATGCAAACCAAGAGCCTGTCCTAAATCAAGAGTCAGCGACTCCTCAACTTCTTAGCTCGAAGAATGTATTGCCTTCTGCTGGAGTTACAATACAACCAATCTCTCACCACTCAGCGGTCCCTTTATCAGCTGAAGACCCGATGCAGGCAGTGCGGGAATTGAAAGCCCAATTTGATGCCTTGAAGCATAAGGATCAGCTCAAGAAGTTGGGAATCAACCAGCCATACCCAGCTATCTGGGATGAGATCCCTTTCCCACCTAAATACAAACCACAGGTTATGGTTTTGTTTGAGGGAAAGACGTCACCGAGCCAGTACATGAACTACTTTAGCATGATGATGGTGTTATTGCAAGGGAATGACGCCCTTCTCTCTCGAGTGTTTAAAGGTTGTCTGTCTGGAGTGGCCTATCAGTGGTACCGTAGTCTTGCAGACAACTGCATTACTTTCTTTGAAGATTTTAATACTCTGTTCTTTGCTCGATTCTACGAAGGAGGGATGGACATGTCTATGTCCTCGCTCATCGAAGTAAAGCAGAAGGAGAAAGAGAACGTTCGTACTTTTATCGAACATTTTCGTCAAGCCACCCTGCAGATGCCTCCCAGAGTTCTGGATTCAGCCTTGGTGGACATTTGTAGAAAGAATCTTCTTCCATTGATCTCGGTATTCACAGGACCATATCAGTTCCATGATTGGCCCTCGTTCATCATATCAGCGGTAGCCGCCGAAGACAACAGTCGGAAGGCGCATGATAATGGAATCATGATCTCCACCTCTGACAAAGAAAAATGGTCATCTTCCAATAGCGACCATCCTCGTGGTTCCAAAGGAAAGGAAGCTCTGGCGATTAACACGTCCAGGCAACCTACTCCAGCAACTACGCAGACAAAACCTGGGACTTCTAGACCCATAGAAGAATATTTTTTTGATGATGATGACATTCCAAGCATATTCGATTGTCTAGTCAAAAGCGGCAAGCTCACCCTCCCCGAGGTAAAGTGGCCTAATAAAGTCGGCAGTACAAATAACCCTAAGTACTGCATTTTCCATAGGTATATACATTATCCCACAAAGGCGTGCTATGTACTAAAGAGAAAAATCCAGGAGTTAATCGATGCCAAGGCCATCACTCTGTGTAATAGCGAGAAGACGGTCACCGCCAACATGATCTCCCTCCAATTCGGCAATCTGCCTCCTCAAGAAGTTCCGTATGGTGTTGTACCTATTTCCCAGACGATGATGAACATTGTTAATCTTCCTCCGGCCAGGGGTCAAAATTATGACCTGGTACCCCTAACTACCCAGCATGGTAAGATTATGTGGGTTCATCCTAATCTGGTGTCAGAGATTAAAGAAGAGACTCAAGCTGCTAAGGCTAAGTCTAAAAAGAACTCAAGGCATAAACCATGCCATATGGTTACAATATCTCCGATATCAGAAGAAGAGGCTTTGGCTATCGGAACCCATTCAGGGAAAGCCTACCTCAAGGACTATAAAGGAAATCAGGAAGATGCAACGGCAGACACTTCAGCTGCCAAACTTCCAGAGCCTGAACCTGTCATACCAGAGGCAGGTACTCCTAGACCAACTTCGACGGATAAGGGCAAACAAAAAAAGTGCGTTTTGATAAACCTTTGAAGAATATTCAAAACAAAGGTTTGGAAAAACCATATAACTTCGATATCCTGGCCCAATTGGCTAATACTCCAGCCAGACTGTCCATTTTTGAACTCCTAAGGCTATCCAAAGACACTCGTCAAGCCTTAAGTGAAGCGTTAATGCAGGCGGATGTATGCTTGACTCAGCTCAAGTCCTCCGATGTTGTGGCATGTCCTCAATGCCATAGCATGATGGAAGTGGTCCCTAACATCACTTTCACTCAAGAAGACATGTTGTTGAAACATAACAGACATGACAGACCCCTCTATTACACCGGATACGTCGGTTCCATGGAGGTAGACCGGATTCACATAGATTTAGGATCGTCGATCAGCATTATTCCTCATAGTCTGCTCAGACCTCTAAGGATTCCTACCAGCGAACTGGCTTATACTACCACAATAATGCGGGCTTTAATGCCAGGAAAAGTAAGCCGTTGGGGAAGATTTGGCTGAGGATCCAGATAGGAGACCTTAGATCAGTGGCTACATGCTACGTCATCGACTCGGAGGTGTCCTACAACATTCTACTGGGCAGACCATGGATCCACGATCACAACATTGTTTCTTCGACTCTACATTAATGCTTCAAATATGTAGATGCCCAAGGAACAGTAAAAATGGAGTTTGCTGACCTTAACCCGTTCAAGGGAGTAGAGTCATGCTATTCCGATGCCATATTGTATACCCAAGACTACATGAAAGAGGTGTCAGGTAAGACGAAGGAGGAATCCTACCGGGAGCCAGGAGAACCGTCTGCTGAGCAACCTCTGTCAATCCAGGTGAAAGGACGGACTACCCGTCCGAAAGTCATGGAACCCATGGCTATCCACCTGAACAAAACCAAATCAGAAGGACGAAGTGATCCCCTAGTGATCACTCTGAACCAGAAGCCTCCACCTTTGGTCATCAACCTCAGGCGCGACAAGCAGCCGACTGATGTAAATACAACTGGGAACGTGGTTTCTGACGATAATAAAGATTCTCTTTTTCAGTATACTGACACTCAATTTCCAAATCAGGAATCTTCCCCCCATAACGAGATAGCGCCTATAGCACAAAAATTCTTGGAAGCTATAGACCCCTATCATCCGTATGTGTGGGAAGTTACGTCAATATCTAATGTCATCACGACATATGGGCCACATGAAAATTCTATCTTTATTATCCCTCCTACTCGCATCAATCAGCATCCAATAGTCTTCGATCACATGCGCAACAGACCGATTATACAAGAAGATTCTCACGAATCTGATGCTGGAAAAATACAGGTTCACAGATATAGCCCCCAAGCTTTGAAGATTATGCAAAGTATGGGTTATGATCTGAAGTCAGAACCAGGCCTCAACTATGGGAAAGGCAAGCGAATGCCATTGCGGTGATCCCTACCGTCAACGAACTCCCTTCGGGTTAGGGTATACCACGTCTCTTACAACTTCTGAGTCAAGTGAGGATACCTTTTCCTCTTCTCAGGATGGTTCATCGTCCTCCAACTTATATGAGGATCTGGAACGAGCATTATCAGTAAATACGGTATTGACAAATTCTCTCGAAATAGAGGAACAAGAATCTGAACCATTTGAAAATGACTCTTGGGTGCAAAAAATGGATACCCAATGGGAACTCCGGTTCGAACAGAGAGAACCGCCCACTGAAGATAAAGTTATCCAAGTCGATGTTGGGGATAAAATTTCACCAAAGCCGATATTTATCAGTAACTATCTTTCCTCTGCAGAACGGGGAGAGATGATCCAGCTGATAAAAGAATATATTGATGTCTTTGCTTGAAATTATGAGGATATGCCAGGTCTTGATCCTAAAGTGGCTACCCACAAGCTCAACATATTATCCAATTCGAAGCCGGTGAAGCAACACCAACGTCGGTTCCGTCCGGATATGATGGATGCCATTGAAGCTGAAATCAAGAAATTGGTAGCCTACGGGTTCATCCGGGAAGAACAACATCCTTACTGGGTCGCCAATATTGTCCCAGTTATAAAGAAAAGCAAAAAAGTGCGTATTTGTATCAATTTTCGAGATCTGAATGCGACATGCCCTAAAGATAAGTTCTCTCTTCCCATTACCGACGTCATGATCGACAATACATGCGATTTTGAACATATGTCTTTCATGGACGGATTTTTAGTTTATAATCAGATCAAGATGTATCCTGAAGATGAAAAGCATACTGTCTTCCGTACACCTCTGGGGGTATATTGCTACACAGTCATGCCCTTCGGACAGAAGAATGTTGGGACTACACATCAGCAACCTATGAGTAATATATTCCATGAGCACTTATGAAAAACAGTAGAATGTTACGTAGACGATATTGCTGTCAAAAGCCGCCTCAAGGATAATCACATCCAAGACTTAAAGACAGTGTTCGAGTTAATGCGCCAACATCAACTCAAAATGAACCCTACGAAGTCCTTTCTCGGAGTATCCAGCGGCAAATTCCTGGGATTTATCATTACCGCTAAAGGCATTCAAGTCGACCCTGATAAAGTAAAAGCTATCCTGGAGATGCGACCGCCCCATAATCTGAGAGAACTCAGGGGATTTCAAGGTCGTCTAGCTTATATCAGGAGATTCATATCCAACCTCTCTGGAAGATGTTAGCCTTTTTCTCGCCTAATGAAGAAAGGTGTGTCTTTTGTATGGGATAAAGCCTGTCAGCAAGCGTTTGACGATATCAAATGCTACCTTACTAATCCTCCAGTTCTGGTGCCTCCCGTCATAGGAAGACCATTTTTGCTGTATGTTTGAGTAATGGATCATTCTTTGGGAGCTCTCCTCGCACAAAAGAACAATGAAGGTCATGAACAGGCTATCTACTATTTAAGCAGGATGATGATCGGAGCTGAACACCGGTACAATCCAGTAGAAAAAGAATGCTTGGCCCTGATGTTCGCCATTCAGAAGATGCGACATTACTGTAGAAGCATGAAAAATATGCTAGATAGCTCTACGCAGCATGTTGATATAGGGCAGCGTAAACAGAGGACCTCAGAGCCATCAAACGTGCAACAGAGCTTTTCTGCCGAGCACAGTGTAAAAACATAGGCTCAAGGACCATCCGTGTAATACAGTATGTCCAGTCTACTTCAGTGTAAACAGGGTGCTTCATCGCCTTTATGGCGTAAAACTCATCCGCTTTCAATGCAGCATTAAAGCGTACGAGGGACGCTTCATGTTCTTCGAAATGAACTTGTTAGATCATGCAATGAACCTGACGTCTGGACTCCTGACAAAGAGTACTGCATGACTACCCAGGCGACGGCTATAATAATGGCGCGGCACTGCAACCCAGGCTGTCATTTACCACCATTTCCCTTGCGTAAACTGCTTCTACGCATACAAGGGAATACGCTGCCTAGTTTTACACAGGCAGATGTGAGCTGTTTACGCTCCGCAGAAGACAAACAGCCTACCACGTCAAAAGCTGCACTTCGTACAGGGCTCGAGACACATCTCTGCAGTTAATGCGCAGAGCGATGACAGTTTCTTGAGGCACGTCTCTGCATTTAAAATACCGAATACTGACAGATGCCCGAGGCAAGTCTCTGTATTTGATGCACAGAAGGGTGGCAGACCTTCAAAATATGCCTCTGTATTTAATGTACAGGATGATGGCGGATCTCCGTATTAAATGCAGGAGATTTGATTAAATGCCACCGAACCGCCGTTTAGTGACATCCCCTTTGCGTAGACCACTCTTACGCATACAAGGGAATACGCTGCCTAGTTTTACACAGGCAGACGTGAGCTCCTTACGCTCCGCAGAAGACAAACGGACTGCCACGTCAGCAGTTACTCTTTGTACAGGATTCGAGACGCGTATCTGCATTTAATGTGCAGAATGATGGCAAATCTTAAAGACAAGCATCTACATTTAATGCACAGGATGGGTACAGATCTTTGTATTTAATACAAGAGATTTGATTATATCTCCAAAGCCGTAATTCCGGCTAAAACGTCTACATCGTCTCGGCTTCTACGCCCACTCGGCTTCTACGCCTACTCAGCCTCTATAACCACTCGGCTTCTATGCCTACTCGGCTTCCACGCCTACTCGGCTTCTACGCCTACTCGGCTTCCACGCCTACTCGGCTTCTATGCCTGCTCGGCTTCTACACCTATTCGGCTTCTATGTCGGTTTGATAACTATTTTGGCTTCTACGCCATGGTGACAGCTATTGGCTTCTACGCCAACCTCTTCTACGCGAGGGAAAACTACCTACGTGGCTTCTACGCCATAATCTTCGCAGCAGTTATACATGTTGTCCCTTAGTTGAAAACGTGTTACATGCTCATTCAAAAGGTCATCTATACGCAGGTATTGGTTATTTTAACCATCGTGTAAAATGGTGCTATACTTTCTACTACTCGGTTTTTACACCGACTGAGTGGTCACTATCACTAAAACTCTATAAATAAAGACCTCTATCAACAAAGATCAAAGGTTGGGAAAAATAGAGTAACCAAGGAGAGAAAAATAGAGTAAAAAGGTCGAACTTCAAAAGAGATCAAACCAAAGGTCAAAAAATTGGAGATTGAAGAGAGGTCGCAGAATCTTTGGGAGAGAAGAATCCGAAGCTCAGGCAAAGAGTAGTGATCGACGACTTTGGCATCGTGCATCCATCCTCTTTCGTAACCTTCGAAGCTGTTCTCTATCTTCTACGGCACTTCTTCATCATCGTGTGGTCCAAGGGCTAAAGTGATCGACTGCAGATCAGACACCCATAGCAATATTTATCCAGATTAAATAAATTCTACTCGACATCCTCGTATAGGATTAAATTATACAATCTTGTTTGTAAACATAAAATAAGGGCGAGTTTTCGTATAAGACCTCGTTTTCCACATATTATCTTTTTCGTTTATTTTATCAGACAACAAGATGGCGACTCTGCTGGGGACATCTTTCTCTTCTGATGAGGAAGCAATTGCTCAATATGACACGGTATCTGTGGGATTCGTGAGAAAGACACTGGTCGTCCAGTTCGACCAGTCTGCCTACGAAGACATGCTTCAAACAGGGGGTAGCTCTCACTCCCTCTCTGTCCAAAACAACAGGAAGCTGCGTAAGGTCTGGATGCCCAAGACATCCTCTACCATTCCTGTGGACTCTCCGATCTCTCCGATCTCTCCGACTAATGAGGTTGTAGCATTGCTCCCTCCGCGCCTTGTGCATAAAATTCAGGCGCCTATCTCTGACAGGACCGACAAAACTTCTGGCAATGTCTCAGCGCTAACCCAGAAGTATACGCCGCGCCTTATGCATAAACATCAGTTGCCTGTCTCTGACAGGGCCGACAAAACTTCTGGCAATGCCTCAGCGCTAACCCAGAAGTATAATTCGCGCTCTGCACGTAGAATTCATTCTCCTGTCCCTGGCAGAATAGACGAAACTTTGGACAATGCCTCAGCGCTAGTCCAGAAGCCTACTCCGCGCTCTGCGCATAAAATTTAGTCTCCCGCCCCTGGCGGAATGGACAAAATTTCTAATAATGTCTCAACGCCAAATCAGGAATCCCAAACGCGCTCCGCGCATAAAAATACATCTGCCTTCCGCAAAAAAGCAGATGATTCCTACAATCTACGCAAGGTAAAGCAAGCGGCAGACTACTCAACTTCTCGGCCTTTACGCCAGCAAGGGAACAATCTGCCCGCCCTCCGAATTACGCGAGAAGCTGATGGCCGACTGAGGACATCCTCAGCTTTACGCCAACCAGAGCAGAGCTCCAAATTACGCCAGGAGAAGCCCCTCAGTGTAAAAAAGACTCAATTTACGGGAAGACACCCTCCTCAGGGATTATCCGCCACCCAGATGGCCAACCTGTTGTATACGGGTGGCACAGGAAAAACTATAGTTCCCAACATCCGCATGCCCGCCGATGTGACCAGAAGGAGCAAGCCATCATCTTATTCTTCTGCAACTCCTCCTGACCTGTGCAAGTATGTAATCCAGAAATGCAAGGAGAGGGGATCTTCCAGCATGTCTATTATGCCTCCTAGTGAGCACTGTTGTAATAGTCATACGATTGTAATTAATTATTGCTGTTCTGAAGCAAAATGATAGATTTTCGATCGGTTGAGCTACTATCCATCTTTCCAAGAAGAAGAGCCCACGCATGCATCTGTGAACATGGCTTTACATATACCTGGAGGAGGGTCGGGCTCAAGACGTTAGCCCTCTAGAACCCCGAGCCGAAGAAGATTCAACATGCTTCTTAGGAACACCGAAGCTGGGGTATTCCAAAATACTCGTTCGAGGTCGCGACAACTGGCTTCGTACTCTTCTGATTCTGATACTTGGGGTCGCTAGTCTCCCGAATCAGATGCCGAAAGTATAGAGTCAACTTCTACAGAGACCTATACTAATCTTTCAATGACACCCAAGGAGATAGGAGTTTATGCCATTGGAGATGAGCGCGAAGAAGCTTCTCCGTCCGGGAGCGCTGAGCAATGCTTCACTACACTGGAGACGTCTCTGAAGGAGATGCAATCCATGATGGAGAACATGCACCAGATGATGCTAACTCAATACGCAGCTGCGATAGCTCAAGCATCGGTCCCTCCAACTCAGATACGTGTGGGGGTGGACTTACCACCGCCCAACACGATCCAAGAGCCTGCTCTAGATCAGGAGTCAACAGTTCCTCTGCCTCCTCACTCGAAGAATGTACTACCTCCCGTCGGAGTCGTGATAAAATCGATTCCTCATTACTCCGTGGTCCCGCTACCGGCTGAAGATCCGATGCAGGCAGTACGGGAGTTGAAAGCCCAATTTTATGCCCTGAATACAAAGATCAGCTCAAGAAATTAGGAATCAACCATCCTTACCCAGCTATCTGGGAAAAGGTCCCTTTCCCTCCTAGATACAAACCACAGACTATGGCTTTGTTCGAGGGAAAAACATTACCGAGTCAGTACATGAACTACTTCAGCATGATGACGGTGTTGTTGCAAGAAACGATGCCCTCCTCACTCGGGTGTTCAAGGGCTATCTCTCAGGAGTAGCTTACCAGTGGTACCGCAGCCTGGAAGACAACTTCATTACATCCTTCGAATACTTCAAGGCTTTATTCTTCATACGATTCTATGAGGGAAGGATGGACATGTCTATGTCCTCTCTCATCGAAGTCAAGCAGAAGGAAAAAGAGAATGTTCGTACTTTCATCGAACGTTTTAATCAAGCCACTCTGCAAATGCCTCCAGGAGTCCCAGACTCGGCATTGGTGGACATCTGCAAGAATATCCTCCTCCCCGTGATCTCGGTGTTTACAGGACCATATCAGTTCCATGATTGGCCCTCGTTCATCATCTCAGCAGTAGCCGCGGAGGACAATAGTCAAAAGGCGTGCGATAATGGCATCATGATCTCGGCCTCTGATAAAGGCAAGAGGTCATCCTCCAACATCGACCACCCTTGTGGTACCAATGGTAAAGAAGCTCTGGCGATCAACACGTCCAGGCAAAAGATGGTGGCTACCACGCAGACGAAACCTGGGACTTCCAGGCCCCTTGAAGTGTACTCTTTCAACGACGACGATATTCCGAGCATATTCGAATGTCTCGTCAAAAGCGGCAAGATTACCCTTCTTGAGGTGAGACGGCCCAATGAGGCCGACAGTACCAACAATCCCAAGTATTGCATCTTCCGTAGGTACATACACCACCCCACGAAGGCGTGTTATATATTGAAAAGGAAGATCCAGGAGCTGATCGATGCTAAGGCCATCACTCTGCGCAACAGTGAGAAGATGGTCTCGGCCAACATGATCTCTCTATAATTTGGCAGTCTGCCTCCCCAAGAAATCTCGGACGGTGTTACACCTATCTTCCGTACAACGATGAACATCGTTAATCTCCCTCCGGCTAGGGGTCAAAATCATGACCTGCTACCCCTAACTACCCAGCAAGGCGAGATTATATGGGTTCATCCAGATCTGGTGCCAGAGATCGAGAAAGAGACTCAAGCTGCTAAAGCTAAGTCCAAAAAAAACTCAAAGCACAAACCGTGTCACATGATTACGGTACACTCGACATCAGAAGACGAGGTCTTGGCTACTGAAACCCACTCAGGGAAAGCCTACCTCCAGGATTATGGAGCCAGCCAGGAAGACACATCGATAGACGTTTCAGCTGCCAAGCCTTCGGAACCGGAATCCGCCGTACCAGAGGCCGGTCCTTCGAGACCAACTTCGGCGGACAAAGGGAAGCAAAAAGAAGTGCGCTTCGATAAACCTGTGAAAAACATTCAAAACAAAGGTTTAGAGAAGCCATACAACTTCGACATCCTGGCCCAACTGGCTAATACACCAGCCAGGTTGTCTATCTTCGAGCTACTCAGGCTCTCTCAGGATATTCGTCAAGCCCTGAGTGAAGCACTGATTCAGGCGGATGCATACTTGACCCAACTCAAGTCCCCTAACGAAGAACCCGTGGCGTGTCCTCAATGCCACAGTGTGATGGAGGTGGTCCCAAACATCACTTTCACTCAAGATGACATGCTGTTAAAACATAACAGGCATGACAGACCCCTCTATTACATCGGGTACGTCGGTTCCATGGAGGTCGACCGGATTCACATAGATCCGGAATCATCAATCAGCATCATTCCTCATAGTCTGCTCAGATCGCTGAGGATTCCTACCAGCGAGTTGGCTTACACCACCACTACGATCGTGGGTTTTAACGCCGGAAGAAGTAAGCCGTTGGGGAAAATCTGCCTGAGGATCCAGATTGGCAATCTCAGATCGGTGGCTACATGTTACATCATTGATTCAATGGTGTCTTACAACATCCTACTGGATAGAACCTGGATCTACGACCATAACATCGTTTCTTCGACTCTACATCAATACTTTAAATATGTAGACGCCCGAGGAACAGTACAAACGGAGGTTGCTGACCTGAACCCGTTCAAAGGAGTAGAATCATACTACTCTGATGCCGTGTTGTACTCTCAAGACTGCACGAAAAAGGTGTCACCCGAAGCAGAGAAGGAATCCCACCGGGAGCCTGAAGAACCCTCTGCCAAGCAACCTCTGTCAATCAAGGTGAAAGGATGGACTACTTGTACAAAAGCCATAGAGCCTATGGCTATCCACCTGAACAAAACTAGGTCAGGGAAAGGGGGTGATCCTCTAGTGATCACTTTGAACCAGAAGCCTCCACCCTTGGTCATTAGTCTCCGACGCAACTAGCAGCCGACTGATGTAAATACAACCGAGAACAGAGTTTCAGATGATAATAAACATCCTCTTTTCCAGTATATTGACGCCCACATTCTGAATCAGGAATCTTCTTCCCATGACGATATAGAGCCTATAGCACAAAAATTCTTGGCAACTATAGATTCCTATCATCCGTACGTGTGGAAAGTAGCGTCATCATCCAATGTCGTCATGACATATGGATCGCATGAGGATTCCATCTTCATTGTTCCATCTGTCCACAACGGTCAGCATTTAATAGTCTTTGGCCGCATGCGCAACGAACGGACTATACAAGAAGATTCCTTCGATGACGATGTTGGTGAAATGCAAGTTCACAGGTACAACCTGCAAGCCTTGAAGATCATGCAAAGTATGGGTTACGACTTAAAGTTGGAACCAGGTCTCAACTACGGGAAAGACAGAAGAATACAGCTGCTCGGCGATCCCCACTATCAACAAACTCATTTCGGGTTAGGGTATGCCGCCTCCCTTGCAACTTCTGAGTCAAACGAGGATATCTATTCCTCTTTTCAAGATGGCTCGTCGCCCTCCGACTCATCTCATGCTCTCGAGCAAACACTATCAGTAAATATGGTAGTGACAGATTCCTTCGAATCAGACAAACAAGAATCCAAACTGTTTGAGAAAGACGCTTGGGCTCAGCAAATGGATACACAATGGGAGTTTCGCTTCTAGCAGAGAGAGCCTCCCACTGAAGATAAAGTTATCCAGATTGACGTTGGGGATGAACTTTCGCTAAAGCCAATATTTATCAGTAATAATCTTTCCAAAGCAGAAAGAGAAGAAGTTATCCAGCTGATAAAAGAATATATCGACGTCTTTGCGTAGAATTATGAGAACATGCCAGGCCTTGATCCAAAGGTGGCTACTCATAAGCTCAATATATTGCCCGATTCAAAGCCTGTGAAGCAGCACCAATGCCGATTCTTTCCAAATATGATGGACGCCATTGAAGCTGAAATCAAGAAGTTGATAGCCTGCGACTTTATCAGGGAAGAACAATATCCCAACTGGGTCACCAATATTGTCCCGGTCATGAAGAAAAATAGGAAAGTACGAGTCTGCATCAATTACAGAGATCTGAACGCAGCCTGCCCCAAGGATGAGTTTTCTTTTCCCATCACAGACGTCATGATTGACAATATATGCTGTTTTGAACGTATATCTTTCATGGACGGATTTTCAGGATACAATCAAATCAAGATGCATCCTGGAGACGAGAAGCATACTACCTTCCGGACACCACTGGGGTATATTGCTATACGGTCATGCCCTTCGGATTGAAGAATGCTGGGGCTGCGTACCAACGGGCTATGGGTAACATATTCCATGAGCATTTACGCAAGACAGTGGAGTATTACTTGGACGATATAGCTGTCAAATGCCGCTTCAAGGATAATCACATCCGAAACCTGAAGATAGTATTTGAATTGATGTGCCAACATCAACTCAAAATGAATCCTACAAAGTCCTTTCTAGGGGTATCTAGTGGCAAATTTCTGGGATTTGTCATTACCGCCAATAGCATTCAAGTGGACCCTGATAAAGTCAAGGCCATCTTAGAAATGCGACCGCCCCACAATCTAAGGGAACTCAGGGGATTTTAAGGCCGTTTGGCTTATATCCGGAGATTCATATCCAACCTCTTTGGGCGATGTCAGCCCTTTTCTCATCTCATGAAGAAAGCTGTATCCTTCGTATGGGATGAAGCCTGTCAGCAAGCATTCGATGATATCAAGCGCTACCTCACTAGTCCGCCAGTTCTGGTGCCTCCTGTCATAGGAAGACTATTCGTGCTGTATGTTCGAGTGATGGATCATTCTCTGGGAGTCTTCTCGCACAAAAGAACTAGATGGGTCATGAGCAAGCTATCTACTACCTCAGCAGGATGATGGTCGGAGCCGAGCACCGGTACAATCCAGTAGAGAAAGAATATTTGGCCCTGATATTCGCTATTCAAAAAATACGATACTATGTCACAGGCCAAACCATTCACATCATCTCCAGGATCAATCCTCTACGGGTACTGATGAACAAGCCAAGTGTTCTTAATTTCCAACTCGCGACTTGGGCGATATTATTAATACCATATGACATGGTGTACGTCCCTCAGAAGTCCATCAAAGGCCAAGCATTGGCTGACTTTCTAGCTGCTCGTCTGATCCCAAAGGCCTCCAAACTGTACGAGAACATTCCCGACGAAGTTACAGAAGGTAATTCCATAATGGAAAGTGATGCATGGCAACTGTTCTTCGATGGCGCCTCCAGTACTGGTCCCAGGGGAAACATGGTTTCGGGAGTAGGAATTGTCCTGGTTACTCCTGATAAGCTCGTCATCTACCGAGCATATTTTCTTAGCGAGCCCTGTTCCAACAATGTGGCAGAGTACAACGCTCTACTAATCGGCCTCTAAGTCGCTAAAGAATTGGGCGTCGAATCTCTGGAAGCTTTCGGTGATTCTCTGCTGATCGTCAATCAAGTCAGAGAAATATATGAAGTCCGGAATCCAGACCTCATCCCCTATCACCGAGCAACAGTTAAGATAGCCATGACATTCAAAGGATTCTTCCTGGAGCATGTACCTCGATCTCAGAATCTAGAAGCTGATGCCCTAGCCAGTCTAGCTGCAGATTTAGCTACCCCTATTAGAAGGCAGAATTCGGTAATCCTTCTTAACAGAGATTTATTCTGTGTGAAAAATAACTTTCATATAGAACACAGCTACGCGGTTGACACAGATCCTCCCAGGAGAGACTGGAGAAGTCCCTTTATAGATTTTATAGTATACAGAATCTTGCCAGAAGACCCCAAAGAAGCAGTATTCGTCAAAAGACGATCATTGCGCTTCTATTTTGACGCATCTTCACAGTGTCTATATCGCCGATCTTATGATGGACTATTATTATGATGTCTCTCTGGTGATGAAGCACAGTGGATTATCGGTGAAGCCCACGACAGCATATGCGGAGCGCATCAACCCGGTCCTAAGCTACAGGATCGCGTCAGGAGAATAGGTTATTACTGGCCCACTATGATCACAGATACAATAAAGTATGCAAGACAATGCAGAGCCTGTCAGGTCCATGCAGACTTTATCCATCAATCGTCTGAACATCTACATCCTACGGTTGTATCTTGGCCTTTGAAGCATGGGGTATGGATATTATTGGTCCTATTCATCTATCTTCTTCCAGAGGTCACCGGTTCATACTGGCCATCAAGGATTACTTCTCCAAATGGGCAGAGGCGATCCCTCTTGCTGAGATAAAGACATCTAATGTCATCAGCTTCATCAAGCATCATGTCATTTATCGCTTTGGGATTCCCCAAGGATTATCCAGGACAATGTGCCTCAATTCATCAGCCAAGTGTTTCATCGATTTTGCAGTAAAAATTGGATACAAAATGTCGCCTCTATGGCATATAATCCTGCTACTAATGGTTTGGCGAAAGCTTTCAACAAAACCATTATCAAGCTCTTGAAGAAGTTCGTCTCTTCGAATAAAAGGGATTGGAATGAGAAGCTGGGAGGATGTTTCTGGGCATACCGTACAATAGTACGAGCACCGACAGGTTGCACCCCATTCTCATTGGTCTACGAGAGCGAAGCAGTTCTCCCCATCGAGATTCAAATTCCGTCACTCAGGATAGCCGTGACTAATGAGTTGACTCAGGAAAAGAATGACCTGTTAAGGCTTCAAGAGCTAGAAGGATTAGACGAGAAACGCCTCCAAGCTCAACAGCGTATCGCGCTCTACCAAGCACGCATTTCCAGAGCTTTTAATCAAAAAGTAAAGGAAAGAGTGTTCAAAGTCGGTGAGCTAGTTTTAGCTGTAAAAAGGCCGATGATTCTTATTCATAGGAGTAAGGGCAAATTTCAGCCCAAATGGGAAGGCCCTTATGTGATCGTGACAACATTCTCAAATGGCGCTTAGAGGTTAGCCTGGCCTAATGGAGACCTGCTAATGGCTCCTATCAATGGCAAATTCCTGAAAAGGTACTATGCTTAACCTCCTCTGCTCGAGTGGAATATGGCAAAAACCTTATTCTGAAAAAGCTACTTCCAAAATGAAACTAGTTGGATCGTATCCTATCATGTTCATATTACCTTTAAATAGATATGTTTAACTAATTTGGAACTTCAAGACCTATCACGTCCATACTACCTCTGATAGTGTTTTGTGTACAAACTTTAGTCCAAGCATATTCTATCATGTCCATATAACCTCTGAATAGATATGTCCTATCAAAGCATATTCTATCATGTCCATATAACCTCTGAATATATATACCCTACTAAAGCTTACCGAGAGTATATCACGTCCATATTACCTCTGATATCACTTTCACACAAACCTGTCATTTACATTCCGAAATGATGGGTCCACAAAGTCAGATGAAAGCCCCTTTATTATTCCCAAAAAAAGAGCAAAAGTACATTGAAAAGCAAAAGTACATCATTTAGTGGGAGCGGTCAGGTCGCGAAGCTGCTGCACCAGTACGGCCATCCTCTCATCCCGGGAGTTCAAGACGTCGGTACGAGCACGATCCAACCTTGCTGCATCATTGTTTAAACCAACTAACTCAGACCGAGCCTGCACAAAATTAGCATAGATAACACCTACATGTGTCAGGTTCTGCTGAACAGTCGCCCGTCGCTCTTTCAGCACATCTCGGACTGCCGACAAAGAGAGAGCCTTCGCCTCTGCTCGAGCGAGCTTATCTTTCAATATACGGACCCTAACTGCCTCTTCCTCATACTCGGCTCCGCACCGGGTCAACTCGGGGACGATATATCCCAATTGGACATGCTCATCATCCATCTCCTGCTGCTGATCCACGATGGACTTATTCAGAGGCTCCATATGTTCAACAAACTGCGCAGTCAGGGAGCCGTACCGAGCTTGAATGAGACCGTCAATGTTGCCTCGAGCTAGCTGCAAGTATTCGTTAATGGGTTACTCCAAACCATTAACTATCTCCTCTAGTACGTCAGCTACCCCAGCGTCGTTGAATTCTCGGATCGGCATTATCGCGACCCGGGAGGACCTCTTCAGCAATGCAAAGCTTAGATTCTTTGCCAACACCATTGATATTAACATTTTCAAAGTGGTGTAGAAGATGCCGGTGTACTGCTCGGTCAGCGCAGCTAGATCCGAATGGACACCGGGGGTGGCCTCGAGACTAGCGAGTCCCCTCCGAAAACAACCGTAGGCGATGTTGCCACGGCCGTCGCCTCAACAGGTGGTGTGACGAAAGAAGATGCGCCAATGCCGGACGAAGATACCAGCGTACTCGAAGGAGGCATTATCGCAATAACAGGCTCGTCCTCCTCTTGAGATATCAGAATCTCTTCGACAGGAGAGCCGGCACCCAAAAATGTTTTCTCTTCAAAATCAGCCACCTCTGTGTCGCTGCCAGGACCGGACACAGAGCCGAAGGGCGCATATACATTGCCCTCCCCGAAGAGGTGTTCTTCTGAAAAGAGGACAAAGGGAAGTTAATATCAACATAATGTTAATTTTCCTAAAGAAGAGGCATGAAAACGATATTTACCCATGGCCGACGGCATATATGTCGTATCTGCAGCCTGTACAGCTAAATCATTTCTTAATGATGCTAGGCAAGCTTTCATACCTGGAGAAGGGGGTCTGCTAACTGACGCTGGCAAATAGTCTTCCAGGTCCTCGTCAAATTCTATCCGAGGCTCATCGGCTGGAATCTCGCTTAGTGTGCTCACAGGCACGGCAGGGGTCCCTCCCGATGCCGATCCAGCTAAAGGTATACGAAATCTTACTATACTCAGCCCCCGAGGCGACCTTGTTCCACTACCTGAAGTAGTAGCAGCGACGGCGGCCTCCAGTAGAGATTCTCCGGCACCACTGGCTGGAACGTTAGAGGGTCCCTCTCTAAAAGGCGAGGAACCTCCAATCAAAGAATCATCCCCAACACGGGGAGGTGCAGGCTCACTTCCCGGAGCCTCAATACCAGGAATTCGGAGAGGAAGATTAACCATCTTCTTCTTTCTCTTGGGAGGGGAAGTCTCCTTCGGAGCAGGAGCCCTTCGCTTCCCAGAGATTACCAAAGGCCCTGCAGGCAGAGGTACTTCACCCCTCGATACCGCCAATAGAGGCTCATCCGGATTGATGGACTCCTCACCCTCGTCGAAAGAAACCAAGGGGACTTTTACTCTTCCCCCAGACTTGGAAGAGGGTACCCTAAAACTTCCATGCATAGCAAAATCGTGATGGAAGGTGTTCGTTGCCACATAGAACTGGGCATACGAGTACAGGATGCGCAGCTCCGTGGAGAGTGTAATGACCAGCATAGTAAAAATTGCTCCAGTGCAACCCATGAGGAAGTATTGCCAGCCTCTCACTCCATCAATGAGTCCACCCCTGGACCGAAAGCTGGTGACGGCGTTGCCAATGTGCAATTGATCATACCCGAACTGCCTGGCAAACCGACTAGGCAGGTAGGGCTCCAAGAAGCAATAATCTTCACTTCTGTATAGTAAATGGGAAGGTCTAATGCAGACCAACGAATTAAAAGCTTCAAGGGAGAGATTGGTCTTCTCTCTACCTAAATCCTCAAGCCTAATCCCCGATTGATTACGATGTACAGAGGGGACATTGCAGAAGAGCTTCCAGCTGTGACTGAAGCCCAGCACCCGCCGACAGTCTATAACTGTGTTCACATTCCAGGAAGACTTCTGGTAGTTCAATAAGAAGCTAGCGCCCGAACTACTGCCGGAGTCGGGAGACATAACTCTGGGGTTATGGAGAATTAACCACCCCATCAAGTACAAGTATGGTAACTCTACCCTGGGAAAGCTATCGCACCGAGTTTCATCGGCAAGCAGCCGGTCAGTCATGGCCCTTAGGCCAGCTTGTATACGGCATACCATGGCAGGGAGCAAGTCCAGTCTTGCCCCAAACACCAGATGCACTCCAGGCCATAGCGTGTTGCGGTGAATGCGGTCCGCAGATGCGATGCCGGGTGCCACCAGTCGGTGCAACCATATGGAGAGGAAGCCAGCCAGTTGACCTTCCCTGGACAGAGGCCTGCGGCAGCGCCTCAAATAACTATAGGCCTTAGTGCCTATAGGATACGTCCCTATCCCTTCATCGAGGATCAAGTCCGGAGCCCCAGCGTCTACCATGAGATCGTCGACTACCTGAGCATTAAGCACGCCTAGAGGATTCACAGGCTGATCCTTTCCCTCCAATACCTTCTCCGGCTTAGCAGTCCTTGACCGGTGAAAGAAGAGGTAGGACGTCTATTTGTTGATGTGAGCCAAATCTGAGGGCTCACCATAAAAAGTGGTGTAAGCGAGGTAGTGGCACATCAGCTCCTGGTATACTTCCACTACCCGAAGGTCTGAATCCTCCAACTCCCGGTTCGTAGGAACATACTCCTCATACGGAGTATCCCCCATCGACAGTCTCTAGATCTCTGCCATCTCATAGAGGGCCAATCCCAACTCCCCCAGTGGAGTGGCGAAAGTCCCGGTGAGCGAAATATATCGCTCCATCAGTGCCAAAAATAGGTTGGGGTTAGGAGGTAACAAAACACTGGTGGCACTCACAGCTGCAAACAGACCAATACTCTCCAACTCGATCTGAAAATGCTTCAGGGCCCAATCAGCTAAGCGAGCCCATCGAAGATTTGTAGGGTGATCCACCCGCCGTACCGAGGGTTCACCTTGGGGTATACTCCCCCGTGCCCCATAAAATCATTGCAGAAAGTCGATAATTGCACCGGCTGGATCACTAAATTGTCTTCACTCGGGATACTGCCCGGGTACAGTCCCCTGAACATCGTTACAGAGCCGAAAGGACGGCTGACAAATGACCCCTGGTCAGCTCCTTTCAGATGAAAGATCTTTCCCGGCCTGCCGTGAAGATCGGGAGTCAGAGTCCACGACATCCTCCTGGTATGTGTAGCATAAAAGAAAGCCGAGATGGGATAGTCTCTCGACATCTTGGGCGGATACAAAACCAAACTCCCAGCAGGGAAAACCCAGAGTTCTCTCTTGGGCTTCGTCTGGGACTGCTTGTCAATCATGTCCCCGAAGAGGAAAGCCGGCTTTAGGTACTGGTCCCCGTCTATGTATGTCAGGGGCTCTCCGTTAATAAAGTTTAGCAGCGTTCGCTCGCCCTGAGCCGATATCAAAAATTCCCTTCCTTCGGGATACTGGGGCCCGAAGATAGGAAATGTCACGTGCGATAGATCCTCCAGATAGTTGGAGTGCAGCATCCCGGCGACAGAACCCATCACATCGGCTAGCGGAGATGCATGCAAGTTAACTGCAAGAGTGCAAGAAAAATACATCAGTTCCTATAACTAGACATTACAGGCCTTGCAGCATACGCCAAAAATCAACAGTCTGTGCTTTACGCCAAGACTGTAAAATTTGAGCTTTTACTTCGGAATCTATTTCCTAAACATTAAATTTAAGATTGGCAGTATACCGTCTGTGCTTTACGCCAGACTGATTAAATTGAGTTATTACGCCAGAATTTTCATCCAAAAGCGTAAACACTCAAATTTTATACGCTAACTTTTGAACAGTCAAAGCTTTTACACCATACTGCAAAAATATGGAGTTTTTGTGCTGACACATTAGAAATGTGGGCGTAAAAGATGAAACGTCTCTGTGCATCATCTTCCTCAAAGAGGCTATCAGCATATAAGACAACCTAGCGTGGTCACGTACAATGTGTGCGAAGGATTTTCAGTCATTCTTTTTTTGTCCCAAAAGCTCTACCTTTAAGGCCGGGTGCACTGCTCGTCGGCGGGAGGCTTCACTCCGGATGAAGTTCGCCTTGCCCGACCAAAGACGCTCTCGCTTGAGCGGAGGAACGAGAAGAAGGATCAACCTTCTTTCCCTTGGAGGAGGAGGATTGTTTTGAGGCCATTACTGGACTTTGAAGACTCGGAGAAGAAACGAAGAAGAACTCGAATAGTCGAAGGTTTTCTTTCGCAGAAGACGGATAAAAAGTTTTTCTCTCAGAAACTTAGGGTATATATAGAGTTCGGATTGACTCCTCGAATCCTGAACCAAATCTCCTCATTAATATTCGGTTATGATTGGGTACTATGTCAGCCTATTACTCAGAAAAGGCGGACAGTCAGCGAATTCGGAAAGTTTTTGCGCAAAGCAGATTCGTAGTTTTTACGCTAAGGAGCTTTCTACGCTCGATAGCAATAGATCTATGGTTTTACGCTCACAGGCTATAAGTCTATGGTTTTACGCCCGGATGCCTTAATGCTCGGTAGCTTTTACGCTCGAGAGGCTACAAACCTACGACTTCACGCTCAGCAGCTACAAATATATGATCTCACGCTCGGTGGCATTTAGCTTACGCTCAGAGGCAACAGATCCACAACTCTACGCTCGGAAGATTTCCTTTTCACAGGCTACAAATCTACAGTTATGCGCAAAGGAGCTTTCTACGCTCGACAGCTACAAATCTACAATTTTACGTTCATCGGCTATAAGTATATGGTTTTACGCCGGGATGCCTTTGTGCTTGGTAGCTTTTATGCTCGAGAGGCTACAAACCTACGACTTCACGCTCAGGAACTACAAGTCTATGCTTTCACGCTCGGTGGTGTTTAGTTTACGCTCAGAGGCTGCCAACTTATGATTTTATGCTCTATGACTTTTCACACATCTGAAGGATACGCCGGCCAGAGTACGCGTACATCTGAACGATCCTCAAGGCGGTCAATTACAGGAGTTCACACAAGAAGATACTCCTTCTTGGCCCCAAAATATCCTAAGTACTCAAAAGCACACAGAGTTCAACATCGAAAAATACTCTTCTCCGTGGGTCGATTGGAAGTTCATCCAGACTCCAGTCTAAATATTCTATCTATAATTCAAGATGACAACTCGGTTTGACAGCCATTTCTCGCCCTATTCCAAGGGATTTTTAAGAAATTATTCTTGAAGATGTCTGAACAAAGAATTTTGTTTATCAGAAGTAACAGTTCAGAATTCTACGCGGTTCCTTACTCATAAACAGCAGGACAGTTCGAATACTCGAATGCTAAGCGGCTTTCTGCACATCCCTAGCTATGCGTAAAAGACAAGACATGACCTAGCACTCTCTCTAAACAGAGTCGACATAAAGAATCAGACGTATCGAAGCTACACATATTCAGACTTCACAGCAAAGTATGGCAAGATGATTATATGCAGAAAAGAAAGACGACTTTATTAAAGATTAAAATCATGATTACATATGAGGGAAATTCTGTCTACAAAGGACATCCTCATCGTCGTCTGAAGATCGCGCCCAGAATCTGTTCTGCCAGGTTCTCGCATGGGCAGCAATTCTTTATCCATCTTCTCCAGCAGTCAGTCGGTTGTCGCAAACTGACTGACATATTGGTCAACGGCGGAAGGATACAAAACTGGGCATAGACCCATCCTCCAACAGAAGAAAAGCAGAGTAAATATGCTTTCCTACATCCAACGCCGTGACAGATTGTGTTGAGGTATTTTCACCCAACCTAATCTCGGACAGCAGCCAGTTTGCCTGCCCTCGTCTACGGGTAATGGGAGAAGGCACCGCTTGCAAGCTGTATGGTGAAATACGACCCTTCCTCTCTCCGGAAGAACCGCCATACAAAGTTGCTGATTATCCCGAGCAAAGGAGGGTATGATATCCTTCAATGATCCATCATTGCAGAGGACATTTGCTTGAAGACGCCATCTTTTTTGGCTCCTTACATGTTGGAAGAATATGATCTCCTTCTACCTCAGGTCGACCCGACGAACTCCGACGATCATCTCTGTATGGTGAAAGAAATGTGGGAAGAACATGTTAACTCCTCAGCCTTTTTATAGGCGAGAGAGATCACACCGATCCCCAATAAATCTGCCATAAAATCAGCCTTGAAAGAACGTGTCAGACTTGACCATTTCAGGCTCCATTCAGAGCGTTTCGAGTTACGAGGAACTGTTCATGCTTTATTCAAAGCGTTTCAAATTATGAAGAATTTAAAAGCTTTGAAGGGGGTCTTGTAGAAGCATGAAAAATATGCTAGATAGCTCTATGCAGCATGTTGATGCAGGGCAGCGTAAACAGAGGACCTCAGAGCCATCAAACGTACAACAGAGCTTTTCCGTCGAGCACAGCGTAAAAACATAGGCTCAAAGACCATCCGCGTAATGCAGTATGTCCAATCTGCTTCAGCGTAAACATGGTGCTTCATCGCCTTTATGACATAAAACTCATCCGCTTTCAATGCAACATCAAAGCATACGAGGGAAGTTTCGTGTTCTTTAAAATGAACCTGTCAGATTATGCAATGAACCTGACGTATGGACTCCTGAAAAAGTGTACTGCACGACTACCCAGGCGACGGCTATAATGATGGTGCGGTACTGCAACCCAGCTGTCATTTACCACCATTTCCCTTGCGTAAACCGTTTCTACACATACAAGGGAATACGCTGCCTAGTTTTACACAGGCAGATGTGAGTTGTTTACGCTCTGCAGAAGACAAACAACCTGCCACGTCAAAAGCTGCACTTCGTACAGGGCTCGAGGCACGTCTCTGTATTTAATGCGCAGAGCGGTGACAGTTTCTTGAGGCACGTCTCTGTATTTAAAATGTTGAATACTGACAGATGCCCGAGGCACGTCTCTGCATTTGATGCACAAAAGGGTGACAGACCTTCAAAACACGCCTCTGTATTTAATGCGCAGGATGATGGCGGATCTCCGCATTTAATGCAGGAGATTTGATTAAATGTCACCGAACGTCGTTTAGTGATATCCCTTTTGCGTAGACCACTCTTACGCACACAAGAGAATACGCTGCCTAGTTTTACACAGGCAGACGTGAGCTCCTTACGCTCCGCAGAAGACAAACGGACTACCACGTCAGCAGTTACTCTTCGTACAGGATTTGAGGCGCGTATCTGTATTTAATGTGCAGAATGATGGCAAATCTTAAAGACAAGCATCTGCATTTAATGCACAGGATGGGGGCAGATCTCTGCATTTAATGCAAGAGATTTGATTATATCTCCAAGAGCCATAATTCTGGCTAAAATGTCTACATCGTCTCGGCTTCTACGCCTACTCGGCTTCTATGCCTACTCGGCCTTTATGACCACTCGGCTTCTACGCCTACTCGGCTTCCATGCCTACTCGGCTTCTATGCCTGCTCGGCTTCTACGCCTATTCGGCTTCTATGTCGGTTTGATAACTATTTTGGCTTCTACGCCATGGTGACAACTATTGGCTTCTACTCTAACCTCTTCTACGCGAGGGATAACTAACTACGTGGCTTCTACGCCATGATCTTCGCAGCAGTTATACGCGTTGTCCCTTAGTTGGACACGCGTCACACGCTCATTCAAAAGGTCATCTATATGCCGACATTGGTTATTTTAACCGTCGTGTAAAAGGGTGCTGTACTTTCCACTACTCGGTTTCTACACCGACTGAGTGGTCACTGTCACTAAAACTCTATAAATAGAGACCTCTATCAACAGAGGTCAAAGGTCAGGAAAAATAGAGTGACCAAGGAGAGAAAAATAGAGTAAAAAGGTTGAACTTCAAAAGAGATCGAACCAAAGGTCAAAAAATTGGAGATTGAAGAGAGGTCGCAGAATCTTTGGGAGAGAAGAATTCGGAGCTCAGGCAAAGGGTAGTGATCAATGACTTTGGCATCGTGCATCCATCCTCTTTCGCAACCTTCGAAGCTGTTCTCCATCTTCTACGTCACTTCTTCATCATCGTGTGGTCCAAGGGCTAAAGTGATTGACTGCGGATCAGACACCCATAGCAATATTTACCCAGATTAAAAAAATTATACTCGACATCCTCGTATAGGATTAAATTGTACAATCTTGTTTGTAAACATAAAAGAAGGGCAGGTTTTCGTATAAGACCTTATTTTCTACATATTATCTTTTTCGTTTATTTTATCAGACAACAAGATGGCGACTCTGCTGGGGACATCTTTCTTTTCTGATGAGGAAGCAATTGCTCAACACGACACGGTATCCGTGGGATCCGTAAGGAAGATACTGGTCGTCCAGTTCGACCAGTCTGCCTACGAAGACATGCTTCGAACAGGGGGTAGCTCTTACTCCCTCTCTGTCCAAAATAACAGGAAGCTGCGTAAGGTCTGGATGCCCAAGACATCCTCTACCATTCCTGTGGACTCTCCGATCTCTCTGACCAATGAGGTTGTAGCATTGCTCCCTCCGTGCCTTGCGCGTAAAATTCAGTCGCTTGTCTCTGACAGGGCCGACAAAACTTCTGACAATGCCTCAGCACTAACCCAGAAGTATACTCTGCGCCTTGTGCATAAAATTCAGTCGCCTGTCTCTAACAGGGCCGACAAAACTTTTGGCAATGCCTCAGCGCTAACCCAGAAGTATAATACGTGCTCTGTGCGTAGAATTCAGTCTCCCGTCCCTGGCGAAACAGACGAAACTTCGGACAATGCCTCAGCGCTAGTCCAGAAGCCTACTCCGTGCTCTGCGCGTAAAATTTAGTCTCCCGCCCCTGGCGGAATAGACAAAATTTCTGATAATGCCTCAACGCCAAATCAGGAATCCCAAACACACTCCATGCGTAAAAATGCATCTGCCTTCCACAGAAAAGTAGATGATCCCTACAATCTACGCAAGAAAAAGCAAGCGGCGGACTACTCAACTTCTCGGCCTTTACGCCAGCAAGGGAACAATCTACCCGCCCTCCGAATTACGCAAGAAGATGATGGCCGACTGAGGACATCCTCAGCTTTACGCCAACCAGAGCAGAGCTCCAAATTATGCCAGAAGAAGCCCCTCAGCGTAAAGAAGACTCAATTTGCAGGAAGACACCCTCCTCGGGGATTATCCGCCACCCAGATGGTCAACCTGTTGTATACGGGTGGCACAGGGAAAACTATGGTTCCTAATATCCGCATGCCCGTCGATGTGACCAGAAGGAGTAAGCCATCATCTTCTTCTTCTGTAATTCCTCCTGACCTGCGCAAGTATCTAATCCAGAAACGCAAGGAGAGAGGATCTTCCAGCATGTCTATTATGCCTCCTAGTGAGCACTATTGTAATAGTCATAGGATTGTAATTAATTGTTTCTATTCTGAAGCAAAACGGTCGGTTTTTGACCGGTTGAGCTACTCTCCATCTTTCCAGGAAGAAGAGCCCACGCATGAATCTGTGAACATGGCTTCACATATACCTGAAGGATGGTCGGGCTCAAGACGTCAGCCCTCTAGAACTCCAAGCCGAAGGAGATTCAACATGCTCCTTAGGAATACCGAAGCTGGGGTATTCCAAAACACTCGTTCGAGGTCGCGACAACCGGCTTCATACTCTTCTGATTTTGATACTGGGGGTCGCCAGTCTCCCGAATCAGATACCGAAAGTATAGAGTCAACTTCTACAGAGACCTATACTAATCTTTCATTGACACCCAGGGAGATGGGAGTTTATGCCATTGGAGATAAGCGCAAAGAAGCTTCCCCGTCCGGGAGCGCTGAGCAACGCATCACTGCACTGGAAAAGTCTCTGAAGGAGATACAATCCATGATGGAGAACATGTACCAGATGATGCTAACTCAACACGCAGCTGCCATAGCTTAAGCATCGGTCCCTCCAACTCAGATACGTGTGGAGGTGGACTTACCATCGCCCAACACGATCCAAGAGCCTGCTCTGGATCAGGAGTCAACAGTTCCTCTGCCTCCTCACTCGAAGAATGTACTACCTCCCTTCGAAGTCGTGATGCAATCGATTCCTCATCCCTCCGTGGTCCCGCTACCGGCTGAAGATCCAATGCAGGCAGTACATGAGTTGAAAGCCCAATTTGATGTCCTGAAGCACAAAGATCAGCTCAAGAAATTGGGAATCAACCAACCTTACCCAGCTATCTGGGAAGAGGTCCCTTTCCCTCCTAGATACAAACCATAGACTATGGCTTTGTTCGAGGGAAAAACATCACCGAGTCAGTACATGAACTACTTCAGCATGATGACGGTGTTGTTATAAGGGAACGATGCTCTCCTCACTCGGGTGTTCAAGGGCTGTCTCTCAGGAGTAGCTTACCAGTGGTAACGCAGCCTGGCAGACAACTACATTACTTCCTTCGAAGACTTCAAGGCTTTATTCTTCATACGATTCTACGAGGGAGGGATAGACATGTCTATGTCCTCTCTCATCGAAGTCAGGCAGAAGGAAAAAGAGAATGTTCATACTTTCATCGAACGTTTTCGTCAAGCCACTCTGCAAATGCCTCCAGGAGTCCCAGACTCGGCATTGGTGGACATCTGCAGAAAGAACCTGCTCTCCGTGATCTCGGTATTCACAGGACCATATCAGTTCCATGATTGGCCCTCGTTCATTATCTCAGCAGTAGCCACGGAGGACAATAGTCAGAAGGCGCACGATAATGGCATCATAATCTCGGCCTCTGATAAAGGCAAGAGGTCATCCTCCAACATCGACCACCCTCATGGTACCAAGGGTAAAGAATCTCTGGCGATCAACACGTACAGGCAAAAGATGGTGGCTACCACGCAGACGAAACCTGGGACTTCTAGGCCCCTTGAAGTGTACTCTTTCGACGACGACGATATTCCGAGCATTTTTGAATGTCTCGTCAAAAGCGGCAAGATTACCCTTCCTAAGGTAAGACGGCCCAATGAGGCCGGCAGTACCAACAATCCCAAGTACTACATCTTCCATAGGTACATACACCACCCCACGAAGGCATGTTATATACTGAAAAGGAAGATCCAGGAGCTGATCGATGCTAAGGCCATCACTCTGCGCAACAGCGAGAAGACGGTCACGGCCAACATTATTGTAACCTCCGATTTCCAATTTCCAAAATTTTTAGATTTTAAATTATTTTAAAAATATCAAATTTTATAAAATAATTCTCCTTGAAAATTTTTATTTGATTTTGAACGATGTTTGATTTTAGAAGGTAATTTAAAAATCTTTATAAAAATCATTTTTCCTAATTGACGATGTATTACAAAAATAAATAAATAATAATGTATATATATATTCTCTAGTTTCAAATGTTTATTGGCTTGAAATCATAAAGTTAGTTATTTGATAAAATTAATTAAAAGACTAGTGTTTCTTCATAATAAATTTTATAATTAATTGGGGTAGTAAATAAATGAATTACATACTTCCTAATATTTTGAAAAATGAGTTTAATTAGTAGCTAATCGAAAGCCTCTTAAAAACATTTTTGCTTAAATTTCTTTTTATTTAATTTATCGTTTTCCGTCTCCCATTCACGCCCCCATTCTTCCCACATGAAAAGCCCTTTATATTTAATTCTGGGCCATTCATCATTGGGCCAACCCGCAACCCTTTATCCCACACCCTTCTCCCTATTTAAGTTCTCCTTCTCACCATTCCCAAGAAACCCTAATCTCCTAATTATTAGCTAGCCTCCACAATTCCCAAGCCAACAAGCCATCACCATCATCTTGTGTGCTCGTGTCCGTGTGTCCAGCATCACCGTGTCAGCCGTGATGGCCTCGGGTCCGACCCCGGGTGTCCCACAGTATCCATTCATTTTCTGTGTCCAGTTACAACGTTATAATCAGATTCCGTGTCCGACACACCCGGACACAACCCCCACACCAGTACATTCAACCCGGACACGTCCACTGTGCATCGAGTCCCCGTGTCCAGCCCCGGACACGTCCCCCACAACAAACTCTCGTGTCCATCCCGGACACGTACCCAGACCCCGACATCCAGAACCTGACCCTAACCCTAGACTCGAAGCCGCCGCCCGGAGTCGTCGTCGTCGTCGCCGCTGAAGTCGGGAAGCCGCCGCCGCCGAGAGGAACCGCCTCCTCGAGCGTCGAGCCGCCTCCTCGAGCGCCGAGCCGTCTCCTCGAGCGTCGAGCCCGCCTCCTCGAGCGCCGAACGCCGCTGTCTCGAGCCGAGTCGACCGCCGCTGCAGATCCAGCCACCGCCGGCGGCCAAGATCTCCTTCCGCCGCCGAACTGATCCGACGACCCGTCGTCGAGCCTCGAAGCCGCCACCGCGTCGGATCTCCTCGAGCCAAACACCAGAGCGCCGCCGCCTCGAACCCCGATCCGCTGCCGCCTCGACCAGGAGCGCCGACGCCCTGCCCGACGGACCCCCACCGCGCCGGCGAAGGGAACCCTCCCCATCGTGAGCCCCTTTCTCCATTCCCTCTTTCCCCCTTTCTGTTCTGTCTATAGTTAGTAATTGAATTAGTATAATTAGTATTTAATTAACTTAGTGTTAGTTAATTTAATTAATGGTTAAGTAATTAATCATTTAGAATAATTAAATTAGTTTAGTTAAGTGTGATTAGTTAAGTTAATTAATTAATTAGATTAATTAGTTAATTAAATTGTAATTAGTTTAAATATTTAATGTATTGTAATAGTTAATTTATAATTAGTTTAATTAACTCAAAATGGGTTTCATTAATTCATAATTAGTTAAGTAAATTCTTAATAAATTAGTTTATTTATATAATTAGTTTATTTTATATAATTAGTTAATTGAATTTATAATCAGGAATTTAATATAATTAGTTAAGTTATATTTAAATAGTTTAGTTTTATTTTAGTAAAATATAAGAATTTTGGTTGTGTGCAAAAATAATAAGTTTTGGGTTATATTATTATTAAGAAATAATTTCAATAATAAAACTTAGTTCAAAATTGTTTATTTGGGGCTGGTGACCAATTTTACTATAGATGCATAAAAATATTGGCTTTTACGTAAATCCTAAAATTGTATATAGTATAATTCTTATTTTTGGTATAAAAATATATTGGTAATATACATATTAATTTAATACGTATTTTGGTAAATATATATATGTATGTAGGTTTATATTTTCGTATTGGTATATGTATGTATATATGTATATGTTGTATTGGTATATATATATATATAAATGTAATTTGGTATATTTACCTGTATATAATATATGTAAATTGGTATATATATGTAACTACGTATTCTAGTATAAGTAAATTGGTATATGTATATTTATGTATTTATAAACCTACTCAGCATATTTTTATAGATATAAAATTAATATATATGGTAAATATATTGTTTAACCTATATATATATATATTATGCATAAATTAAATGGTATATATATATATATATTGTATATGTATCTATTTTGGTGCAAGTAATATTGTAGGTGTTAATGTTAGTTAAATAGGTGTAATGTGTTATAGATGTCTGTCTAACTAGATGACCCTAGTTGACTAGTGCCATACCTGGCAGAGCCCTGAGTTCATGTATTTGTGATGTGTTAGTGTAGCACCTGATGCAAATATGGTTTTGCTTGTGATATGTTTATAGGACTGTTGGTTTCTCCAGACGATACTCTGGAACAGGACCTCGGTATATTCACCAGCTAAGGACCCAAGGCGAGTACATTCTCTGATTAGTTTCTAATTTATGATATCTCCTATGTTCACTGTATCTAGTGTAAATATCCATGTTCTTGACACGTTGGTTACACGGATTGGTATACACGGATCTCGTCATGAGATGTTATTCCTCATTCATGGTGTAGCTTGTACAAGACTTGTTTCATTGATATCTTGTGCATGTACAGACACTGATTTCCGGAAAGATTTGCTACCTCTCTAGGGAATCCCGTGTCATAGCGTACCATGATTTGATCTACTATACCAGTCGGGGGTTGGGGGAGTACTTTAGTGTAGATATGTGATCATACCCAACTTTATATGCACCATAGCTCACCCCACATCTCACGTCGGGTGCGGCCTGACCATTTATATGAACCATAGCTGTTACGTGTGATTAGCCTGATCTCTACATGCACCATAGCTAACCAACGGTTAGCCTGACTCTATATGAACCATAGCTAATCACATGTAACCAGCCTGATCAAGTTCCCAAGCCGATCACATGTTAAATCTAGTACTCACACACTTAGTCATAGAACTCTTGCTCATGGACATATTGTTTCTTTTCCTGCATTTACTTACAGTATTTCCAGTACTTCTCTCATTGTACATTTCTCGTACTTATACATGCATCTGGTATGTTTCCATCTAGAACTGCTACATAGTTTATGTCATTTATATAGAACTGCTATTTAGAGATGTACTTTGCTCCTTCCTGACTGGAAAATATTTTTCCAGACTGTGACCTTAGTGGATTTGTTCTGACACTTGGAGATTGGTTGTTACTGATTACAGGTATGATCGTTTTATCATTAGTCTTGTGTTGTACTCTTTTGTTCTTCGAATTCTTATCGTGCTGTAATTGTGATTGAGTATGTTGTTCATCTTTATAGTGTTATCCGTGTCTCCTTATGGAGTTGGATACTAGTGTGAGATTATTTAGATAGTACTTGACCTAGACAGCGTTCTACCGCCGATGCTGCGGCGTAGGCTGGACGTACCCACGCACTCGTGCCCCTAAACCGGGTGCGGGTCGTGACACATTTTTAGTGGTAGCCCATGCAGGTCTCACTTCGCAAGTTGTGCAATATCGTGGTGGTGCGACGTTATAGTTGTACTACTACGTGCCTGCTGTAGAATATAGGACATAGGATACTAGGATGAGAGAGGATACTCAATCACAAATTCTTGAGAGATTCCTGGGACGACCCCATGAGAATCTTATTTTTAATTTAAATCTTTCCTTGTTTCCGTCCGCTCTCGCTTGTTGTTACTGAACTTGATTCTTGTTGAGCAGTTATTAAATTAAATTCTTGGTATCATTGTTGAGTTTGATTCTTGTTGACCAGTTGTTAACTTTAATTCTTGGTATCGTTGTTGAGTTGATTTCAAATTGAGATGAATTTTTACGGACTAGGATTTATGGTATCATCTGATGACATATATTGATGAGGACAGTGAGGAAGGTAAAACGTCTACTTTGGTTATGGAACCTAGAATTTATCGCAGCCATATTAGCTGTGGTGACGAGAACGTAGGAACCTGACTTGGATGTACATACTATAGTTATGAAGCTTAGAGTCTTTCGCAGCCATACCGGTTGGCGTGGCGAAGATTCTAGACGACATGATTATAGAGTGCATACCTTAGTTACGAAACCTATCGTTTATCGCATCTATGCTTACTGGCGTGGCGAGGATTCTGAGTGTCATGCTTTCAGACAGACGTGTATGATTATCAGGTTGTATCCTAAATTGGTTCTTAAAATATTATCTCAAGACTTATCTATTTCTGTTATTCCAGGACTTTGTTCCACCGCTTCTTTCTTTACTAGCAGTAAAGATACCTTCTGTCCTCAATTCAGTCTTGAGCTCCTATTCCTTGAGGATTTCTTGTTAAGTATGATAATTAGTGGCTTGTAATTTTGTTTGTGTCTTGTATTAGTATTGACTGTGTTGCTAGTGAGTTGTAAGTATTTCTTAGTGGACATGTGAGCAGTAGGCTTTAATCTAGAGTTAGCCTTAGCATAGTACCTTGTACCAATAATTCTGGGAGTAGTGTCATTAGAGACTAAGAGTTGAGGAGAGTATAGAGTATCAGTGATAGTTCTCAGAGTTAGTATCAGAGCCAATTACCCGTCCTGGATAATCATGATTATGTAATTGAGTGATCTATGTAAACGATTAAGTATCCGGGAATTGTGTTAAGGATTTGTGGAGCATGATGTCCAATTTGATGATTGATATCGGAAATGTTAAAGGTAAGGAAATGTATATGTATAAAGGGTTAATGAGATGTCATAAGTAGAGAAATATCAGGATTAGTAATGGAAGTTGTGAAGCGTATCACGGATTAGTTTAATAGGCTTTAAAGGATTGAAGGAAATACATATACAACCATCGAGATGAGGAACCATACACATACCCATGAGAGTAAAAAAACATGAGTGTTATAGAGGATACAGGTGATCATGAGTCTAATGAGCTTGATGAGATAATCCATTAATGCAGCTAGTGATATAATACCAAGAGTGCTAATGATTCTATATCAAGGATTAGTCAAGGATGACGTTAATAACAGTAAGCACTCTGTGTGTTGATAATTAGATGATATACCAATTGACATAAATTGAAATCAGGAAAGAAAACACAGTTGATGATAACTTTGATCATTGGAGGTAATAGTACAAGTGATTCGGGCAGTACAATTTAGTACACAATTATAGACACTAGATGCATTGAGTGCACCTTGAGTATCAGAGACCGTGAGCACTAATATGTACATTGAGGAGTTATAAATAAAAAGGTGGAAATGAATTTTAAATTTTTAGAATTTTTTTGGGAGTTGAGATTTTATGTTGATGAAATATTGAGGATTTAAATTTGATTCAATAAACATAGTTAAGGCTACAAAGATTTTAGAAGTGATTAAATTTTATTTCGATGAGAAGTATCTGATTTTGAGGAGGTATATGCATTTTATTTTAAGTTGATCGGGAAGTTAAACCTTGACGATTAAATTTGAGAATTAATTTTTGGCAGATGAGAGATATGAATATTAATATATGAGTAGTTGATATGGGTACCAGTGTACATGAATAGAAATTTGTAGTGAATGTGCTAGAGTTAAGTGTTTGTTAGAGATAGTAGATACTACAAGTAATATGTTAGCAGGTTCTTTCTAATGTTCCCGTCTCTTGATTGATTGATTTCCCTAAGTGCTGTAGCTCGTATTCATGATTTCCTTGTTAGGATATAACTAGTAGTACACCTTAACAGAGACTGAAATACCATGACAAGACACATGACCTATATATTTTCTCAAATTGCATGGATGTAGGTAGAATTTTCTTAAACCATGATCATTAGGGTTTTGACCATAGCAAAGATCCATGACGAGATTATGACTGACAAAAGAGACAAGAGGATTAAATTTGTGGATGAGCATTAAATTAAATAAAGAATTTAGGGGTTGTTATAACGGTGTTGATAGATCATTGATTTTATGAAAATCGAGGTATGATTGAAATTCGAGGACAAACATTTACTTAAAGGGAGAATTAAGAAATTCACAGAGCCAAAAATTTAAGGATTTATTAATTTTAAGGAGGTCTTGATATGATTGAATTGATTATAAAAAAAAAAAAAAAATTTGAGAAATTTGAGAGATTATCATTTTATCTATTTGACTGCAAGATAAAAATTTTATATAGTAGGAATGTTGCATTGAAGATACTGGAAGCATCGCATCGTTGAGTATTTGAGGAAAAAGAAAAGCAGGAAATAAAATCGTAAATGGAATAGTGTCAAATTAAACTCTTAGGATGAGGAGTTGGATTGGAATAAGCATCGATTGAAATTGAGTTAGATGATCGATGAGTGTTTAAAGTTAAATTTTGGGATGCAGATTTTTAAGTTTTATAAATACGCATTGATTGGATTTCAATTAAAAGGGATTGGATAGTAAATTTTGTATTTAGTTATTTACTTAAAATTTGAGGAGATTATGATACGACTGGAATTCAATTAAAATATTGAGGATTTGAGTAGTAAAATTTTTACATTGGGATAATAAATTCAGAGGATGAAAAAAAAAATATTAGTTCAAAATTCGGAAACATTATACATACGGATAAAGAAATATGGGATGAAATGAAGCTCATGGTAAAGAAGATTTTAATATAATTGATTGTGGGGATCATATAATTGAAGGTCGTAAGGTAAGATCATGGTATATTGAGGGTGTGATTTAAATTAAAATCTTGACCATGACAGTAACATTTGAAATCGAAGAAAATAATCGAGGTATAGTTGATGTTAAGATAAATAAACTCGAATTTGATGATAAGGATTTTGGACATGTAATAAACTTTGATTCAGAAATTCTAAGATCTAATCTAATAAAGTTTGTGGAATTTGAAACTTTTATAGATATTAGTTAATGATGAATCACAAGATTGAGAAAAGTAAAATGAATGAGGATAAAAAGGAAGGATTATTTTCCAGATGGTAGTAAAGACTACTTCTTTTTCCTAGAAATCAAGAAAGGCGATTAGATGTCTCTTGGATGTATTTAAGTTTCTTAAATCAAATGGTCGACCGTATCTTTCGAATTAGCTATAACTTTCATGTCTATATCATTCGTTATACTGGGTCTTCCTTGGTTTAGTTACTTTGAAAGGTAACGTGCATTATTCCAATTTTCTGTTTTCTCAGTGATCGTGTCTTCTTCCCAAACCTAAACCTTCTAGAGGATTCAAGGCCGAGCCATGATTCCTTCAAATTATTCCTGTCTTAAACCATATTTTCTTTTCTTCATGTTTCCTTCTGTTTGGTAAATATTTTCCTCATAGAAATATTTTCTTCAATGATATATTCATCATTATGAACAACAAATTTTTCTATCCTAGTCATCCCTAAAATTTCGAGGACGAAATTTTTCTAAGGTGGATAGACTTGTAACCTCCGATTTCCAATTTCCAAAATTTTTAGATTTTAAATTATTTTAAAAATATCAAATTTTATAAAATAATTCTCCTTGAAAATTTTTATTTGATTTTGAACGATGTTTGATTTTAGAAGGTAATTTAAAAATCTTTATAAAAATCATTTTTCCTAATTGACGATGTATTACAAAAATAAATAAATAATAATGTATATATATATTCTCTAGTTTCAAATGTTTATTGGCTTGAAATCATAAAGTTAGTTATTTGATAAAATTAATTAAAAGACTAGTGTTTCTTCATAATAAATTTTATAATTAATTGGGGTAGTAAATAAATGAATTACATACTTCCTAATATTTTGAAAAATGAGTTTAATTAGTAGCTAATCGAAAGCCTCTTAAAAATATTTTTTCTTAAATATCTTTTTATTTAATTTATCGTTTTTCGTCTCCCATTCACGCCCCCATTCTTCCCACATGAAAAGCCCTTTATATTTAATTCTGGGCCATTCATCATTGGGCCAACCCGCAACCCTTTATCCCACACCCTTCTCCCTATTTAAGTTCTCCTTCTCACCAATCCCAAGAAACCCTAATCTCCTAATTATTAGCTAGCCTCCACAATTCCCAAGCCAACAAGCCATCACCATCATCTTGTGTGCTCGTGTCCGTGTGTCCAGCATCACCGTGTCAGCCGTGATGGCCTCGGGTCCGGCCCCGGGTGTCCCACAGTATCCATTCATTTTCTGTGTCCAGTTACAACGTTACAATCAGATTCCGTGTCCGACACACCCGGACACAACCCCTACACCAGTACATTCAACCCGGACACGTCCACTGTGCATCGAGTCCCCGTGTCCAGCCCCGGACACGTCCCCCACAACAAACCCTCGTGTCCATCCCGGACACGTACCCAGACCCCGACATCCAGAACCTGACCCTAACCCTAGACTCGAAGCCGCCGCCCGGAGTCGTCGTCGTCGTCGCCGCTGAAGCCGGGAAGCCGCCGCCGCCGAGAGGAACCGCCTCCTCGAGCGTCGAGCCGCCTCCTCGAGCGCCGAGCCGTCTCCTCGAGCGCCGAGCCCGCCTCCTCGAGCGCCGAGCCGTCTCCTCGAGCGCCGAGCCCGCCTCCTCGAGCGCCGAACGCCGCTGTCTCGAGCCGAGTCGACCGCCGCTGCAGATCCAGCCACCGCCGGCGGCCAAGATCTCCTTCCGCCGCCGAACTGATCCGACGACCCGTCGTCGAGCCTCGAAGCCGCCACCGCGTCGGATCTCCTCGAGCCAAACACCCGAGCGCCGCCGCCTCGAACCTCGATCCGCTGCCGCCTCGACCAGGAGCGCCGACGCCCTGCCCGACGGACCCCCACCGCGCCGGCGAAGGGAACCCTCCCCATCGTGAGCCCCTTTCTCCATTCCCTCTTTCCCCCTTTCTGTTCTGTCTATAGTTAGTAATTGAATTAGTATAATTAGTATTTAATTAACTTAGTGTTAGTTAATTTAATTAATGGTTAAGTAATTAATCATTTAGAATAATTAAATTAGTTTAGTTAAGTGTGATTAGTTAAGTTAATTAATTAATTAGATTAATTAGTTAATTAAATTGTAATTAGTTTAAATATTTAATGTATTGCAATAGTTAATTTATAATTAGTTTAATTAACTCAAAATGGGTTTCATTAATTCATAATTAGTTAAGTAAATTCTTAATAAATTAGTTTATTTATATAATTAGTTTATTTTATATAATTAGTTAATTGAATTTATAATCAGGAATTTAATATAATTAGTTAAGTTATATTTAAATAGTTTAGTTTTATTTTAGTAAAATATAAGAATTTTGGTTGTGTGCAAAAATAATAAGTTTTGGGTTATATTATTATTAAGAAATAATTTCAATAATAAAACTTAGTTCAAAATTGTTTATTTGGGGCTGGTGACCAATTTTACTATAGATGCATAAAAATATTGGCTTTTACGTAAATCCTAAAATTGTATATAGTATAATTCTTATTTTTGGTATAAAAATATATTGGTAATATACATATTAATTTAATACGTATTTTGGTAAATATATATATGTATGTAGGTTTATATTTTCGTATTGGTATATGTATGTATATATGTATATGTTGTATTGGTATATATATATATATAAATGTAATTTGGTATATTTACCTGTATATAATATATGTAAATTGGTATATATATATGTAACTACGTATTCTAGTATAAGTAAATTGGTATATATATATTTATGTATTTATAAACCTACTCAGCATATTTTTATAGATATAAAATTAATATATATGGTAAATATATTGTTTAACCTATATATATATATATATTATGCATAAATTAAATGGTATATATATATATATATATATATTGTATATGTATTTATTTTGGTGCAAGTAATATTGTAGGTGTTAATGTTAGTTAAATAGGTGTAATGTGTTATAGATGTCTGTCTAACTAGATGACCCTAGTTGACTAGTGCCATACCTGGCAGAGCCCTGAGTTCATGTATTTGTGATGTGTTAGTGTAGCACCTGATGCAAATATGGTTTTGCTTGTGATATGTTTATAGGACTGTTGGTTTCTCCAGACGATACTCTGGAACAGGACCTCGGTATATTCACCAGCTAAGGACCCAAGGCGAGTACATTCTCTGATTAGTTTCTAATTTATGATATCTCCTATGTTCACTGTATCTAGTATAAATATCCATGTTCTTGACACGTTGGTTACACGGATTGGTATACACGGATCTCGTCATGAGATGTTATTCCTTATTCATGGTGTAACTTGTACAAGACTTGTTTCATTGATATCTTGTGCATGTACAGACACTGATTTCCGGGGAGATTTGCTACCTCTCTAGGGAATCCCGTGCCATAGCGTACCATGATTTGATCTACTATACCAGTCGGGGGTTGGGGGAGTACTTTAGTGTAAATATGTGATCATACCCAACTTTATATGCACCATAGCTCACCCCACATCTCACGTCGGGTGCGGCCTGACCATTTATATGAACCATAGCTGTTACGTGTGATTAGCCTGATCTCTACATGCACCATAGCTAACCAACGGTTAGCCTGACTCTATATGAACCATAGCTAATCACATGTAACCAGCCTGATCAAGTTCCCAAGCCGATCACATGTTAAAGCTAGTACTCACACACTTAGTCATAGAACTCTTGCTCATGGACATATTGTTTCTTTTCCTGCATTTACTTACAGTATTTCCAGTACTTCTCTCATTGTACATTTCTCGTACTTATACATGCATCTGGTATGTTTCCATCTAGAACTGCTACATAGTTTATGTCATTTATATAGAACTGCTATTTAGAGATGTACTTTGCTCCTTCCTGACTGGAAAATATTTTTTCAGACTGTGACCTTAGTGGATTTGTTCTGACACTTGGAGATTGGTTGTTACTGATTACAGGTATGATCGTTTTATCATTAGTCTTGTGTTGTACTCTTTTGTTCTTCGAATTCTTATCGTGCTGTAATTGTGATTGAGTATGTTGTTCATCTTTATAGTGTTATCCGTGTCTCCTTATGGAGTTGGATACTAGTGTGAGATTATTTAGATAGTACTTGACCTAGACAGCGTTCTACCGCCGATGCTGCGGCGTAGGCTGGACGTACCCACGCACTCGTGCCCCTAAACCGGGTGCGGGTCGTGACAATTATCTCTCTACAATTTGACAATCTGCCTCCCTAAGAAATCCCGGACGGTGTTACACCTATCTCCCAGACAACGATGAACATCGTTAATCTCCCTCCGGCTAGGGTCAAAATCATGACCTGCTACCCCTAACTACCCAGCAAGGCAAAATTATATGGGTTCATCCAGATCTGGTACCAGAGATCGAGAAAGAGACTCAAGCTGCTAATGCTAAGTCCAAAAAGAACTCAAAGCACAAACCGTGTCACATGATTATGGTACACTCGGCATCAAAAGACGAGGTCTTGGCTACTGGAACTCGCTCAGGGAAAGCCTACCTCCAGGATTATGGAGCCAGCCAGGAAGTCGCATCGGCAGACATTTCAGCTGCCAAGCCTTCGGAACCGGAATCTGCCGTACCAGAGGCCGGTCCTTCGAGACCAACTTCGGCGGACAAAAGGAAGCAAAAAGAAGTGCGCTTCGATAAACCTGTAAAAAATATTCAAAACAAAGGTTTAGAGAAGCTATACAACTTTGACATCCTGGCCCAACTAGCTAATACCCCAGCCAGGTTGTCCATCTTCGAGCTACTCAGGCTCTCTCAGGACACTCGTCAAGCCCTGAGTAAAGCACTGATTCAGGCAGATGCATACTTGACCCAGCTCAAGTCCCCTGACGAAGAACCCGTGGCGTGTCCTCAATGCCACAGTGTGATAGAGGTGGTTCCAAACATCACTTTCACTCAAGGTGACATTCTGTTAAAACATAACAGGCATGACGGACCCCTCTATTACACCGGGTATGTCGGTTCCATGGAGGTCGACCAGATTCACATAGATCCGGGATCATCAATCAGCATCATTCCTCATAGTCTGCTCAGACCGCTGAGGATTCCTACCAGCGAGTTGGCTTACACCACCACTATGATCGTGGGTTTCAACGCCGAAAGAAGTAAGCCGTTGGGGAAAATCTGCCTGAGGATCCAGATTGGCAATCTCAGATCGGTGGCTACATATTTCGTCATTGATTCAGAGGTGTCCTACAATATCCTGCTGGGTAGACCCTGGATCTACGACCATAACATCGTTCCTTCGACTCTACATCAATGCTTTAAATATGTAAACGCCCGAGGAACAGTACAAACGGAGGTTGCTGACCTGAACCCGTTCAAAGGAGTAGAATTATACTACTCTGAGGCCGTGTTGTACTCTCAAGACTGCACGGAAAAGGTTTCAGCCGAAGCAGAGAAGGAATCCCACCGGGAGCCTGAAGAACCCTCTGCCAAGCAACCTCTGTCAATCAAGGTGAAAGGACGGACTACTCGTCCAAAAGCCATAGAGCCTATGGCTATCCACCTGAACAAAACCAGGTCAGGGAAAGGGGGTGATCCTCTAGTGATCAATTTGAACCAGAAGCCTCCACCATTGGTCTTCAGCCTCCGGCGCAACAGGCAGCCGACTGATGTAAATGTAACCGGGAACAGAGTTTCAGATGATAATAAATATCCTCTTTTCCAGTATATTGATGCCCATATTCCAAATCAGGAATCTTTTCCCCATGACGATATAGAGCCTATAGCACAAATTTTTTTGGCAGCTATAGATTCCTATCATCCGTACGTGTGGGAAGTAGCATCATCATCCAATGTCGTCATGACATATGGACCACATGAGGATTCCATCTTCATTGTTCCACCTGCCCACAACAGTCAGCGTTCAATAGTCTTCGGCCGCATGCACAACGAACGGACTATACAAGAAGATTCCTTCGATGATGATGCTGGTGAAATACAAGTTCACAGTTACAGCCCGCAAGCCTTGAAGATCATGCAAAGTATGGGTTATGACTTGAAGTTGGAACCAGGTCTCAACTATAGGAAAGGCAGAAGAATACCGCTGTTCGGCGATCCCCACTATCAACAAACTCGTTTCGGGTTAGGGTATGCCGCCTCCCTTACAACTTTTGAGTCGAACGAGGATATCTGTTCCTTTTTTCAAGATGGCTCGTCGCCCTCCAACTTATCTCATGCTCTCGAGCAAACACTATCAGTAAATATGGTAGTGACAGATTCCTTCGAATCAGACGAACAAGAATCCGAACTGTTTGAGAATGACGCTTGGGCTCAGCAAATGGATACACAATGGGAGTTCCACTTCGAGCAGAGAGAGCCTCCCACTGAAGATAAAGTTATCCAGATTGACGTTGGGGATAAACTTTCGCCAAAGCCAATATTTATCAGTAATAATCTTTCCGAAGTAGAAAGGAAAGAAGTTATCCAGCTGATAAAAGAATATATCGACGTCTTTGCATAGAATTATGAGGACATGCCAGGCCTTGATCCAAAGGTGGCTACTCATAAGCTCAATATATTGCCCGATTCAAAGCCTGTGAAGCAGAACCAACGCCGGTTCTGCCCAGATATGATGGACGTTATTGAAACTGAAATCAAGAAGTTGATAGCCTGCGGCTTCATCAGGAAAGAACAATATCCCGACTGGGTCGCCAATGTTGTCCCGGTCATGAAGAAAAATAGGAAAGTACGAGTCTGGATCGATTATCGAGATCTGAACGCAGCCTGCCCCAAGGATGAGTTTCCTCTTCCCATCACAGACGTCATGATTGACAATACATGCGGTTTTGAACGTATGTCTTTCATGGACGGATTTTTAGGATACAATCAAATCAAGATGCATCCTGGAGACGAGAAGCATACTGCCTTCCGGACACCACTGGGGGTATATTGCTATACGGTCATGCCCTTCGAATTAAAGAATGCCGGGGCTACTTACCAACGGGCTATGAGTAACATATTCCATGAGCATTTATGCAAGACAGTGGAGTGTTACTTGGACGATGTAGCTGTCAAAAGCTGCTTCAAGGATAATCACATCTGAGACCTGAAGACAGTATTTGAATTGATGTGCCAACATTAACTCAAAATGAATCCTACAAAGTCCTTTCTGGGGGTATCTAGTGGTAAAATTTTGGGATTTGTCATTACCGCCAATGGCATTCAAGTGGACCCTGATAAAGTCAAGGCCATCTTAGAAATGCGCCGCCCCACAATCTGAGGGAACTCAAGAGATTTTAAGGTCGTCTGGCTTATATTCGGAGATTCATATCCAACCTCTCTAGGCAATGTCAGCCCTTTTCTCGTCTCATGAAGAAAGGTGTATCCTTCGTATGGGATGAAGCCTGTCAGCAAGCGTTCAGTGATATCAAGCGCTACCTCACTAGTCCGCCAGTTCTGGTGCCTCCTGTCATAGGAAGACCATTCGTGCTGTATGTTCGAGCGATGGATCATTCTCTGGGAGCTCTTCTCACACAAAAGAATGAGATGGGTCATGAGCAGGCTATCTACTACCTCAGCAGGATGATGGTCGGAGCCGAGCACCGGTATAATCCAATAGAGAAATAATGTTTGGCTCTGATGTTCGCTATTCAGAAAATGCGATCCTATATCACAGGCCAAACCATTCACATCATCTCCAGGATCAATCCTCTGCGGGTACTGATAAACAAGCCAAGTGTTCTTATTTCCCGACTCGTGACTTGGGTGATGTTATTAACACCATATGACATAGTGTACGTCCCTCAGAAGTTTGTCAAAGGACAAGCATTGGCTGACTTTCTAGCTGCTCATCCTATCTCGGAGGCCTCCAAACTGTACGATGACATTCCCGACGAAGTTACAGAATATAATTCTGCAATGGAAAGTGATGCATGAAAACTGTTCTTCGATGGCGCCTCCAGGACTGGTCCCAGGAAAAACGTGATTTCGGGAGTAGGAATTGTCCTGGTTACTCCTGATAAGCTCATCATCAACCGAGTATATTCTCTTAGCGAGCCCTGTTCCAACAATGTGGCGGAGTACAACGCTCTACTAATCGGCCTCCAAGTCGCTAAAGAATTGGGCGTCGAATCTCTGGAAGCTTTCGGTGATTCTCTGCTGATCGTCAATCAAGTCAGAGGAATATATGAAGTTCGGAATCCAGACCTCATCCCCTATCACCGAGCAACAGTCGAGATAGCCATGACATTCAAAGGATTCTTCCTGGAGCATGTACCTCAATCTCAGAATATAGAAGCTGATGCCCTGTCCAGTCTAGCTGCAGATTTAGCTACCCCTATAAGAAGGCAAAATTCGGTAATCCTTCTTAACAGAGATTTATTCTGTGTGAAAAATAACTTTCACATAGAACACAGCTACGCGGTGGACACAGATCCTCCCAGGAGAGACTGGAGAAGTCCCTTTATAGATTTCGTAGTATACAAAATCTTGCCAGAAGATCCCAAAGAAGCAGTATCCGTCAAAAGACGATCATTGCGCTTCTATTTCAACGCATCTTCACAATGTCTATATCGTCGATCTTATGATGGACTATTATTACGATGTCTCTCTGGTGATAAAGTACAGCGGATTATCCATGAAGCCCACGATGGCATATGCGAAGTGCATCAACCCGGTCCTAAGCTACAGGATCGCATGAGGAGAATGGATTATTACTGGCCCACTATGATCACAGATGCAATAAAGTATGCAAGATAATACAGAGCCTGTCAGGTCCATGCAGATTTTATCCATCAACCGTCCGAACATCTACATCCTACGGTTGCATCTTGGCCTTTCGAAGCATGGGGTATGGATATCATTGGTCCTATTCACCCGTCTTCTTCCAGAGGTTAACGGTTCATACTGGCCATCACGGATTACTTCTCCAAATGGGCAGAGGCGATCCCTCTTGCTGAGGTAAAGATATCTAATGTTATCAGCTTTATCGAGCATCACGTCATTTATCGCTTTGGGATTCCCCGAAGGATAATCCATGACAATGGGCCTTAATTCATCAGCCAAGCATTTCATCGATTTTGCGATAAAAATCGGATACAAAATGTCGCCTCTATGGCATATAATCCTGCTGCTAATGGTTTGGCGGAAGCTTTCAACAAAACCATTATCAAGCTCTTGAAGAAGTTCGTCTCTTCGAACAAAAGGGATTGGAATGAGAAGCCACTCTTACGCATACAAGGGAATACGCTGCCTAGTTTTACACAGGCAGACGTGAGCTCCTTACGCTCCGCAGAGGACAAACAGACTGCCACGTCAGCAGTTACTCTTCGTACGGGATTCGAGGCGCGTATCTGCATTTAATGTGCAGAATGATGGCAAATCTTAAAGCAAGCATCTTCATTTAATGCACAGGATGGGGGCAGATCTCTGTATTTAATGCAAAAGATTTGATTATATCTTCAAGTGCCATAATTCTGGCTAAAATGTCTACATCATCTCGGCTTTTATGCCCACTCGGCTTCTATGCCTACTCGGCCTCTATGACCACTCGGCTTCTACGCCTACTCGGCTTCCACGTCTACTCGGCTTCTATGCCTGCTCAACTTCTACGTCTATTCAGCTTCTTTGTCGGTTTGATAACTATTTTGACTTCTACGCCATGGTGACAGCTATTGGCTTCTATGCCAACCTCTTCTACGCGAGGAATAACTACCTACGTGGCTTCTATGCTGTGATCTTCGCAGTAGCTATACGCGTTGTCCCTTAGTTGGACATGCGTCACACGCTCATTCAAAAGGTCATCTATACTCAGGCATTGGTTATTTTAACCGTCGTGTAAAAGGTCATCTATACTCAGGCAGGGGTATATTGCTACACAGTCATGCCCTTCGGACTGAAGAATGCTGGGACTACATATCAGCGAGCTATGAGTAACATATTTTATTAGCACTTACGCAAAATAGTAGAATATTACGTAGATGATATTGCTGTCAAAAGCCGCCTCAAGGATAATCACATCCAAGACTTGAAGACAGTATTCGAGTTAATGTACCAATATCAACTCAAAATGAACCCTACAAAGTCCTTTCTCGGAGTATCCAGCGACAAATTCCTGGGATTTGTCATTACCGCTAAAGGCATTCAAGTCGACCCTGATAAAGTAAAAGCTATCCTGGAGATGCGATCGCCCCATAATCTCAAAGAACTCAGGGGATTTCAAGGTCGTATAGCTTATATCAGATGATTCATATCCAACCTCTCTGGAAGATGTCAGCCTTTTTCTCGCCTAATGAAGAAAGGTGTGTCTTTCGTATGGGACGAAGTCTGTCAGCAAGCGTTTGACGATATCAAATGCTACCTTACTAATCCTTCAGTTCTGGTGTCTCCCGTCATAGGAAGACCATTTTTGCTATATATTTGAGCAATGGATCATTCTTTGGGAGCTCTCCTCATACAGAAGAACAATGAAGGTCATGAACGGGCTATCTACTATTTAAGCAGGATGATGATCGGAGCTGAACACTGGTACAATCCAGTAGAAAAAGAATGCTTGGCCCTAATGTTCGCCATTCAGAAGACGTGATATTACGTCACGGGCCAAACTATTCATATCATCTCCAGGATTAATCTTCTTCGGGTATTGATGAATAAGCCGAGTGTTCTCAATTCCCGACTCGCGACTTGGGCAATGCTACTAACACCGTATGATATGGTGTATATCCCTTAGAAGTCCATAAAAGGTCCGGCCTTGGCTGATTTCTTAGCTGCTCATCCAATTCTGGAAACCTCTAAGTTATACGAGTATATTCCCGACAAAGTTGTAGAATATAATTCCGTAATGTAAAGTGTTACATGGCAGCTATTCTTCGATGGTGCCTCCAGGATTGGTCCCAGGGAAAATGTAGTTTCAGGAGTAGGAATTGTCCTGGTCACTCCTGATAAACTCGTCATCTATCGAGCATATTCTCTTAGCGAACCATGCTCCAATAATGTGGCAGAGTATAATGCTCTATTAATCGGGCTCCAAGTCGCTAAAGAATTGGATGTAGAATACCTAGAAGATTTTGGTGTTTCTTTGCTGATCGTCAATCAGGTCAGAAGAATATATGAAGTCTGCAATCCAGACCTGATTCCTTATCACCAAGCAACGATCGAGATTGTAATGTCTTTCAAAGGATTCTTCCTAGAGCACATGCCTCGATCTAAAAATTTGGAAGCCGATGCTCTGGCCAGTCTAGCCGCAGATCTAGCTGTTCCTATAAGGAGGCAGAATTCAGTAATTTTTCTCAACAGAGATCTGTTTTGTGTGAAAAATAATTTTTACCTGGAATACAGCTACGCCGTAAACACGGTTCCTCCTAAGAGAGATTGGAGAAGTCCCTTTATAGACTTCGCAGCATACAGAATCTTACCAGAAGATCCCAAAGAAGCAGTATCGGTTAAAAGACGATCACTACACTTCTATTTTGATGCTTCTTCACAAAGTCTATATCGCCAAACTTATGATAGACTATTGTTACGATGTCTCTTTGATGATGATGCAGAACGGGTCATCCGTGAAGCTCACGATGGTGTATGTAGAGCACATTAACCCGGTCCTAAGTTATAGGATCGTATCAGGAGGATGTGCTACTACTGGCCTACTATGATCGCAGATGCAGTAAAATATGCAAAATAATGCAAAGCCTGTCAGGTTCATGCAGATTTTATACATCAGCCTTCTGAGTATCTACATCCTATCATTGCATCATGGCCCTTTGAAGCATGGGGAATGTATATCATTGGTCCTATTCACCCATCATCTTCTAGAGGACATCGGTCCATATTGGCTATCACGGACTACTTCTCTAAATGGGCGGAGGCAATTCTCCTTGCTGAAGTAAAGACATCCAACATGATCGGCTTTATCAAGCACCATATCATTTATCGCTTTGGGATACCTCGAAGGATAATCCATGACAATGGGCCTCAATTCATCAGCCAAGCATTTCACCAATTTTACGATAAAAATCTGATATAAAATATGGCCTCTACGACATATAATCCTTCTGCTAATGGTTTGGCGGAAGCCTTCAACAAAACCATCATCAAACTCTTAAAAAAGTTTATTTCTTCGAACAAAAGAGATTGGAATGAGAAGTTGGGAGAATGCCTCCGGGCATACCGTACAACGGTACGAACACCGACGGGTTGTACCCCGTTCTCATTAGTCTACGGATGTGAAGCAGTTTTCCCTATTAAAATCCAAATTCCATCACTCAGAATAGCAGTGGCTAATGAGTTGACTAAGGAAAACAACGATCAACTATGGCTTCAAGAGCTAGAAGTATTAGACGAGAAACGCCTTCAAGCTCAACAGCGCATTGCGTTCTACCAGGCACGCATTTCTAGAGCTTTTAATCAAAAAGTGAAGGAGAGAGTGTTCAAAGTTGGCGAGCTAGTTCTAGCTGCAAGGAGGCCAATGATCATTACACACAAGAGTAAGGGTAAATTCCAACCCAAATGGGAGGGCCCTTATGTGATTGAAATAACGTTTTCAAACGGCGCTTACAGATTAGCCAAGCCTAACAGAGATCTTATAATGGCTCCTATAAACGACAAATTCCTGAAGAGGTACTACACTTAATCTCCCTTGCTTAAAAAATGGAGTATGGTGAAGATCTTATTCTGACGATACTACGTACAAAGACTAGTTGGAGCATATTCTATCATGTCCATATAACCTCTGAATAAATATGTTTGACTAATTTGGAACTTCAAAACCTATCACGTCCATATTACCTCTGATAGTGTTTTGTACACAAATTTAGTTGGAGCATATTCTATCATGTCCATATAACCTCTGAATAGATATATCCAGCTGAAGCTTACCGAAAGTATATCACGTCCATATTACCTCTGATATCACTTTCTCCTTAGCCTATCATTTATATTAAAAAATGATGGGTCCACAAAGTCAGATAAAGTCTCTTTATTATCTCCGAGAAGAGCAAATTACATAGAAAAGCAAAGAAGTACAACATTGGGGAGGAGCAGTCAAATCATGAATCTGCTACGCCAAAGCGGCCAACCTCTCATTCCTGGATTCTAAGACATTAGCGTGAGCCCATTCCAGTCGTGCCTCGTCATCACTCAAGAGGGATAATTCGGACCGAGCATGAACAAATTTGGCATGAATGACTCCCGCACGTGCCAAGTTTCGCTGAGCTGTATCCATTCGGCCCTTCACCATATCTAGAGCTGCCGATGACTGGAGGGACCACCCCTTCGCCTGAGCGAGTTTGGCTTCCAATTTGTGGACCCTCACTTTATTTCCTTTATGTTCGACCTCGCACTTTGTTAGAAGAGGAATAACCTCTTCCAAGATGGCCTGCTCTACACCCATCTCCTGTTGCTATGTCTGGATGGATTTATTTAAGCTTTCCATCTGTTCAGCAAGCTTCACAGTTAAGGAGTCGTACTCGGCCTGAATTATATCATTGATATTGCCTCGAGATAGTTGCAAATATTTGTTAATGGGTTATTCTAAACCATTAACTATTTGCTCTAGCGCATTAGCCCTTTCAGCGTCACTGAAATTTCTAATCTGCGCTATAGTAAGATTGGAGGACATCTTCAGAGCATCGAAGCCTAGATTCTTCTCCAGCACCATCGATATCAATGTTTTCAAAGTGATACAGAATACGCTAGTATACTGTTCAACTAATATGGCATAGCTCGAGTGGACGCTGGGAGTGGCTGCAATATCGGTGAATCCCCCTCCAGGAATGACCGCAGAGGATGTTGCCACGGTCGTCGCCTCTACAGAGGGTGCTATAAAAGAATGAACACCAACAATGGTAGAAGTTGCTGGCATACTCAACGAAGGAGGCACAGTCGAGATGATGGGCTCATCATCCTATGAAGATATATGAACTGCCGTGGGCGAGACGACACTTGATAACATGGCAGACGAAGGATCGACAGCTTCAAAGCATGCCTCTTCAATATCAAACGTCACCGTTTTATCGGCAGTATTTGCAACAAAATTAAAGTTGCATCAACTCCGCCTTCCCCTGAGACGTCTGCACCTGAAGAAGACAAGAGAAAGTTAATATCAAATTGATGATTAATTTTCCTAAAAAAGGGCGTAAGGACAACATTTACTCATGGACGATGGTATATATGTCGCGTCCGTAGCCTGAATAGCTAAATCATCTCTTAATAATGCTAGACAAGCTATCATACCTGGAGAAGGGGGTGCACCAACTTACACTGGCGGGTAGTCTTCCCAGTCTTCACCAAGATCCACTCGAGGCTCATCGGGTGGAATCTCGCTGGATATACTTACAAACGAAGTAGGGGTTACTCCCATTATTGGTCTGGATAAAGGTATATGCAATCTTATTATGCCTCGGAGGCAATCTCGTAGCACTACCAGAAGCAGTAGTAGCAGCGATCTCGAGCAAAGAATCTCTAGCACTGCCAGCCGGAACTATGGAGGTTCCCTCTCTAAAAGGCGAAGGACCTCTAATCAAAAAATTATCCCCAACAGGGGAAACGACAGGCTCGCTCCTAGGAGCCCCCCTGGTGGAAGCCCTTTTCGGACCTCTGGCAATCTTCTTCTAGCGAGGGGAAGGCAATTTCGGAGTAGAAGCCTTCCGTTTCTGGGGAATAACGAGAGGCTCAGCTGGCGGAGTTATTATGCCTCTTGGTATTATCGTTAAAATTTTGTCTGCCCCGGCAGTGTCCTCATTCTCGTCCGAGGAAACAGATGGAATCTCCTCTCTTCCACCAGGTCTATGGGAGGGCATCCTAAAACTCCTACTCATATCAAAATTGCGATGGAAGCTATTGATGGATGCATAGAACTGCGTGTACGAGTGCAGGATGCACAACTCCATAGAGAGAGAAGTGGCGGGCATAGCAAAAGTTGCACCAGTACAGCCCGTGATGAAGTATCGCCATCCTCTGGCTCCATTGATAAGTCCACCTTTGGACTTGAAGCTGGTGTAAGCCCCCTGATTTTCATGAATTTCTAATTTGGCTTTTCATAATTTTTCTGGAATTTTCTAGGATTTTTCTGTGATTAAAACCTAGGCTTTTAATAATTAAATAATTTTTTAATTGTTGTTAATTAATATTAAAATATTATGAAAATAATATTTTATGGTATAAAATGGAGAACCGGACATAGGGTAATCTTTCGGGAATTTATTGGACTACGGAAGTATTTTTAAAGCCCTAGAAACTATTAAATAAATAAACTGAATTAAACCCGTGTCAACGCCCAACATCCCCATGAGAGCCGAAGCCAAGCCCAAGGAGCGTTGACCCAGCCCTAAATCCTAGGTCTAACCCTAGTCTAATTTATGTATGTATAAATACATAATTTCCTATTTTTCTCCACAAACAAAAAGAAAAGAAAAAGGAAAAAAAAAAAATAATTACTAAAAATCCCTAAATCCTAACCTAACCCTAAACCTAAGCCGCCACCCTCTGCCGACCCCTCTCCGGCGCCGCCCCTAGCCCGGCCGCCGTCCTCAGCCGCTCCCCGCCTTGACCTGAACCCTGGCTCGCCCGCTTCCCCTCCTCGACGGCCACCCACTGCAACGTTCCTCCGCCTGAGTCCAGCGCAGCCGTCTCCGGTCGACCGGCCATCTCGATCTCCTTAGCCCCCTCAACAGCACCCTCAACTCCTCGACATCTCTCTCTTCCCTCGTCGTCCTCCTCCCGAGCAGCCACTCCCCGGCCGCCCCGAGCACAGCCACCCTCGACGAGTCTCCGAAGCCACAAACCCTAACCCTAACGCAGGACGGACACAGTGGACACGGACGCAGGACACGGAGTTGACGCTCGGACGCGTGAAAACTTAGATTCACGGAGCCCTGTTCAGGTACCGATTTCTCTTAACTCGCAACTCCATTTTTGATTCCGTCAGTTTCTACGCGTAGACTGTATAACCCTCTCGGTGTCCGTGCAATCCGCTCGGTGCATCGCGTCCTGTGGTGATCGCACACTGCGATCCAAAAATAGGAAAAACGACGCCCTATTTTACCCCGGAACTGAGTGCGCCTCGCCAAACGGGACGACTTGGTCGCACGCGGACTTTATCAAAACGTGTGCATCGTTGATACGGATGTGTGGGATTTCGCAGAAGTTGATTTGGATGTGCGTGCACACCGAAATCAACGCGTATCCGCGTACACCGTCCCGTATCCGTCCTTTCTGGAACACGTTGTAACTTTGTGTACACACATCGGATCGAGACGAAACTTGCGCCATCAGACTCGTAGCAATACGTTGGTCCTGTGACCCAAGTTTGGTTCGATTCTGAGAACGTTGACAAATCGCATATCGTGGGCCCCATAGGCTCCACTTGACGAGCGATTTTATGATCGACTCATCGGAATCCAATTCTGGAAGTTCCGTTGGATTCGTATCATCGTTCCTGACTTGTTAACACTGAGTTTGACGAATTTGGAGACCTTTGACCCTGACACGCTTTTCGGTACAAAGTGGCCCACATGTGGACCCCGTTTTGGCCCGGAAATGTCATTTTTGCCCTTGTGTCCAAATTGGACTCAAGGACAGGCGTTTCTAGCTATTTGATATTTTTTGAATCTAATGGTGATGTTTATTTCAGCAACCGGAGTAGTACCTGCAGATCTCGCTGCTACCAGAGCTACAGTTGGAGCCAGGACCCCAGGCAAGTGTACCTTGCCAAACTCTGCAGTCTTTATATATATTTTTCCTTGCTTTATTATATTTCTGTGCATGTTCAACCTAGGACCGTGTGACGTACTTAGCGTCTGATTATCAGTCGGGTGCCAACACTGTACGCAGTGCTGGGTACTGTCATTTAGAGATGGACTTTCGTGACACTTGTTATTCTCGTACTTGTCTTATCAAGTACCATACGACCCAGGACACTTGACATTGTTCATGAGACAGGATATTCCCGAGATATTCGTGGTGATTCTGTATAGGATACAGGACTTGACAGAGATACTATATTCATAGATACATATGACTTGTTGCATTAGATATGATTGTGCGTGACATGGACATGGTGCATCGTGGACATGAGACGTGTGATTACATGGGGTGGGGAGAGACACACAGACTACAGGCTGATCATATATATATAAACCCCTATTATTGTAAGGCACAAGACTCTCGAGCAGAGCTTGGCCCATTACGTGTTATTACCGCTACCGCTCCCCGACACAGAGCTTGTAGCGGCTCAGCCTGAGTACTAGTGATGCTCTCACTTGCATTTTCACATAGATGGTTATATAGCTTACCCTATTTATTGCATTCTCTGTTGCACTGTATTTATTTTGGCTTGTATTTTCTGTACCTTGCTGTCCCCTGAGGACCTGGATTCGGACTTTGTCCCCAGGACTAGCAGAGGAGATCCACCTAGAGTTATACAGTACAGGAGCATTATCAGGAGCAGAAGCAGGAACAGGAGCAGATACAGGAGCTGTACCGATATCTGAGGATGAGGTCATACCAGAGGACTTCTCCTGAGTATTGGCGTGAGATATTCATTTATTTCTGTTTCTAGTTATTTTCTTTCCAGTCTATTTCATTGATGTATCAGGCTTATTCTCGGATTATTCTCCGAGACACCTTTATTGAGATATGCTAGTTTATTTCTATTTGCATTTATTCTGGCATTTGATCTGTGATTATCTGTTGTGGATGAGATTAGCATAGACTGTGACTTATATCATTAGACCTACTTATTGTTACATTACAGCTTAAGCATGCCCTGATGGATCCATTAAATTGGGTTTGTCCATCGGTGTGTGCTGCTGGCCATTGCCACGTGTTCGGTCCTTCGGTATTTTGGGACTGGGGCGTGACATAGTTTTTGTGGTGGCCCATGCAGGTCAACGACTAAATTATTCGGTTTTAACTTAGGGACCGAGCAAGCCTGCAATAAGAATAGGATAAGTTTTTAGGATCTCATCCACTTGCTTGGAACGTTCTTGATATCTATATCGAATTCAAATTAATTTCTTGACTCGTATCCTACCTTGATTCCTAAGCGCCCTTATAGTTTATTTTGGTTACAGAGAAATGAATCCCCAAGTCGGCGAAGAGACTCATCCAGGAATACCACAAGGTGTTGTGGTTACCCACGGAGATGAAGTGACACCAGTTAGTGAAGGTCCGTCATCACAGCAAGCCAGTTAATATGCCACGGGAATACAACAAGATGACGTTCCACCATCGACGCAGTTTGCTCCACCGACGCCTACCGTTCCACCAGGGCAGGCTATGGACGAACAACAAATGTTTCGAATGTTCTACGCGATGATGCAAGCCCATCAGAAGGTTCAAGAAGAAGCTCAGCAAAACCAAGCGGAGAAGTTCATTGACAGATTTAGTTCGGAGTTACGAAAGTTAATCAGCTCCGTTGCAATAGACGTTCTTACTACAACCCAGGCCATGGAGTGCAACACAAGGATAGAGTCCAGCCAGAAGTGGCCGTATGCATCAGCACCAGACCGAGCACAACAGGAAAGAGTTGCAAAGCGACCACAGATGAATCCACCATCGAGAGCAGCATCAAGAGCCTTAGTTCTTCCTACTTGTCACTACTGTGGCAAGATAGGTCATTTCGCTAAAGAATGTCGACGCAGATTGGGACTATGTTTAGCTTGCGGGTCCAAAAAGCATTCGGTAAGGGATTGCCCTGAACGTCGAGAGAAAGCAGTGATGATTCATCAACCAGCCACATCAGCACCTGCCGGAGCACCACAGGAAGAAGTTGCAAAGAAGTCTCCCATGTAACAGCCACCAGAAGCACCTCCTCAAGAAATACCTGTCTGTCCATATTGTCGCAGGCGAGGCCATATAGAGAATGAGTGTAGACGCAAAAGGAAATTATACTTAGCTTGCAGATCCAGTCAGCATTTAAAGAAGGAGTGCCCCGAACGTCGAGACAGAGCACCAATGAATAACCAACAAGCGTTACCAGCACCAAGACCAGCCTTTCCAGCATTGGAAGTACCGCAAATGAGAGTTGAAGGAGTCAGACCACCAGCCCCAGGAGGGAATCAGCCGAGGCCACCCTTGGCACCACAAACAACACTCTTCCAGCAGGCTCAACAGCAGCAGAGGAATCAACTGCAAGAACGTGAACAAGCTCCAGCAATGACTTTGGAAGATGCACAGACCCATGGAGTAGCTAATGCGCGTAATTTCTCGTAGTTACCGGTTTATAGATTTGTTTAACCTCGTGCCTAGTGGTTCGTGACCTCAGCCTTAACCTATGTAATTTTGAACTTGCTATTAACCTAGTATATTTTTATAATTGATAACTGTAGAGATTATAGAGTCTTTTGTTATTGTGCTTATTTTGGGTTGTTTAGTGAACTTGAATTAAGTTGTCCCTCCTTTCATCATCATCTAGCGTACTTATATTCGTTGTACTACCTTGACTTATGCTGTTAATATTGCCTAGTTTTGCAAGCTTATCCTTTTATCGAGCTTGTTCATGAGATATGAATTATTGGGTCGACACACTAATACAATTGTCTATTCAGAATCAGTGTATTACGTTCTGATCAACCTTAGTGCATTTTGGTTCGCTCTTCGCACGACTACTTCACGTGGATTGAGATATACAGTTGACTAGTATACTTGCCCTCTAGATATGTCTGAGCATATCGTATCAGTTACCTAACTGTACTAATACGAGCATGCGAACAAAGGATTACCAGAATAGGATTTTAATCCACAAATTGTCTTGACAAATCCCATTTGAATTCGTTAAACGCCTTGATCCTGATACTTCTATTCTATTACCTCACCCTTGAACTCTTTATTATTGATCTTCGTCTTCCCTTATTTCGGAAAGACAAAACCTCGTGCTTGGTATAGGTTTGATATATAGACAGTACTAGAAATACCCTTCAGGCCGGTCGCATTGTTGATGACCCTTTATATATGATTAAGAGAATATCATAGGTGATATATTTGGTGTTAAAGACTTGAGGATTCAATAATATGATTAAATAAGTTGGGGCATAGCTTTATTAGATATATAGCCTTAGATGATAGATGGGTAAATTCTAAGTTGGGTAGAGACCGCAATGTTCACTTGAGAGGAATCCTTTAGACTATAATCAAGTGAGATTGGATAGAGAGAACCCTACCATATTTTAATTTCGAGGACGAAATTTTTATAAGTTGGGTAGATTGTAAGCCCCCTGATTTTCATGAATTTCTAATTTGGCTTTTCACAATTTTTCTGGAATTTTCTGTGATTAAAACCTAGGCTTTTAATAATTAAATGATTTTTTAATTACTGTTAATTAATATTAAAATATTATAAAAATAATATTTTATGGTGTAAAATAGAGAACCGGATATAGGATAATTTTTTGGGAATTTATTGGACTCCGGAAACATTTTTAAAGGCCTAGAAACTATTAAATAAATAAACTGAATTAAACCCGTGTCAACGCCCAACATCCCCATGAGAGCCGAAGCTAAGCCCAAGGAGCGTTGACCCAGCCCTAAATCCTAGGTCTAACCCTAGTCTAATTTCTGTATGTATAAATACATAATTTCCTATTTTTCTCCATAAACAAAAAGAAAAGAAAAAGAAAAAAAAAACCTAATTACTAAAAATCCCTAAATCCTAACCTAACCCTAACCCTAATCCGCCACCCTCTGCCGACCCCTCTCCGGCGCCGCCCCTAGCCCGGCCGCCGTCCTCAGCCGCTCCCCGCCTTGACCTGAACCCTAGCTCACCCGCTTCCCCTCCTCGACGGCCACCCACGGCAACATTCCTCCGCCTGAGTCTAGCGCAGCCGTCTCCGGTCGACCAGCCATCTCGATCTCCTTAGCCCCCTCAACAACACCCTCAACTCCTCGATATCTCTCTCTCCCCTCGTCATCCTCCTTCCGAGCAGCCACTCCCCGGCCGCCCCGAGCACAGCCACCCTCCGACGAGTCTCCGAAGCCCCAAACCCTAACCCTAACGCAGGACGGACACAGTGGACACGGACGCAGGACACGGAGTTGACGCTCGGACGCGTGAAAACTCAGATTCACGGAGCCCTGTTCAGGTACCGATTTCTCTCAACTCGCAACTCCATTTTTGATTCCGTCAGTTTCTACGCGTAGACTGTATAACCCTCTCGGTGCCCGTACAACCCGCTCGGTACATCGCGTCCTGTGGTAATCGCACACTGCGATCCAAAAACTAGAAAAATGATACCCTGTTTTACCCCGGAACTGAGTGCGTCCCGCCAAACGGGACGACTTGGTCGTACGCGGACTTTATCGAAACGTGCGCATCGTTGATACGGACGTGTGGGATTTTGCAGAAGTTGATTTGGATGTACGTGCACACCGGAATCAACGCGTATCCGCGGACACCGTCCCGTATCCGTCCTTTCTGGAACATGCTGTAACTTTGTGTACACATATTGGATCGAGACGAAACTTGCACCATCAGACTCGTAGCAATACGCTGGTCCTGTGACCCAAGTTTGGTTCGATTCTGAGAACGTTGACAAATCGCGTATCGTGGGCCCCACAGGCTCCACTTGACGAGCGATTTTGTGACCGGCTCATCGGAATCTAATTCTGGAAGTTCCGTTGGGTTCGTATCATCGTTCCTGACTTGTTGACACTGAGTTTGACAAATTTGGAGACCTTTGACCCTGACACGCTTTTCGGTACAAAGTGGCTCACATGTGGACCCCGCTTTGGCCCGAAAATGTCATTTTTGCCCTTGTGTCCAAATTGGACTCAAGGACAGGCGTTTCTAGCTATTTGATATTTTCTGAATCTAATGGTGATGTTTATTTCAGCAACCGGAGTAGTACCTGCAGATCCCGCTGCTACCAGAGCTACAGTTGGAGCCAGGACCCCAGGCAAGTGTACCTTGCCAAACTCTGCAGTCTTTATATATATTTTTCCTTACTTTATTATATTTCTGTGCATGCTCAACCTAGGACCGTGTGACGTACTTAGCGTCTGATTATCAGTCGGGTGCCAACACTGTACGCATTGTTGGGTACTGTCATTTAGAGATGGACTTTCGTGACACTTGTTATTCTCGTACTTGTCTTATCAAGTACCATACGACCCAGGACACTTGACATTGTTCATGAGACAGGATATTCCCGAGATATTCGTGGTGATTCTGTATAGGATACAGGACTTGACAAAGATACTATATTCATAGATACATATGACTTGTTGCATTAGATATGATTGTGCGTGACATGGACATGGTGCATCGTGGACATGAGACGTGTGATTATATGGGGTGGGGAGAGACACACAGACTACAGGCTGATCATATATATATAAACCCCTATTATTGTGAGGCACAAGACTCTCGAGCAGAGCTTGGCCCATTACGTGTTATTACCGCTACCGCTCCCCGACACAGAGCTTGTAGCGGCTCAGCCTGAGTACTAGTGATGCTCTCACTTGCATTTTCACATAGATGGTTATATAGCTTACCCTATTTTTTGCATTCTTTGTTGTACTGCATTTATTTTGGCTTGTATTTTCTGTACCTTGCTGTCCCCTGAGGACCTGGATCCGGACTTTGTCCCTAGGACTAGCAGAGGAGATCCACCTAGAGTTATACAGTACAGGAGCATTATCAGGAGCAGAAGCAAGAACAGGAGCAGATACAGGAGCTGTACTGACATCTGAGGACGAGGTCATACCAGAGGACTTCTTCTGAGTATTGGCGTGAGATATTCATTTATTTCTGTTTCTAGTTATTTTCTTTCCAGTCTATTTCATTGATGTATCAGGCTTATTCTCGGATTGTTCTCCGAGACACCTTTATTGAGATATGCTAGTTTATTTCTATTTACATTTATTCTGGCATTTGATCTGTGATTATCTGTTGTGGATAAGATTAACATAGACTGTGACTTATATCATTGGACCTACTTATTGTCACATTACAGCTTAAGCATGCCCTGATGGATCCATTAAATTGGGTTTGTCCATCGGTGTGTGCTGCTGGCCATTGCCACGTGTCCGGTCCCTCGGTATTTTGGTACTGGGGCGTGACAGCTGGTAATGGCATTCCCCACATGTAGCTGGTCGTACCCAAACTTTCTGGCAAACTGACTGGGCAGATAAGGTTCCAGATAGCAGTGGTCATCACTTCTGTACAGCAAATGGGAAGGTCTAAGTCGGACCAACCAATAAAAGGCTTCAGTAGAAAGAATGGTCCTCCCTTGACCCCCATCCTTAAGCTTCTTCCCCTGTTGATTGATATGTACGGGGGGAACGATACAGAAGAGCTTCCAGCTGTGGGCAATATTTAACGCCCGCCGACAATCTATGACGGTCGCCACGTTCCAAGAGGAATTCTTATAATTCAACAAGAAGTTATTTCCCGAACTGCTGGCAGGACCGGGAGATATCACCCTGGTGTTGTGAAGAACTAACCATCCCATCAAATATAGGAATGGTAATTCCACTCGAGGAAAGCTTTCGCGCTGCGTATCATCAGCAAGCAGCCCATCAGTAAGGGCCCTCAGACCTGCTTGTATTCTACATACCATAGCAGGAAGCAAGCCCAGTCTTGCTCCGAACACCAAACGTACTGCAGGCTATAAGGTATTACGATGGATGCGATCTGTAGACGTGATGCTAGGCACTACACAGCGGCGAAGCCAGACGGAGAGAAAGCCAGCCAATTGAACTTCCCTTGACAGAGGCTTACGATAATGCCTCATATAACTGAAGGCTTTTGTGCCGGCAGGGTAACCCTCTATCTTCTCGTCAAAAATATGATCTGAAGCCCCTGCATCTTCAATAAGGTCATCGACCGTGTCAGCATTAAGCATGCTCAGGAGGTTCAAAGGCCTATCTTGGCTATCTACCACCTTGTCCAACTTAATATTCCTGGCTTGGTGGAAGAAGAGATAGGTTGCCCACTTGTTGATGTGAGCCAAGTCAGAGGGCTCCTTGTAGAAAGTGGTACAGGCGAGATAGTGGCACATCAGCTCCTGATATACTGCCACTGCTCGAGGGTTTGCATCCCTCAACTCCTTGTTTGTAGGGACATACTCCTCATAAGGAATGTCCCCCATCGGGAGCCTTGAAATATCTGCCATCTCATGAAGGGCTAAGCCCAACTCGCCCAGCAGAGTGGCAAAAGTCCCAGTGAGCGAGTTGTATCGCTCCATCAAGGATAAGAACAAGTTAGGGTTGAGAGGCAACCCAACACTTGTGGCACTCCAACACTTGTGGCACTCACAGCCGCGAACAGACCAATACTTTCCAACTCTGTCTGGAAGTGCTTCAGGGCCCAAGCAGTCAAACTGGCCCATCGAAGATTCCTCGGGCTCAGCCATCCACTGGACCGAGGGTTGACCCTGGGGTACATTCCACTCTGCCCCATAAAATCGTTGCAGAAGGTCGATATCTGAACCGGCTGGATCAGCGAAGTGTTCTTACTCGGGAAACTACCCGGCAGCAATCCCCTAAAGGGCATAACAGGGCCCGAAGGACGACTCATATAGGCCCCCTAGGCATATCCCTTTTTGTATATGATCTTCCCCGGTCGGCCGTGAAGATCGGGGGTCAGAGTCCATGACATCTTCCTAGTATGGGTTGCATGGAAGAATATCGAGATAGGGTAATCCCTGAACATCCGGGGCAGATACATGACTGTGCCCTCAGCAGTAAACACCCAATCTTCCTTCTTGGGTTTAGTCTGGGACTGTTTGTCGATCGCATCCCCAAACAAGAAGCCTGGCTTCTTATACTCTGTCCCATCTATGTATGTCAGAGGCTCCCCACTGGTCATACTCAGCAGCATGCGTTCTCCTTGGGATGAGATTAGGGTTTCCCTTTCTTCAGGATAATTGGCTCCAAAAATAGGAAATATCACGTGGGACAAGTCTTCCAAATAGTTTGAGCTCAACATCCCGGCAGCAGAGCCCATAGTTTCAGCCAAAGGAGAAATCTACAAGTCCGCTACAAAATACAAGAAAATCAGTCAGTTTCTACACTAGACGATACACTCTTGCAGTTTACGCCAAAGATTATCTGCCTGAGCTTTTACGCCAAGACTGCAAAAACTTGAGTCTTATGCTGAAACTCATTTTCAAGGCATAAAATTCAAGGTTGACAATATACACCAAAATCTAACAATCTGAGCTTTTACGCCAAATTGACAAAATTTAAATTTTTTACGTCGGAATTCATATCCAGCGCATAAAATTCAAAGTTTGCAGTTCTACTCCAAAATTTTGACAGTCTGAGTTTTTACGCCAGACTGTAAAAATATAGAGTTTTTACGCCGACATATTAGGAATGTGCGAGTAATAATATAACATCTCCGTACATTATCGTCCTCGAAGAGGCTCTCAGTATAAAAGATGACCTTGCGCGTGCACGTACAACGTGTGCGAAGGATTTTTTCTCCCGAAATCTTTACCTGTAATGTCCGGAGCACAGCTCGACGGTGGAGCGCTGCGTTCCGATCGAGGTTCGATCAACCTAATAGAAGTTGCTCATGCTTGAGCAGTGGAACGAGAAGAGGAAGCGACCTTCTTTTCCTTAGCAGTAGAAGCCTGTTTAGGTGCCATGGCGATTCTGGGTTCTCAAGAAAGAGACGAAGAAGAAGGGTTCTTGAAAAGCAAGGGTTTTGGGAAGACAGATAAAAGTTTTCTCTCTCAGGACTGCAGACTATTTATAGAGTTTAGATAACTCTTCGAATCCCTAACCAAATCTGATATTTAATATTTGGTTATGATTTGGGATCACGTCAGCCTATCATTTAGGGAAGACGGACAGTCAGTGGATCCAGATTTTACGTGTAGAGCAGATCTATGATTTTACACTAAGGAGCTTTTACGCTCAAGAGGCTACAAATCTACGGTTTTACGCTCAGAGGCTATAAGTCTATGGTTTTACGCCCAGATGCTTTTACGCTCAGTAGCTTTTATGCTCGAGAGGCTACAAACCTACGATTTTACGCTCAGAGGCTACAAATCTATGATTTTACGCTCGAAAGCTTTTTACGCTCAGAGGTTACAAATCTATGATTCTACGCTCAGAAGATACAGATACTACAGATCTATGACTTTCTGCATATCTTAAAATATGCAGGCTAGAATACGCGTATATCTGAATAATTTTCAAGAAGGTCAATTACAAGGGTTTGCGCAGAAGATACTCCTTCTTGGCTACAAAACATTCTAAGTGCCCAAAACATACAGAGTTCAACATTGAAGATAACTCTTCTTCTTGGGTCGATTGGAAGCTCATCCGAAGTCCAGCCGAAATCTTTCTCAAAAGTTCAAATATGGCTTACTCGACAGACATTTCTTGCCATTTCTCAAGGGATTTTCGGGAAACCATTCTTGAAGATGATGGTCTGAACAAAAATCCTTCATATCAGAAAAGTGACAGTTCATAATTCTACGCGACTCCTCGTTCAAAATAGCATAAAAGTTTGGATCTTCAAAGACGACTTAATGCTAAGAAGTTTTCAATGCGTCTTCAGTTATGCGTAAAAGATGGAACGAGATCAGATACTCTTTTATCAGAGTCGACATAAAAATTATTCAAACGTGCTGAAGCTGCATACATTCAGACTTCCTTACAACAAAACATGGCAAATCAGCAGATGCGTAAAAGAAGACAATCTTATTAATCATGATTACATATGATGGAAATCCAGTCTACAAAGGGTTTTTCATCTTCAAGATTACATATGATGGAAATCTTTTTTCTATAAAGGGTTTCTCATTTTCATTCAAGATCACACCAAGAATCTTTGTTGCTAGGTTCTCATATTGGTGTAGATATTTTTTATCTTATACGGCACTTCATCGGCTTCTGCCGTCGATGAACAAGAAAATGATAAATGGCAGGAGGATACAAAACTGGGCCTGTATAAATTATTCAAGCCCACCCTCCATACGCCATAGCCAGCATGCCCTAAAAATTGTGTTGGGGGTTTAGACCCAACTCAATACTGGAAGACAGGGCTAAGCTGTTTGCCTTCGTCCAGCGCCACGATGGGAGAAAATACAGCTTGCAAGTTGTGTGGCCAAATAAGATCATTCCTCTCTTCTGGATGAATCGCCATATAAAATTGCTGATCATCCCGAGCAAAAAAAGTTATGATATCCTTCCATGATCCATCGTTGCAGAGGATATTTGCTCGAAGATGCCTCTTTTTACGGCTCTTTACATGCTGGAAGAACATGATCTTCTTCTTTCTCAAATCAACCCGACGAAGCTCGGCAATAATTTCTTTGTGGTGAAGGAAGTGTAGGAAAATGGGTTAACTTAGTCGCCTTTATATAGGCAGAGGAGAACATACCAAATCCCAACAAATTCCAAAATTTTGCCGAGAAATCAGCCTCGCGGAATGAGTCAACCCCCAGTCCCAAAATATTATGGAACTAGGCCACGTGGCATTGGCCAGCTGACACGTCTTCGTGGATATCCCAATTTAATGGATCCTGGCGAAATGTGCTACGCTGTCCTAAATCTAACAAGTGTAATATATCAACAGGCAGTGTCTAATCTCATCCACAAACAACAAGTAAAATACTGAAATGAAAGACTGGAATATAAGGAGATAGTCGAATGACATAATACAACTAAAATATGTCTGGTGGGAACAAACCCACTACAAAATGTGCTGATAGTCTGAAATAAAGTACTGATGAGAAGAGTGACTGGAACAACGGCTAACTAGGTAAGGAGCTCCAGTCATGGGCGGTAGGCCTACCAGTCTGATCAGGGGTACTCTGATGGAAGTACCTCCAGCTCCTCGTCAAGAGCAAACCTCGCCTCCACACCTGGCCCGTAAACTGTGGGATAATAGGCCTCGTCCAGATCTGGAAGATAACCAGGTCCTCAGAGGGACGTAACAAGATACAATATGCATGCCAGATATAGTACTGAATAAAAGTAAAGAGGGGTGTGCTAACCATCTAAGTGAATGCAATGTAAGGACAATCTCGGAACGTATAAGTAGGTGTAGGCATAACGTCCAACGTCCTCTAGAGTGTGGTATCTACAACGTCCATCATTCCGAAGAATGAGGTATCTGTATATATATAATGTCCACACTCTAAGGGACATGGTATCTGCAATGTATATACGTCCGTACACTCCGTAGAGCGCGGTGTCTGAATATAGGGAGTCACCGGGTCTATGGTTCCTCTGGATACCACGGAATCCGGTGGGGGTATCCCATACGTTTGTCAGTTGTCCTTTCCGCCCAATGTAGATACGCAAGTCGAATGCACGACTTGAGTGTACCTTATCTAGATGTCAAGTCTCAATTAACTATATTATTCTAGAATACATGCTAGTCCGTGATGCATGTCGTACATACCGATAGCGAATCGGGTACGCGGACCCGCATCCCAATATGAATGTACCATCGCGATACGTGTATAGTGCCATGGTCAAGGAAGATATCAAAATATCCTCATAGAAGAAGGTGAGTCAGCTAGCAACTAAGACATGTACACTATTCATTGACGCATTGTCGACTGCACCCGAGTTAATCTCGGACGCTCACAGTTTATGCATATTTGCAACATTTAATCATTTAATTTTAAGCAGTAAATCAGCAAGGTATACTTGCCTGTCCCGGGTAGCTGCGAAATCCAAAGCCCTGCTCCTGATGCCTCGGCAGTAGTGTCCAGTAATCCTATATAGGATGCAGTAATGACCAAATTAGTCGCTACAATAGCACGACTAATACACTCTGTTTGTATCTACAGCTGTCATAAGGTCGGGACTGTATATATATGCATAGCTAATACCCGTATTTATATATATACACTAAATCATATTTAATTATATTAAAAATAATATATTTGTTCCTTAGTATAAAAATAGTACTTATGTACCCTAATAAAAATACGTATGTTAAATAGCTCATTTAAAATAGCACTTTACATATTACTTAATAATATGTACACATACACATTTATTAAATATATGAACATATTTAAAAATGCCAATACCATATATATAACTAAATTTAATACATAGACACATATTTATATATTAAAATAACATGTAGGTTTAATAGTACAAAAATAGCACCTATGTATTATTTAGTAATACATCAAAAAAATTGTTTATATATTCATTTAATATCCTAATATACTTGAATACACAATATATGTACACCCTTATATATATATATATATATATATATATATATATATATATATATATATATATATATATATATATATATATATATATATATACCTATTTAATATGCACATATTTATACTAATTATATAGAGTATATTTATAAAGGTATATATACATACATTAATAATTTTTCCACTTAGATATTTATGTATACACACAACATATATATATATAGGTATATATGCATAATAGATATTTAACTAATATAAATATCTAATACCATATACAGTATTTTCTATATTACATTATATTTATTTATATATCTAAGGTATACAAAATATGTAAATACAATATACATATACATTACTTAGTACATACAATACATAGTATATATATATATTTAGTAGCACATAAAACCCACTGTATTTAAACAGTATTTGAAGTATAAATACATAGAATACTTATTTATACAGGACTATATACATAAGTATTTAATTAATATACTGAAATATATATATACATACATTAATAAATATTAATATACGTATACAAATACATATTTATTGTTCTTATTATATATAATGCTAATTACAATATATATATACTTTTATAGTATTTATACATGAGGTATTTATATATTTATATATATATACTCAGCAATACAAAATATACTTTTAGTTATACTGAAAATACGTATACAAATACATAACTAAACTCATACGAAGGTATAAACAATTGCACAACAAAATACATCTAAAATTAATGGTAATAATACATAAAATATTATACCTAATCGACGCTCGGGTCGAGGGGAGTCCGGTGGTGGATCTTCGCCGGCGGGGGTGGCCGGACGGCGCTCCGGCGTCGCGCGGGGAGGGGTCGGCAGCAGCAGCGGTTCAGGGAGCGGTGTCTGCTGCGGGGTCGATATCTACTCGGGGTGGTGGCGGCGTCGGCTGAAACTTTACGGGGTGGAGGAGGACTGGCTGGGGGAGGGCTTGGCGGATTTTGGTGGACGGAGGTGCGGTGGTGGCGGAGTTATAGGAGGAAGGGTGGTCGGCTGTGCTGTGCGGAAAAAGAGTGGTCGGGTTGGTGCGGGCGGTGGGTGGAGCTGTTCCGGCGCCGTGGTGGCCGGTGGTTAAGGTGGCAGGTGGGGGGGAGTCAGGCGAGGGTGGTCGGGTCGGTATGGTGGCGGTCGGTGGCGGCGTTTGGCCGGTGGGAGGCGGCGGGTAGGAAGGTTGGGGTCGGCTGAATGGGGAGCTCGGTTTGGTGAGTTAGGTTTTTTTTTGGAAGTTTTAGGTTTTTGTTTTTCTTTTAATACCTTGTAATGAAGGTATATATAGGGGAGAGAGTGAAGGGGGGCTGTCTTGGGGTTAGGGCCGGCTGTAGGAATTTGTTGGGGAGTTGGGGAAGCTTCTACATGATGAAGGGAGGGCTAGTATTTAGGTATTTCAAATGTAGGGCCATGATGTGCCCTACATAAAGTAAGGTAAGTACATAGGAAAGGGGAGAAAAATATGCATACGGTTTGGCATGACATCCTTTTCTCCATGATGGTTTGGGCCAATGAGAGGGGGACACCTCATTGCAATTTTGCAATTAGGCCCCTGAACAATTTGGTATTTGCACAATAATTAGAATTTGGGGATTTAATGTAACCAAACACCATATTTGGTGTTCCTCATTGGGCTAGGGTGGTGTATGGTGTTTTGTATGAGGCTTGTGGGTGTGGATGTGGGTTTGGGTTGGAGTTGGGTCTAATTTAATTGAGGTTAGGTAGCCACATTAATTAATTTATAATTAATGTAACGGGTGTTTCTAATTTAATTTAAATAAAATCCGGGAGTCTAAATTAGGTTGGGCAAGGGTCATTGGTGTAGTAGGCTCAGTGTACAATAATATCGTGATCTGGGTTGGTCAGAACTGGTTGAGGTTGGGTCTCAATATCAATTGGAACGGACAGCGAACGTAATTACGCAATTTAATTAATTTGCGTGCGGACGTTTGTAACGACTTTTGTGCGACTAAAATCAGGCACGAGAATCGGTATTCGGGGTTTGTTCTAGATTCAATATGATGGGTTGGCAGGTTTAGGTCAAATATAAGGAATTTGTTTTAGGGTAACAGCTAGTGTAGCATCCTAAAATAACGAATCATTGTACAAGTATCATAACACTATATAATAATTCATAATTAATTCCAGTTAATCCTAATTATGCTAATTTAATAATTTAACCCTAATTTTTGGTTGAGGGGGTTTACAACATACCCTCCTTAGAGCATTTCATCCTCGAAATTAAAACAGACATATATCAAAACTATTGAATGAAATGAATACTATCACATACCTAGGCCTTCGAAGAGATGGGGAAAGCATTGCTGAATATCATCCTCTCGTTCCAAGGTTGATTCACCTGGTGCGTGATGCCTCCATGCGACATGAACTAGAGGGATAGTCTGGCCTCGCAGTACCTTCTCGCTTTGGTCTAGGATCTCCACCGGCTCCTCCTGGTATGACAAACTCGGACCAACGGTGATCTCCGAGTGGTCAAGCACATGACTCGGATCCGAAATATACCTCCTCAGCTGAGATACATGGAAGACGTCGTGAACTCCTTCCAGTGTTTGCGGCAAGGCCAATCTGTAAGCAACTTCTCCGATGCGCTCTAGCACATCGAAGGGTCCGATGTACCTCGGACTCAGCTTCCCTCTGCCTCCAAATCTGATGGTTCCTCTGGTAGGTGAAATCTTCAGGAACACATGTTCTCCCACCTGGAACTCTAAGGGTCGTCGATGCACGTTAGCCCAATGCTTCTGTCTGTCCTGTGCTGCTCGTAGATGCCCCTAGATCTTCTTCACCTTCTCCACTGTATGGATGATCAACTCTGGCCCTAGAATCTGCCTCTCGCCTACATCGCTCCAGCATACTGGGGAACGACATTTTCTACCGTACAATGCCTCATAGGGAGCCATCTGAATGCTCGCCTGATAGCTATTGTTGTAGGAAAATTCAACCAAGTGCAAGTGGTCCTCCCATGAACCGCTGAAGTCAAGCATGCAGGCCCTCAACATGTCCTCCAGCGTCTGAATGGTACGCTTGGATTGTCCATCTGTCTGCGGGTAGTACGAAGTACTGAACTTAAGGCGGGTACCAAGACTCTCTTGCATACTCCTCCAAAAGTACGATGTAAACCTCGTATCCCGGTCAGACACGATACTGACTGGCACTCCATGCAATCGTACAATCTCCCTCATGTACATGTCTGCCAAGACTTCTGTAGATTGCCCAACCCTGAAGGATAAAAAGTGGGCAGACTTGGTGAGTCTATCTACGATTACCCATACGGCATTGCGACCACTAGGACTCCTCGGGAAACCCGTGACAAAGTCCATGGTGATGTGCTCCCGTTTCCACTCCGGTATTGGGAGCGGTTGAAGCAATCCGGCAGACCTCTGATGCTCAGCCTTGACTTGCTGACACACCAGACACTTAGCCACGAAGCGGGCTATCTCTCTCTTCATCCCGTGCCACCAGTAGTATTGCCTCAGGTCTCGGTTCATCTTCGTGCCTCCCGTATGAATAGAATAGGTCAAACTGTGGGCCTCCGCCATCAGCTCCTGGCGTAGCTCTCCATTCGGAACATAGAGACGATCTCCACATCTCAAAGTCCCGTCCTCGAAATTAAAATAAGGCATAATCTGTTCTCCCTTTACATACCTAGGGCAAGTCAATCGCGATATCTTTGCGATAGATAAATTTTAATCCATCCTTCGTAATCACTTCTAAATTAAGATGGTCATTGCCCCAAAAAGAAGGAAAAAAAAATTAACCCAGCGTTCTTCCTCATCAACATCCAGTTTTAAAATTTTAAACCGCATAACATTTTTCGCATATCAAACTTTATATCGCGATCTTCAACTAACAAAAATCTCTCTTAGAAATAAACTAAACAATATTTTCCCTCCTATGGACTTTTGTACTCTTCCAATTTAAATTCAATTTATATTCTCAATATTTTCTAATAGGAAATCCCACAATCAACATTTAAAGGTCTCCATTTGAAATTTGAATTCTAGTTCACCAATCGTCCGAATCTAAATTTTCACATTTTTCCTCAAAATTTAAATCAATGATTTAATCCTTCAATATCCAAAATTTAAATTATGCGCTCAAGTAAAAGTATTTGGTCTGCAATTTCTAGATTCTAAATTTTTTTTTGAATCATCATCATTTTAATCATCCTTAAAAAAAAAATCTCAAAATTTAAAATGACTCGAACCTCTACATCCAATCTTTCTCGACCCCAACTAAGAGGAGTTTCTCTTGAGTTGACAATGCAACTGCTACCCAACTTAGGGTCTACCCCTCTATCACATAAGGCTCTTACATTTCAGGAATCTCATTCCCCCACTTTTACTTAATCCTATTACTCAATCCTCAAAAAGTTTTAATTCATATATTACATGGGATATGCCCTTGGTTACAAAATAATCATCAAATAATGTATTCGACCCATAGGGTACATCTAATACTATCTGTGTATTAACTTATGCTAAGCACGAGGTTTCGTCTTTTCGAAACAAGGGAAAACGGAAAACAATAATAAGGAGTTCAAGGGGGAGCTAATAGATTAGAAGTATGGGGATCAAGGCGTTCTAAAGAATTCAATGGGAATTGTCAAGGCAGTTGTGGATTGAAATTCTATTTTGGTAATTCCTTTTCACTTGCTCGTATCAGTACAGTTTTGTAACGAATACGATATGCTCAGGCATATCTAGAGGGCAAGTACATTCGTACTATTCACTATATATCTCAATCTACGTAAAATAGTTATGCGAAGGGCGAACCAAGCGCACTATGGTTGATCAGACCGTAGTACTCTGATTCTGAAATGTATTAGTGTACGCGTCCAATAATACATATGTTGTGAACAAGCTTGATAAAAGACTGAGCTTGCAAAGCTAGACTGTAACAGCAACATAAGGCGAGGTAGTATAAGTACGCTAGATTTTGATGAAAGGAGGTACAAAAATAATTTAAGTTCACAAAACCAATCAAGGACAAAATTAAGATTTTTATAATCTCTACAGTTGTCATACTCACTCCTTATCTCAGTCGCTAGTCGACCCAATAGGGGTTTGGGCCTATAATTTCTACCGTCTGAATAAACACTATCTTCTTATGCAAGTCTTAAAGTTGTGCCACCCTATTATACTTCATCAATAGACACATAATAATCTATAAATTTTTAAGCAATGCAACGAACATACCTAGGACTGGTGGAGCTGGCCTTGCACTATCTGTTTGGCCCTATTGACGTACTGGGGACACTCCTGAGCATGATGCTGGTTTGATCCACACCTAAAATACTGTCCTGACCTTCTTCTGTAATCTTTATGAATATGTCCCTTCTTCCTGCAATAGTGACATGTCGGCATCTTTCTATGCGGATACGGCACAACCCTCTGTTGCGACTATACTCCTGGATGCCGGATAGATCCTCCTACTCCCGGTTGTGCCTGAGCTGGTGTAGCTACACTGGAACGCCTCGATCCTCTGCTAATAGCATCTTGGATCCTAGCCTCTGACAGAACCTTCTCGTAAGAGATCCTCGCCTGGGTGGTAGTGTACCTCTGTAGCTCATACGTTAGACCATGATGGAACCTCCTGGCGTTCTCTAGATCTGCCATCAAGCTCCGTCTCAAAGTCTCGGTCTGATGCCACTGCGCTTGCATCATAGTCTGGGAGAACTGGAACATCTGCGACTGTTCCTCTGGATGTGGCATCTGGGGTGGAAAGGGTGGAGGTGAATCCTCTGGTTGTGTTGTAGGTGTCTTCTGAGACGTCGGCCTCTCGGTCTGCGATATCGGCATAGTCCTCGAAGTCTGGCCCTTGAAGTGCTGCATCGGGATAGTCTGAGAAGTTTGACCCTCATGCTGCTGTGTCAGATCGTCGGAAGAAGTCTGGTGCCAATATATCATCGGGGCCTGGGGGATCACCGTTGCCTGTGGCTGAGGCTGCTCTTCGGGTGGTCCCGGGGTCGTCTCCTCCCTCGATGGGGTGGTGGATGGCACTACGGCACCGTATGTCTTACGGTCGCTACGCAAGTTCATCTTACTGTAAAAGATGGAACTTCATTAAAAGAGTACGGAATCAAACAGGATGCAGATATTCAAATAATTAGATACGAAAGAGGTTCAAAGGCGATGATCAAGGTGGATGAGACCTATTAATTTCTATCCTATTGCAGGCTCGCTGGGCATGTTACCATACCACAAGCGATAGATTTTTGGTGTTTCAGACCTGCATGGGTCACCACTAAAACTATGTCACGCCCCAGTCCCAAAATATTATGGAACTAGGCCACGTGGCATTGGCCAGCTGACACGTCTTCGAAGATATCCCAATTTAATGGATCCTGACAAAGTATGCTACGCTGTCCTAAATCTAACAAGTCTAATATATCAACAGGCAGTGTCTAATCTCATCCACAAACAACAAGTAAAATACTGAAATGAAAGACTGGAATATAAGGACATAGTCGAATGACATAATACAACTAAAATATGTCTGGTGGAAACAAACCCACTACAAAATGTGCTGATAGTCTGAAATAAAGTACTAATGAGAAGAGTGACTAGAACAACGGCTAACTAGGTAAGGAGCTCCAGTCATAGGCGGTAGGCCTACCAGTCTGATCAGGGGTACTCTGATGGAAGTACCTCCAGCTCCTCGTCAAGAGCAAACCTCGCCTCCACACCTGGCCCGTAAACTGTGGGATAATAGGCCTCGTCCAGATTTGGAAGATAACCAGGTCCTCAGAGGGACGTAACAAGATACAATATGCATGCCAGATATAGTACTGAATAAAAGTAAAGAGGGGTGTGCTAACCATCTAAGTGAATGCAATGTAAGGACAACCTCGGAACGTATAAGTAGGTGTAGGCATAACGTCCAACGTCCTCTAGAGTGTGATATCTGCAACGTCCATCATTCCGAAGAATGAGGTATCTGTATATATATAACGTCCACACTCTAAGGGACGTAGTATCTGTAATGTATATACATCCGTACACTCCGTAGAGCGCGTTGTCTGAATATAGGGAGTCACCGGGTCTATGGTTCCTCTGGATACCACGGATTCCGGTGGGGGTATCCCATAAGTTTGTCAGTTGTCCTTCCCGCCCAATGTAGATACGCAAGTCAAATGCACGACTTGAGTGTACCGTATCTAGATGTCAAGTCTCAATTAACTATATTATTCTAGAATACATGCTAGTCCGTGATGCATGTCGTACGTACCGATAGCGAATCGGGTACGCGGACCCGCATCCCAATATTAATGTAACATCGCGATACGTGTATAGTGCCATGGTCAAGGAAGATATCAAAATATCCTCACAGAAGAAGGTGAGTCAGCTAGCAACTAGGACATGTACACTATTCATCGACGTATTGTCGACTGCACCCGAGTTAATCTCGGACGCTCACAGTTTATGCATATTTGCAACATTTAATCATTTAATTTTAAGCAGTAAATCAGCAAGGTATACTTGCCTGTCCCGGGTAGCTGCGAAATCCAAAGCCCTGCTCCTGATGCCTCGGCAGTAGTGTCCAGCAATCCTATATAGGAAGCAGTAATGACCAAATTAGTCGCTACAATAGCACGACTAATATACTCTGTTTGTATCTACAGCTGTCATAAGGTCGGGACTGTATATATATGCATAGGTATACCAGTATTTATATATATACACTAAATCATATTTAATTATATTAAAAATAATATATTTGTTCCTTAGTATAAAAATAGTACTTATGTACCCTAATAAAAATACGTATGTTAAATAGCTCATTTAAAATAGCACTTTACATATTACTTAACAATATGTACACATACACATTTATTAAATATATGAACATATTTAAAAATGCCAATATCATATATATAACTAAATTTAATACATAGACACATATTTACATATTAAAATAACATGTAGGTTTAATAGTACAAAAATAGCACCTATGTATTATTTAGTAATACATCAAAAATTTTGTTTATATATTCATTTAATATCCTAATATACTTGAATACACAATATATGTACACCTTTATATATATATATATATACCTATTTAATATGCACATATTTATACTAATTATATAGAGTATATTTATTAAGGTATATATACATACATTAATAATTTTTCCACTTAGATATTTATGTATACACACAACATATATATATATAGGTATATATGCATAATAGATATTTAACTAATATAAATATCTAATACCATATACAGTATTTTCTATATTACATTATATTTATTTATAAATCTAAGGTATACAAAATATGTAAATACAATATACATATACATTACTTAGTACATACAATACATAATATATATATATATTTAGTAGCACATAAAACCCACTGTATTTAAACAGTATTTGAAGTATAAATACATAGAATACTTATTTATATAGGACTATATACATAAGTATTTAATTAATATACTGAAATATATATATACATACATTAATAAATATTAATATACGTATACAAATACATATTTATTGTTCCTATTATATATAATGCTAATTACAATATATATATACTTTTACAGTATTTATACAGGAGGTATTTATATATTTATATATATATACTCAGCAATACAAAATATACTTTTAATTATACTGAAAATACATATACAAATACATAACTAAACTCATACGAAGGTATAAACAATTGCACAACGAAATACATCTAAAATTAATGGTAATAATACATAAAATATTATACCTAATCGACGCTCGGGTCGAGGGGAGTCCGGTGGTGGATCGTCGCCCGCGGGGATGGCCGGACGACGCTCCGGCGTCGCGCGGGGAGGGGTCGGCAGCAGCAGCGGTTCAGGGAGCGGTGTCTGCTGCGGGGTCGATATCTACTCGGGGTGGTGGCGGCGTCGGCTGAAACTTTACGGGGTGGAGGAGGACTGGCTGGGGGCTCGATGGAATTTGGTGGCCGGAGGCGCAGTGGTGGCAGAGTTATAGGAGGAAGGGTGGTCGGCTGTGCTGTGCGGGAAGAGAGTGGTCGGGTTGGTGCGGGCGGTGGGGGGAGCTGTTCCGGAGCCGTGGTGGTCGGTGGTTCAGGTGGCAGGTGGGGGGGAGTCAGGCGAGGGTGGTCGGGTCGGTATGGTGGCGGTCGGTGGCGGCGTTTGGCCGGTGGGAGGCGGCGGGTAGGAAGGTTGGGGTCGGCTGAATGGGGAGCTCGGTTTGGTGAGTTAGGGTTTTTTTTGGAAGTTTTAGGTTTTTGTTTTTCTTTTAATGCCTTGTAATGAAGGTATATGTAGGGGAGAGAGTGAGGGGGAGCTGTCTTGGGGTTAGGGCCGGCTGTAGGAATTTGTTGGGGAGTTGGGGAAGCTTCTACATGATGAAGGGAGGGCTAGGATTTAGGTATTTCAAATGTAGGGCCATGATGTGCCCTACATAAAGTAAGGTAAGTACATAGGAAAGGGGAGGAAAATATGCATACGGTTTGGCATGACATCCTTTTCTCCATGATGGTTTGGGCCAATGAGAGGGGGACACCTCATTGCAATTTTGCAATTAGGCCCCTGAACAATTTAGTATTTGCACAATAATTAGAATTTGGGGATTTAATGTAACCAAACACCATATTTGGTGTTCCTCATTGGGCTAGGGTGGTGTATGGTGTTTTGTATGAGGCTTGTGGGTGTGGATGTAGGTTTGGGTTGGAGTTGGGTCTAATTTAATTGAGGTTAGGTAGCCACATTAATTAATTTATAATTAATGTAACGGGTGTTTCTAATTTAATTTAAATAAAATCCGGGAGTCTAAATTAGGTTGGGCAAGGGTCATTGGTGTAGTAGGCTCAGTGTACAATAATATCGTGATCTGGGTTGGTCAGAACTGGTTGAGGTTGGGTCTCAATATCAATTGGAATGGACAGCGAACGTAATTACGCAATTTAATTAATTTGCGTGCGGACGTTTGTAACGACTTTTGTGCGACTAAAATCAGGCACGAGAATCGATATCCGGGGTTTTTTCTAGGTTCAATATGATGGGTTGGCAGGTTTAGGTCAAATATAAGAAATTTGTTTTAGGGTAACAGCTAGTGTAGCATCCTAAAATAACGAATCATTGTACAAGTATCATAACACTATATAATAAGTCATAATTAATTCCAGTTAACCCTAATTATGCTAATTTAATAATTTAACCCTAATTTCTGGTTGAGGGGGTTTACAACCATCCCTGCACATTACGCCATTAGGCTACTTTCAGCTATAGGAGTACGTCGTATGCTATCTCCTTGAAATACGCTGACCTAGCTATTTTCAATTATAGGAGTACGCCGTATGCTATCTCCTCGAAATACGCCAACTCAGGTCATATTTATAAAGGTGCATGATAAGGCTATTTGGCCCGGAATACGCTCAAGACCCCAATCAGCATCAAGCTTTACGCGCTATTTGGCTCCTACGCCAGTATGACAGCTATTTGGATTCTACGCCAGTATGACAGCTATTTGGCTTCTACGCCAATATGACAGCTATTTGGTTTTTATGCTAGTATGACAGCTATTTGGTTTCTACATCAGCAAGAAAGCTACTTGGCTTTTACGCCAAAATTGGCTTCTACGCCAATTATCTCTATACGAGGGATTGTTACCTACGTGGCTTGCATGCCGTGATCTTCGCAGCAGTTATACGTGTTACCTCATAATGGGACACACGTCACACGCGGATTCAGGAGATCATTCAGACGTGGGTAGCAGTTATCATAACTGTCGCATAAAGAGCGCCACACTCTCCACTGTTCGGCTTCTACGCTGACTGGATAGTTACTGTAACTGGGCTCTATAAATATAGACCCCTATTAACAGAGAAAAGGATCAATTTTTTTTTAGAGAGAAGAGTCCAGAGCACAGACAGAGAGTAGTGATTGACGACTTTGGCATCGAGCATCCAATCCCTCTCACGATCTATGAAGCTTCTCCTTCTTCTATATCACTTCTTCGTCATTGTGTGGTCCAAGGGATAAAGTGATCGACCGCAGATCAGACTACTATAGCAATATTTTCCCAAAATCAAATTTTTGTACTTAACATCCTCGTATAGGATCAATTGTACTTTCTTTTTCTTGTTTGTAAACCAAAGAAAGGGTTTCGTATAAACCTACTTTTATTTCTTTCGTTTATTATCAAACAACCAATTGTACCGAAAGGCGCGTACGATATTTTCCAATGTGTGGGCTTTTACGAAATTCAATTCGATCGCGTGTGCACGACAAAACAAACCCGTATCCGTCAAAAATCTTCATATCATGACTTTTATAATTATCCAATTACTTTGTGCATGCTCATCTTATCGCAACAAAATTTTGCTATTGGACTCAGGAAGTTCGACTTGTCCTGTGACCCAAGTTTCGCCTAATTCTGAGATAGTGATCGAATCACCGTTTTGCGGGCCCCACGACCCATTCCAACCGGCATTTTTGTGATCGGCTCTTTGGAATCCAAATATGGACATACCATTTAGTTCGTATCATCGTTTAGAATTGGTTTGACTTATAATATACCTAGTTTAGAGACCTTTGTTTCTAGCATATTTTTTGGTGCAAGGTGGGCCCACCTTTAGACCATATGTTGACAAAAAATTGCCATTTTGTCCCTGTATCTAAATTAGATGTATGGATATGCTTTTCTGAGTATCTCATTCATTTTGGGATAGTTGTTGATATTTGTAATATCATTCGGAGACATCTTCTCCAGTTCCCTTCTTGTGCTGCTACTTCCTTAGCGGGTTCGTGTTAGAATCTTCGCCTGGCTTCCAGACAAGTATACATTGCCTTGTTGTACTATTTAAATTTATTTATTATTATATATTATGCTCTGAATATTATTTAACTGTACGTGTCTGAGAATGACTCAGGTGAAGTCGACGAAGGCGTCGATGTTAGGACTTGTGTTTGACCTTGTGTCTAGTGGACGTACCCTAAGTTGTAGATTTATCATTATAACTCCGAGGTTTTGTCACGTATCATTTCACGTCACAGAGTGAGTTTATGATAGGAGACTGGTTTACGCACTTGACTGGCCATCGGTGTGAGTAGGTCGTGTGATGGTACTTAGCATAGTTGTATTGCTTTAGGTGACTTGCATTATAGTTATGATATGTCCACGTCGTATTTGAGACTTATACGTTGGCATTGGACAGGGAGGACAACTAATAGGCATATGGGACACCAACCTCTTATTATTTATATAGATTTTGCGCTCTTTGGAAAGATACATACGTTGTTATTTATGCAGATTCTGCGTTCTTCGGAGCGATACGGACATTATTATTTATGAAGATTTTACGTTCTTCAAAGAGATATAGATGTTACTATATTCAGGCGCCATATTCTTTGGAGTGTTATGGCCGTCATTACATACGCGGGGGCCCTTGTTATGGGGGCATATGTCTCATATATTAATCGGTCACGATGATTGGTGAATTACGTTAGCATGTGTCTAGCCTACACCTACCCATACGTGCCAAGTTGTCCTCAAATTGTATTTATTTAGAAGGATAGTTCATCCTGATTTACTTTACTCGGTATTTACTTTATGGCATATACTTTTTTGTATCTTGTTACATCCCTCTGAGGGCCTGGTTCCCTTCCAGGTTATTTGTACCAGTTCTATGATGTTTGATCTAGTGGAGTGTTGGACATTGTTGTAGGTATTATTATATCTTTCAGCTATTATAGTCATGTACTACTTTTTATTTTGATTCTGCTTTTATAGACCAGTGTTTATAGGCCTATCTTATTCTTTTGTCCTATTCGAACAGATGTATTGTCGGGCTGTAGACTAATGATGCGTACCATTCTTTCTTGAGATTTATTTACCATGGATTAAGATTTAGTTTAGTTGTTGGATATTAGAAATAGATATTTAGCATTGATCACTTAACCGTGGACAGTGTAAGTGTACTTCGTCGGGTCCATTAAATTGGAAATTCCTACGGAGTCGTACCAGCTGGCCATTGCCATGTGTATAGTCCCACATATTTTAGGATTGGGGCATGACATGCATCCACAACCATCTCAGGTCCCAACATGTCTCTTGCCAATATTATCCCAAGATAAAGGAGTGCGACATCTCTATCCATATAAAGCCTCAAATGCTGACATCTTAATACTGGCCTAGCAACTGTTCTTGTAAGCAAACTCTACCAGGTGAAGATGATACTCCCAAGAACTCCAAAATTCCTAATATAAGTGCAAAGCATGTCCTCGAGAGTCTGAATTGTACTCTCTGACTGTCCGTCTGTCTGGGGGTGATATACGGTACTGAACTTGAGCCGGATGCCCAAGCTAGTCTGTAAACTCCTCTAGAAGTGGGATGTGAAGCGACTATCCCTACCAGGATCGAAGGTAACAGGAACTCCATGCAATCTGATAATCTGTTACACAAATATCTTCGCTAGCTTCTCCGTAGACGTGCCCACTTTGAATGGAAAGAAGTGAGCAGATTTGGTCAACCTGTCTACGATGACCCAAATCGCGTCTTTTCTAACTAGAGAATGTGGAAATCCTGAAATAAAATCTATGGTAACATCCTTCCACTTTCACTCTGGAATGGAGAAAGACTGAAGTAAACTACTTGGCCTCTACCTCTCCGCCTTTACTTATTGGCACACAAAATACCTGGATACAAAGTGCGCCACCTTTGCTTCATACCATACCAGCATACATGCTCCCTCAGATCTTTATACATCTTGTTAGCACATAGATGCATAGAGGACTGAGAGCGATGTGCCTCCTGCAAAACCTTCTAGCGCAATACCCCAATCTGCACACATAATCTGGTACCGTACGATAATGAACCATCCTCAGCAATAGTAAACTCCTTTAATAATCCCATCCGAACCAGTGCCTTGATACTCCTCAGAGAATTATCATCATATTGCTTAGCCCTGATCCTGTCCATAAGCCCAGACTGTATCTATAATCCCCAAATATGCGCCTCAACACAAGGAACTAGCACCTCAATATCCAAGCTCTCAAGATCGGCTAATATGTGTCTGTCTATCATCAAGTACATAGCCACTCATAGCATCGATGACTACATTGGCCTTTCCTGGATGGTACTACAAAGATATGTTGAAGTCCTTCATCAACTCCAACCATCGCCGCTATCTCATATTTACCTCTTTCTGTGTAAACACGTACTTCAAGCTCTTGTGGTCTGTAAAGATCTTCGCTCGCTCTCCGTACAGATATTATTTCCACAACTTTAGAGCAAAGATAACGGCTATCAACTCCAAATTATGGGTAGGGTAGTTCTTCTCATGAGAACGTAATTGCCTAGAAGCAAAGGCAATCACCTTCCCCTTCTGTTGCAAGACACAACCCAAACCCTTCCTTGAAGCATCACTATAGATAGTGAATCCACCTGATCCTGATAGAAATATCAACACTGGAGCTGTCATCAATCTCTTCTTTAGCTCATCAAAAGTGGCCTGATATTCCTTTTCCTAGACAAAATCTACATCCTTCCTGGTCTGCCTAGTGATCATCTCTACAATCCTAAAGAAGTCCTGTACAAACCTCATATAATAATCTGTTAGCCCCAGAAAACTCCTAATCACTGCCACTAAACTTTGAGTAGCCCACGACTCCACTGCCATAATCTTCTTCGGGTCCACTATGATCCCATCACCTGTCACCACATAACCAAGGAATTCAACTTTGTCAAGGAAGAACTCATACTTCGAAAGCTTCCCATAAAAGCTTCTCTTTCCTGAGAGTCTCCAGAACTATCCTCATGCTCCTCCGGGGTCTTCGAATACACTAGAATATCATCAATGAATATAACTACAAACTTATCAAGATACTGATGGAATACCTTGTTTATTAGATTTATGAATACCGCCGTGGTATTGGTCAAACCAAACGACATCACCATGAACTCAAACTGGCCATACCGAGTCCGAAAAGCTTTCTTTGGAATATCGTCCTTCTTTACTTTCACCTGGTGGTAGCCTGACCTTAATTCTATCTTCGAGAATACCTTCGCTCCGCTCAACTGATCGAAGAGATCATTAATTCTCTGCAGCGGTTATTTGTTCTTGATAGTGAGGTTGTTCAGAGCCTTGTAGTTGATATACATGGGTACTGACCCATCATTCTTTATTACAAATAATACCGAGGCACCCCACAGTGATAAACTTGATCTGATAAAGCCTTTATCCTGCTACTCATCTACTTCTTTAACTCTGCCAGTTCACTATTGTGGACTCTATAGATGTGATGAGATATCGGCTTTGTGCCTGGCACCAAGTCTATAGAGAACTCAACATCTCGGTCTGGCGGCAAGCCCGATAACTCCTCTGAGAAAATATCCATAAACTCTGCTATCATCGGATGTGGAGGTTCCTTCTCTTCCACCATAGCTCCATATACGGTATCCTCGCTCTGCTCTGCTGCACCTCTGACAATCTCAAACTCTGGCTCTCCTGGCGGTCAAAGCAATACCTTTTCTCTACGATAATCTATACTAGCATGGTGCCTACTCAATCAATCCATCCCGACTATAATATCAAAGCTCGAAAGTGGTATTACGAGTAAGCACACACTCAACTTCCATCCTCCCAGTTTAACTTTTTGATCCTTATAAACATCACTGACTAGAATAATGCCACCCTAGCCATGATCTTGCAAGTCCTAGCCTAAGGTTCAGCCACTAAATAATTCCTAAGAGCAAAAGATACAGATATAAAACTATAAGAAGCACCAGAATCAAATAAAGCATACACTGGAATAGAATAAAGAAGAACTGAACCTGATATAACATCTCTAACTGGCTCGGTCTCCTCGATCGTCATGGTGAATGCTCGCCCTTGCGTGCACCACTCTGCTGCTGATGGTGCTGTGCAAAACTCTGTTGTTGCATCTACAATGGAGGTCCTCTCTACTGACCCACATGTTTCCTTTTGGTGCTCTTTGAACTAGGGCTCCTCTCAAAGCTGGACGAAGTGAAGCCCGATGACAGTCCCTCAGTTGATGGTCTACCGAGCCACAAAACAAATACTTATCCAGCCTCTTTCTACAAACATTCTATCCATGCCTCACTTTCCTGCAGAAAGGGCAAATATGAGCAAGCTGATCTGGCATCTATATCTGGTATGCCTGCTGTACTGGTGCTCTGATCGGCGCGGGAAGTTGCTTTTGTTGTGGCCGAAAACTCCTCTACTGCTAAAAATGGGGCCACTTGGATGGACCCGCACTGCTTCTAGGTCATCCTGATACATCTTTCATTCTTTTGGACTTGAGTTCCAAGTCATCCTCTATCCTTAGGGCATCCGCCAACATCTCCTCGAATGTCTTAGTGCGGTGACCCCTAGTAAGCGATTTGACTTCCCTGACCAAACCCTTTTGGAACTTTCTTGCTCTCACTAGGGGTTCTGCCACTCCATAAATCTTTCTAAACAACAAAATTCAGTGGCGTACTCATGCACCGACATGCTCCCCGGGACAAGGCCCTGGAATTGGCTCTCTAGGACACTCAGAGCTACATCTTGGAAGAAATTTTCCTTGAAAAGCTCTTTGAAAGTTTCCTAGGTCAATCCAGGCGCAACAACCCTCAAATCTGTACGAAACCATGTAAGGGCTATGTCAAACATCTGGCTACCGTGTCACATCCAAGAACCATAATACTGGAGAGCGAGGGCGGACAAAGCCAACTACGTACACCAAAGTGCTCTATACCCCAAGATACCGTCACGGCTGTATAGATATGTGAGGGTTTACTCTACAATCCAACGGGCATTCCTGGGTCAAGAGTCTTAGTTGTCTCAATCTTAAGCAAGCAACAAGTTACAAGAAGTATAATCACCAAGAATATAATAGTAAGGCATCCCAAACTATATATACATAGATGATCATGAAGCTAGTTACCAAAATAAATAACTAGCAAAATGCAATATTACATGATCAGCTCTAACTATAGTATAGAATATACTTTATATGTAGGCCCGCAGGCTAGAATGTCCAAAATTAAAACATGAGCTAAATACATGCTCGGTGGCTGAATGCCTCAAAAGTATAAGTACAAGATCGGGTGGGTGATGAAGAAGAAACCCACTCAAGTTCTTGGGTGTTCCTCGTACTCACCATCTGTAGGCAGGATCTATAAAAGATCCTACAACATTGCTCCAAAATCTGGCCATACAAAATTAGTGGGATCAGACCCCAAAATAATAAAGTACTACAAGGGAGCCAACTTAGGAACTAAAAACTAGCATGCAAACATTCAATAGCATAAGGAAATATAAATAAGAGTAATATGTAAATAAACAGTTAAGTAGTTTTAGGAATCAGTAACGGGTATAGTTTAGGATTAGTAGCTGGGTGATCCAAGATAAGACAAGGCTAGAAAATATACAATCATGGCCAACCATGACCTACGGCTTACTACCATTAACTAACTATGGTTATCATAATCCTGATTACTAACAAATGCAATTGAGGTTCCATACAGCCACATGCCTTGCAAATTATCCAAATTATCCAGACGTAAGAGTACATAGCATAGCTTAATTAAGTGTAGTATTTTTACGATAAATTATAGCACTCAACGGTGTGTTAGAAGTGTGCCCCTCTCGACAGAGAGCTACAAATCTATCAGGTATCGCTAGGATACCGGAATTGCATATAGCTAAGAAATCTTTCTAAATGCTTCTAGATAATTATTCTGGTTATTAACTTAGGCAAGTTATCAAGGATTCCTGACCGTGGTGCTCAGAAATCTTTCTTAGACATAATGTAAGACTGGACAATAGCTTAACAATTATAATCAGGACAGGGACAAGCACTCAACTACATGAATTTATCTTATCAGTACAAGGATTTCAGTTCTGGAGATTCTAGCATGTCAAGAGTGAACTACGTCGAGCCACTATCAGGTTTAGCAGTACATGTCAGGTATTTGGAGTCAAGAATCTGGTTCATTCAATACAAGTCATGTGCCAGGAGTTCTCAGTTTAACAATGCCATTATATTTTATGTTCCAAATATTTTATGTTCTGCTAGGTGTAGCATACAAGTTATAAGCAAATTTAGAAATAACATGCATTATGTAAATTTAACTAATTGGGCCAAGCACAAGGAGTAAATAATCCATAAGAGAACATATAACAAAAGAAAATATTGGTACTATAAGTGCTAGAAGTGCAGGAGATGAGCTGACCGCAGGCAAAAAATAGGCCTCATGGATTTAACTGGCCGCATGCAGGAAGTTGGCCGCGTGGATCAAGATAAGGTCCACTCCTCAGGACAAAGGTTGAGTGACGGGAATAAATACAAGGCCAAGAAGTGACTGAAGTGACTAGAGCATGTCAGAGATATGAGTGGCCAATAAAACGAGTCAGAGAAGTGACCGATGTGAATGGCCAATAAAGCGTATCAGAGAAGAAAAGACAAATTCAGGGAAAATTATGCCAAGGTGGCGCTGAGTCATGCATTGGGAAAATGACGCATAGCTCGGGGTACATGGACAATTTTGGTCGTATAGACAATTTTGGCCGCATGCTCCTCTGGGCCGCATGTAATCAAAAACTTTAGAGAAAAGAAATTTGTTCAAGTTTTATGCATTTGGTCAAGGGACGCATGTGCAGATTCAGTCATGCATCCAACAAGATGGCCGTATATTGAGTTTGGTGCGAGGAGTCCAGGCTACATGCAAAGCAGGTCATATAGAGCTCCTTCATCCCAGAATAATAAGTTTTAGTCATGGAAAAGCTCAAAGTCCTGAAAATATGATTCTCCCTGAAATCCTCATTTCTAGTTCAAATCCGGAGAAATAAAGTTCTAAACCACTTGAAATCAGATGCTCTCTCACATAGAATAACTATATTTGAAAAACAACAAATTTTAAGAGATTAAAGACATAAAAATGTCAATAACATATTAAACTAAAAATGTAGATCTAGTTTAACCGAGCTATCAAAACCAAAAATACCAAGAAGTAAACATGCATAGGAGTTTATAGAACACAATATAGACTAATAAAATGCAAGAAATCGACAATAAATTAAAAGTGCAAGTTCTCTATCATTGGTAAGATATAGTTGCCTAAAACTACCACTAACTACTGCCACTACTACCAAGGAAAAGGGGAGGGGGACCGGTCCAGGGCTGCTCTCGGCTAGAGAGGAGGGGAGAGGAAAGGTGAAGAAAATAAAAAGAGGGAAAAGTGAAAGAATGGGAAAGAGAGAGAAAAAGAGGGGTTATATATCAATTTTGGTTAACACTATATACAAATATAGAAATTACTTGAGAGCAGCTAGAGAAATCAAAAAAAATATACGGGAAGCAATATACAATAATAGTACACATCTACAAGATATAAACATGAAAAAAATACGCAATAGTGAGACGAGTCTCACAACTCTCACCTCCCTAGAAAAATTTAGTCCTCGAAATTTTAATAAGGCACAGGATCTAGCAAGAAGACTACAGGAATCAGGCAATAAAATAAGCATCATGGTACGGGTGTCAATCACAAGCTATGAGCTATCTAGAATAAGGCAAGCATGCATAAGACAAGATCAGGGTACGGAAATACGAACAAGTATACCTCACGAGTCAAACAAATACGGGTATCAAGCTCGTATATCATCCTTGCACTCCCAAGTTGACTCGCCCGGTGAGTGATGTCCCAAGTAACTCGGACCAAAATAGATACAGGTCTCTCCTTATACGAAAGGTCAGTACCAATAACTAATTCTAAACGATCTAGGATATGGCTTGTATCCGGTATATACCATCGTAGCTGAGATACAAAAAAAAAATTATGTATCTTATGAAGCGACGACGGAAGAGCAAGATTGTAGAAAATATCTCCTACTCGCTCAAGAATATCGAACGGACCTATGTACCACAGACTAAGCTTTTCCAGTATACCAAATCTGATAACTCCACGGGTAGGCAAAATTCGAAGGAATACATGATCACCGACAGAAAACTCAAGAGATCGCCGACGCAAATCGGCCCAATGACGTTGTCGATCTTGTGCTACTTGAAGATGCTTTTGGACTTCCTTTACTACTTCAACTATTTGGGCTATCATCTCGGGACCAAGCAATTATCTTTCGCCAATATTATCCTAAGCTACAGAGGATCTGTACTTTCTGCCATTAAGTGCCTTTAAGGGTGCTATCTGGATACTGGCCTGGAAACTGTTATTGTAGGAGAACTCTACCAGGTGTATGTTTTCCTCATACGAACCACCAAAGTCAATGGTACATGAATGAAGCATATCTTCTAGAGTCTGGATAGTTCACTCTGACTGACTATCTGTCAGGGGGTGATAAGCCGTACTGAACTTCAGTTGGGTGCCTAAGCTCTTTTGAAGACTGCCAAAATTGAGAAGTAAATTTTGAATCTCTATCTGAGACTATACTGACTGAAACTCCATGTTTTCTAACAATCTATCTCATGTACATCTTGGCTAACTATTCTGTGGACTGGCCAATCCTGAAAGGAAGAAAGTATACAACTTTCGTGAGTCAATCGACTATTACCTAAATAGCATCCCTTCTAGCGGGGACCTAGGTAGACCTGTCACAAAATCCATGGTAATATGCTACTACTTCCACTCTAGAATTTATAAAGGTTGAAGAAGTCATGTTGGTCTCTGATGCTCAGCTTTAACTTGTTGGCATACCAAACATCGAGAAACAAATATAGCTATCTTGCGTTTTATTCTATTCCACCAAAAATGCTGACAAATGTCTCTATACATCTTGGTTCCTCCGGGATGCACTGAATATTATGAACTATGGACCTCCGATATAATCTCACGACAAATGTCTCTGTTAGGCACACAAAGACGATTCTCAAAATGGAGAGTTCCGTCACTGGGAATGCTAAGTTTGGTTCTATGCCCTGCCTTACACTCTGCCTTGAGTCACTGAAGTTTGGTATCTGCTGACTGTGTTACCTTGATTCTTTTCACTATACTAGACTAAACTTGTAGACCTACCATCAATGCTGCGTTTCCAGGCAATACTATTTCTACGCCCATCTCTTGAAGATTTTCTAAAATATCTCACTGTGCTGTGAGAAGATAAGCTCATGGTCTCCGGTTCAAGGCATCTGCTACAATATTGGCCTTCCCAGGATAATATTGAAGGTCAAGGTCATATTTCAATATCAACTCCAGCCATCTTCTTTGTCTCATGTTAAGATCCTTCTGGGTAAAGACATACTTCAAACTCTTGTAATCGGTATAAATCTCTACTCGATCTCTATATAAGTAATGTCTCCAAAGTTTGAGTGAAAAAATAACTGCTGCTAACTCCTAGTCATGTGTCGGATAATTTTTTTTTATGATCCCGAACCTGCCGGAATGCATAATCTATAACCTTGCCATGCTGCATTATAAGGTATCCCAGTCCCTAGCTGGACTTATCATAATAAACTGTGAATCCCCCTGTCCCTTTCGGAAGCGTCAAAATAGGTGTTGTGATTAATTTTTGCTTAAGCTTCTCGAAAGAGGTCTGACATGCATCTGTCCAATCAAACCGCACATCCTTCTGTGTTAGTTGCATCAATGGTGCAGAAATTCTAGCAAAGTCTGTCATAAATCGTCGATAATATCCTCCTAATCCCAAGAAACTGCAAACTTTTGCATCTGTTCTGGGTACTGGCCACGTTTCAATGGATTATATCTTCTTGGTATCTACCTCCACTCCACCTCTGACAATGATGTGCCTAAGTAGGAAATATGATCAAGCCAAAACTCATATTTGCTGAACTTTGCATATAACTTATGCTCTCTAAGAATTTGAAGAACTGCTCAAAGATGATGCTCTTTCTCTGCTTTACTCCGACTGTACCCCAAGATGTCGCTGATAAAAACTATCACGAACTTGTCCAGGTAAGGCATAAAAATATGATTAATAAGATCCATAAATACTTCTGGCGCATTGGTTGCTCTAAAGGGTATCACTAGAAACTCCCAATGGCCATATCTTGACCTGAATGCCACCTTGGGTATATCTTGCTCTCTGACTCTGATCTGATGATATTCAGACCGTAAATCAATCTTCAAAAACATAGTCGCTCCACTAAGCTGGTCAAACAAGTCATCTATCTGAGGCAATGGAGACTTATTCTTGATGGTTACCGTATTGAGGGTACGATAATCAACACATAATTGTGATGTACCGTCCTTCTTCTTCACAAGTAGCATCGGAGCTCCCCAAGGAGATCCACTATCACGAATGAATCCCCTGGTTCTCAATTCTTTAATCATTCGGTACAAGACTTCTAACTCTGAAGGTGCCATCCTGTAGACTCTCTCTAATACTGGGGCTCTCCTGGGAAGTAGATAGATGGTAAACACAATTTCTCTTTCTGGTGGCATACCTAAAAGTTCTTCTGGAAATACATCTGGGAATTCATCAACAACTCTGGGGAATCGTACTGCTTTCGCTACTGCCATTCTCAAGGTTGCTGGGGAAGATTCTGTCTTGCCTCTGGAAAATGAGAATTCTTCTTCTCGGGGAATACTAAAGATAACCTTGCCAGCATGGCAATCTATCATTGCGTATGGAGCACTTAACCAATCCATGCCTAAGACGACATCATAATCTCCCATAGAAAATTCTATCAATCTGGCAAGAAATTCTTGCCCGCACACTATGACTCAACATGATGCATAAACTCTATCGATTACTACAATACCATTACCAGTAAGTATATTAAGTCTTACTGATAAGGATTCAGGTTTCAAACTAACTTGTATCATAAATCGTACATACATAAAAGAATGTGATGCACCTGAATCAAACAATACTGAAACTGAATGAGAGTTGACACGATTGGTACCTGCCACTACTTCACCCAAAGCTAACTGTTCTTCTACAGTGAGTGCCATTGCCTGACCTCATCCTCTTGGTGCTGGTCCTCTCTACTAGAAACCTTTTGGTCTGGCCTGTACTTGGGCTTGGGCCTGTGCATACTGTTATGGCCTTCGTTGCTAGTATACTTGAGATTGGGTCAACAAAGGCCTCTGAACCTGGTTCTACTTAGCTAATATTTGAGCCCTATACTGTGGTCCTTCCAGAGAGGAATATGAATTGGCTCTGTATGGGCAAGATCCTACTCTGTGTCCTGGAGCTCCATAAGCTAAACATAATCCTTGTGCTCTGCGGCACTCAAAAAATACGTGCCCAGATTTTCCACAATAAAAATACCCTACTGAAGAAGATATCCTCTGCTATTGGGGTCAGGTTGGTATCGTTTGCTGGACTGAGGCTGTTGATGTTGGCATCCTCAGAGATCTAATGGTTAAGTTCCTTACTACCGGGGCTGGGACTGAAGACTCGGAGTAAGAACCTAGTGAGGTGTGGGTCTTCTTCCTTCCTCCAGTTCTATCCTCGATTCTTTAGGAGGTATACTCTTGCCTCCTTGCTGCCTGTAATACGGTATTGAAAGTCTAGAACTCATGTTGTTCTACTATCAATATGATCTTAAGGTAAAGTCCCTGCTGGAACCACCTAGATCTATCCAATTCGCTCCCCACCAAGGTGGGACCAAATTGACTTAGTCTGCAGAACTCTATCGCATAGCCGTCGACAGTCCTGCCCATCTGCTTTAAGTTGTGAAACCTTTGTTGAAGGTTATAATTCAATACCGCATCAATATAACTCATCTGGAACCTCTCGCTGAAGATGACCCAAGGGACGGGTATTGTCAGAGAAATTATCTGTGCTACCCACCAGTCTCGGGCCAAGTCTAGCAACTATATTCGAACTACTGATACTTGCTCTCTGTCAGGCACTCCTGCTGCCTCTAGGATAGCTTCAGTGTCCTAAAGCCACGCATTTAATGCAATCTCATATTTGGTACCATAAAAATATAAGGGTTGGAGGCGCTTGAAGTTGCTTACTGAGTTGGGGGCACGATGTTTGTCTCTCTCTAATGCTTCTTGTACTGACTGGGTGAGAGTGTCACCCCATCTCTCTTGGGATACTAGTAACTGCCTGATGATCCCCATCAGGGCCTGTATATCACTTTCTGTATTGGTGGGTATTGGTAGGACTGCCACTGCAAGTACAACTATTGGTTCTGGCTGGACCTGTTGTTCCATATCTTGAGCCATCCTGGACTCTGCTTTAGAATATTACGACTGAACCACAAAGAGATACTGACCGACTGGTGGTTGTCCTGCTACTAGCAAAACTCTAGCTGGTTGATCGAAAGGACCTAGAACAATGTCCCTGAAAGATAGAGAACACTAGGATCAAATTGGAAGGACATGATTTATCGATGATTAAAGTAGATATTGAATCAAAATTTCTATGATAAAATTCGATGCTAGAGGAGATCAAGGAGTAGCATGATTGAGACATCTAAACAATGATAAACCCCTATACTTCTGAATTTTTAGACCTGCATAGGCCACTACTTAAACCGTATCATTCCCCAGAACCAGAATACTATAGAGCAGAGCCGGACAAAGCCAACTACGTAAACCAGAGTACTCTATGCCCTGAGATACTGTCAAGGCTATCTAGACATGTGATGGTTTACTCTACAATCCAACAGGCATTCCTGGGTCAAGAGTCTCAATCTCAAGCAAGCAATAAGTTATAAGAGGTATAATCACCAAGCATATATAAGTAAGGCATTCCAAACTATACATACTTAGATAATCATGAAGCTAGTTACCAAAATAAAGAACTAGCAGAGTGCAATATTATATGATCAGCTCTTGCTATAGTCTATAATATGCTTTACATGTAGGCCCGCAGGCTAGAATGTCAAGAATCAAAATACAAGCTAAACACGTGCTCTGTGGCTAAATGCCTCAAAAGTATAAGTACAAGATCATGTGGGTGATAAAGAACAAACCCACTTAAGTCCTCGGGTGTTCCTCGTGTTCACCATCTGGAGGCGAGATGTATGGGAGATCCTACGGTGTTGCTCCAAAATATGGCCTTACAAAACCAGTAGGGTCAGACCCCAAAATAGCAAAGTACCACAAGGGAGCCAACTTAGAAACTAAAAACCAATATACAAACATTAAATAGCATAAAGAAATATAAATAAGAGCAATATGTAAATAAACAGTTAACCAATTTTAGGAATCAGTAACGGGTACCGTTCAGGATTAGTAGCTGGATGATTGAAGATAAGACAAGACTAAAAAATATGCAATAACGGCCAACCATGACCTATGGCTTACTACTATTAACTAACTAGGGTTATCATAATCCTGATTACTAACAAATACAGTTGAGATTCCCAATAGTCACATGCCCTGCAGACTATTAGGGTTATCCAGACGTAAGAGTACATAACATAGCTTAATTAATTATAGTATTTTTTGGTAAATTGTAACACTCGACGGTGTGCTGGAAGTGTGTCCCTCTCGACGGAGAGCTCCAAATCCATTAGGTGTCGCTGGGATACCGAGATTGCATGTAGCCAGAAAATCTCTCTAGATGCTTCTAAATAATTATTCTAGTTATTAACTTAGGCAAGTTATCAAGGATTCCTGACCGTGGTGCTCAGAAATCTTCCTTAAACATGATATAAGACTAGAAAATAGCTTGACAATTACAATCAGGACAGGGACAAGCAATCAACCATGAGAATTTATTTTATCAGTACAAGCATTTCAGTTCTGGATATTCTACTATGTCAGGAGTGAACTACATCGAGCCACTATCAGGTTTATCAGTACATGTCAGGTATCTGGAGTCAAAAATTAGGTTAATTTAGTATAAGTCAGCTACCGGGAGTTCTCAGTTTAACAGTGCCATTATATTCTATGTTCCAGATATTTTATGTTCTGGTAGGTATAGCATCTAGGTTATAAGAAAATTTAGAAATAACATGCATCATGTGAATTTAACTAATTGGGCCAAGCATAAGGAGTAAATATTCCATAATGGAACATATAACAAAGGAAAATATTTTTCCTATAAGTGCTAGAAGTGTAGGAGATAAGCTGTCCACAGGCAAAAAATAGGCCAAATGGATCGAACTGGACGCATGGATCAAACTGGCCACATGTAGGAAGCTGGCCGCGTGGCTCAAGGCAAGGTCCACTCCTCGGGACAAGGGTTGAGTGACAAAAATAAATACAACGCCAGGAAGTGACTGAATTAACTAGAGCATGTCAGAGAAGTGACCGATGTAACTGTCTAATAAAACGTGTTAGAGAAGTGACCGATGTGATTGGCCAATAAAGCGTGTCAGAGAAGAAAAGACAAATTCAGGGAAAATCGTGCCATGGTGGCGCTGAGTCATGCATTGGGAAATGGGCACATAGCTCGGGGCTGTATAGACAATTTTGCCACATAAAAGTTTTGGCTGTATGCTCCTTTGGGCCGACGCTCCCCTGGGCCGCATGTAATCATGAATTTTAGAGAAATTTCTTTCGTTCAAGTTTCATGCATTTGGCAAGGGGCGCATGTGCAAATTCAATCATGCGTTTAACAAGATGGTTGTATTCTGAGTTTGGAGCGAGGAGACCAGGCCGCATTCAAAGTTAGCCGCATAGAGCTCATTCGTCGCAGAACAGCAAGTTTTAGTCATAAAAAAGATCAAAGTCCTGAAAATATGATTCTTCCTGAAATTCTCATTTCCAGCTCAAATTTGGAGAAGTAAAGTTCTAAACCACTTGAAATCAGATGCTCTCTCACATAGAACGACTAGTTTTGGAAAACAACGAGTTTTAAGAGATCAAAACCATAAAAATATCAATAACACATTAAAATAAAAATATAGATCTAGTCTAACCGAGCTATCAAAACCAAAAATACCAAGAAGAACATGCATAGGAGTTCATAGAGCACAATATAGACCAATAAAATATAAGAAATCTATAATAAAGTAAAAGTGCAAGTTCTCCATCATTGGCAAGATGTACTTGCCTAAAACCACCACTAACTACTACCACTATTTCCAAGGGAAATGGGAGGGGGACCGGTCTAGGGCTGCTCTCGGCTAGGGAGGAGGAGAGAGGAAAGAAGAAGAAAATAAAAAGAGGGGAAAGTGAAAGAATAGGGAAGAGAGAGAAAGAGAGGGGTTATATATCAAGGGTGGTTAATACTATTCACAAATCTAGAAATTACATGAGAGCAGCTAAAAATATACGAAAAGCAATATACAACAATAGGAAACATCTACAAGATATGAACATAAAAAAATACGCAATAGTGAGACGAGTCTGACATACTGTCTGCCTCAATCTATAATCTCTCCGAGATCTGATTCAATCGTAGTATCCTCTCAACATTCTTAATCCAATCATCTGCGTAGAGGATTCCCTTCTTGCCCTTAAAATCCTTGGGCAACATCCTCTTGAAATCCAGTGCTAGGCCTCGGCTACTGCAGAACGAGATAAGGTGATAAAACTTGCGGCTGAACCAGTGCAACTCTCTCCATGGCTACAAGCATAAACTAATGGAGGTTCGCAATCCCCTGCCTCATCATGTCTGACGGTGCTGTGCCTCCGCCTGGGCCCTCTGGGACTCTATCATCTCCCAAAAAAATATAAACATCTGTGTGGCATCGACGTGTGCTGGAGGTGGTGGAAGCTCCTCTGAAATAACTGGGACAACCCTCTGAACTGGAGGAAAAGCACCCCCTAAAGATGATAAAGCCCCCACTTTGAACTGGAGACGGTGGAGCAGTAGCTGTTGCTCGCCTCGGAGGTGGAGAAGTCACTGACCTCGCTGAAACTGCTCCAGAGTGCTGTGATCTGGTCTTCGGCAGCATCCTGAAGACAGATCGAAACAAAAAAAGTTAATACGTCGTAAGATACGATATCATCAAAGAAGGACAATAATATTCACAGAAAGCTAATTTTTAGAATGATAAAGATAGAAAAATAAATATATTGGAAATGGTCCTAGTTGTGATTGAGTATACTCTCATCCTATATCATATATCCTATATCCTATAGCAGGCTCGTAGCAGTATTCCAAGTCTGAGTACTACTATAATATTGCACTATTTACGAAGTTGACCTGCATAGGCTACCACTAAAAACTTGTCATGACCCACACTCAGAATCGGGGCACGAGTACGTGAACCACGTCCAGCCTGCACCACAGCATCGGAGGTAGAACGTTGTCTAGTTCCACAATACTATCTAAATATTGCACACAATATATACATTATACCTGTCATGCTATCTCAACTCCAAATAGAGGATAATATGATAATAAATACTCAATCATAATATAAAACTAAAAAAAAGTAAAGGCACGATATAGAATAGGAGAAAAGAGACACAAAGTATCAAATACAATCCACATCCAAGTCTATAGTCTAAGCACAATAGTCTCAACATCATATACCTGCCAAATATCTAACTAAGAGATATATAATATCATAATATAGCAAAGTCTGCTCAGTGGCTGGTACTACATCCTCCTGCTTTAAGGGAGCAACCTTAGACAGTCGCCATCTTACGGCCCGTAATAAGTGGGACACCACTCTTATAAATAATTATCTGAAAAATATATCCAGTCAGGATTGGAGAAAAGTAAAAACTCTGAAAGCAGTTCCAAATACATAGTATATAATATATGACAAGTAATAGAAAAAAATACAATATGCACAAGTAACTAGGAATGGAAATATAGCTGAACAGGTAGATAAATAAAATAAAAAACTGGAAAATAAACACAGGCAATATGGAATAAACTTTAAGTAAGAGAAACTGGAAATACTATGTAAGTACTTTAGAGTACAAGTTCATTATGTGATCGGCTTAGGTTGCACACGAGTAAACTAAGGTAACTCAATTATACGTGTGGTGTATAATCGACATACAAACGATTAAGCTAGGTCTTGATCACATAACCAACTTCTACTTCCCCTCCCTAACCAATACTCATGGATCCGATCATGACACGTTACGCACACGAATATAATATAAGCAAACGGAGCACATGAATAAACACAAGCACAAGGAATACCCGATGCACATGATAAAGTACATGTGGAAGGAGTATCCATTTGCATATGGTAAAAGGATAACATCTCCTGATAGGATCCATATAGTACCAGTATGTGTATCTACGTATCAAAATCAAGTATATAGTTCTAGAACATATGATATATACACTATCATGTAATAAAAACTAATAGAGAGATGTACTCGCTTGTGATCCTGAGCAAATGGTATTACTCGGTGTCCGAACTGGTGTCAAACAATCCTATATATGAAATATCATATCAATTGGGTATAAAAAAGTGATAAATAACTAAAATAAGTCAAGATAAGCTTTCTAGGCTACTTCTTGGTCATGTTAGTCAAACTAAGTTAAACTTGGCGAATGCCTTGATTTTAGTTTCATACCTAGCTTCTTGGGTGATTACCAATCCATACTAGTAGTTACTAAGTGATACTAGATTTCTAAAGTTTACCTCACTTACCTTAGTGTATAAACTTTATCTTATCAAGTATCCTACCTATACCTTTATATATATATATATATATATATATATATATAGCTCAATACCTTAACCCATATGTAATTACCTAATATTACCTTAACTAATAACATATAGTACCTATTGTAGAAGCATAAAAAATACGCTGGGAAGCTCTATGCAGCATATTAATGCAAAGCAGCGTAAACAGAGGACTTCAGAGCCTTTAACGTACAAACAGAGCTTCTCCGTCGAGCACAGCGTGAAATATAGGCTCAAGGACCATCCGCGTAGGGCAGTATGTCCAGGCTGCTTCAGCGTAAACAGGGCGCTTCATCGCCTTTATGGCATAAAACTCATTCGCTTTCAATGCAGCATTAAAGCGTACGAGGGACGCTTCGTATTCTCCGAAGTGAACCTGTCAGATCCTGCAATGAACCTGTCAGATCCTGCAATGAACCTGACGTCTCGACTTCTGACAAAGGGATACTACTCGACTACCCAGACGACGGCTATAATGATGGCGCGGCACTGCAACCCAGGCTGTCATTTACTGCCATTTCCTTTGTGTAAACCGCTTTTACGTACATAGAGAAATATGCTGCCTAGTTTTACACAGGCAGATGAGAGCTCCATATGCTCCGCGGAAGACAAACCGCCTGTTACACTCCTTACGGGACTCGAGGCGCATCTCTGCATTTAATGCACAGGGTGGCAACAGGCCCTCAAGGCACGTCTCTACAATTAATGTGCCGAATACTGACAGATGCCTGAGGCACTTCTCTGCGTTTGATGCACAGAAGGGTGGCAGACCTTCAAAATACACCTCTGTATTTAATGCACAGGATAATGGCGGATCTCCACATTTAATGCAGGAGATTTGATTAAATGTCATTGAACCGTCGTTTAGTGACATCCCCTTTGCATGAGCTACTCCTACGCATACAAGGGAATACGCCACCTAGTTTTACACAGGCAAACGTGAGCTCCTTACACTCCGTAGAAGACAAACAGACCGCCACGTCAGCGATTACTCTTCGCACAGGATTCGAGGTGCGTATCTGCATTTGACGCACAGAATGATGGCAAATCTTAAAGACAAGCATCTGCATTTAATGCACAGGATGGGGACAGATCTCTGTATTTAATGCAAGAGATTTGATATATCTCTAAAAGCCATAATTCTGGCTAAGACGTCTACATCATCACTCTGGCACGTTACGCAGCGGCTTCTATGCCTATTCAGCTTCGGTGCCTGCTCGACTTCTACGCCCACTCGGCCTCTATGACCACTCGGCCTTCTGTGCCTACTCGGCCTCTATAACCACTCGGCTTCTATGCCTACTCGGTTTCTACGCCTATTCGGCTTCTATGCCGATTTGATAACTATTTGGCTTCTATGCCATGGTGACAGACATTGGCTTCTATGCCAACCTCTTCTACACGAGGGATACCTACCTATGTGGCTTCTACGCCGTGATCTTCGTAGAAGTTATACGCATTTTGTCCCTTAGTTGGACCCGCGTCACACGCTCATTCAAAGGATCATCTATACGCAAGCATTGGTTATTTTAACCGTTGTGTAAAAGGGTGTTGTACTTTTCACTACCCGGTTTTTACACCGACTGAGTGGTCACTGTCACTAAAACTCTATAAAAAGAGACCTCTATCAACAGAGGACAAGGTCGACAAAATTGAGAAAAAAAGGTCAAACATTGGTTAAGGAATCCAGTATCAGACCCGAGGTCAAAAAATCAGAGATTGAAGAGATATCGCAGAATCCTTGAGACAGAAGAATCCGGGGCTCAGGCAAAGAGTAGTGATCCACAACTTTGGCATCGTGCATCCACCCTCCTTTGCAACCTTCGAAGCTGTCCTCCGTCTTCTACGACACTTCTTCACCATCGTGTGGTCCATGGGCTAAAGTGATCGGCTACAGATCAGACACCCATAGCAATATTTACCCAGATTAAATAAATTGTACTCCCACATCCTCGTATAGGATTATATTGTACAAGCTTGTTTGTAAACCAAAGAAGGAAAGGGTTTTCTTTCATAAATAAAGAACCCGTTATTTTTTCTTTTAACGGCCCCTTTTCGTTTATTTTTTATCCGAAGCAAGATGGCGACTCTGCTGGGGACAACTTTCTTTTTTGATGAGGAAGCTATTGCTCAACACGATACGGTATCCGTAGGATCCGTGAAGAAGACACTGGTCGTCCAGTTCGACCAGTCTGCCTACGAAGATATGCTCTGAACAAGGGGTAGCTCTCACTCTCTCTCTGTCCAAAACAACAGGAAGCTGCACAAAGTCTAGATGCCCAAGACATCCTCTACCATTCTTGTGGATTCTCCGATCTCTCTGATCTCTTCGACCAATGAGGTTGTAGCATTGCTCCCTCCGCGTCCTGCGCATAAAATTCAGTCGCCTGTCTCTGATAGGACCGACAAAACTTCTGGCAATGCCTCAGCGCTAACCCAGAAGTATACTCCGTGCCCTGCGCGTGAAGTTCAGTCTCCCGTCCCTGGCGAAATAGACAAAACTTCTGGCAATGCCTCACCGCTAACCCAGAAGTATACTCAGCGCTCTGCGCGTGAAATTCAGTCTCTCGTCCCTGGCGGAATAGACAAAACCTCTGATAAAGCCTTAGCGTCAAATCAAAAGTACAAGACACGCTCCGCACGTAAAACAACATCTGACCTCTACGGAGAACCAGGTGATCACTGTGATGTCCACAAGGGAAAGCAGGCGGCGGACTACTCAACTCCTCGGCCTTTATGCCAGCAAGGGAATAATCTGTCCGCCCTTCGGATTACGCGAGAAGCTGATGGCCGCCTGAGGACATCCTCAGCTTTACGCCAACCAGAGCGAAGCTCCAAATTATGCCAGGCGAAGTCCCTAAGCGTAAAGAAGGCTCCAGTTGCGGAAAGACGCCCTCTTCGGGGATTATCTGCCACCCAGATGGCCGATCTGTTGTATACAAGTGGCACAGGGAAGACTATGGTTCCCATCATCCGCATGCCCACCGATGGGAACAGAAGGAACAAGCCATCATCTTCTTCTTCTGCAACTTCTCCTGACCTGCACAAATATCTAATCCAGAAATGCAAGAAGAGGGGATCTTCCAGCATGGCTATTACACCTCCTAGTGAGCACTGTTGTAATAGTCATAGGATTGTAATTAATTGTTGCTGTTCTAAAGCAAAATGACCAGTTTTTGATCGACTGAGCTACTCTCCATCTTTTCTTGAAGAAGAGCCCACGCATGCATCTGTGAATATGGCTTCGCATATACCTGAAGGAAGCTCAGGCTCAAGACGTCCGTCCTCTAGAACTCCGAGCCGAAGGAGATTCAACATGCTCCTCAGGGACACCAAAGCTGGGGTGTTCTAGAACACTCGTTCGAGGTCACAACAACGGACTTCATACTCCTCTGATTCCGATGCTGGGGGTATCAGTCTCCCGAATCAGATACTGAGAGTATAGAGTCGACTTCTGCAGCAACCTATACTCATCCTTCTATGACGCCCAGGGAGATGGGAGTTTATGCCATTGGAGATGAACACGAGGAAGCCACACCATCAGGGAACACTGAGCAACGCATTACTACACTAGAGACATCTCTGAAACAAATATAATCCATGATGGAGAACATGTACCAAATGATGCTAACTCAACAGGCGGCTACTATGGCTCAAACATCGGTCCCGCCTACTCAGATACGTATGGGGGTGGACTTGCCACCATCCAAAACGGTCCAAGAGCCTGCTCTAGATCAAGAGTCAGCTGGTCCTCCACTTCCTCACTCAGAGAACGTATTATCTCCTGCGGGAGTCACGATACAACCGACTTCGCACCATTCCGTGGTCTCGCTACCGGCTAAAAATTTGATGCAAGCAGTACGGGAGTTGAAAGCCCAATTCGACGCCTTAAAGCACAAAGATCAGCTCAAGAAATTGGGAATCAACCAGCCTTACTCAGCTATCTGGGAAGAGGTCCCTTTCCCTCCGAGGTACAAACCTCAGACTATGGCTCTGTTCGAGGAAAAAATATCACCAAGTCAGTACATGAACTATTTCAGTATGATGACGGTGTTGCTACAAGGGAATGACGCCCTTCTTACTCGGGTGTTCAAAGGCTGTCTCTCAGGAGTCGCTTACCAGTGGTACCGCAGCCTGGCGGACAACTGCATTGCGTCCTTCGAAGACTTCAAAGCTTTATTCTTCACACGATTCTACGAGGGAGGAATGGACATGTCTATGTCCTCTCTCATCGAAGTCAAGCAGAGGGAAAAAAAGGACGTTCGCACCTTCGTCGAACGTTTTCGTCAAACCACTTTGCAGATGCCTCCTGGGGTTCCAAACTCTGCATTGGTGGACATTTGCAGGAAGAACCTTCTTTCCGTGATCTCGATGTTCACAGGACCATATCAGTTCCTTGATTGGCCCTCGTTAATCATCTCAGCGGTAGCCGCCGAGGATAATAGTCGCAAGGCACGCGACATTGGCTTCATGATCTCTACCTCCGATAGAGGCAAAAGGTCATCCCCCAACGGCGACCATTCTCGCGTTCCAAAGGAAAAGAAGCTCTGGCAATCAACACGTCCAGGCAGAAGACTGCGGCAACCACGCAGACGAAACCTGGTACTTCCAGACCCGTCGAAGTATACTCTTTCGATGACGACGATATTCCTAGTATATTCGAGTGTCTCGTCAAAAGTGGCAAAATCACCCTTCCGGAGGAAAGGCGGCCCAGTGAAGTCGGCAGTGCCAACAACCCCAAGTACTGTATCTTCCACAGATACGTGCACCACCCAACAAAGGCGTGTTACATACTGAAAAGGAAGATCCAAGAGCTGATCGATGCTAAGGCCATCACTCTACACAATAACGAGAAGATGGTCACGGCCAACATGATCTCTCTGCAATTTGGCAATCTGCCTCCCCAAGAAGTATCGGACGGTGTTACACCTATTTCTCGGACGACGATGAACATCGTTAATCTTCCTCCTCCTAGGGGTCAAAATCACGACCTATTACCCTTAACTACCCAGCGAGGCGAGATTATGTGGGTTCACCCAGACTTGGTGTCGGAGCTCAAAAAAGAGACTAATGCTACTAAGGCTAAGTCCAGGAAGAACTCCAAATGCAAGCCATGCCATATGGTTGTAACTTCTTCGACATCAGACGAAGATGAAGTTTTGGCCACAGCAACCCGTTCAAGGAAGGCTTACCTCAAGGACTACGGAGCAAATCAGGAAGATGCACCTGCAGACGCTTCAGCTGCCAAGCCTTCAGAACCAGAGCCCGCCGTACCAGAGGCCGGTCCTTCGAGACCAACTTCGGCGGATAAGGGAAAGCAAAAAGAAGTGCGCTTCGATAAACCTGTGAAAAACATTCAAAACAAAGGTTTAGAGAAGCCGTACAACTTCGACATCCTGGCCCAACTGGCTAATACACCGGCCAGGTTGTCCATCTTCGAGCTACTCAGGCTCTCTCAAGACACTTGTCTAGCCCTGAGTGAAGCATTGATGCAGACGGATACATACTTGACCCAACTCAAATCTCCCGATGAAGAACCCGTGGCGTGTCCTCGATGCCACTGTGTGATGGAGGTAGTCCCAAACATTACTTTCACTCAAGACGACATGCTGTTAAAATATAACAGGCATGACAGACCCCTCTACCACACGGAGTACGTCGGTTCCATGGAGGTCGACCGGATTCACATAGATCCGGGATCCTCAATCAGCATTATTCCTCATAGTCTGCTCATACCACTGAGGATTCCTACCAGCGAACTGGCTTACACGACCACTACCATCGTGGGTTTCAACGTCGGAAGAAGTAAGCCGTTGGGAAAATTTTGCCTGAGGATCCAGATTGGCAACCTCAGATCGGTGGCTACATGCTACGTCATCGATTCAGAGGTGTCCTACAATATCCTGTCGGGAAGACCATGGATCCACGACCATAACATCGTTCCTTCGACTCTACATCAATGCTTCAAATATATAGACACCCAAGGGACAGTACAAACAGAGGTTGCTGACCTAAACCAGTTTAAAGGAGTAGAATCCTACTACTCCGACGCCTTGTTATACTCTCAAGACTACACGGAAGATGTGTCAGCCCAAGCAGAGAAGGAATCCCACTGGGAGCCTGAAGAACCTTCTGCTAAGCAACCTCTGTTAATCAAGGTGAAAGGACGGACTACCCGTCCAAAAGCCACAAAGCCTATGGCTATCTACCTGAACAAGGCCAGGTCAGGGAAAGGGGGTGATCCTCTAGTGATCACTCTGAACCAGAAGCCTCCGCCCTTAATCATCAACCTTCAGCGCAACAAGCAGCCGAGTGATGTAAATGCAACTAGGTATACGGCTTCTGATAATAATAAAGGACCTCTTTTCCAGTATATCGACGCTCGGATTCCAAATTAGGAATCTTCTCCCCATGACGATATAGAGCCTATAGCACGAAAATTCTTGGCAGCTATAGATCCCTATCATCCGTACATATGGGAAGTGGCGTCATCATCCAATGTCACCACGACATATGGACTACATGAGGATTCTATCTTCATTGTTCCACCTGCCCGCAACGGTCAGCGTTCAATAGTCTTCTGCCGTATGCGCAACGAACAGACTATACAAGAGGATTCCTTTGATGATGACTCTGATGAAATGCAAGTTCACAGGTACAGCCCGCAAGCTTTGAAGATTATACAAAGTATGGATTACAACTTGAAGATGGAGCCAGGTCTCAACTAGGGAAAAGGCAGGCGAATATCGCTGCTCGATAATTCCCACTATCAACAAACCCGTTTCGGGTTAGGGTATGCCACCTCCCTTACGACTTCCAGGTCAGATGAGGATATCTTTTCCCCTTTTCAAGATGGCTCGTCGCCCTCCGACTCGTCTCGCACTCTCAAGCAAACATTATCAGTAAATATGGTAGTGACAGATTCCTTCGAATCAAACGAACAAGAATCTGAACTTTTTGAGAATGACGCTTGGGCTCAGCAAATAGATACACAATGGGAGTTCCGCTTCGAGCAGAGAGAACCTCCCACTAAAGACAAAGTTATCCAGATTGACATAGGGGATGAACTTTCACCAAAACCGATATTTATCAGCAACAACCTTTCCGAAGAAGAAAAGGAAGAAATTACCCAGCTGATAAAAGAACATATCGACGTCTTTGCGTAAATTATGAGGATATGCCAGGTCTTGATCCAGGGGTGGCCACTCATAAACTCAACGTACTGCCCGATTCAAAGCCTGTGAAGCAGCACCAATGCCGGTTCCGCCCGGACATGATGGACGCCATTGAAGCTGAAGTCAAGAAGTTGATAGCCTGCGGCTTCATCCGTGGGGAACAACATCCCGACTGGGTCGCCAATGTTGTCCCAGTCATAAAAAAGAATGGGAAAGTACGTATCTGCATCGATTACCGAGATCTGAACGCAGCCTGCCCCAAGGACGAGTTTCCTCTTCCCATCACAGACATCATGATTGACAATACATGCGATTTTGAACATATATCTTTCATGGACGGATTTTTAGGATACAATCAGATCAAGATGTATCCTGAAAACGAGAAGCATACCGCCTTCCGAACACCACTGGGGGTATATTGCTATACGGTCATGCCCTTCGGATTAAAGAATGCCGGGGCTACATACCAACGGGCTATGAATAACATATTCCATGAGCATTTACGCAAGATAATGGAGTGTTACGTGGACGATGTAGCTGTCAAAAGCTGCCTCAGGGATAATCATATCCTAGACTTGAAGACAGTATTTGAATTGATGCGCCAACATCAACTCAAAATGAACCCTACAAAATCCTTCCTGGGGGTATCTAGCGACAAATTTCTGGGATTTGTCATCACCGCCAAAGGCATTCAAGTGGACCCTGATAAAGTCAAGGCCATCTTAGAAATGCGACCGCCCCGCAATCTGAGGGAACTCAGGGGATTTTAAGGTCGTCTGGCTTATATCCGAAGATTCATATCCAACCTCTCCGGGAGATGCCAGCCCTTTTCTCGTCTCATGAAGAAAGGTGTATCCTTCGTATGGGACGAAGCCTGTCAGCAAGTGTTCGGAGATATCAAGCGCTACCTCACTAGCCCGCCAGTTCTGGTACCTCCCATAATAGGAAGACCATTCGTGCTATATGTTCGAGCAATAGATCATTCTTTGGAAGCTCTTCTCGCACAGAAGAATGATATGGGCCACGAACAGGCTATCTACTACCTCAGCAGGATGATGGTCGAAGCCGAACACCGATACAACCCTGTGGAGAAAGAATGATTGGCTCTGATGTTCGCTATTCAGAAAATACGATACTATGTCGCCAAACCATTCATATCATCTCCAAGATCAATCCTCTTCGGGTACTGATGAGCAAGCCAAGTGTCCTTAATTCCTGACTCGCGACCTGGGCAATGTTATTAACGCCATATGACATGGTGTACGTCCCTCAGAAGTCTTTCAAAGGACAAGCATTGGCTGACTTTCTAGCTGCTCATCTGATCTCAGAGGCCTCCAAACTATACGAGGACATTCTCGACGAAGTCGCGGAATATAATTCCACAATGGAAGGTAATACATGGCAACTGTTATTCGATAGCGCCTCCAGGGCTGGTCCCAGGGGAAACGTGGTTTTAGGAGTAGGAATCGTCCTAGTCACTCTTGATAAACTCATTATTTATCGAGAATATTCTCTTAGCGAGCCCTGTTCCAATAATGTGGCGAAATACAACGCTTTACTAATCGGGTTCCAAGTCGCCAAAGAGCTGGGGGTCGAGTCTCTGGAAGCCTTCGATGATTCTCTGCTGATTGTCAATCAAGTCAGAGGAATATATGAAGTCCAAAATCCCGACCTCATCCCCTATCACCAAGCAATTGTCGAGATAGCCCTGACATTCAAAGGATTCTTCCTTGAGCATGTACCTCGATCATAGAATCTGGAAGCTGACGCCCTGGCCAGTCTAGCTGCAGATCTAGCTACTCCTATAAGAAGGCAGAATTCGGTAATCCTTCTTAACAGAGATTTATTTTGTGTGCAGAACAACTTCCACATCGAACGCAGCCATGCTGTGAACGTCGATCCTCCTACGAGAGACTGGAGAAGTCCCTTTATAGATTTTGTGGCATACAAAATCTTGTTGGAGGACACTAAAGAAGCAATAGCTGTCAAAAGACGATCATTACGCTTCTACTTCGACGCATAATCAAAATTCCTATATCGTCGGTCTTATGACGGGCTATTATTACGATGTCTCTCGGGTGATGAAGCACAGCGGATTATCCGTGAAGCTCACGACGGCGTGTGCGGGGCGCATCAACCCGGTCCTAAGCTACATGATCGTATCGAGAGAATGGGCTATTACTGGCCCACTATGATCGCAGACGCAATCAAGTATGCCAAGCGATGCAGAGCCTGTCAGGTTCATGCAGACTTTATACATCAACCGTCCGAACATCTACATCCTACGGTTGCATCCTGGCATTTCGAAGCATGGGGTATGGATATCATTGGTCCTATTCACCCGTCTTCTTCCAGGGGACACCAGTTCATACTGGCCATCACAGATTACTTCTCCAAATGGGCAGAGGCGATCCCTCTGGCTGAGGTAAAGACATCTAATATGACCAGCTTCATCAAGCATCATGTCATCTATCGCTTTGAGGTTCCCCGAAGGATAATCCATGATAATGGGCCTCAGTTCATCAGCCATGCGTTCTACCAGTTTTACGATAAAAATCGGATACGAAACGTAGCCTCTACGGCATATTATCCGGCTGCTAATGGTTTGGCGGAAGCCTTCAACAAAACTATTATCAAACTCTTGAAGAAGTTCGTCTCTTCGAACAAGAGAGATTGGAACGAGAAGCTGGGAGAATGTCTCTAGGCATACTACACAACGGTCCGAGCACCGACAGGTTGCACGCTATTCTCATTGGTCTACGGGAGTAAAGCAGTTCTTCCCATCGAAATTCAAATTCCGTCACTCAGGATAGCCGTAACTAATGAGTTGACTCAAGAAAAGAACGACCTGTTAAGGCTTCAAGAGCTAGAAGGATTAGACGAGAAATGCCTCCAAGCTCAACAGCGCATAGCGCTCTACCAAGCACGCATTTCCAGAGATTTTAATCAAAATGTAAAGGAAAGAGTGTTCAAAATCGGCGAGCTAGTCCTAGCCGTAAGAAGGCCGATGATTCTTACTTACAGGAGTAAAGGAAAATTCCAGCCCAAATAGGAAGGCCCTTACGTGATCGAGACAACGTTCTCAAACGGCGCTTACAGGTTAGCCCAGCCTAATGGGGACCTGCTAATGGCTCCTATCAACGGCAAATTCTTGAAAAGGTACTATGCTTAAACTCCTCCGCTCAAGTGGAATAAGGCGATCTCATTTTGACAAACTACTTCCAAAACAAACTTTAGTCCAAGCATATCCTATCATAGATATGCCCTGCTAAAGTTTACCGAGAGTATATCACGTTCATATTACCTCTGGTATCACTTTCAACCAAACTTGTCATTTACATTCCGAAATGATGGGTCCACAAAGTCAAATGAAAAGCCTCTTTATTATTCCCAAAAGAGAGCAAAAGTACATTGAAAAGCAAAAGCGAAAGTACATCACTTAGGGGGAGCGGTCAAATCGTGAAGCTGCTGCACCAGTACGGCCATCTTCTCATCCCGAGAGTTCAAAACGTCGGCACAAGCCCGCGCCAACCTGGTTGCATCATCGTTCAGAGCAACTAACTCAGACCGAGCTTGCACAAAATCAGCATGGATGACCCCCACACGCATCAGATTCAGCTGAACAGCCGCCCGTCGTTCCTTCAGCACATCTCGGGCCGCCAATAAAGAGAGAGCCTTCGCCTCTGCTCGAGTGAGCTCATCATTCAAAATAAGGACCCTCGCTGCCTTTTCCTCATACTCGGCTTTACACTGGGTCAGCTCGGGGACGATGTACCCCAACTGGACGTGCTCATGATCCATCTCCTGCAGCTGAGTCTCGATGAATTTATTCAGACCTTCCTTCTTTTCAATAAGATGTGCAGTCAAGGAGTCATACCTGGCCTGGACCAGAGCTTCAACGTTGCCTCGAGCCAGCTGCAAGTATTCGTTAATGGGTTGCTCCAAACCATTAACCATTGCCTCCAACGCATCAGCTACCCCAGGGTCGCTGAATTCCCTGATCACCTTTATCGAGAACCGAGAGGACCTCTTCAGCTATGCAAAGTCCAGCTTCTTCGCCAACACCATTGATATTAGCATTCTCAGAGTGGTATAGAAGATGTCGGTGTACTGCTCGGTCAGCGCAGCTAGGTCCGCATGAACGCGGGGAGTGTCCGCAATGGTGGCGACTTCCCCACCAGGAGTAACCACAGACGATGTTGCCACGGCCGTCGCCTCAACAGGAGGTGCAACGAAAGAAGAATCGCCAACACAGGATGAAACGACCGCCGTGCTCAAAAGGGGCACTGTCGCAATGAAAGGCTGGTCCTCCACTCGGGATACCTCAAGAGTTTCCTCGACAGGCGAGCCAGCACCCGAAGACATCTCCTCTTCAAAATCGGGTACCTCTGTGTCACTACTAGGACCTGACACAGAGCCGAAGTGCGCGTCTACATCGCCCTCTCCGAAGAGGTCTTCTCTTGAAAAGAAGACAAAAGGAAGTTAATATAAACATAAATATTAAATTCCTTGAAGAAAAGGCATAAAAGACGACATTTACCCATGGCCGACGGCATATATGTCACATCTGCAGCCTGTACAGCTAAATCACTTCTTAATGATGCTAGGCAAGCTGTCATAGCTGGGGAAAGGGGTCTGCTAACGGAAGTTGACAAATAGTCTTCCAAGTCCTCCTCAAAATCCAAACGAGATTCATCGGCTGGAATCTCGCTAGGTACGCTCACAGGCGCGGCAGAAGTCCCTCCTGATACCGATCCGGCTAGAGGTATACGAAACTTTATTATGCTCAGCCCCGAAGGCGACCTCGTTCCACTACCTGAAGCAGTAGCAGCGATGACGGCGTCCAGCTGAGATTCTCCGGCTCCACCAGCCGGGACTATAGAAGGTCCCTCTCCAAAAGGCGAGGAACCTCCAATCAAAGAATCATCCCCAACACGGGGAGATGCAAGCTCATCTCCAGGAGCCTCAATGCCAGGAATCCGGAGAGGACGATTTACCGTCTTCTTTTTCCTCTTATGAGGGGAAGCCTCCTTGGGAGTAGGAGCCCTTCGCTTCCCAGGGATTACCAAAGCCCCCGTAGGCGGAGGTACTTCACCCCTAGGTACCGACACCAGAGGCTCATCCGGGGTAACGGACTCCTCACCCTCGTCGGAAGAAACCGAGGGGACTTTAACTCTTTCCCCAGGCTTGGAAGAGGGCACCCTAAAACTTCCATGCATATCAAAATCGTGATGGAAGGTGTTCGTTGCCACATAGAACTGGGCATACGAATGCAGGATGCGCAGCTCCGTGGAGAGTGTGATGATCGGCACAGTAAAAATTGCCCCAGTGCAGCCCATGATAAAATATCGCCATCCCCTCGCACCATCAATGAGTCCACCTCTGGACCTGAAGCTGGTAATGGCGTTTCCCACGTGCAACTGATCATACCCAAACTGCTGGGCAAACCGATTGGGCAAGTACGGCTCCAAGAAGCAATGATCTTCGCTTCTGTACAGCAGATGGGATGGTCTGATACAGACCAACCAATTAAAAGCTTCGGGAGAAAGAATGGTCTTCTCTCTACCCGAATCCTCGAGCCTAATCCCCGATTTATTGTGATGTACAGAAAGGATGGTGCAGAAGAGCTTCCAACTGTGACTGAAGCCTAGCGCCCGCCGACAGTCTATAACTGTGTTTACATTCCAAGAAGACTTCTGGTAGTTCAACAAGAAACTACCCCCCGAGCTACTGTCGGAACCGGAAGACATCACACGCGGGTTATGGAGAATTAACCACCCCATCAAATACAGGTATGGTAATTCTATCCTGGGGAAGCTATCACGCCGAATTTCATCGACGAGCAGCCCGTCAGTCATGGCCCTCAGGTCAGCTTGTATACGACACACCATGGCAGGGAGCAAGCCCAGTCTTGCCCCAAATACCAGACGCACAGCAGGCCATAGCGTATTGCGGTGAATGCGGTCCGCAGATGCGACGCCAGGCACTACTACTCGGCGTAGCCATATGAAGAGGAAGCCAGCCAGTTGAGCCTTCCTGGACAGAGGCCTGCGACAACTCCTTAAATAACTATAGGCCTTAGTGCCTTCAGGATACTTTTCCGTCCCTTCGTCGAGGAGCCGGTCTGGAGCACCAACATCCACCATGAGATCGTCAACTACCTGAGCATTAAGCACACTCAGGGGATTCACAAGCAGATCCTTGCCCTCCAATACCTTCTCCGGCTTAGCAGTCCTGGACCGGTGGAAGAAAAGATAGGACGTCCATTTGCTTATATGAGCCAAATTCGAAGGCTCACCATAAAAGGCGGTGCAAGCAAGGTAGTGGCACATCAACTCCTGGTACACTTCCACCACCCGAGGGTCTGAATCCCCCAGCTCCCGGTTCGTGGGAACATACTCTTCATATGGAGTGTCCTCCATTGGCAGTCTTGAGATCTCTGCCATCTCATGCAGGGCCAATCCCAACTCCCCCAGTGGAGTGGAAAAAGTCCCGGTAAGCGAAATATATCGCTCCATCGGTGCCAGAAACAGGTTGGGGTTAGGAGGTAACCCAATACTGGTGGCACTCACAGCTGTAAACAGACCAATCCTCTCCAGCTCAGTCAGAAAATATTTTAGGGCCCAATCAACTAAACGAGCCCATCGAAGATTTGCGGGGGTGATCCACCCGCCACACCGAGGGTTCACCTTAGGGTATACTCCCCCACGCCCCATAAAATCATTACAGAAAGTCGGTAACTGGACCGGCTGGATCACCAAACTGTCTTCACTCGGGACGCTGCCCGGGTACAGCCCCCTGTAAAACCCCTATTTTTTTAAAAATTGTATTTATTATTTTTATTATTAATTAATAATTTAATTATGGTAGTAATTAGGTCTAAATAGGATAAATAGATTTTTAATAATTTTTATGCTAGGTGTTCGGGCACTTAGATGACTTATGGGACCATCAGGAATTTTTCGGATTTTATTCCATGTAGGAGACCCCCTTGAGCAGTTGTTAGCTTAATGGTGTGCATTAGTATAATTCAAGATATATTTTTATGCGTATATATGTATATATATAAATATATATACATATTTTTTTAAGGAAAAAAGAAAGAAAAGAAATGAAAAAGAAAAAGAATAAAAGAAAAGAAAAAAAAAGAATGGAAAAGAAAAAGGAGAAAGAAAAAAAAAGAAAAAAAAAGGAAAAGGAAAAGATTAAAAGAAAGGGGATTAAAGTGTAAAATAGACAAAACTCCTTAGAAATTTTGAAGCAGCCAGCAATCAGCATCTATTACACGCGCGGAAGGCTTCCCCCCCCCCGGACCTATATTAAATATATATATATATATATATATATATATATATATATATATATATATATATATATATATATATATATATATATATATAATATCTCTCCGCAAAACCCTAACCTAATTTCCAGACCTCTTCTTCCCATCTAGAGCCGTCACCACAGCCAGAGAAGCCCCACCAAGCCATCCAACCATCCCGTCGACGCCGACCTCGCGAACTGCAGAATCCCACTCGAAGCACCTTCACTCCAGCGTAATTTTCCGTCGACTCGCTCGACCAAACGCTGTTCCGTATTCATAGGTATGATCATCCCTTAACCCTCTCCAATATCTGTTTTATAGCCAACCTCGGAAAACGTGTGCCCCTAGGTGAAAAACAGCGTCCAAAGTGGACGGACAGACCCAATTCTGGAATCGCAGAATTCCCGAATGATCACCCATATTGCCGAGTTCGTATCTCCCACCACAGAGATCCAAATTCGGTGATTCTTTTTGATATCTGTAGAATATCTGACCTAGTTTATTTTCTGTAAAATAACCCTATGCTATTAGTCACTGTGGACATAATTATATTCGTCACAAAACTGCACGCATCCACTTTTTTCGGTTTTCTAAAAGTTGGAAAACGGAGAGCGTCCCGCCAAACGGGACCGCCCCGCCGTGTGCCAAGTGTACCGAACGGTGCACGCAGCATAACCGGACACGTGAAAATTCGTGGGGACTGATTCGGACGCGTGTGCGCGCCGGAATCAGGCCGTATCCGCAGGACACATTTCGTATCGCAACTTTTGTGGAACTCGGGCGTATTTTGTGCACGCTTGTCAGATTGCGACGAAACTTGCGCCACTGGACTCGTGGTAACGCGCTGGTCCTGTGACCCAATTTTTACGCATTTCTGAGACAGTTGACCAGATCGCCAATTGGCGGGCCCCACAATTGACTTTTTGGACAAAATTGAGTTCGGTCCATCGGAATCCACATTTGGATATACCGTTGGGTTCGTATTGACATTTAGAGTTGTTTGACCTATAGTTTGTCCCATTTAGAGACTGTTACCCTTGGCACGCTTTTCGGTGCAAAGTGGGCCACATGTGGACCCCACTTTTACCCAAAATTACCGTTTTGCCCCTATATCCAAATTGGACAAAAAGGATGTGCTTTTTAGCTATTTTGCTCATTTTGGGAACGTTGGTGATGTTTATTTCATCATCCGGATACATTTGTTCTGTGGCCATAGCTTTTGATCCTGTGCGTTGACATCTGGACAGTACACCTTGCAGCTTTCTTACCAGGCAAGATACCTTGCCAAATTGTTTACAGTACTTTGCATGCTATTTATATTTCTGTTCATTTATTTTATTTCTGTATAGTTCTTGCATGTGTAGTTTTTCTCCAGTCATTACTATGTATTAGATATGTTGACACACACATGGCACCTAGTATCATAGAGGACAATCATTAGGCGTATGGGCTTTTAACCACTCTGGTAAACCGTAGTATATAGCTCTCACTACGGGCGTGTGTCGCGCTGGTCGCTACCCCCGCGGTATATCGATTTCTGGAGTCTCGCTGGTCGCTACCCCCGCGGTATGTCGATTTCTGATGTCCATTGACGTGTGTGTGAGTTGTGAGGTAGATCGAGTAGCCTACCCTTGCCCATACGTCGAAAAGTTGTCCTCATTTGCATTCATATAGATTGTCTGGTACAGCGTACTTATTTATTTTCAAATTATATGCATGTTTACTGTGTTCAAGTTGGCTCGTATTTTTTATATCTTGTTACGTCCCTCTGAGGACTTGGTCCTCTGCCAGGTGTATCTGCTCTTGAGTATTTGCAGGAGTACGGGCCTGGACCTGACGCATTCTTTTCTGTCGAGGAGGTCTTACCTTCGGAGCATCGTTGATTATCTAGCGATGGATTCTTTTAGCTGATGCACTTCGGTCTTCATATTATTTTATATTGGAGACTTTATTCTCCTCTCTCATTTTAGTTTTGGTTATAGTCATTGGTAGTGGATCTGTCTCCACCCGACTATTGTTTTTTGGATATTTCAGACTCCTTATTCTAGTTAGTATTTCTTTTCTATGACTTGTTGTGTGGATGAGATTAGCATATCTGTGACTTGTGACATTATATATACCACATGTGAGTTTATATTCATATTACAGTGTACGTATGGGTTATGGTTTTCATATATTGGAGTGCCATATCCATGCGGCTGGCATGCTTACGTGTTCTAGTCCTACGTATTATTGGGACTGGGACGTGACATATTTTTGTGGTGGCCCATGCAGGTCAAGTTAGCCGTTTCGGTTACGTCACTGTACCGAGCGGGCCTGCACCTAGGATTAGAATTTTAGATCTCATCCACACTTGACTATAACTTACCTCCCTTCCAACATGTCCTACTTAAGTTCTTGCATCCTGCTTGATTCATGTACTCTTCTTAATCCTTCGTCCATCTCTTGCAGAGAGATGAATTTGCATAACGGGCATGCCGCCACCGGGGACAACACGTCTCCAGGGGACGACGACCAACCACTAGGAGCGACCTCAAAGACACCTCTTTTTCCTGGACCGGATGGACCAACTAGCAATCCAATCCCATCAACCCCTTCCACGATACCTAATGGGACTTTTCTAGCCCCACTAGCACCGCAAGATGGCCAAGCACAGCTGTTCCAATTCTTCCAGATGATAATACAGGAACAAAGGCAGCAGACAGCCGAGCAGAGGCAGCAAACAGCAGAGCAAAGGCTAGAATTTCTGGCAGCGCTTGAGAGAATGGCTGCACTAGCCCCTGCACCAACCCAGGCACTAGTTTCAGTACCACAAGCTCGGGTTGGTTCAGTCAAGGACTTTGTGCAGATGGGACCTAAGCCATATAATGGCAATGAGAGTCCAGAGGAGACCACAAACTGGATTGCCAATACCAAGAAGTTGTTAGAGGCATCACAATTATCTTCTGACCTATGGATGATAGGCGTGAGGACTCAGTTAGAAGGCAACGTGCATCACTGGTGGGAATCAATGGAGCGCCAGTTGGGTACGCGTCAGACTTGGGAACAATTCTTGGAATGCTTTGAGAGGAAGTACTTCCCGGATACTGTAAGGGACGCATTGTATGATCAGTTCCTCCATCTAGAGCAAGGGGACAAGACGGTTGATGAGTATGACGCAGAATTTAGCCGTCTAAGTAAGTATGGCACAGTCCTAATACCTAATGACTTGGAGAAGGCTAAGAGGTTTCACCGCGGACTGACTCAGGAGCTCCAGCACTACACTAGCTCCCAGTCTCGGATCTCTTATGTCGAGCTATTGACAGAGGCCAGGATCCAGGAGGCCATCAGCAAGGGAAACAAAATTCAACAGAGAAGTCACCAAGGACCAGTAAGGATACAGCAAGGAGGACCCATTAGACACCCTTTGACACGCCAGCAACCAGATAGTGCTGCACCATATCCAACCAAGGACCCCCGTACTTGTCACTTTTGTGGTAAGGTAGGTCATATTCATAGAGACTGTCATCGTCGATTGGGGCTGTGCATGATATGTGGATCAAGTCACTATCAAACCCGAAGATGCCCTCAGCAGAACCAGAGGTCTATGGCAGTAGAATCAGGAACACCGCATACACCCTCAAGTATAGAAGACCAAAGGGACCCACCACTGCTTCTACAGTCTGCACAAATAGAGGGGACTAGACCCCAGTTGAACAACCAAGGACAAGGCCAAGCACTCATTATGACAAGTATGGGAGAACAGACACAGGAAGCCGTAGATACAGGTACGACCTTTTAGTTATAAATGTCTTTGCATACTCATAACCCCATTGTGACACAAGATCTTAGATGCACAAATAGATGTAGAATTATATATATGTTAGTCTAGCAGTTATAAGGACATATTTTTATTCTACCAGATGGCATATATGCGATGCTAATAGATGACGGGAGTAGCAGTAGTATTATTCTTCTCCTATCCTTATCTCGTCCTCTTGGGTGACTCATCTCCTCCTTTTGTATTCATTCCTTATCTCGTGCGTAACTCTTCCTATCATAGTCATATCTTTCGTGCCATTATGAATTTTTTGATATCAACCTCACCCCTATTTTGTTAGTTAAACATAAATGTGTTAGTAATGCTTGATAACTAAGGATGAGTTCTTAATATATATGCACTATAGCAATATCTGTATTCTTTAGTAGTAACCCTTAAGTAGCACCATGTAGCCTAGTAGAAATTGTTAGATCATTGGAGTTAGATCATACCCCTAATAGTTAGTCAAGACCTTAAGTGTTCCCTAAAACTTAGACTATGCCTAGGAAAGAGTTGAAGGCACTTGTTACGAACTGATGACTATGACAAATCGCTGGCAAGGTAGCAACAGTTGCCGCCAGACGATTATGGTAGAGTAGTCGAATTACTTGCAGCCATACTGGCCAGGTGGCGGGGCAGTGTTAGACTACGATACTTGACGGTTATGGAAAAAGTCATAGTTATGAGATTCCAGACAGGTATCCCAAGATTCTCGACCCAATAAATATAATTGCCTTACAATCTAGACAATAGCTTCAAAGAAGGTGACCACTAGTAGAATTCTTGTAAGTTGGGTAGTGTAGACGAGTTAGAGGATGATAAAATAGTGGATGGACAATAGATGAGAAAGTGTTAGAATGGCAGACCATGAGTTTTAGGAGTCCTACTAGATACCAATGTAGTGTAGTAGCTATAGTTATCATTATGAATATGGGCTAGTGTCAATTTCGAGGACAAAATTTTTGTAAGTTGGGTAGAATGTAAAACCCCTATTTTTTTAAAAATTATATTTATTATTTTTATTATTAATTAATAATTTAATTATGGTAGTAATTAGGTCTAAATAGGAGAAATAGATTTTTTTAATAATTTTTATGCTAGGTGTTCGGGCACTTAGATGACTTATGGGACCATCAGGAATTTTTCGGATTTTATTCCATGTAGGAGACCCCCTTGAGCAGTTGTTAGCTTAATGGTGTGCATTAGTGTAATTCTAGATATATTTTTATGCGTACATATGTATATATACAAATATATATACATATATTTTTTAAGGAAAAAAGAAAGAAAAGAAATGAAAAAGAAAAAGAATAAAAGAAAAGAAAAGAATGGAAAAGAAAAAGGAGAAAGAAAAAAAAAAGAAAAAAAAAGGAAAAGGAAAAGATTAAAAGAAAGGGGATTAAAGTGTAAAATAGACAAAACACCTTAGAAATTTTGAAGCAGCCAGCAATCAGCATCTATTACACGCGCGGAAGGCTTTCCCCCCCCCGGACCTATATTAAATATATATATATATATATATATATATATATATATATATATATATATATATATATATATATATATATATATATATATAATATCTCTCCACAAAACCCTAACCTAATTTCCAGACCTCTTCTTCCCATCTAGAGCCGTCACCGCAGCCAGAGAAGCCCCACCAAGCCATCCAACCATCCCGTCGACGCCGACCTCGCGAACTGCAGAATCCCACTCGAAGCACCTTCGCTCCAGCATGATTTTCCGTCGACTCGCTCGACCAAACGCTGTTCCGTCTTCATAGGTATGATCATCCCTTAACCCTCTCCAATATCTGTTTTATAGCCAACCTCGGAAAACGTGTGCCCCTAGGTAAAAAACAGCGTCCAAAGTGGACGGACAGACCCAATTCTGGAATCGTAGAATTCCCGAATGACCACCCATATTGCCGAGTTCGTATCTCCCACCACAGAGATCCGAATTCGGTGATTCTTTTTTATACCTGTAGAATACCTGACCTAGTTTATTTTTTATAAAATAACCCTATGCTATTAGTCACTGTGGACATAATTATATTCGTCACAAAACTGCGCGCACCCACTTTTTCTGGTTTTTCAAAAGTTGGAAAACGGAGCGCGCCCCGCCAAACGGGACCGCCCCGCCGTGTGCCAAGTGTACCGAACGGTGCACGCAGCATAACCGGACACGTAAAAATTCGTGGAGACTGATTCGGACGCGTGTGCGCGCCGGAATCAGGCCGTATCCGCAGGACACATTTCGTGTCGCAACTTTTGTGGGACTCGCGCGTATTTTGTGCATGCTTGTCAGATTGTGACGAAACTTGCGCCACTGGACTCGTGGTAACGCGCTGGTCCTATGACCCAATTTTCACGCATTTCTGAGACGGTTGACCAAATCGCCAATTGGCGGGCCCCACAGTTGACTTTTTGGACAAAATTGAGTTCGGTCCATCGGAATCCACATTTGGATATACCGTTGGGTTCGTATTGACATTTAGAGTTGTTTAACCTATAGTTTGTCCCATTTAGAGACTGTTATCCTTGGCACGCTTTTCGGTGCAAAGTGGGCCACATATGGACCCCACTTTTACCCAAAATTACCGTTTTGCCCCTATGTCCAAATTGGACGAAATGTATGTGCTTTTTAGCTATTTTGCTCATTCTGGGAACGTTGGTGATGTTTATTTCAGCATCCGGATATATTTGTTCTGTGGCCATAGCTTTTGATCCTGTGCGTTGACATCTGGACAGTACACCTTGCAGCTTTCTTACCAGGCAAGATACCTTGCCAAATTGTTTATAGTACTTTGCATGCTATTTATATTTCTGTTCATTTATTTTATTTCTGTATAGTTCTTGCATGTGTAGTTTTTCTCCAGTCATTACTATGTATTAGATATGTTGACACACACATGGCACCTAGTATCATAGAGGACAATCATTAGGCGTATGGGCTTTTAACCACTCTGGTAAACCGTAGTATATAGCTCGCACTACGGGCGTGTGTCGCGCTGGTCGCTACCCCCGCGGTATGTCGATTTCTGGAGTCTCGCTGGTCGCTACCCCCGCGGTATGTCGATTTCTGATGTCCATTGACGTGTGTGTGAGTTGTGAGGTAGATCGAGTAGCCTACCCTTGCCCATACGTCAAAAAGTTGTCCTCATTTGCATTCATATAGATTGTCTGGTACAGCGTACTTATTTATTTTCAAATTATATGCATGTTTACTGTGTTCAAGTTGGCTCGTATTTTCTGTATCTTGTTACGTCCCTCTGAGGACCTGGTCCTCTGCCAGGTGTATCTGCTCTTGAGTATTTGCAGGAGTACGGGCCTGGACCTGACGCATTCTTTTCTGTCGAGGAGGTCTTACCTTCGGAGCATCGTTGATTATCTAGCGATGGATTCTTTTAGCTGATGCACTTCGGTCTTCATATTATTTTATATTGGAGACTTTATACTCCTCTCTCATTTTAGTTTTGGTTATAGTCATTGGTAGTGGATCTGTCTCCACCCGACTATTGTTTTCTGGATATTTCAGACTCCTTATTCTAGTTAGTATTTCTTTTCTATGACTTGTTGTGTGGATGAGATTAGCATATCTGTGACTTGTGACATTATATATACCACATGTGAGTTTATATTCATATTACAGCGTACGTATGGGTTATGGTTTAATATATTGGAGTGTCATATCCATGCGGCTGGCATGCTTACGTGTTCTAGTCCTACGTATTATTGGGACTGGGGCGTGACACCCCCTGAACAACGTCACAGAGCCAGAAGGGCGGCTGACAAACGACCCCTGGTCAGCTCCTCTCAGATGAAAGATCTTCCCTAGCTTGCAGTGAAGATCGGGGGTCAGCGTCCACGACATCCTCCTGGGATGCGTAGCATGGAAGAAGGCCAAGATGGGGTAGTCTCTCGGCATATTGGGCAGATACAAGACCAAACCCTCGGCAGAAAAAACCCAGAGTTCTCTCTTGGGCTTTGTTTGGGACTGCTTGTCAATCATGTCCCCGAAGAGGAAGGCCAGCTTCAGGTATTGTTCCCCGTCTACGTATGTTAGGGGCTCTCCGTTGATCAAGTTCAGCAGCGTTTGCTCGCCTTGAGCCGATATCAGAATTGCCCTTCCTTCGGGATACTAGGGCCCGGAGATAGAAAATGTCACATACGACAGATCCTCTAGATAGTTGGAGTGCAACATCCCGACGGCAGAGCCCATCACCTCAGCTAACAGAGACTCATGCAAGTTGACTACAAAAGTACAAAAGAAACACGTCAGTTCCTATAACTAGACATTACAGGACTTACAACATCCGCAAAAAAATTAACAGTCCGTGCTCTACGCCGAGACTGTGAAACTTGAGCTTTTACGCTGGAATACATTTCCTAAACGTAAAATTCAAGATTGGCAGTATATGGTCTGTGCTTTATGCCAGACTGATTAAATTGAGTTATAACGCCAGGATTTTCATCCACAAGCGTAAAACTCAAATTTTATACACTAAGTTTTTTGGCAGTCAAAGCTTTTACGCTCGACTGCGAAAATATGGCATTTTTATGCTGACACATTAGAAATATGGACGTAAAAAGATTAAACGTCTCAGTGCATCATCTTCCTCGAAGAGGCTATAAGCATAGAAGATGACCTAGTACGGTCACGTTCAACGTGTGCGAAGGATTTTTTAGTCATTCTCTTTTTCCTAAAAGCTCTACCTTCCAGGCCTGGTGCACTACTCGTCGGCGGGATATTCCGCTCAGAATGAAGTTTGCCTTGTACAACCAGAGATGCTCTCGCTTGAGCGGAGAAACGAGAAGAAGAATCAACCTTCTTTCCCTTAGTGGAGGAAGCTTGGTTCGAGGCCATTGCTGGAAACTTTAAAGACTCGGAGAAGAAACGGGGAAGAACTCGAACAGTCGAAAGCTTTCTCTCGCAGAAGACGGATGGAAAGTTTTTTCTCTCAGAAACTTGGGATATATAGAGTTTGGATGGACTCCTCGAACCCCTAACCAAATCCCCTAATTAATATTCAGTTATGATTGGGTCCTACGTCAGCCTATTATTCAGAGAAGGCGGATAGTCAGCGAATTTGAAAAGTTTTTCGCGCAAAGCAGGTTCGTAGTTTCTACGCTAAGGAGCTTTCTACGCTCGACAGCAACAGATCTACGATTTTACGCTCGCAAGCTATAAGTCTATGGTTTTACGCCCGGATGCCTTTGTGCTCGGTAGCTTTTATGCTCGAGAGGCTACAAACCTACGACTTCACGCTCAGCAGATACCAAATCGATGATCTCACGCTCGGTGGCGCTCAGTTTACGCTCAGAGGCGACGGATCCACGACTTCACGCTTAAAAAACTTTCTTTTCAGAAGCAACAAATCTACAGTTCTACGCTAAGGAGCTTTCTACGCTCGACAGCTACGAATCTACGGCTTTATGTTCGACAGCTACAAGTCGGGTTTTACGCCCGGATGCCTTTGTGCTCGGTAGCTTTTATGCTCGAGAGGCTACAAACCTACGACTTTACGCTCAGGAACTACAAATCTATGATTTCACGCTCGATGGTGTTTAGTTTATGCTCAGAGGCTGCCAACTTATGATTTTGCGCTCCATGACTTCCCGCACATCTGAAAGATATACAGAACAGAGTACGCGTACATCTGAACGATCCTCAAGGCGGTCAATTACAAGAGTTCACACAGAAGATACTCCTTGACCACAAGATATCCCAAGTACCCGAAGCATACAGAGTTCAACATTGAAAAATTACTCTTCTTCATGGGTCGATTCGAAGTTCATCCAGACTCCAGTCTGAATATTTTATCTACCAAGACGGCAAATCAGTTTGACAGCCATTTCTCGCCCTGTTCCAAGGGATTTTTTGAGAAATCATTCTTGAAGATGATGTCTGAACAAAGAAATTCTGTTTATCAGAAGTAACAGTTCAGAATTCTACGCGGTTTCTCACTCCTAAATAGCAGGACAGTTCGAACACTCGAATGCTAAAGCGGCTTTCTACGCATCCCTAGTTATGCGTAAAAGACAGGACAGGACCTAGCACTCTTTTAAACAGAGTCGGCGTAAAGAAACAGACGTGTCAAAGCTACACATATTCAGACTTCACAGTAACAAAGTATGGCAAGATGATCATATGCACAAAAGAAAGATGATTTTATTAAAAATTAAAGTCATGATTACATATGAGGGAAATCCAGTCTACATGGATTTTTCTTCATTTTTCTTCATGATTACATATGAGGGAAATCCCGTCTATAAAATGATTTTTTTCTCGTCGTCGTCGGAAGGCCGCCTCCCAGAATCTGCTCTACCAGGTTCTCGCATGGGCGCTAATTCTTTATCTCTCCTCTAGCAGTTGGTCGATTTCCACAACCGACTAAAATGATAAATGGAGGGAGAATACGAAACTGGGCCTGCATAAATTATACAGATCCTATGCTCCGTGCACCGTGATAGATTGAGTTGAGGTATTTCACCCAACTCGATTCTGGGACAGAGCTAGTCTGTCTTCTCTCGTCCCCGGAGGTAACAGGAGAAGGTGCCACTTGCAAGCAGCGTGGTAAAATATGATTCTTCCTCTCTCCTGAAGAACCACCATACAAAGTTGCTAATTATCCCGAGCAAAGGAGGCTATGATATCCTTCCATGATCCATCGTTGCAGAGGACATTTGCTCGAAGACGTCGTCTTTTTCGGCTCCTTACATGCTGGAAGAACATGGTCTTATTCTTCCTCAAATTGACCCGGCGATCATCTCTGAGTGGCGAAGGGAATACGGGAAGAACAGGTTAACTCCTCAGCCTTTTTTATAGGCGAGAGAGGTCATACCGATCCCCAATAAAATCTGCCATAAAGACAGCCTCGACCGTTTCAAAACTCCATTCAGAAATATTTTGAGTTACGAGGAGCAGTTCATGCTTCATTCAAAGCATTTTAAATTACGAGGAATTTAAAAGCTTTGAAGGGGGTCTTGTAGAAGCATGAAAAATACACTGGGAAGCTCTACGCAGCATATTAATACAAAGCAGCATAAACAGAGGACTTCAGAGACTTCAACGTACAAACAGAGCTTCTTCACCGAGCACAGCGTAAAATATAGGCTCAAGGACCATCCGCGTAGGGCAGTATGTCCAGGATGCTTCAGCGTAAACAGGGCGCTTTATCGCCTTTATGGCGTAAAACTCATCCGCTTTCAATGCAGCATTAAAGCGTACGAGGGATGCTTCGTATTCTCCGAAGTGAACCTGTCAGATCCTGCAATGAACTTGTCAGATCCTGCAATGAACCTGATGTCTCGACTTCTGACAAAGGGATACTGCTCGACTACCCAAACGACGACAATAATGATGGTGCGGCACTGCAACCCAGGCTGTCATTTACTGCTATTTCCCTTGCGTAAACCGCTTTTACGTACACAGAGGAATACGCTGCCTAGTTTTACACAGGCAGATGAGAGCTCCCTACACTCCGCGGAAGACAAACCGCCTGTTGCACTCCTTACGGGACTCGAGGCGCGTCTCTGCATTTAATGCACAGGATGGTGACAGGCGCTCAAGGCACGTCTCTACAATTAATGTGCCGAATACTGACAGATGCCTGAGGCACGTCTCTGCGTTTGATGCACAGAAGGGTGCAGACCATCAAAATATGCCTCTGCATTTAATGTGCAGGATGATAGCGGATATCCACATTTAATGCAGAAGATTTAATTAAATGTCACTGAACCGTCGTTTAGTGACATCCCCTTTGCATGAGCTACTCCTACGCATACAAGGGAATATGCCGCCTAGTTTTACACAGGCAAATGTGATCTTCTTACGCTCCGCATAAGACAAACAGACCGCCACGTCAGCGATTACTCTTCGCACAGGATTCGAGGTATGTATCGGCATTTGACGCACAGTATGATGGCAAATCTTAAAGACAAGCATCTGCATTTAATATACAGGATGGGGGCAGATCTCTGCATTTAATGCAAGAGACTTGATTATATCTCCAAAAGCCGTAATTTCGGCTAAGACGTCCACATCATCACTCTGGCACGTTATGCAGCAACTTCTACGCCTATTCAGCTTCGGTGCCTGCTCGGCTTCTACGCCCACTTGGCCTCTATGACCACTCGGCCTTCTGTGCCTACTCGGCCTCTATTACCACTCGACTTCTACACCTACTCGGCTTCTACGTCTATTCGGCTTCTACGCCGGTTTGATAACTATTTGGCTTCTATGCCATGGTGACAGATATTGGCTTCTATGCCAACCTCTTCTATACGAGGGATACCTACCTACGTGGCTTCTATGCCGTGATCTTCGTAGCAGTTATACGCATTTTGTCCCTTAGTTGGACCCGCGTCACACGCTCATTCAAAGGATCATCTATACGCAGGCATTGGTTATTTTAACCGTTGTGTAAAAGGGTGCTGTACTTTCCACTACTCGGTTTTTACACCGACTGAGTGGTCCCTGTCACTAAAACTCTATAAATGGAGACCTCTATCAACAGAGGACAAGGTCGACAAAATTGAGAAAAAAAGGTTAAACATTGGTTAAGGAATCCAGTATCAGACCCGAGGTCGAGAAATCGGAGATTGAAGAGAGATCGCAGAATCCTTGAGAGAGAAGAATCCGGGGCTCAGGCAAAGAGTAGTGATCCACGACTTTAGCATCGTGCATCCACCCTCCTTCGCAACCTTCGAAGATGTCCTCCGTCTTCTACAGCACTTCTTCACCATCGTATGGTCCAAGGACTAAAGTGATCGGCTACAGATCAGACACCCATAGCAATATTTATCCAGATTAAATAAATTGTACTCCCACATCCTCGTATAGGATTACATTGTACAAGCTTGTTTGTAAACCAAAGAAGGAAAGGGTTTTCTTTCGTAAATAAAGAACCCGTCATTTTTTCTTTTAACGGCCCCTTTTCGTTTATTTTCTATCCGAAACAGCATGTAGTTCTACTCTAGTTTAGTATACGATACAAAGACAAGTTCAAGCAATCTTTTGCTCTTTCTTATTAGCAAAGCAATGGTTCGTTCGTTAGTGTGCCCGTGTAACTTAGCATGCAACATTTATATATTTTCTTAGCATGGCAAGGGTTAGTTTCAATGACAAAAAATACTAGTTATTTTATTAAGCATGCATAGTCAAGTTCTATTATTCTTCTTATGTAACTATCTTCTTAGAACAAGCAGTAAAAAATTCAGATTCATTATTAAGGCGTGTAAGAATCAGAGAATAAAGTTCTACCTACTCACTAAGATCAATCGTCTCATGTTTCGATCGAAAAACTCTTTGAGAAAGCTTCCGTTCGAGCCAGCAAAGCGATATTGCTTGTACATAGTACCAATGCGGAGTGGGACACTACATACTTATCCACCAAAAAAAGTTTTATCCTCGAAACTTAAGGAGAAAATTTCGATATCCAGAGTAGCGATAGTCCTCATCCTTCATCATTCTCAATCGAAAAATCTAGCAATCAAGAGCTCAATAAAACTCTAACCATCAGAAATCATAAATCATATCTCAAGCAATAAAATAATCCAAAAAACTTTTACAGGCACCTTTGAGAATATTTACGGATTCATTATATAGAATGCGCATTGCGGCAACGATATGAGTGACAAAGAATATCTTGAGTTAAAGTGAAGCAGCAAAATGGCCATAGGGTTGAGTTGGTTGATACCATTATGTCATGTCCCGATCTCGTAGGGGTCGCTCGTCCTTGCTTGTGTCCTTGCGAAACTGATCATCATCGCTTGGGCGTGATGCCGTGCAAGCCTAAGATGTGCTTGCATAAGGCTAAATCTTGAATAAGGGAAAGTAAGCTATCCAAGACGGGAGCAACGATATAATATTTTGGAAAAGTAAATAACACAATGGCATAAAAATAAGCTCTTTATTGATAATCAAGATATGTTACAAGCGGCACTTGGCCGAGATTACAATTTGCTCAAGCTTTATTTCTATCGATTACAATGACATCATTCCATACATTACATACCTTTGTACAAAAGTAGCTCAAAGCAATCTCGATATGACTTAAGGCATTGACTTTAGATTTTCGGGTCCTGGAGATGAGGCTCAGCTATCGGTTCCTCGGGCGATCCAGCACCTGCGAACAAGCAAACTATTGGTGAGTCAGCACTTTAGAAAAAGTACTGGTGAGTATAAAATCAACGAACATAAGAAACACTCCATGAAACCAGCACTAAGTAAGCATGTGAAAAAAAATTATTTTACTAGTAATCTTGCTACTTTTACCTGGGTTCATTTCAAACAACACAGGATTTGAGTCAGTTTATATCTATTAAAAATATGTCTTTGAAACCAGTTTGCATATTCAATATATACAAGCATACAGTAGTGACAGTGTTCTATCGTACGGTGTGCAGCATGTATCGTGAGCCATATTAATCTCTTAGGAATATAAGCTATCTTTAGTGGACTATCAGTTTTAATTCAAGGCAGCAGCGTAATCAAGTTTAACATGCAAGTCTAGGAGCAATACAATAAAGAAAAAATAATGTACTAATGAGTACATCACGTATCGGTGATTCTTACCCTTCGTCGGACGATTATCCAGCAATAATTTACATATATAAACAAGGTTCTATTTCATGTCCGTCTCTACAATAAACAATTAGGTATACAAGAAGGCTAGCCTAGCATGCTCCCTAACTATATGATGGCCATGGAAACCATGATTAGCAGTTGGGACGTACAAGTCTATCTCACTAATGACAGATCGGATAATAGCTGCTGAGATGCATGATTGCTACGCACTAAAATACGCTCAAAATAGCATCCGGGACTCATGGTTCTGTACTACAATAAAAGCCATACCCTCCTGTAAATAAGGACATCAAGCCTCAAGGTGTTCCAGATCTCTCCAAGGCCGAACGATCCCCAGTGCCCCAGGAACCTCTCGAAAGATAAACCTTGTGCACAAGTTGTTAGACCGATGTATGAATGCACTTCTATCAAATAAATACTATATGATGCACATAATCATTAATGAGCAAGCATTCAATCAAGCAATAGAGCCAGATCTCTCAATTCTCTTGCCGAATAGCTACACCCTCCCGTAAATAAGGACTTTTAGCCTCAAGGTGGAGTATTAGTCTCGATGCACCAGTTTAATCTATTTATACAGTTCTATCTCTTTTATAGTGCGATCAATGAATAATATTCAAGTAATCTAGTTCTTTTAATAAGTAACAGACAATAACAGTTCTATAAATCTAGCATGCAATTCTATCTCTTTTAGTACGATAGGGAATAGGCAAGCAATCTATTATTTAAGCAAGCATAGTAGTCATTCTTCTATCTCCTTTAGATAAGCATGTAGTTCTACTCTAGTTTAACATACGATACAAAGAGAAATTTAAGCAATCTTTTGCTCTTTTTTATTAGCATAGCAATGGTTCATTCGATAGCGGTGCCCATATAACTTAGCATGCAATATTTCTATCTTTTCTTAGCATGGCAAGGGTTCCTTTCAATGACAAGCAATATGAGTTCTTTTATTAAGCATGCAGAGTCAGATTCTATTATTCTTCTTATAAAACTATCTTCTTAGAACAAGCAGTAGAAAACTCAGATTCATTATTAAGTCATGCAAGAATCAGATAATAAAGTTTTGCTCACTCACTAAGATCAATCGTCTCGTATTTTGATCAAAAAACTGTTCGAGAAGGCTTTCGTTCGAGCCAGCAAAGTGATATCTTCTGTACATAGTACCAACACGGAGCAGGGCACTACAACGAAGACATTGACGTTAGGACTTGTGTTTGACCTAGTATTTAGTGGTCACACCTAATATAGTGGAGTTATCATCATGACTCCCGAGGCCTTGTTACGTAACATTTTACGTCACAGAGTGAGTTCAGGTTCGGATACGGGCTTACGCACTTGTCTGATCATCAGTGTGAGTAGCATGTGTGACAATTTTTTTAGAATAGTCGTATAGTTATTTGGTGACTTACATTATAGTACGAGATATCGACATCATATTTATGACTTGAACATTGGCATTCGGTGGGGAAGACAATTAGTAAGCATAAGGGACAGACATTTGGCTACCGTAGTTTCAGATTTAACTACGAGGTCGTGAGCCTAAGTGTTACCCGGTTATAGGCTATGTGTTACCCCGTAATAGGCTATGTATTACCCGGTTATGGGCATATATGCTTGTCGATACATCCGGTAGAGGTTACTAGTTGTGCACTATCATGATCAGTGATGTAGTCAATATATACTTATGGCATCCCGTTTACAGCTAATGCCAACTACTTAGCCTCTGGCTCAACGCTATGCTTTATCCCTTTTTACCGACCCATACGTACCAAGGTTGTCTTCAAATGTAGTTTACTTAGTTAGTTAGTTTACCCTTCGCGTTTACACAATATTTACTTTATGGCATATACTTTTTGTATCTTGTTACGTCCCTCTAGGATTTGGTTGCTTTTTCAGATCCGAATGATAACTTGTATCCGACCATATATGGAGTAGGAGTGGAGACCAGATTCATGGCTGAGGACTTTGTGCCATTTTCAGAGGAGTTCTTGTGATTTGGGGTACACTGCTGCTTAGGTCTAGAGTATCTTTATCTAGCTAGTTGATGCTCTAATCTAGTTATCTTACTGCTTTTGGTACTATTATTCTATAGTTGTATTTCAGTGGGTTTGTCTCCATCAGACTATTTCAATTGTATTATGGATATCTAAACTCTTTATATTTCATTTACCAGCAATTACTTCAGCCTTTATTGTATTTGTATTTGTATTTGTGGATGAGATTAGTTATTTACCTGTTGCTTGTTAGCATAGCATATTAGACTTGATAGTATTTTAGGACAGCGTAGTATGCTTCAACGGGTCTATTAAATTAGGAAATCCTTTGGAGTCGTATTAGCTGGCCATCACCACGTGGCCTAGTCATGTGTATTTTAAAACTTGGGCGTGATAATTTTCTTGTTAGTTTATATTTCATAGATAGTCTTATGGATGTATTTAGATATTTTACATGGATATTTGTTGTAACCTATACATCATGTACGTACCTAAGCGAGAGTGGAGTCTACTTGGTGCGTAGTTAATCATTGTCACGTATCCTAGTTCCGTATATTTTGGGACTAGGGCATGACAGGTACACAAATTCTAGCTATATCAATATATTACGACAACCAGACAACTACAGTAGGGGCATCAAATGCTCTATTTAATGGGGAAAAAAGGACTCTGAGACTTTATCGCACAGCAATGAATGATTGCATTTAAATGACATCATTATAGCATTTGATGTTTGGAAACAGAAGAATCTGACGGATCCGTTCACCAAGCACCTCAAGCACTAGCGATGACATATCAAATAAAATAGACCTGATGCAAATTTGATTTAATATCTTGCTAATTTTATTGTAATATCTTGCTAATTCAAAGAGTAAGCTATTATGCATCTTATTTTTTGTTTAAAGAAAGATCATGGATTGGGATACATCATGGACTAGGACATTGGTGGAATTAGATCCCAGAATCTCTAGTCTACTATAAACTCCTTAAGAAAGTCATATGAAATATTGGCTTGGAATCTTAATATGTTCTTGAACATTTGGAATGGTTGATGTGCTTTAAAGGAATCACGAATAGTTCAACACTATAAAAGAGCTAGAACCCCATACTACAGTGGCATGACACCATGTCACTCCCCGATCCAAATTATTGTATTTTATTAGAATTTTTGTAAACCATCTGCCCTGAAAACTCTAATTTGTCTATATATTTCCAAATTATTAATTTTGGATTTATGTTAGCAATACAAGTGACGGATAATTCAAGAAATGTAACTAAACGAACAAGTAAAAATAATTAAATCTTTAATTATTAGGTTAATAGATTAAAAATTGTATATAAATAATATAGACATTTTGTTAATTATTAATTAATTAATGAGTATAAAACATTACTAAGAAAATAGGCACGTATATTAACATAGCCATATAATTAGGATTAATCCTTATCATATCTGCCATTAAAATAAAACCTAAAATCATAGGACTTCCTAAACAAACATATCCTAACCCACAAAAATCTGTATCCAAAACCCCTATTCAAATTTTAAGAACACGGCTTAAAAATGACTCAAAAATGAGTCGGTTAAGTCATTTATATATCTTCCATTAATTAATAAACATATATATAACAAATCAAAATTAAAATATATTCAATATTCAAATTATATCTAATCATATATCCAAATTTCTAAAAATATCTATAACAAATAATAATAATAATATATTCAATCATATTTAAACTATTTTAATATAATTTAAATTTCTATCTTATTTAATTATATATATAGTTAAAATAAATCCTTTTAGATTCTATGAGAAATTTGTGCTTAAACATCAAGAAAAATTAGTTTTCGAAAACTAAAAATTTATGATACGAGATTGGTCTCATCAAACCGGACCACCTTATCATGTATCAATTGCACCAAAATATGCATACAGTATCCCCCGACGTGTAGGCTTTCACAAAATTCTAATTGGTCGCGCGTGCGCGACAAATATGAATCGTATCTGTCGAAAATCATTATATCGACATTTTTTGGGAAAACTCAATTACTTCGTGTACGTATGTCATATCGCTACGAGACTTATGCTATTGGACTTGCTGCATTTGACTCATTCCGTGGCCCATGTTTCAGTCGATTCTAAGACAGTTGACAAGATTATCATTTTATGGGCCCTACGATCCAATTTGACGGATAATTTTGTGATCGACTCATCAAAATCTAAATCTGGATATACCGTTGAGTTTGTATCAACATTTAGGACTTCTTTGACCTGTAATATCCTGAAATTGGAGAATTTGGTTTTTACATATTTTACGGTTCAAAGCAGGCCCACTGGCGAACAATATTTTGACCCAAAACTATCATTTTTGCCCATGTCCAAATTAGACCTATAGATCTATTCTTAGTATCTCAACCCTTCTATATTTATTAGTGATGTATGTCTCATCATCCGATGATGTTTGTTCCTATTTTTCTTTACGTGTCACCATTAATTGTAATAATTTTGTATGATGTCTGTATTATGAAATTCATAAATTAAAACTGAGATTTATCGATTCCAGTGATCTTGAATCGCTGAAATGGATAAAAAGACCATACAAATTGCTGAGATAAGATCGTTAACCGCCTGGTTGATTATCTTATCTCGATTTACGTGTCGTTGATTCACTACAAGCATTACATGATATAAACTTGGTATTTTGAAACAAAACTTGCAAACCGGTATATTAATAAATTAATAATAATTATAAAGACTAATTTGACTTAGTTCTTGATAGTGTAACCAATAGAACAACTTACGTGACATAGAAAATTGGAAACTTTGACCCATCCAACTTTCCTAGTTAAGGAGTTGTTGGAATTATTTTATTCGTTATGATTATTATCATTGTGTATAATATATTATTTTTAATTTTGGTTGGTAGATATTCGTGTGGAGAATGATTCGTTGGATTATGGATAGACTTGGATAGACTTCGGGCTCGAAAACTCAGTATGCTTGGACGGACTCCAGGCAAGTATACCTTGCCAATTTTGATACTCAATAGTTACATATTTCATATTAATATTCTGTCATGTTATTACTGTCCTACTACTGTTGTTTCCATGGCATGCTACATGATTATTCCAGTTGACACATGTTAGACGAGATACACGGATTGTATGTTACATTACATGATAGGTATCCTGAACTTATATTATGTACATGATTTACTGTATCCCTTTACTTAATAGAGACAAACTGGACGAATCATGGATTCGACTCGACAGTATCATAGGGTAGGTGGGGACAGTTACTAGCATAAGGGATACTATTTTTTTGTACTTTTTGACCGATAATGACCCTGGATGAGCACTACTTGTGGCTATATATTTTTACTAGTTTTTATTCTGAAAGCCCCTGCGTGAATATTGTCATCAAATTGCATGTTACATATAGACTGGTTAGGAGTTATAGTTTCCTGAGTTGCTTGACAGTTCTCTTGTTGTATTTACTATTTATCATTCGACATGTATATTATGTATCTTGTTACAACCCTGTGAGGACCTGGTTCCCTTCAGGTTATTTGCTGAGCTAATTTTCGTGGGAGTGTTAGGTTAGTTCTTCTAATTCAAGTATATTTGGATGTTACCTTCTTTGTTTGTTCTTCTGCAGTATTTTCTTGTTAGTTTCTATTTCATAGGTAGTCTTGTGGATATATTTAGATGTTTTACATAGATAGTGGTTGTAACCTATAAAACATATATGCACTTAAGGTGGACTGGAGTCCGCTTGGTACGTAGCTAGCCATTGCCATATTTTCTAGTCCCGTGTATTTTGGGACTGGCCGTGACATGGTTTTGTAGTGGCTCATGTCAAGCCCCGAATCCATAAAGTCGTTTATCATCCCCCGGCGTAATATCGTACGTGCCTAGGTTGTTCAACGCACAAGGCAAGAAGATAAAACATAATGGTTTACATAGAAAAAATTAAGTCGCAGCGGAAGATTTATAGAATCATATAAACAACCAGAGTATGCGGAGCAAAGCACTTTTATATATAATTGTAGCAATTACAAAGGCTTGAATAGCCCCATTAAATATGACAAGTTGGCTTACAATACTCATTGATCTCTCTTGCTCACAAAGGATTTCCACCGTTCCATACATTATGTCTTCTTATATCCAAGCTAAGGCCTCGCACTTGAGTACCTGAAAAGGGTGCCCACAAACGTGGGTTAGTATACAACTTGTACAATAAGCAGGATAACCCACTCATCAAAATTGATACTATGTGATCATGTAAAGCATATAGATTATTTGGTGATATTTCTATTTGAACTAGATAAATTTTAGTTCATAAAGGCATGCATCGAAAGTAATAAAGAAGGTTTCGTATGCAAATATTTTAGTTATGAAAGCATATTCGCATGTAAGTATTTGAATCCCTTAAGCAGACAAGCATATTATAACTTGACCGCATCGTTAAGTAAACTTGTTATATTCGGTCGTCTCGATAACTAAGCATGTTATATTCTTATCGCGTCTATAATACATGAAACACGTTGAATTGCATCACTTATTCCGTGGCTCTTACCATAGCCGATGCGCACACTCCTGCTCGAGGCAAGGTAGACACAACCTGAAATGCCCACCCTTGCGCATGACAAAGTGCATGTTATTCTTCCTGCTTGAAACACTCGATAGCATACCAACTCTTATCTATATGAAGGTCATTGGTAATATTTTCAACACCATGAAGTACTATTTCATGGCATTATGGTGTGCCTCTTAGCTCTTGGGTTACTAGCCCCGCTGTGGTTCCTCAATACCCCGCGCCTTATAGCACGTATTATTATTTTCCACCGAGGTAGACTTGGTTTGGTACGACCGGATAATCCGATCAAAAAAAATGGTAAACCTTGTGCACAAGTTGTCCATGACCATACATATGCATGAATAATAATTTATGTCGCAAATGCATGCCGCGGAGCAGAATTAAGCAGTATCATTAGTGTACTCATGCATATTTCCAACTTGTAAGTATGACGGGGAACAAGTTCTAATCACCCCACTATATTTACTTTTTATCTTCGTTTGTAAGTACGGTCGAGGAACATGTACTACTCACCCCACTATATTTTCTTAAACCTTATCCGTCCTCCAAATCATTGTTCGACACAAGTAACTCATAGTCACCAAATATTTTGAGGCACCATGCCCTTTTTGATATAGTATTAGTCTTGATGACCAGCAGACCCCGAGGTAATGAGTCACCATGCCACTTCTCGACACAGTGTTCCGTGGTTCCATCCCCTTCCAACACAATTACATGGTTTCAAACCACAAATGTACACTTTACTTGACAATGCGTTCTTATGATATTCTCGTGCATGGATGCATGTTTCCATCTCTTGCCTACTGGAAGTTTTGTGGCATTGTATCATAACTTCTTGCCTTGCTATACTTTATTTTAATGTTCTATCTTAGTATACAACATATGTTTCAAATTTATGTTTCTCTGAACCACGCATGTTGAATCTATGATATCACTAGCACACAACTGATATATTTTATTAAGCATGAAGGAGTAGAGGAGAAGGGTCAGGGCCCTCCCACCTTATACTCATATGTCAAGTCATTCTGCCGAGCTGACATATCATATCGCTCCACCTGAGTCGATACAGCCTATCCCCAATTTTTGTGGTCTGATACGAAGCACGATTTACTTAAATGGTATAACCATGCGAGTAGGTCATGCTTCTCAATCATCTATCCCGAGCGAATTTAAGGAAGACTGTGCAATCGCTAAGTCTCGCTATCTCTACATTACTTTGAACTAGACTCCTTATTTAGTTGCATGATTCTTGACTCTGTGCATTTGTTCGCATCGAGGCGATAAATCGACCTCGGAAAGTCCTGCATAAAATCCTAAAAATGAAACCAAAACCCGAATTAATACTTGTTCCCAAATTGGCCTTATCGTAATACAAGCAACTCAATGCCTCATTCCCATTCCGACTTATTTTATGCAACCAACCCAGACGTCTCATTTCAATCCAACTCAGTGTAATGCACCGTGTGAAATGGGGCATTACATAATATACCACTCTGTTTTCCATGAAAAAAGGTTTATACGAAACTTTGTATTATAAACTATTAAAAGAAAAGAGTAGAAAAGATCATAAACAGGAATCTAAGTACAATGATCCCGGGAAAACATAGCTATGGAGGTATAATCTATGGTCGATTATTTTACTCCTTGGACTACCAGACACTGAAAGGAGATTCTAGAACACGAGTACTCAATAACTTAAAAGCAAGAAGATTCTGGCATCACTGCCACAAGAACTTTTCACTTTTCCTTCTCTTCGTCCGCCTGTCTATGAGAAGAATGAAGTAATCCAATATTTATAGCCGTTCAACATTGAAACGGTTATTGAGGATTGTGAGTAAAAATGAGAAATATATATAATATTTTCTCATCTATACGCATACTTTTGAAAGTTTTGTCACCCCTGTTCTACATGGTGGATGCACGATTCACTGCTAGTTTTACACGTGGCTCCTTATACGAAGAAAGCTCAGGTCGTGGTTGCAGTTAGTTATTCCCGTTCTATGAAATTATGGCATGAAATATACGTCATCATAACCGCTTACTATTAGTTGTTGGCATACTTTGGAGAAAAATTGTAAACCCCCTCAACCAATTTAGGGATTATTGGTAATATTTTAAAAACTGAGACTAGGAGCAAACCGAGATAATTAAAATTTTAGGAGACGATTTTAGGTACCCTCTGACCATATTGCAACCATAGCCGCGATGTGAATTAACGTCGCCTTACGCAATTAATTCTTAAATTAGTTAATTAATTTATGGCTAATTTTACCTCAACTGGACCTGACCGAACCAGATCCTTGGACCATGGCAGGCTCAAACCCCGAGACCAAGCCGAAAGCCCATCCCTTATATAAATACTTAACTTCCTCCATGTAAACCCCTAAACCAACAAAGCCCTCACAAACCCTAACCCTAGCCGAATACTCCCCCTCTCCCTTGCACCAACCCATCACCACCACCGACGCCCCCTTACACCCCGACTGCCCCTTACACCCCGACGGCCCCCTTACATCCACCCCGACCGCCATCTTACAGCCGACCTGCTGCCCCCTTCAGTCGCCCTACAGCCGACCCGCTGCCCTTCAGTCGACCGAACCAGCCGCCCGGCGTACGACGAGCTGCCAGCGCCAACCCGACCCCCCGTGCGTTGCTGCCGCTTTCGCGCCTGCTGTTGTGCCACCGCCGCTGCTGCCACCTCGCCGCCGCTGCTGCCACATCGTCGGAGTATGCCTCGATGAGAGCAGACCCTGTCCGAGCAAGCCACGTAGAGGTAACCACATCAAACCCCGCTTCTTCATGTGAATATCGTAGCGTCGTATCGATGTGTCAATAAATGTTGATATCGGACACAACCCTAATCATGTGCATAGTGGATTAATGACTAATAAGATTTAGAATCTGTATAATTACTAGCAAACCCTAAATCGTGAGACATAACACCAAAGACTAGCGTTTCCACCATAAAACATGTCCATAAACCTCGTGTAATGAATATAGAAATCAAGGAACATGTGTTCGCACAGAACAGAGATCGTGGTCAAACTATAACTTGAAATTATTGTCCCAAGGCCTAGGATGTTCGAGCACAGAATATGTGTGCACCTTAGCTACGCGCACATGTGACGCTGTATCGAACAGACGTGAACTTGCAATAATATTCAAGCGTCGCGTTGTAGTCGTATACATTTAATATTTAGCGTCTGATATTAGATTGTTATATTATATTTGTGTTTAGGATCTTTGGATCAGCTAGGCGATACTGCAGGAACCGGCTTCTGGCATTCATAGCTTCAGGACCCAGGCAAGATACCTTGCCATATTACTGTCTAATTTAAATTATGCAATTGTTGTATTTTATTCTTGTTATTTTTACTTTATACAACTGTGCGCGTTCGAGATTGACTCGGCGTATTCGACGGATACGTCGATGATTTGTATACTTGGCTTAGTCATTAGCAGACCCACCCATTGGATGATACCCTGTTATCAACTGAGACCTGACACCTTACATGCTCACAGAGACATATACATATTGGGATACGGGTTTGCGTACTCGACTAGCTATCATTACGTATAACCTACATCACGGTTAGTACGTAGTTCAGATTATATTTTATTGATAGAGACTTGGCATATAGATACGGGATATGCACGTCGAGTAGTCAACTTGCATATCTACATTGGGCGGGAAGGACATTAGTAGGTGTATGGGATACACCCATTGGATTTTGTAGTTTCCAGAGGAGCCACAGATCCAATAACTCCCTTTACACTGCTGCCATGTTCTTCGGAGCGATATGGACGATATATTGTACTACTGCCACGTTCTTCTGAGTGATATGGCCGATATACTGCACTGTTGCCATGCTCTTCGGGGTGTTAGATGTTATGCCTACGCCTACCCATACGTACCAAAGGTGTCCTTATATTGCATTCACTTAGATGGCTAGCACACCCTGGTTGTATTTATTTTATTCAGTATTTATATATAACATGTTTATATGTATCTTGTTACGTCCCTCTGAGGACCTGGTACCTTTCCAGATTTGGACGAGGCTTACTACCCCACAGTATTGGCCCAGGATAGGAGACGAGATTCGCTACTGCAGAGGAGTTAGAGGTTATACCTTCGGAGTTTTCGTGATCCCTTGGTAGGCCTACTGCCTAAGATTGGGAGCATCATTATCTAGTCAGCCGATGCCCTAGTCTTATCTTTTATCATTCATTTTAGTTCTTTCTTTCGTCATAGTAGTAGGTTTGTTCCCACCAGACATTATCAGTTGCACTATGATATATTAAGACTGGCGTTTATCTTCCAGCAGTTTATTATTATTCTTGCAGTTTATATTGTGGATGAGATTAGTTACCTGTTGATTCATTGTTATAGGACATGTTAGTATTTTAGGACAGTGTAGCACTCTTCGTTAGGATCCATTAAATTGGGATATCCTCGGAGATGTGTCAGCTGGCTATTGCCACGTGGCCTAGTCCCATGTATTTTGGGACTGGGGCATGACATAGTTTTAGTGGTGGCCCATGCAGGTCTGACTTTTCGCTTGTGGTATGGTAACGTACCCAGCGAGCCTGTAATAGGATAGAAGTCACTAGGTCTCATCCACTTTTGATTCGCCTTTTAACTTCCTTCATACCACTTCTAAATACCTGCATCCTGTTTGCTTGATTCCGTACTCTTTTAATGAAGTCATATCTCTTGCAGCAAGATGAATTTGCACAGTGGACGAGGAGCACCCAGTACCACGGTGCCAGATAACACCACTCAAGGAGAGAAGGTACCCCAAGGGCAACCACCGCTACAGACCCCGCTGATACATTGGCACGAGATGTCACAGGCCGATCCTATGCCGTAGCCCGAGGGACAAACTTCCTAGATGATTCCCATGCAGCCTTTCAAGGGACAGACTTCAGGAGCTACACCGATGCCGTAGACTGAGAGGCCGATATTTGAGGAGACGCCTACCGCCTAGCCAGAGATTCCACTACCACCGCCTCCACCTTATCTACCCCAGATGCCACATCTAGATGGCCAGCCACAGATGCTTCAGTTCTTCCAGGCAATGATGCAAGCACAGTGGCAGCAGACAGAGACATTGAGACATAGTCTGATAATAGTATTAGAGAGGACACCTGTCCCAGCACCCGTACCAGCACCTCCACCAGCCCAGACAGGTGGCACTGTTAGATGGTTCCGACAGATGGGACCCGATACTTTCTCAAAAAATATGACTGTAAAACAGATCTCCGATTGGGTCGCCAATACGGAGATGTTACTAGAGGCTTCACAACTGCATCCAGACCTTTGGATGACCGCAGTGAGGGCGCAACTAAAAGGCAACACCCATCACTGGTGGGACTCCATTGAGCGCAGTGTAGGCAAGAACCAGACTTGGAAACAGTTCCTAGAATACTTTTATGCAAAGTATTTCCCAGCTATAGTTAGAAATGCTCTGTACTCCCAGTTCCTACATCTAGAACAAGAAAACATGATTGTTGACACCTATGACGCAGAGTTCAGCCGCCTTAGCAGATTTGGTGCCGTCCTGATACCCAATGATCTAGAGAAGGCCGAAAGATTCCATCACGGCCTCAATTTTGAGCTACAGAGGTATACCACCACACAGGCGAGGAATTCTTATGAAGAGGTTCTTGCGGAGGCAAGAATCCTGGAGGCCATCGTCAGAGGAGCTAGACGTTCCAGTACGACTATCCTAGCCAGAGCACAGCCCGGAGCAGGAGGACCGATCCGACGTCCCGGAGCACAGACACAGCAGAGAACAACGCCATACCAGCAAAAGGAGCTTCCGACTTGCTACTACTGTAGTAAGAGAGGACATTACGAGAAGGACTGCAGAAGGAGACTGAGGACTTGTCTAATTTATGGGTCAGACCAGCACCAAGTTCGAGACTGCCTACAACGCAGAAAGATAGTATCGTCGGCCAGACAGAGGCCAACAACACCAGTTCTGAGGATACTACCACCACCAGGAGGCCAGCGACCACCAGCACCCATAAGATTTTAGAGGGGACCACCCTTGGCCCCATAGGAGGCACAGTTTGACCGAGCTCGAGAGTAGGCAGGAGGGCAGAGGCACGGACAGGCCTTTGCACTAGCAGCGACAGAGGAGGAGACAGAAGGAGAAGCTATCACAGGTACCATTTTAGTTGCATCATTACCTGCAACTGCATTGTTTGATTCTGGAGCTACATTATCATTTATATCTAGTAGATTCGTAGCAATGCATAGAGTAGCGACTTCCCCTTTACCTAAGAGTTGGAAGATTCTTACTGGAGGAGGTATCGTGCCGGTTACCAGCACTATCAGAACGTACTCAGTAATTTTATGTGGTAGAGAGACGAAAGCATAATTCTTGGTAATACCCATGTCGTACTTTGATGTTGTGTTAGGCATGGGCTGGTTAAGCCAGTAAAATGCTGTACTGAACTGCCGGAAGGGTAGCGTCACTTTTAGACCACCAGATCAACCGGAGTTCGAGTACATACGAGGGACCATCGAACAAGGAGTAGGACAGATAGTGGGAACTTGCATGGATATGGAGATTGTACCCCCTCCAATAATTGCAGAATTCGAGGATGTTTTCCCCGAAGAATTGCCAGGCTTACCGCCAGATAGAAACATAGAGTTCACTATTGAGCTAATACCCGGAGCAGCACCTGTATCTTCCAATGTATACCGATTGGCGAAGAAAGAGTTAGATGAGATGAAGCTACAATTAGAGGAGTTGCAGAGCAAGGGATTTATCCGTCCTAGTGTATCACCATGGGGAGCACCAGTATTGTTTGTGCCTAAGAAGGATGGAACAATACATATGTGTATTGATTACAGAGCCCTTAATGCTTTGACTATTAAGAACAAGTACCCCCTGTCGCGGATTGACGATTTATTCGACCAGTTAACAGGAGCAGTAGTGTTCACCTAGATCGACTTAAGATCGGGTTATCATCAAGTGAAGGTACAAAGAGAAGACATTCAAAAGACAACATTCAGGACTCGTTACGGTCACAACGAGTTCTTAGTGATGCCTTTTGGACTAACGAATGTACCTGTTGTATTTATAAACTTGATGAACAGAGTATTCCATAAATACTTAGACCAGTTCATGGTAGTCTTCATCGACGACATCCTGGTGTATTCAAGGAGCCACGAGGAACACGAAGAGCACTTGAGACTCGTGTTAGAGACGCTGAGGAGAGAGAGGCTTTATGCTAAGCTGAGCAAATACGAGTTTCTCCTAGATCGTGTCGCTTTTCTTGGACACGTCATCTTGGGAGATGGTATTTCAGTAGATACGACAAAGATTTCATCTATAGAGACATGGCCAACCTCTACCAATGTCGCGAAAGTGACAAGCTTTCTAGGACTTGCCGGATATTACCGGAGGTTCGTAGAGAACTTTGCGAAGATTGCAGAGCCGATGACCCGCTTGACCCGAAAGGGGCAGGAGTTTACTTGGATAGAGGAGTATCAGAAGGCATTCGATGAGCTGAAGAAGCGCTTGAGTACAGCACCAATCTTGACCATACCATCTGGACCCGGAGGATTCGTGATCTATAGCGATGCATCCGGGAAAGGATTAGGATGTGTCTTGATGCAACATGGAAAGGTTGTAGCCTATGCTTCTAGACAGTTGAGGACCCATGAGAAGAACTATCTCATCCACGACTTGGAGCTTGCTGCGGTGATTTTTGCCTTAAAACTTTGGAGGCACTATTTATATGGAGAAAGAGTGGAAATATTCACTGATCATAAGAGCCTAAAGTACGTATACACCAAGAAGGATCTGAACCAGAGACAGAGACGTTGGCTCGAGGTAATAACAGACTTCGAGATCGAGCTACAGTACCATCCGGGAAAGGCCAATGTAGTAGCTGATGCGTTGAGCAGAAGACCCATGGCATTCTTTATGACTACCTAACAACATCAGTTGAGAGAGCTAGAGCAGATGGATATAGAGGTCGTTATGCCCGGAATAGATGGACAGTTATCGAGTTTCCAGTTGTAATCAACATTAGTGGAGAGAATCAAGGCTGCCTTGCCGACAGATGCCAGATTTTAGAGGCTTAGACAGAGGACAGATGTCACGACCCGCACTCAGGGTAAGGGTACTAGTCGGAAACAACGCCCAACCTACGCCGCAGAATCGACGGTAGAACGCTGTCTAGAAAGTCTATCTAATATAATGAACCACCAAAAGATAGTGTACTCAATCACAGAACTAAGATAGAATGAACACGGATCAGATAAGAATAGAATAGTCATCAACTCATGAGTTTAAAATAATACATCAATGAGTCTGAAGAGTAACAAAAATAAGCTGGAGACAAATCCAGTACAAAAGAATACTATCATACTACAAGCTACACTCCAGGGTCAACTGTCTCAGTTGGGATAAGTCCCTCTTGAGCCAGGGTCTCCGAATCTAAACCCACAACATCCTGGGGTCCATAATAGGTAGGGTACTCCTCAGTGTCATCTGGAAAAATATATCCAGTCAGGAAAGGAGCAGAGTACATCTCTAACAGCAGTTCTAATCCATGATAAAAACTATGTAACAGTAAATAGCTGTGGATAAACAAGATGCACAAAATAGATACAAGAGATATATAGACAATAAGGAAATACTGGAAAGAAATACAATAATGAATAATATGCCAATGAAACAATAATACTAATGACTAAGTGTGTGAGTACTAGCTTAAAATGTGATCGGCTTGGGCAAGATACAATGCGGCCTGGCTAATCATACGTGCGGTGCATGATCAACACTATTCGCTTACCAATACTTTATTCAATAGGGATTTGATCACATATCTATACTAATACTCCCCACCCCCAACTGGTATAATAGATCCAACCACGGTATGCTATGGCACTAGATTCCTCAAGAAGATAGCTAGTCTTCCCGAGAATCGGTGTCTGTACATGTACAAGATAACCAATGAAACAATACTTGCACCATATACACCATATACCAAGGAATAACATCTCATGACGAGATCCGGATATACCAATCCGTGTAACCATAGTGTCGAGAGAAATATGTAAATCTACACTAGATACAACGAACATAGAGGATATCATAAATGAGAAACTATCAGAGAATGTACTCGCCTGAAGTCCAAAGAACAGTCTCACAGATGTCTGACTCGGTGCCTCAAAGACCTAGATATGGAATACCATATTAAAATAAGGTCCCGGAAAGAGAACAAGTCAAACTAGTCAACTTCTAGGTCAATAAATAAATTCTAAGTCAAAAGTCAACTATGGTCAACTCTAAAGTCAACTAAAGTCAAACATGGTCAAACCAAGGTCAACCTCACAAGAAATCTATATAAATAATATAGAAAATAAAATACAACAATTTAGGAATCAAAATTAGATCCCAATTGGTACCCACACAAAGTATACTAATAGTACAAATAATGCACACTCTAAATAATGTATATACAAACCAAATAATATATTATTATTAGTATTATACCTCACAAAAATACCTATATATATACATATATATATATATATATATATATATATATATATATATATATATATATATATACAATATATAAATCAAAATGCATATATATATATAAAACAAATTTAATAACTATATACTTATATATACATACATATAAACTTACAAAATTAAAATACCAAACACATGCACATATTAATGTATGTATTTTACATGGCTAGAAGCACACATAAAAATACATTCATTAATATACAAATAATTATATAATAATTATAAATAATATAATCACACATAAATATATTTTATAAAACATTTATGTATAATATATATATATTTAACATAAGTACATATATAATTGCATGCAAGAAAGCTACATACATATATTTATACATCATATTAAAATACATAAAAATATAGATCTATGCTACAATATCATAATAAATACACTAAAATAAATATATAATATCTATATATATTTACTAATTATAAATGAAGAATTTAAAGCATAAATAGTTAGATCTACACATAAACACACCAAATTGGAAAGTTTCACACCGTATCCCACTAGATCTAGGATACGCATGTGACACGAGTCCAACACACAACCAATTGCACCCCGAAGGACACAAATAAGTCACAATTAATATTTATGAATAAATCAAAGTGTCAAAAGTAGATCTATGTGTCCGTGTCAAAATACGACATGTTCAAAGTCCCGTGTCGGAGGAAAAACCCTCAAAATGACACGTATCACCAACTAGTTGGGATACGAACCACATGTACGCAAATATGGATACGACACAAGCCCCAAACACATAAGCACATGCCTAATTGATCTATAGGATCAATTGACACACACAACAAAATATAAATTCGGAATTCCAACAAAATTGACACAAAAAGCACCATAACTTTCTCCATGGGTCTCCTATGAACATAAAACAAAGTCCTATGGGTAGTACATACATATGGGTTAATTTTAAATGATTAAATCTCAGATTTAGAAGCTATTTAAATGGGAAATTTTGAATTATACCTATTGGGAGATGGATTCCCAATGAAACCTCCAATTGAGAAGAACTTGCTTCCAAATTGTAGATCCTTGCTCCTCTTTGTAGATCCTTGCTTCCTTCTTCTAGATCCTTACTTCCTCCTTCTCTAATGGTGAATTGGGAAGAATTTGGAATGAATTTGGTAGGGAATTGGAATGGGAATGGAGGGAATTTGGGAGTGGGAAATTCTAGATCTAGATTTGGAATGAGAATGAGAGGAGAGAGAAATTTCTCCCCCTCTAATATAGGCCGGCCTTGCCCCTCTCCCAAGCAATTATAAAATGTCCAATGTACCCCTTGGGGCCTCTCATGAAGAAATAATTAAGGAAGGAAGCTTCTAGTCTAATCACTTAATTAATTTAATCCATCTCCTTAACTATGGGCTTTCTAAATGGGCCAAATCTAACTATTTAATTCATGTTGGTCCATGGGTCCAAACTAAACTAGTTGGGTCCACTAAAATTAGTCCAAAATAATTAAATAACATCTAACAATAATTAAATAATACAACAAAAATTATTTACCATGCACAATATTTATTTAAATAGAAAATTACTAAAATACCCTTTTCCTAAAATGTGGTAGTGACAAGTCTACCCTCCTTAAAATAATTTCGTCCTCGAAATTCAAAGATGAAAACTACCCCAGAAAATCACAGAACAGAACTAAAGAATCACAACTAACTAATGAACAGAACATAACAATGAACAGAACATAACTAGAAATAACATACCTCAAGGTACAAACAAATATGGATAACGCTCTCGCATGTCATCCTCTCTCTCCCAGGTAGACTCCTCCGGAGAGTGATGCCTCCATGCGACGCGCACCAAAGGAATAGTCTGGTTCCTCAGCACCTTCTCTCTCTGATCCAGAATCTCAACTGGCTGCTCTGGATAGCTAAGAGTAGGGCCCACCTCTATCTCTGAGTGATCCAATACATGACTAGGATCTGCCACGTATCGTCTCAACTGTGACACATAAAACACGTTGTGTACTCCCTCCAATGCAGGTGGCAAGTCTAGTCTATAAGCAACTGCACCGACCCTCTCTAGAATAGTGAAAGGTCCGATGAATCGCGGACTAAGCTTTCCGCCTCCACCGAAGCAAATCGTGCCTCGTGTCGGAGAAATCCTCAGAAACACCAAATCACCCACCTAGAACAAAATACCATCTTAAGAACTTAATCTATAACAAACAAGAACAAGCACAAACAAAATCTAAACTATACCTCAAACTCCAAAGGTCTCCGATGGCTATCGGCCCAATGCCGCTGTCTGTCCTGCGCCACTCGAAGTCTGTCTCTGATCAAATGAACCTTCTCCGCTGCATCCACAACCATCTCTGGCCCAAGCAAAATTCTCTCTCCAACATCGTCCCATGACAAAGGAGTATGACACCTCCGACCATATAAAGCTTCAAAAGGTGACATCTCTATACTGGCCTGGTAACTGTTGTTGTAAGCAAACTCTACCAAATGGAGATGGTCCTCCCAAGAACCCCCGAAATCTAGTACACAAGTGCGCAACATATCCTCGAGAGTCTGGATAGTCCTCTCTGACTGCCCATCTGTCTGGGGATGATATGCAGTACTGAACTTGAGCTGAGTGCCCAAACTCTCCTGCAAACTCCTCCAGAAATGAGAAGTGAAACGACTATCTCGATCTGAGACTATGCTGACGGAAACTCCATGTATCCTAACGATCTGCCTCACATACATCTCTGCCAGCTTCTCCGTAGACAAACCCACCTTGAAAGGCAAAAAGTGGGCCGACTTGGTCAATCTATCAATAATGACCCAAATCGCGTCTTTCCCTCCTGGAGATCGTGGAAGTCCGGACACAAAATCCATAGTAATGTGTTTCCACTTCCACTCTGGAATGGGTAATGGCTGAAGTAAACCTCCTGGCCTCTGCCTCTCGGCTTTTACCTGCTGGCACACTAAGCATCTGGATACAAACTGTGCCACTTCCCTCTTCATGCCATACCACCACACACTCTCTCGCATATCCCGATACATCTTGTTAGCACCTGGATGTATGGAATACTGAGAGCGATGCGCTTCCTGTAATACCTCCTCGCGCAACTCCCCACTAGGCACACACAATCTAACTCCATGCCTCAAGGATCCATCCTCTGCAATAGTGAAATCATCCTCCAATCCTGCTCTCACTTGAGCTCTGATACTCCTCAAGGATACATCATCATACTGTGCTGCCTTGATCCTGTCCATCAAAACTGAGTGTATCTGCAATCCCCATATTTGCATAGCACACCCAGGAACAATCACCTCAATGCCCAAGCTCTCCAAGTCCTCCAACAAATATCGATCCTGCGTTAAGAACATAGCTACCGGATACCTGCTCAAAGCATCGACAACTACATTAGCTTTCCCAGGATGATATTGTAAAGAGATATCAAAATCCTTCATCAGTTCCAACCACCGACGCTGCCTCATGTTCAACTCCTTCTGCGTGAAAACGTACTTCAAGCTTTTGTAGTCTGTGAAGATCTCCACACGCTCTCCGTACAAATAATGTTTCCACAACTTCAGGGCGAATATGACAGCTGCCAACTCCAAATCATGGGTAGGATAGTTCTTTTCATGAGGACGCAATTGCCTGGATGCATAGGCAATCACCTTCCCATGCTGCTGAAGAACACAACCTAAACCCTTCCCCGATGCATCACTATAAATAGTGAAACCTCCGGACCCTGATGGCAACGTCAAAATAGGAGCAGACGTCAACCTCTTCTTCAACTCCTCAAAAGCAACCTGGCAATCCTCCGTCCAAACAAACTCCACATCCTTCCTTGTGAGTCTGGTCATCGGCTCGACAATCCTCAAAAAACCTTGCACAAACTTCCTGTAATAGCCTGCCAATCCCAAGAAACTCCTGATCTCTGCTACTGAACTAGGAGTCTTCCAAGATTCCACTGCTGAAATCTTCTTCGGATCCACTGAAATACCATCACCAGTCACAACATGCCCCAAGAATTCTACTTTGTCCAAGAAAAACTCACATTTGGACAACTTCCCATACAGCTTCTCCTTCCTCAGCACATCCAACACAATCCTCAAATGCTCCTCATGCTCCTCCGGTGTCCTCGAGTATATGAGTATGTCGTCGATGAACACCACCACGAACTTGTCAAGGTACTGGTGGAACACCTTGTTCATCAAGTTCATAAATACCGTCGGTGCATTAGTCAAACCAAACGGCATCACCATAAACTCGTACTGACCATACCGAGTTCTAAAAGCAGTCTTCGGTATGTCCTCCGGCTTCACCTTCACCTAATGGTAGCCTGATCTCAAATCTATCTTAGAAAATATCTTCTCACCACTCAACTGATCAAACAGATCATCAATCCGTGGTAAAGGATACTTATTCTTGATAGTGAGATTATTCAAAGCCCTGTAATCGATGCACATACGCACCGATCCATCCTTCTTCGGTACAAATAATACCGGGGCTCCCCATGGTGAAGAACTCGATCTGATAAACCCTTTATCCTGCAATTCATCCACATGCTTCTTCAACTCGACCAGCTCGCTGTTGTTTACTCTATAGACATGTTGCAAAATTGGTTCTGCACCTGGCACCAAATCTATAGAAAATTCAACATCTCGATCTGGCGGCAATCCTGGCAATTCCTCAGAAAACACATCCAAGAATTCTGCTATCAACGGATGTGGCAACTCCTTGTCTTCCACCATAGCTCCACAAATAATGCTTTCTCCCTGCTCCGCAGCTCCTCTAGCAAACTCGAACTCTGGCTCTCCTGGCGAACCAAACAAAACTCTACCTCCTCTACAGTCTATGCTAGCACGGTGCCTACTCAACCAATCCATCCCAAGTACAATGTCATAGCTTGGAAGTGGCATTACAAGTAGACACGCACTCAACTCCCGGCCTCCCAGAGTAACTCTCCGATCCTTACAAATATTATTAACCAGGATAATGCCTTCCCCGGTCATGATCTTGCAAGTCCTAAGCAAAGACTCAGCTACCAAACCATGCTTCAGAGCAAAAGAAACAGATACAAAACTATGGGAAGCACCACTATCAAACAAAGCTAAAGCTGGAATGGAATCAAGAAGAATAGAACCTGCGATGACATCTCCTGTGGGTTCCTCCTCTTCGACGGTCATAGCAAACGCTCGTCCCTGCCGAGCACCTCCCTGCTGTTGATGCTGGACAAAACGCTGCTGCTGTGTCGGAAGCGGTCCCCTCGGCTGTGCTGCAGGTGGTCTCGTCTGTGTCCTCGGAGCTGGAGCTGCTCCTTGAACTGCACGACGAGGACACTCCCTCGATTGATGCCCTTCAGTACCACAATACAAACAAACTCCTAGCCTCCTCCTGCAAACTTCCTAGATGTGGCCGGGCTTCTTACAGAAGTTGCATGGAGCTTGCTGTAACTGTCTCTGCTGTTGAGGTGCCTGGTGAAAAGGCGCTCTAGCTGGAGTCTGGTTCTGCTGTGGCTGCTGGAAAGGTCTGGACTGGAAATGAGGACGTTTGGCAGATACTGCACTGCCGTTGGCCCCCAGAAAAGAATCACGGTCTCTCTTGGTCTTCAAACCCAGATCCCGCTCAACCTTGCGTGCCTCCGCAAGTATCTTCGAGTATGTCTCATAAAGAGACGGAATGAGGTTCAATATGGCACAAGATGTAAGACATCAAGGAAAGGACAGTTTAAGGGATCAAGTATCAATGTCAAAGGAGAATAGTTGAATCAAAAGAATTTTCCTAGATGTGATTGAGTATCTCAGCCTATATCCTATATCCTATCACAGGCTCACAGTAGTACAACTAAGTTGTCGCACTACCACGATATAACATACTTATGAAGCTAGACCTGCATGGGCCACCACCAAAAATGTGTCACGACCCGCACCCGGGGTAAGGGTACTAGTCGGAAACAACGCCCAGCCTACGCCGCAGAATCGGCGGTAGAACGCTGTCTAGAAAGTCTATCTAATATAATGAACCACCAAAAGATAGTGTACTCAATCACAGAACTAAGATAGAATGAACACGGATCAGATAAGAATAGAATAGTCATCAACTCATGAGTTTAAAATAATACATCAATGAGTCTGAAGAGTAACAAAAATAAGCTGGAGACAAATCCAGTACAAAAGAATACTATCATACTACAAGCTACACTCCAGGGTCAACTGTCTCAGTTGGGATAAGTCCCTCTTGAGCCAGGGTCTCCGAATCTAAACCTACAACATCCTGGGGTCCATAATAGGTAGGGTACTCCTCAGTGTCATCTGAAAAAATATATCCAGTCAGGAAAGGAGCAGAGTACATCTCTAACAGCAGTTCTAATCCATGATAAAAAATATGTAACAGTAAATAGCTGTGGATAAACAAGATGCACAAAATGGATACAATAGATATATAGACAATAAGGAAATACTGGAAAGAAGTACAATAATGAATAATATGCCAATGAAACAATAATACTAATGACTAAGTGTGTGAGTACTAGCTTAACATGTGATCGGCTTGGGCAAGATACAATACGGCCTGGCTAATCATACGTGCGGTGCATGATCAACACTATTCGCTTACCAATACTTTATTCAATAGGGATTTGATCACATATCTATACTAATACTCCCCACCCCCAACTGGTATAATAGATCCAACCACGGTATGCTATGGCACTAGATTCCTCAAGAAGATAGTTAGTCTCCCCGAGAATCGGTGTCTGTACATGTACAAGATAACCAATGAAACAATACTTGCACCATATACACCATATACCAAGGAATAACATCTCATGACAAGATCCGGATATACTAATCCGTGTAACCATAGTGTCGAGAGAAACATGTAAATCTACACTAGATACAACGAACATAGAGGATATCATAAATGAGAAACTATCAGAGAATGTACTCGCCTGAAGTCCAAAGAACAGTCTTACAGATGTCTGACTCGGTGCCTTTAAGACCTAGATATGGAATACCACATTAAAACAAGGTCCCGGAAAGAGAACAAGTCAAACTAGTCAACTTCTAGGTCAATAAATAAATTCTAAGTCAAAAGTCAACTATGGTCAACTCTAAAGTCAACTAAAGTCAAACATGGTCAAACCAAGGTCAACCTCACAAGAAATCTATATAAATAATATAGAAAATAAAATACAACAATTTAGGAATCAAAATTAGATCCCAATTGGTACCCACACAAAGTATACTAATAGTACAAATAATGCACACTCTAAATAATGTATATACAAACCAAATAATATATTATTATTAGTATTATACCTCACAAAAATACCTATATATATACATATATATATATATATATATATATATATATATATATATATATATATACAATATATAAATCAAAATGCATATATATATATATATATATATATAAAACAAATTTAATAACTATATACTTATATATACATACATATAAACTTACAAAATTAAAATACCAAACACATGCACATATTAATGTATGTATTTTACACGGCTAGAAGCACACATAAAAACACATTCATTAATATACAAATAATTATATAATAATTATAAATAAAATAATCACACATAAATATATTTTATAAAACATTTATGTATAATATATATATATTTAACATAAGTACATATATAATTGCATGCAAGAAAGCTACATACATATATTTATACATCATATTAAAATACATAAAAATATAGATCTATGCTACAATATCATAATAAATATACTAAAATAAATATATAATATCTATATATATTTACTAATTATAAATAAAGAATTTAAAGCATAAATAGTTAGATCTACACATAAACACACGAAATTGGAAAGTTTCACACCGTATCCCACTAGATCTAGGATACGCATGTGACACGAGTCCAACACATAACCAATTGCACCCCGAAGGACACAAACAAGTCACAATTAATATTTATGAACAAATCAAAGTGTCAAAAGTAGATCTATGTGTCCGTGTCAAAATACGACATGTTCAAAGTCCCGTGTCGGAGGAAAATCCTCCAAAATGACACGTATCACCAACTAGTTGGGATACGAACCACATGTACCCAAATATGGACACGACACAAGCCCCAAACACATAAGCACATGCCTAATTGATCTATAGGATCAATTGACACACACAACAAAATATAAATTCGGAATTCCAATAAAATTGACACAAAAAGTACCATAACTTTCTCCATGGGTCTCCTATGAAAATAAAACAAAGTCCTATGGGTAGTACATACATATGGGTTGATTTTACATGATTAAATCTCAGGTTTAGAAGCTATTTAAATGGGAAAATCTGAATTATACCTATTGGGAGATGGATTCCCAATGAAACCTCCAATTGAGAAGAACTTGCTTCCAAATTGTAGATCCTTGCTACTTTTTGTAGATCCTTGCTTCCTTCTTCTAGATCCTTGCTTTCTCCTTCTCTAATGGTGAATTGGGAAGAATTTGGAATGAATTTGGTAGGGAATTGGAATGGGAATGGAGGGAATTTGGGAGTGGGAAATTCTAGATCTAGATTTGGAATGAGAATGAGAGAAGAGAGAAATTTCTCCCCCTCTAATATAGGCCGGCCTTGCCCCTCTCCCAAGCAATTATAAAATGTCCAATGTACCCCCTTGGGGCCTCTCATGAAGAAATAATTAAGGAAGGAAGCTTCTAGTCTAATCACTTAATTAATTTAATCCATCTTCTTAACTATGGGCTTTCTAAATGGGCCAAATCTAACTATTTAATTCATGTTGGTCCATGGGTCCAAACTAAACTAGTTGGGTCCACTAAAATAAGTCAAAAATAATTAAATAACATCTAACAACAATTAAATAATACAACAAAAATTATTTACCATGCACAATATTTATTTAAATAAAAAATACTAAAATACCCTTTTCCTAAAATATGGTAGTGACAACAGAGGCTGGATTACAGACAGGACTGAGAATACATGAATATGGGACTTTGAGATGCGAAGATCGTCTCTATGTTCCAAATGGAGAACTTCGTTAGGATTTGATGACAGAGGCACACAGTTCAACCTATTCTATTCATCCAGGAGGCACAAAGATGTACAGGGACTTGAGACAGTACTACTGGTAGCACGGAATAAAGAGAAAAATAGCACGCTTTGTGGCCAAGTGCCTGGTGTATCAGCAAGTCAAGGCTGAGCATCAGAGATTTGCAGGATTGCTTCAACCACTCCCTATACCAGAGTGGAAATAGGAGCATATCACCATGGACTTTGTTACGGGCTTTCCGAGGAGTCCTAGTGGTCGTAATGCAGTATGGGTAATCGTGTATAGACTTACCAAGTCCGCATACTTTTTACCCTTCAGAGTTGGGCAATCGACGGAGGCCTTAGCAGATATGTACATGAGGAAGATTGTGCACCTACATGGAGTGCCAGGTAGCATTGTGTCTGACAGGGATATGAGGTTTACGTCTTACTTTTGACAGAGTATGCAAGAGAGTCTCGGTACTCGCCTAAAGTTTAGCACAGTGTATCACCCACAAACAGATGGCCAGTCGGAGCGCACCATTCAGACGTTAGAAGACATGTTGAGAGCATGCATGCTAGATTTTTGGAGGATCGTGGGAGGATCATTTGTATCTGGTCGAGTTTTCCTATAACAACAGCTAGCAAGTGAGCATCCAGATGGCTCCCTATAAAGCATTGTATGGTAGGAAATGTCGTTCCCCAGTATGTTGGAGTGACATAGACGAGCGACAGATTCTTGGACCAGAGTTGGTTGTTCGTACAGTAGAGAAGGTAAAGAAGATCCAAGGACATCTACGAGCAGCACAGGATAGGCAGAAGCATTGGGCGAATGTGCATCGACGACCCTTAAAATTTTAGGTTGGAGATCACGTATTTCTAAAGATCTCGCCTATTCGAGGGACTATCAGATTCGGAGGCAGAGGAAAGTTGAGTCCGAGGTACATCGGGCCATTCGACGTATTAGAACGTGTCAGAGAGGTTGCTTACAGATTAGCCTTGCCACAGACTTTGGAAGGAGTCCATGACATCTTCCACGTATCTCAGCTGAGGAGGTACATACCGGATCCGAGTCATGTACTTGACCATTCAGAGATCACAGTTGGGCCGAGCTTGTCGTACCAGGAGGAGCCTGTTGATATTCTGGACAGAAGTGAGAAGGTACTGCGAGGGCAGACTATTCCCTTAGTCCGCGTCGCATGGAGACCTCATGCACCAGGTGAATCGACTTAGGAACGTGAGGAGGGTATTAGACAGCGCTACCCCCACCTCTTCGAAGGACTAGGTACGTATTAGCACTTTATTTATTCAGTAAGGAATTCTTGTCATGCGTACGTTTAATTTCTAGGACGAAATGCTCAAAGGAGGGTAGATTGTAAACCCCCTCAACCAATTTAGGGATTATTGGTAATATTTTAAAAATTGAGACTAGGAGCAAACCGAGATAATTAAAATTTCGAAAGACGATTTTAGGTACCCTCTAACCATATTGCAACCATAGCCGCGATGTGAATTAATGTCGCCTCACGCAATTAATTATTAAATTAGTTAATTGATTTATGGATAATTTCACCTCAACTGGACATGGCCGAACCAGATCCTTGGACCCTGGCCGGCTCAAACCCCGAGACCAAGCCCGAAGCCCATCCCCTATATAAATACTTAACTTCCTTCATGCAAAACCCTAAACCAACAAAGCCCTCACAAACCCTAACCCTAGCCGAATACTCCCCCTCTCCCTTGCACCAACCCATCACCACCACCGGCACCCCCTTACACCCTGACTGCCCCCTTACAACCCGACTGCCCCCTTACATCCACCCCGACCGCCGCCTTACAACCGACCCGCTTCCCTCTTCATCCGCCCTACAGCCGACCCGCTGCCCTTCAGTCGACCGAACCAGCCGCCCGACGCACGACGAGCTGCCAGCACCAACCCGACCCCCCCGTGCGTTGCTGCCGCTGCCGCGCCTGCTGCTGTGCCACCGTCACTGCTGCCACCTCACCGCCGCTGCTGCCACCTCGCCGAAGTACACCTCGATGAGAGCAGACCCTATCCGAGCAAGCCACGTAGAGGTAACCACATCAAAACCCGCTTCTTCATGTGAATATCGTAGCGTCGTATCGACGTGTCAATAAATATTGATATCGGACACAACCCTAATCATGTGCATAGTAGATTAATGACTAATAAGATTTAGAATCTGTATAATTACTAGCAAACCCTAAATCGTGAGACATAAACCACCCTAAAACCTGTCCATAAACCTCGTGTAATGAACATAGAAACCAAGGAACATGTGTTCGCACAGAATAGAGATCATGGTCAAACCGTAACTTGAAATTATTGTCCTAAGGCTCAGGATGTTCGAGCACAGAACACGTGTGCACTTAGCTACGCGCACATGTGATGCTGTATCGAACAGACGTGAACTTGCGATAATATTCAAGTGTCGCGTTGTAGTCGTGTACATTTAATGTTTAGCGTCTGATATTAGATTGTTATATTATATTTGTGTTTAGGATCTTTGGATCAGCCAGGAGATACTGCAGGAACCGGCTTCTGGCATTCACAGCTTCAGGACCCAGGCAAGATACCTTGCCATATTACTGTCTAATTTAAATTATGCAATTGTTGTATTGTATTCTTTTTATTTTTACTTTATACAACTGTGCGCGTTCGAGATTGACTCGGCGCATTCGACGGATATGTCGATGATTTGTATACTTGGCCTAGTCATTAGTAGACCCACCCATTAGATGATACCCTATTATCGTCTGAGACCTGACACCTTACACGTTCACAGAGACATATTCATATTAGGATACGGGTTTGCGTACTCGACTAGCTATCGTTACCTGTAACCTACATCACGGTTAGTACGTAGTTCAGATTATATTTTATTGATAGAGACTTGGCATATAGATACGGGCTATGCACGTCGAGTAGTCGACTTGCGTATCTACATTAGGCGGGGAGGATATTAGTAGGCGTATAGGATACACCCATTGGATTCCGTAGTTTCCAGAGGAGCCACGGATCCAATGACTCCCTTTACACTGATGCTACGTTCTTCGGAGCGATATGGATGATATACTGTACTGCTGCCACGTTCTTCGGAGTGATATGATCGATATACTACACTGCTGCCATGCTCTTCGGGGTGTTGGACGTTATGCCTACGCCTACCCATACGTACCAAAGTTGTCCTCATATTGCATTCACTTAGATGGCTAGCACACCCTGGTTGTATTTATTTTATTCAGTATTTATATATGGCATGTTTATATGTATCTTGTAAAGTCTCTCTGAGGACCTGATACCTTTCCAGATTTGGACAAGGCTTACTATCCCACAGTATACGGCCCAGGACAGGAGAGGAGATTCGCTACTGCAGAGGAGTTAGAGGTTCTACCTTCGAAGTTTTCGTGATCACTTGGTGGCCCTACTGCCTAGGATTGGAAGCATCATTATCTAGTCAGCCGATGCCCTAGTCTTATCTTTTATCATTCATTTTCGTACTTTCTTTTATCATAGTAGTGGGTTTGTTCCCACCAGACATTATCAGTTGTACTATGATATATTGAGACTGGCGTTTATCTTCCAGCAGTTTATTATTATTCTTGCATTTTACATTGTGGATGAGATTAGTTACCTGTTGATTCATTATTATGGGACATATTAGTATTTTAGGACAGTGTAGCACTCTTCGTTAAGATCCATTAAATTGGGATATCCTCGGAGATGTGTCAGCTGGCTATTGCCACGTGGCCTAGTCCTATGTATTTTAGGACTAGAAGACAAAAATAGTATGCTAGCATACTGTTATTGAAGAAACAGACTCATTGGCACATGGGCATATTCTGATTGTAGAATGAATATTGGCGTACCTAGCGAGCGATAGCATCAATGGCGTACCCTTTCTAAGTTGAACTTCCAATATTGACGTACTCGGTGAGAGGCAACTTTATTAGCATCAACGGCTAAAGTATTAATGTTAGCGTATCCATGAAGAGATAGCATCAACGACGTACTCTATCTCAAGTAGCACGATTGGCGTACTATAGCAGAGTAGCAATAGTTGCATACTCGAACCGAAGTAAGAAGATTTGGTCGCTAGACGACAACCTGGGTCGGCGTGCCAAAGAACCTTTACATTAATAACCAGATCTCCCCAGTTGTTGTATCAGAGGCGAAAGCTTTTGAAGTACCAATCTTGGCATACTAAGAAGGAGTAACAACCCTTGTGTACTATGTAGGAGTAATAACCCTGGCGTACTATCGGCGGAGTACAACTTCCATTGGTCGCTAAACGATAACCTGGATCTTTGTGCCCAGAGATCCTCTGCATTTAAGACTTGATCTCTTCGACTGCTGTGTTAGTCTGTCAGGTTAATTATATTTGAAGTTTAGGAGGAAACCACGATCATTTTACGCCACTGAGAGAAAGCATATGGGGTACTCTACTGATACAAAGTATACGTAGTACGTAACTACTTTATCGTTTAGAGCTTGAGGGCAGTACGCTACTGTTACACTGAAATGGGATATGAAAAAAGTTTGCTATTGCTCCATTAATCTCCTTTGGATGCATACTTTTTATGCTTCTATAAGACCCCCTTCAAAGTTTTTATATTTTTAAATAAATTTGAAATACTTTGAATTAGAAGCATGAAACATTGTTCCAATTTTAGTGCGCATATTTGATGCAAAATTCTAACAGACTGCTGACGTGGCTGCATTAAACATGATTAATATGCGGAAGTCAAGTTGTTACTCAGTGGTCGAGGAGTCCAACCCAAATCTATAAATAGACTCGGTGGAGGAGAGAAATCTCTTTTCACGCATTCTAAACATAATTTGAGCTCTTTAAAACCCTAATCTCTTCTTCTCTTTCCTGCACCTGTTTAGACAACATCAATGGCTCCCAAGCAAACTCAAACGACCAAGAAGGATGACAAAGGGAAAGGAGTGGCCTCATATTCTCAGGCGGAAAAACTCGATCCATAATGAGGCAAATGGCGAAACAGCCCACAAACGATCATCTGAACATGCCAAGAACAAGGCCAGTGACTCATGAGAGTGCTAATCCGGCCATACTAGGTGCGGGCGGGGACTTGTGGTTGTTTCCTCCTTTCTCTTTTATTTTTTTATTATATTTCTTTTATACATATACATTATAATTTATAATCGAACAAAGAAAGAGAAATGAGAAGAATATGATAACTTATAGAGACACAAACATGAGTACATTGCCTCTTTTAGAGAGGAATAACTTCCTCGTGTATTTTCCAAGTTTTAACAGGCTTGTGAATGTTCGAGTAATTTTTCCTGTTTAGGGTGAAAAGAGTTCCCTCACGTACTTTTACAAGTTTCAACAGACTTGTGCATGTACGCATACTTTTCCCTATTCAAGGGTGAAAAGAGCTCCCCCGCGTACTTTTACAAGTTTCAACGGACTTGTGCATGTACACGTACCCTTCCCTGTTTAGTGTAAAAAGAGCTCCCATACGTACTTTTATAAATTTCAACAGACTTGTGAATGTACGCGCACTTTTCCCCCTTTCTCACAGTAAATGTCGAATTTGTTCATGTATTTTCCCATGCCTTTGCACCAATTTTTGACTTCATCGATCTTTTGCAGTTAACTTGTCAATGGACCCTCTTTCTGATTTAATGGGCTTAACAGTAGGCCTTTTAGACACATTTTATCTGGATAATTTATCCCATGTGGAGTTTTTCCAAGCAGTCTTTGATAGCTTATTAAGGTGACTGAATATTGTTAACTTTAATAAATGGTGAGCCCCTCATCTTCTTGGATAATGAACAACACACATAGTTGCTTTCTTGTTTGGGGACACCATCAGCAGAAAATCTCAGACAAAGCCAAAATTGGAAGGATAGGTGTTTCAGATTGACAATAGAACCATGTATTTTCATGAAATAGCACGGGACTATCCTCTGTTTGCTTTCACCTATGCTGCATGCCAAAGAAAAATGAACTGGAATTTGACTCAATGGATTTACGGTGGTAACCTTGGAAAGATATCCCATAAACGGGATGAACAAGGTCAGAGTGTTTTCTACAGAAGTGCAGTGGGGCATAATGTTCCAATGCGGGGATTGTTACCTGGATCCTTACCCCATGAAGACTCATCGTTAATTCAGCCTTTTCAGTTACCATTTTTTGCCAACCTCTTTACTAGAGCCGGCAGGATTTATCCTAAGTCAAATCTCAGTCTCATTGAATTAGTTAGCAATAACAACCACCGCTAGAATCATCTCACAATATGGATCTTAAAGAAATATAAAGTTGATCACGATAGATTGGAACTCTACAATGTTGTCTTGGCGACCGACTATGGTCTTGTTCCAAACCACAATATGTTTCTTGCTTTAGTAGAGAGGTATAATTCTCGTACTGGGATTTTCTCCATTCCGCAAGGAGAAATGGGTTTTGTACTACATGAGATGCATGTGGTGTCTGAACTGTCGATGGGAGAAGTTCCTTACGAGGAGTATTTCCCTACCAATTAGGAGCTTCAAGACTTTACCATAAAAGAACCTTGCCTTGTTGAACTGTATCAGGAATTGATGTGCCATTACTTGGTATGTAATCATTTTTATAAGACTGACTCTTGCATCGTCTACACTAGCAAATGGTTAGCTTATGTTTTCATGAACCGGCCCAAAAATGATAAGGCCAAAGAAGATAAAGATGTTAAAATCGAACCCCTCTAGCCCCTATATCCATATTTGATGGAAGAACTGATGAGGGAATTCAAGATACTAGATAAACATCAAGATGATGCTTTAGGAGGTTTTCCAGCTGGCACCTACACCTATAGTTTCCTCCTCCAGACTCGCAAAGAAATTTTATGGGAAGCATTGCTGGCCGAATTTTTCTTCTTATGGCTATGTAGATGGAAAGTACCTGAAAACTGTTTAGTGGATCATTTGCATCGCAATGTATTATTTCTGACAGTCTGTCTTTTTTTTGGGCATAAATTGGCTCTTCTCCCAGCCATGGTTGGCATTGCAAGCATTCACTGATGGCTTGCTCTTAGATCCAGTGAGTCGCTCAGATTTTGCAAGAATAAAAATTTCACTCACATATCTGATAGGGTGGTTATTGCTCCATAATGATCGTTTGATGGTTGTGGGACTAGAAACTGATGATGCCACTAAAGATATATTCTTTTACAAGTATCGAGAGTCTTCATGAGAGGATACTACCATGTATACAACGAGAAAATCTCTGAATTATGGAAATGGTTGAAAATTTTACTGGATTCCTTCGGATATAACACCTGAGCACACAGGTGGAAGATTTACTGATCAGGGCAAGGATAGATCAAACCTTCCTATCGATGTTTTCTACTGGATGCTTGGCAATCATCCTTCCCATCTGATTTATAGATATGAAGAAGATTATTACTTCGAACCATACCTCCTTAGTCGTTTTGCACTTGCTTGTAGAATATTAGAGGTTTGGTTGATGGTGGTCGAGGATGGCATTATTTCAAAATAGGGTATAAAGATGACAAATTTACCTTGCCTACTGCCAATGTGCATCTACATATTTTACATTCTTATTGTAACTTTTTCTACTCAGTTAACAATTTTCACCATGACTTTGATATGAGAGGCAGCTTCAAACTCCCTAAAGGGGCTGTTACTGAAGCTGTGGCAGTTGAGGGCAATCTAGTAGTGGATGAGGAGAATAATACTCCTATAGATGAGTCATTAGAACCCTTCAGGGTTGGACCAACAGATGAAACTACTCCTCTAATACAAATTGACCTAAAGACCAAGAAACACAAAGGAGTGTCTCCAAAAGAATGCCACCCTAGTGCCAAAAAGTCTAGGAAGCAAAGTGCTCCATCCAAGAAGAGTTTGCTTACTACTTTCGTTGACTCTCTCGATCAGGGAGATCATACCGGTCCATCCTCTGAACCACTAGCTATGAAAAGGATTTTCGTGTCTGTTCCTACTTCAACTGTTACAGTGGGAACTTGTTTTGCCATTCACGAGATAGCTACCGAAGGAATGAATATTTTAGCTTCTCAACCAACTGGTGTTGATCCCCTACTTGACGTTGCTGCTCAACTCGTATTGCCAATTGCATTTAAGCCTCCTCCTTCATTTGGTCCAGCCCATATATAACAATGAAAGAGAGCCATCCTATTCAAGCCCCTTTGGATAGGAAAAGTACTGACACAGAGGTAGGCCCGAATTCTCTAGTGAATGTTGTTCAAGAGGAAGAATTTGTAAGTCACTCACAAATTCAAGTCGAAGGAACTGCGATAGAGCTTGAGACCAAATCAGAGCCTGTGGCTTCGACCTTGCAAACCGATGCGGGTGTAACAGGATTGGAGGTAGATATTGAGGGTGGCGAGTATGATGACCTACTTCTGAATGCCAGCACTCCCTAAATTGAAATATATTTGGCAGATTTGAGGAACTCCTTGGATGGGCAAACACCAGAAGATGAGTATGTACCAAATATTCTAGGTACATGTATCTCCATTTTTTCTATATCACAAGTCCTTATATCGCAGGCCTCGTTATCACAAATTTTTGTGATGACCACCTAGAATAAAACTAGGCAAGGTGTTATTTAATCTTTAAAGTTTGATTTGAACTGTCAATCTGGTACACAGACTAATTAAATTTTTTTTATTGATTTGCAGGCACAAAAGTGAGCGAAGAGGTTCATCAAGAGGAGGTTCTCCAAATAATACTCTGCTTGAGCCTGTAGCAGAGGTGGTTGGGATTCAGCCTGAGACACCTCTCGCAGCTAAAACCATGGGAATAACTATTCCCGTTGTAAATAGGAAAATAATTACCTTGAGTATACTAGTAATAACCTTAACCCACGCTGAGGCGCCAATGTGGACTATTGAGTAGGGCGAGGCATCTTCAATGATGGGCCTACTAGCTGTTGTCCAGAGTAGCAAAGTTGTTATCATAACCACGACTTTTCTCCGTCAAGGAAGAAGTTTAGTTGTCGTAGCTGCCACACCTAGCTCTAATGTCCATTTGAACGAAATGGTGGAGGTTCAAACTAATACTTTCTATAGTATATTGGATTATGCTTTGAAGATGGTGTTTGACAATAACATGTCTTTCGACGGCCTGAGGGAAATAGTTGCTTCAACTATCAAGATGATCAGATTTTTTAAAGATGAAGCACGTGTATTAGCTCTTGAGCAAATTATAAATGAACTGGAACAACCCATAATTGAATATTTGCAGCTTCGTGAAGGCAATCTGACCTCTCTGATCCAGGCAGAGTATGAGGACATTGTTGCTATATTCTATGCACATAAGACAGCTTTTGAGGAGCAGAGGAGAACATTCACTGACAACAGTAACTTAGTGTTGGCTGAATTGAATGATACTAATGCTAAATTTATCAAATATGAAACTATATGGGACACATAGGTTGCTAAAATTTCTTGAATGGAGGCCCTGATCAAAGAATCTCAGGAGAAATTGGCAATTGAAAAGAGCAAGCATGAAGAAGTGGTATTTCATCAGGCATCGTTGGGAATTAAACTCATATCTCTTGTCAAGACAAAAGATGAACTTGACGAGTCCTGGAACAATATGCAGGAAGCATATGGCATAATGATGAAGTATGAATCACCAAAAATTTGTATGGCGGAGGCTAGAAAGAAAGTTGATCTAAAGAAAAATCAACAGATGACTCAACTGGCGAATCATCAATGATCTCTCGAAGAATCCTCAATAATACAAAGTTAGTCATTTTGTGAACTTTTATTTTAATGCCAGTTTCTTGTAAACCGGTTCGATTTTACAATGAATAAAATCTACATCTTTTGGTGATAGCTATAAGTTGTAGACCTATTACCCATTGTGTACTTAAAACTAAGAACGGGTAATAAGGTAGGAATGGGATAATACTATCAGAGGTGATATGAACGTGATAGATTAGCTCTGTGGGTTTAACTTTTGCAAGAAAATAATACAGAGGTAATATGAACATGATCATTTTATTTGCGCTGACTAAGGATTAGAAATAGGATATCCTTAAAGTAACAGGACTTTAAGAATGAGACAATTTATGGGAGAAAATGTTATTTGGGTGATCTCAACAAGAATGTTTCATCAGATCTGAAGACCATTCCGTCCGATGGGGATGGAGAAGTTGTAAAAGCATGAAAAATTATGCCAGACGCATAAAGGTCATTCCCCCCATCAAAAATGAAACCAAGCCACAGAGAAGTCATATACGGCCTGAACAACCAAGCCGCAGAGAAGTCATATGCGGCCTGAACAACCAAGTTGCAAAGAAGCCACATACGGCCTAATCAACCAAAGATCTAGAAGCTGCATAGTATACTCTATGCGGCCTGAACAACCATAGAGCAGGGAGGCTGCATAAAACCCCTCCGATACAGTATTCGATGACAGTCAGACTCTGACACATCACTCGTCATACTGAGACGCTTCGAGATTCGAAATGAGGACTCAAGAAAAGACAGAAAGTCACATCATACATTAATAGCCTCGATAGAACTACGCCATGTTCCCATTCATATGCAGATATATTTCTATGTGGCCTCGTCATCATGCTACCAGACTCTATACGTCATCGTCCTCATGCGACCAGAATATCCATCCAACCAAGGCCAAACGAAAGAAGACATGCGTCCTTGACTCTATGCGTCCTCGTCCTCTTCCTCGTGAAGCCAAAGTTTCCATCAGACCAAGGGCAGACGAGAACACATATGCGGCCAGGATGACTATGCGGTCAAAAAGTTATATGGACTTCATACTTGCAAGATCGTTTCTGTTACAATCGAAGAGATCCTCATGCAATTATTACAGACCATGTGTCCAGATGACCAGGTCACGCACATAATGGGTCAATAACGACCATACTCACTTCACCGAGATTGTATCAACCACATATCCCAACCAAGGCTATGTGGCAGCATGCCCGTAGTATGCAGCCCAGTTATAATCGTATTCTGTTGATGGAGCCCCCATGCGGCCACCAAACAGAGGCATATGCAGCATCTATAGCCCATCAGTCTGATGGATATAAATAGAAAGGGTAGCATACCCCACACAGAGCAAGCAACATACACAGGAGAGAGAATAGAAAAGAGTTTTTTTATGTCCACATCGGACCGTCAACGGAGTAAAAGAGTCACTACAGCACTTAATCTCCATCGTTACGCCCCATAATCAAAAATTATACTTAGATTGTTTGTCTATGATCTCTTTGTACTTTTTTTAGTTTTTTATTAAAATAAGTTCTTTTAGACAACCTAATTTAATGGCGAACAAGGTGGCGATTCTACTGGGGGATCCTTCTCCTCTGATGAGAAGGTTGTGAGGCAGTCTGATGCGGCCAACCTGGGTTCAACCCAGAGGATGCTGGAATGCTTCGACCAGCAATCCTATGAGGAAATGCTCTCTGAGGGCGATGCTTCTCCATGGCTGGCAAAGCCTAAGAAGACCCGCAGGACGGGTTGTATAGTCCAAGCACCTCACCCAACTGTGGAATATGCGCTTCTCGTCCCTCTCTCTTTCGCAGGGGATGCAAGTAATGCAACCACGTGAGCTGACGCCTCTCATGTGTCAACCTTTTCTGATAAAAAAGGTCTCAAGTATTGAAGACTCACAGGACATGGGTTACAAAGGCCGATGTGCCTCACCCAACTATGGAGCATGTGCTTCCCGCCTCTCTCTCTCTTTTGCTAAAGACACTCATCAGGCATCTAACTAGATTTTCCATATCTATGCGGCATCCTCGTCTGACGCAAAAAATGCCCGGGACTCAAATTCTGGCAGAGAAAAATAATACGATGCCAAACATTCCGGTGCTGATACAAGATCTACGCGGCCAAGGAGGAGGCCGGATAAGATTGACTATGCGTCATCGGTTGACAACCGCAGACAGATAGCTGCATGCGGCTCCGTCAACAGCAGAACCTCTATTTTCAACCGAAACTCACGCAGCGCTGATCCTAGAGAATGGTAAAAACCAAAACTTGGACTCTTTGTATTATGCACCAGCGCGTGCAAGGACGAAGAAGTCTAGGGAAGCCTGAGCTTGTCAAGATCAAGCAACTACTCATTCGGCTGACCGTCAACATGAATTGCTGACTATTATGCGTATCTCGAACGGAAAGCTATACAAGACCGTCCCAAGTGTCCAGCCCGCAACGGCAAGTGGACTGGGTCAATCTCAAAAGTCTTTCGCTGACGACTTGGAAAAAGTTCTTCCATGAAACCCAGGTCAGGGAGCAAAAATAACACCTATACATCTATGTGTTAATAATAATGGTGTAAAGGTAAATCAACCCTCGCGTGACTTGCGCAACATGATCAATCACAAGTGCAAAGCAAGAAAAGCAACCACGACATATAAAATATCCCCTTTGAGGCATCCTTGTGCCAACATTACTATCAATTTTTTCTGTAATCAGATAGCAGTACCTGCAAACAAGCGGTCGGTATTCCAGCAACTGCAACCAAGGGCACCAAGTTGGCAGTAGCCCGGAGAGAAGGAGGAGAATTCCTTTGCCTCATGCTATTTGGCTTTGAAGGCCCCCTTCGCGAAGGGAGGTAGGAAGTCCAATACTTCAAGTCTATTAACCTCGACCAACGTATTGAAGAGACAGGTCCAAGAAGGACAAAAAGAAGGACCTACAGAGGGTTTTTCTTGGGCACCCGCTCAAATAAGAAGCTACCAGCCATAGGGGTAGCTCTTTCCGGATGACTGCAGAAACTGGGGGCACAATCCCATGAAACTCTACGATAATCCAGCATTCCGAGATGAAGGTGATTCCCAAGGAACGGGTGTTGAGATCCATGGGGTAGCCACCCTCATAAAGAAGATGCAGCCTCCTACGCTAGTAATAGTGTTCCATCGGAGTCCGAACGAGACACAGCACTACCAAATTTCCCTGATGACTATTCACTGTAAAAGTCTGAGGCAAAAAGTGCTACATCTACCGTCGCATCCATCTTACCTCATGTGAGAATATCATACATGGCAGGGGATGACTCGAAGTCCCCAGTGATCGACAGTGCCTCGAAGCCCTCGAGGCCATGATTCAAACCATGAGTGAGTCAATATAAGCCTTCACCCAAGCAGTTCTAGACATCAAGTAAAGTGTAGCCTCCCAACCACCAAGGGCCTCAGGTCAAGCAAACCAAGACCCTGGGACCAATGAAGATTTGAATGCAACCACACCTCCAGCTGGTAGCCATCATGCTCTACCAGGGTCGTCTGCTCCTTCTATATCAGATGAAGCCTAAGAAGCAATTTGGGAGGTGCGATAACTGAGAGCTCGTCTTGACTCGTTGGGCAATCGAGACACGCTCCGCGAGATAGGGATATGACAACCGCATCCCCCAGAGGGGAGAGATGTGTTATATCCACTAAAGTACAAGCCCTTCAATCTGAACCTATTTGATGAGAAGAAATCCCTCCGTCAATACATGAGTTACTTGGAGACTGCAACGAGGCACCTATCTCACAATGACGCTCTCCTTACTAAACTCTTTGTAGGGGCATTATTCGAAGTTGCCTTTGACTGGTTCTGTAGTCTATAGGACAATTGTATTTCAATATTTGATGACCTAAAGGGCCTTTTTCTTGTTTGATTCTATGATGGGGGAAGCCACATGATAATGCCCTCTCTAATAGATATTATGCAGAAGAAGAAGGAGCCTGTACACGCATACATCGAACGATATAGGCAAGCAGTACTAAAGTTACCTCCTGGCAATCCTGAGTCCACACTAATGGATATGTGCCACAGAAATTTACTTCCAGCAGTCAGCCTCTGGATGGGCGACAGTCAGTTCAAAGACTGGACAACGTTCATTATAAACGCTGTCGGCGCGGAGAAGAAGGTAAGGCATGCCCGGCACATGGGAATATAGATCCCCGCCCCTAATGATAGGGGAAATTCCCTTATAACAGTAATAATAATAATAACAGACAATAATAGGCAAAAAAAAAGTAGCCCCATGTCGCTAACTTGACTAAGAAGCCAGAGTAGAAACGACGAAAGCTCCAAACCGAAGAAAATCTATTCCTTCGAAGACGATGACGTCATGGCAATCTTTGACGTGATGATGTAGAGAAACAAGCTTCGGCTCCCCGACGTCAAATGACCTGTTGAGGCAACCGACATGAATAATCTGAAGTACTGCCAATACCATCGTTACATCCATTATGCGATGCGGGACTGCTAAATACTGACGTGGTACATCCAGCGGCTGCTTGCCACCAAGACCCTCACACTTGACTTTGATGATAAGACAGTTGCCGCAAACGTGATATCTCTCTAGTTAGGAAACTTTACTGCGAGAGAAGCCCAAGACATGGTAATTCCAAATCTTCAGGCAACAATGGAGGTTGTCAATCTTCTACCAATTCGTGACCAAACAGTCGGGCTGATACCTTTCACCACATCAGGGGGAATTTCATGTGGGTCCATCCCAATCTTTCTTAGGACTTGATGCAGCAGACAACACCATCTTCCACCAAGACTAAGGGCAAGAAGTCCAAATCTTGCTTCATGGTTTCTATCATGTCCAAAGAAGCTATAGCAGGAACAACAAGGTCAGGCCTAGCGTACTAGTGAGAGTATGACATCCCTGACGATGGTGCGCTCCCAATTTTCACACCTACAATATCTAATCCGGGTCTATCCAACCTCCAGTAGTGGACACGTCCAAGAAAAAGAAATTTGCTTCGATAAACCGCTGTGCAAAGATTTAACTCAAGGTCTAGAAAAGCCCAACAACTTTGACATCTTGGCCCAGCTCGCCAACACTCAAGCGAAGTTCTCTATTTTTGAGATTCTTCGACTCTCCAAGGACACTAAGGATGTCCTGAGTGAGGCATTACAGAACGCTGACACATACTTGGCACAAGTCAAGCTACTAGCTGGAGATCCTACGGCATACCCCCACTGTAACAATATAACGGAGGCAATACCCAACATCATATTCTCGCAACAAGACATGTTACTGAAGAACAATAGGCATGATCTCCTTCTGTATTACACAGGGTACATCGGCGCCATCAAGGTGGATCGGACGCACATCAACCCTGGTTCGTCCATCAGTATTATCCTATGAAGTCTGCTTCAAACCTTGGGTATCTCTATGCAGCATCTCTCTCCAACCGGCTAACCCGCGACGACAATCACCACCGACGGCTACAAGAGTTGGAAGCTCTCGATGTAAAATGCCTCTTAGCTCAACAACGGATTGAGCTGTACCAAGTGTGCCTCTCAAGAGCCTTCAACAAATAGGTTAAGAAGAGGACTGGTAGTTATGACCCAAAAGATGGCCGATAAATTTTAACCCAAATGGGAAGGCCCATTCGTCGTAGAATCTATATTCTCCAACGCCTCCTACCAACTAGTGAAACCTAATAATGACTTGCTCATGATGCCCATCAACGACAAGTTCCTGAAAAATTACTATGTCTAAGCTAGACTTGTACTCTCCTTATCCCCAACAGAGCAACCCAGATGTACAGTTTCTACTTTCTTAGTTCTTCATCCCTAATAAGTGCCTATGCACAGCAGAACCTTTCCTCAAAAAGCAATTATCGGTATTCAGGAGTCCTGGATACAAAACAGATAATGGATCCTCAAAAGATCCCCAGCGGAGCAATCCTCAAGTCCACCTGCATACTCCTGCAGGGACCACTCAAAAACTATTCTCGTTAGACGCTAGTTCACGTCCATATTACCGTTGAGCTATCGGCCTAATAATCTCCCCAGTGGAGTAACCCTCAGGTCTATCTATATTTTCGGGTAGACCACACTCAGCAAACCACTCCTCGATGAGTTTCTTGGATGCTAGTTTACGTCCATATTACCTCTGGACTACTATCCTAATATTTCTCTTCAGACGTGTTTGCCATGTCCATATTACCTCTGAGAAAACCTTTCGGGTTTGGCTAATGATTATTACATCCATATTATCTCTGATATCGGTTGTCATCTCAACTTATCGCCCATACTTAAAGTACGCCAGCAGTGTTAAGTCCATAAAACCTGCCACGTCCATATCACCTCTGGCAGGGCTTGTCTCGAACCTACTACTTGCACTCAAGTGCGCAAGAAGTACTAGGTCCACCTAAGTCCTTCAGTGGGATATCCTAAACAGACTATGATATTGTACTACGTCCATATTACCTCGGATAAAATACCAAAAGTCCACAACATATAATATGACAAATACAAAAAAGAAATTCTGAAAAAAAAAATATTGAGTAATATTCAAGATCATGAGTACATATGATGAAAATCTATTACATTCAATAGTTTTTCATAGTATTCAAGGTCATGAGTACATATGATAGAAACATGTTTTAGGGCTTCCATGAAGTCTCGCTGATACAATCCTTTTTTATTAGGGGCACCCCTCCGTGCTGTCGTTGCTACTAACACAAGTCGAGCCCACAGCAGAACTCAATGCTTTTTGGATTATCCCTCCATACTGCAAACCTCAATGTATAAAAAAGACTCCATATCGACGGATAGCAAGGAAAGAGCAGGAGCAGGCACTCTACATTCATGTAGGCAGATCGAAAATAGGAATGGCAATTAATCCAAATCATATCATCGACACCGCAGTCTCCCGGCCTGTAGCAAGCCGTAAAAAGGGTAGAAACGCATTTAGCACGCTGCATGAACAAGGAAAGCTTCGTGCATGACGTAGGATGTGTATCCTTGTCTCCTGGATCAGTTCTTGAGGAGAAACTGTCGCATAAAGTTAGTCTTCACCCCGAACAACCGACGTTATGATATCCTTCTATGCTCCATCATGAGTAGCACGAGGGAGAAAAAAGCATGTACAAGGAAAATATATGTCTTTAGCAAACAAAGATAATATAAAATCCATGCGATAGAACCTATTCGACGCATGAGGTATCTTCCATGTGGCAGAGCCACGATAGTCACATGTTGGGTCAAGCCTCCATCCATACGACAGAGCCATGGTGGTAGCATGTCCGGGTCGAGCCTTTATCTATGCGAAAGAGTGATGGTTATCGCATATCAAGGTTGAGCCTTCATCCATGCGGCAGAATCTTAGGTGCCGCATGATGGTTTCCCATCCATGTGACAGACTAATGAGAAAAGTCTGCGCATGTTCATGATGATCTCTCATCCATGCGAAAAAGATGTGTAAAAAGTATGCGCGTATTCTAGACGATTTCCCATCCACGCAGCAAGACTTTGTACGGGTGTCTCTATGTCCATGGTAGCCCAACACGAAAAACGTGGTGCTTCCTACCTTCGAGCAAGGTATCAAAATTAGGGGGCCAAGGATCAAGGCTGCCCCTGACAAACTCCTCGGCGATAAGGGCTGCAGCCTGCGACATCCTTCGCAGGAAAAGGTGAAAGAAAGCAAGGAGATAAAAGTTTTCCCTCTCCCCCTGAGAGCCTATTTATAGGCTCCAAAATTGCATGAAGGGATCGAGACAATGAACCGAGCAGTTAATAAGATAAAGCTGACACCACGATCCACGTGATCCTCTCCAATCCCCTCAAAAATCTATGCCTCGAGCCCCGTGTCAGGAGACGGCACAAAATCCTAAGAGATTTGGTCAAATATAGAGCAAATATCCTCATTTAATGATCAGACAGCCTATCAGAGACGATAATGCGGCAACATAGATATGCGGCATGTCACCCCTATGCGATCAAAAGTGCTCGACCATGTTTCTTATTCAAAGTATTCCAAACTTATCATTTTGGAAACTTTGAAGGGGGTCTTGTAGAAGCATGAAAAATTATGTAGGCCGGATAAAGGTCATGCCCCCCATCAAAAATGAAACCAAGCCGCAGAGAAGTCATATACTGCCTAAAAAAACCAAGTCGTAGAGAAGTTATATGCGGCCCGAACAACCAAGCCGTAGAGAAGCCGCATGCGGCCTGATCAACGAAAGATCTAGAATCTGCATAGTGTACTCTATGCGGCTTGAACAACTACTAAGCAGGGAGGCCACATAAACCCCCCCTGACACAGCATTCGATGACTGTCAGACTCTGACACATCACTCGCCATACTGAGATGCTTCGAGATTCGAGATGACAGCTCAAGAAAAGACAGAAAGTCATATTACGTATTGATGGCCTCGACAGACGTACCACATCATATTCTCATTCATATGCAGAAATATGCCTATGTGACATCGTTATCATGCGGCCATAGTATCCATCTGACCAAGGCCAAACGAGAGCACACATGCGGCCTCGACTCTATGTATCCTTATAGAAATATGCCTATACGACCTTGTTATCATGCAGCCATAGTGTCCATCTAACCAACGCCAAACGAGAGCACACATGCGGCATCGACTCTATGCATCCTCGTCCTCATGCGGCCAGAGTGTCCATTCGACCAAGGCCAAATGAGAGTACACAAGCGGCCTACACTCTATGCGTCCTCGTCCTCATGAAGCTAAAGTCTCCTTCAGTCCAAGGGAGGAATAGAGCACATATGTGTCCAGGATGACTATGCGGCCAAGAAGTTATGCAACCTTCAAACTTGCAAGATCTTTTTTGTTGTAACCGAAGAGATCCTCATGTAATTAGTGCAGACCACGTATCCAGCTGATCAGGTTGCGCACGTAATGGGCCAATAATGACCACACCCCCTTAACCGAGATTGTATCAACCGCATATCCCAATCAAGGCAATGTGGCAGCATGCCCATAGCTTGCAGCCCAGTTACAACCGTATTCTGTTGACAGAGCCCCCATGCGGCCACCAAACAGAGGCATATACGGCATATATAGCCCGTCAGCTTGATGGCTATAAATAGCAAGGGTAGCATACCCCCACACAGAGGTAAGAAACAGGCACAAGAGAGCAAAAAAAAGCTTTATTACGCCCGCATTAGACCGTCAACGGAGTAAAAGAGTCACTATAGCACTCAATCTCCATTGTCATGCCCCATAATCAAAAATTGTACTTAGATTGTTTGTTTAGGAACTCTTTGTACTTTTTTTACTTTGTTATTAAAACAAGTTCTTTTAAACAACCCAATTTAATAATGAACAGAAGTGTATGTCTTATCTAGACGTAATATTTTTGGATAAATTTATCGTTGATAGGCATTATCATCAAATCTCTATTAGGCTTAGCAATTTTGTAGGCACCGTTGGAGAATATTGCTTCCACCATATAAGGATTGTCACGCCCCAGTCCTAAAATACGTAGGACCAGGAACACGTGACATGCCAGCTACGCATTCGACCAGACTATGGTCTGACTCGAATACGTATAAGCTGTATAATATAAAGGGTACTATCTAGATATCCCATAAATGTAAACCTCTATATCTCAATCCATAATGTACAGCAGTATACAAGAAAGAGCTATATGTGCTAAAGTCAGTCGCCCAATAATACACAAACTCGAATAGACTCGAGAAGAGATGAGTCTACAAATAATAGGCTACAACAGCAGATGAATAGTCAATAAGGATAAAGTAACCATAATGCCGGTGAAAATAATATGAGTACCTGGTACAGTGCCTGCAAGATATGCCACTCCGTCAGTAACTCCAAATGATCCGCAATCGTCTATGCTGCAAAACTGGCAGGGAACCAGGTCCTCAGAGGGACGTAACAAGGTACAAAAATACAGCATGCCAAGTAAACAGAAAATACAAGTGCAACGACAGGGTACTCTATCATAACCAAATAAGTGTGACACAGTTTAAAGACAATGTTCGACGCGTGGGCTGTCCAAAATAAAACCATAGCTCCGGATATGGAAACACACGGGACGTACCGCAGTTACGGGCAAAGAGTCACACGGGTGAGACCACTACACTAGATACAGGATCACTACATAAATACTATATATATAAGCGCGTACAGAGGAGCCCAAACGTTTAGTAACTATATTCCCTTTCCCAAGCGGTCAACGATGGTGCGTTGAACCTGAACCTCTATCTAACAGTCTCGACACACAGAAATAACTCAACAAACGTGACCCTAAGGTCGTCCCAGTCTCTGGTCATGATGTCAGTATCAGGATACAGGAATCTGGCACAATCATAGTAAATGAGTGTGTCCTGGGGTGTCGATATACTCAAGTACGTACATCGAGGTGTTATGAATATCTAACAATCATTCTAAGACGTTACGACGAACGTCTGCACCCGGTTGTGATTCGGACGTGAAGTATTGATGGTAACCAAACATACGTGCACAATGTACATAAAGAAATAATAAATATTTATAATATGAAATATAGGATGGCAAGGTACACTTGCCTGCGTCCGGCTGCTGGTGACGGAGATCCGGTACCACGTCCAAGTCCTCCGATCCCGTAGTACCTAAAGATGAGATACAAACCCAAATCAATAACCTATCATACGTTAAACAAGGATGTGATACACATCTATACATAAGCTCAGTCTCAGTCTCATCTATGACTCACAGGGACAAGACACTAGGGGTTGACTACAGTTGACTATCGGTATAATACGTCAAATCATCTAGTCATCTGTACCACATCATCAAACCATCCTCAAAACACAATTAACGATTATTAACCCTTCGTTTTATATCATTGTTACCAATCACAAAGTACAACTCTAAATTAACCACCTTTAATTTCTAGTCCCCAAATTATCGATTAGGGGTTTTACACTATACACTAGTCCTCAATCAACCACGTACTCCTCGGTGTTCATCAACGTTCAAATATATCAGAATCTTATTTCTCCTTAATTTAATCCTCATTAATTTATTTAGCATTTCCCACCATGTAATATATCCAGGATATTTATTTAAAATCAAACCCTAACCTCCATGAAAATCCTTTATCATTTTTATAGTTTATTTAGCAAACACTGAACCTAAACCTCCATGCAAAATATTTAAATAATCATTTTAATTCATATAAAAGACAAACCCTAACCTACATTCCCTAATCAATATTAAACCTCCTTATCAACACAACAAGACATACGAACCCTAGTAATATAACTCACATAACTACAAATAAAACCCTAGTTAGATAATAACACAACCTGAAATATACACAAAGAGAGGGGGAGAGAGTCAACCTCTACGTGGCGACGTCGACCGAGGGTTGGCCGGAGTGGTGATGGTCAGCAGGGTGGAGGTGGCTGCGGGGGTACAATGGTGGTGGTGGAGGTGATGCAATGGTGGTGGTGGAGATGATGCAATGGTGGTGGTGGTTGGTGGTCGGCAGGGTGGTGGAAGAGGTGGGGGAGTGAAGATGGAGGTGTCAGTTCAATGGTGGCTCGGGTGGAGGAAGCTCGCCGGAGAATAGCGGGGTGTCTCGGCTCGGGTGATTCTCGGCCGCCGGGGTGGCAGTGTCGAGCTGCGGGGACCATCGGTTGAGAGCAGTAGGCCGGAGAGGCTTCGTCGGTGCTCCGAAGGGCGGATGCGGGGAGGCTCGACGCGGGTTGCAGGGACAGCAGCCAGAGAACCGTGGGTTGCAGTATCGAGCCACGGAGGTATAGGCTCGACGCGGGGACAGCGCCGGAGATCGGCGGGCTACAGTGCCGAGCTGCGGGGTACAGGCTCAACGCGGGGACAGCGCCAGAGCTGCAGCGGTGCGGCACTGCACTGCCCGGCTGGAGTGGCTGCCAGAGAGAACTTCCCCAGGAAGAAGAAAGAAAGAAAAAGAAGAAGAAGAAGAAAGGAAGGAAGAAAAAGAAGGAAAATAATATGTAGGGGTGGCTCAATTTTCTAGGTGGAGGAGGGAGGAGAGAGAGGAGAGGGTGGTTCTCAATGTCCCTACGGAATAGGGCCTGCATTAGGGAGAGGGGGAAAAGATATTATATAGGGGGATTGTATGGAGGATGGATGGTGGTGATGCTTCCATTTCAAATGAAGGGTGGGGATTTTACATGAAGGGAATAGGTTTTCTTCATGCATAGGAAGGGGGGAGATGGGTTGACTACGGTCAAAGAAGGGGTAGCCTCTCCATTTGGCCTTGGCCAATGTGGTGAGGACACATATTCAATAATTGCAACTAAGCCCCTTAAATTTAGGTATTTGCACAATCACATGAAATGATGCAACAATTTTGGGGGAAATAGTATTTGGTGTTTTGTAGGGTGAGGGCGTGTTGTGTGTTTGGCATGGGCTTAATTAAATGGGCATTGGGATTAATTGGGGATTAAAATAGGATTAGTCAAAATTGGTATCCCCGATTAATTAGAATAAAAGTGTCCCGCACTTTTAAATTAAATTGGGGCACTTGGGGTCTAAATTTGGAAATGACACAAGGGTCAAAAATGGTGTGGACTTGGAGTCAGACTTGGACCCTTTAGTTGGTCTGGCTCAACGGGTTAAGTTGGTATCTCAAAATTGAAGGTAACGATACAGGTGTCCGATACGGAAATTTATTATGGAATTTTGGATACGGGAAGTTGTGCAATTAATTTAAGGCACAACGAATTTGATTTTGAGTGGCAGAAAAGTCCAGTGCCTAAATTGGCGAGTCAAGTCCGAAGTATAATAGTCCGATGGAATTTATGGGCTGATATTGGCCTCCGAACAATTCAACAATGGTAAGGCGTGCCAAGGGTTTAATTAATAAATGACAGACATATGCAACCCTACTCTAAACCTCAAATATCTACTGCTAAACAAAAATTTTCCATCCCATACCTGACTATCTATAGAATTAATTGAGAGGGTTTACATCCTTCCCAACTTAAAAAAATTTTATCCCCGAAATTAAAAGTAAAGCAAGATAATAGCTAAGAGAATTTAAAAACAAGCTAGTAATCAAATACGGTACGTAAATTCGTACCTTGCTCCTCAAATAAATACGGAAAATACTGTTGAATGGAATCATCGCGCTCCCAGGTAGACTCGCCTGGAGAATGATACTTCCATGCAACTCTGACCAGTCGAATAGTCTGCCCTCTCAAAGTCTTCTCACTGTAATTGAGGATCTCAACTGGCTGCTCTACGTAAGATAAACTGGGCCCGACTGTAATCTCCGAATGATCAAGCACGTGGCTAGGGTCTGCCACATATCTCCTCAACTGCGATATATGAAATACGTCATGCACTCCTTCTAATGATGGAGGCAATGTAAGATGATATGCCACTTCGCCAACTCGTTCCAAGATGTCAAAAGGCCCGATGTACCTCAGACTCAGCTTGCCTCTGCCTCCGAATCTGATGGTACTACGAGTAGGCGATATCTTCAAAAATATATGGTCACCCTCCTTAAACTCCAAAGGTTTGCGGTGTGCATCTGTCCAATATTTCTTTCTGTCCTGTGTTGCAAGCAGGTGGCTCTGAATTTACTTAACTTTCTCCACTGTCTGTGTTACTAACTCTGGACCAAGTATCTGATGCTCTCCCATGTCACTCCAACATACTGGTGACCTACATTTCATGTCGTACAGTACCTCATAAGGTGCCATCTGTATTCTAGCCTGGTAGCTGTTATTGTAGGAGAATTCCACCAAGTGTAGATGGTCCTCCCAAGATCCTCCAAAATTAATCATGCACGCTCTCAACATATCCTCTAATATCTGTATCGTGCGCTCTGACTGGCCGTTATTCTGTGGTTGATATGCAGTGCTGAACTTGAGATGAGTTCCTAGACTCTCCTGCATACTCCGCCAAAATGTGACATGAATCTGGAATCATGATCCGATACAATGCAGATAGGCACTCCATATAGTCGTACTATCTGCCTCATATACATGTCAGCCAATATCTCCGTGGTCTGCCCAACTCTAAAGGGCAAGAATGTGCAGACTTGGTGAGTCTGTCTATGACCAACCAAACTGTATCCTTCCTGCTAGGGCTTCGCGACAATCCTGTGACAAAGTCCATGGTAATGTGTTCCCACTTCCACTCAAGAATGGGAAGCAGCTACAATAGTCCTACAGTTCTCTGTTATTCAGCCTTGTCTTGCTGACATACCAAGCATCTTGCCACGAATCTCGCAATCTCTCTCTTCATCCCATGCTACCAGTAATGTTGCCTCAAATCTCGGTACATCTTCGTACCCCCCGGGATGAATAGAATAATCGAGCTATGAGCCTCGGTCATCAACTCTTGGCGTATCTCGCCACTCAGAACGTATAGGCGATCCCCATACCTCAATATTCTGTCTTCGTGAATCCTGAGTCCTGTTTGTATGTCGGCCTCTGTCCTTTCTCGCAGACGTCTAAATCTCGTATCTGTAGGCAAGGCTGCCTTGATCCTCTCAATAAATGTGGACTGAACCTCGAGAGTGGCCATCTGTCCATCCATGTCTAGCAATACAATCTCAATCCTGAGTTCCTGAAAATCCTCTAACAACTGGCGATGAGTCATAAAAATATGCCATAGGCTTCCTGCTTAAGGCATCTGCTACTACATTCGCCATGCCAGGGTGGTACTGCAACTCGATATTATAATCTGTCATAAATTCTAGCCAGTACCGCTGTCCCATGTTGAGCTCTTCTTGCGTGTAGACATACGTCAGGCTTTTATGATCTGTGTAAATCTCAACACGCTCACCATAAAGGTAGTGTCTCCATAGCTTTAGTGCAAATATTACTGCAGCTAGCTCTAGATCATGCGTCGGATAGTTCTTTCCATGAACTCTCAGTTGTCCTGATACGTACACTATCATTCTATCTGAACATAACTCATATTTGCTAAGCTTGGCATACAGCCTCTTATTTCTCAGCGTCTCCAATACGATCTTGAGACATCTCTCGTGCTCCTCCTGGCTCTTGGAATATACCAAGATGTCGTCGATAAATACCACCACTAACTTATCTAAGTACTGGTGGAAAATATTGTTCTTTAAGCTCATAAATACTGTTGGCACGTTGGTTAAACCAAACGGCATGACTAGAAACTCATAGCATCCATACTTCGTCCGTAAAGCCATCTTCAGAATGTTCTCTCTCCGTACCTTGATCTGATGATAGCTTGATCTGAGATCGATCTTCGAGAATGCATATGCGCCATTTAGCTGATTCAAGTGTACCGTCCCATCTTTCTTTGGCATAATTAAGATGGGTATTCTTCCATGGAGAAACACTAGCCCGACTGAAACCCTTGTCTAAGAGTTCCTCTACTATGGACCTTCAACTTAACCAACTCTATCGGTGCTAGTCTGAAGACGGGAAAATAACTGGCTCGGCTCTTGTTGTCAACTCTATAGCAAACTCTATCTCTTTGTCAGGTGGCAGGCCAGGAAGATCCTCTAGAAATACATCCTCACACTCTGATATAATACGGTGGTACACTGGTTCACCAACTGCATTATATACCCCTAAGGTAAATGGGCACCATACTCCTGGGCTCCTTGAAGAAACTCAACTCAGGGTAACCTGGTGGCCTAAAAATATAATGCAACTACGTCGACAATCTAGTGTCACATGGTATTGGCTCAATCAACTCATGCTAGGACGATGTCATCGTCCCGACTTAACCTCAAAATAAATTCTCTTGTTCTGTTTTCAACATCAATCCTCCAAAAGAAAATTTAATTTCCTTGCTTAATGTATAATTTCTCTTCTCCTCAAGGTTTTCCCTAAAATTTTATTTCTTGAATTTCTTCTTTTTGTTATTTATCTCTCCAAGTCACCTAGTACAATAATGGTATCACAAAAGCACATACTAGAATTCCTAGAATCAGATCATTATCTTCCAAGTGAGAGCCTAAAATTTTATCTCCTCTAGTCCATAATATCATTCCTGGTATCGCTATCTTTTACAACAACTAATTTCTAGCATCGGGCTATGCACTTCCATAGATTATTCTAGGTCAAAATCAACAATCTTTCCTGCTCACAGTACTTCTAAAATTACTGCTATCTCAAGCACGGGTAGGGTACTACTAGGTCCAATTCTCTTGCTAGCCTTCCATACTAGTTCTACAATCCCAAAAGAACCTATCAATCTATCCTACTCAGGGTAATAATCTCCTCAAAGAATATTACACGAATTTTGTCTTCTGTCGTTTGGTCTTCGATCTTCTTCTAAAGGGAACCATCAGGCTAGAGCATTCGTCTTCCCGAATAATAGGGGATGAAAAACAATGATAACGATATTGGCAAAAATTGAACAAATACAATTGGAAGTCCAAGGGCGATAATTACATACAAAGAGTTTTTAAAATCGATTATGGATTGAGATCCTATTCAACAATAAATCATAATATCTATTCCTAATTTGCAGGCTCGCTTGGCACAGTCAGGTGACCAAGATGATTTAAATCTGACCTGCATGGGCCACCACAAAAATATGTCACGCCCCAGTCCCAAAATATGTAGGACCAGGAATACGTGACACGCCAGCTACGCATTCGACCAGACTCTGGTCTGACTCGAATACGTATAAGCTGTATAATATAGAGGGCACTATGTAGATATCCTATAAATATAAACCTCGATGTCTCAATCCACAATGTACAGCAGTATACAAGAAAGAGCTATATGTGCTAAAGTCGGCTGCCCAATAACACATAAACTCGAATAGACTCGAGAAGAGATGAGTCCACAAATACTAGGCTACAACAGCAGATGAATAATCAATAAGGATAAAGTAACCATAATGCCGGTAGAAATGATATGAGTACCTGGTACAGTGCCCGCAAGATATGCCACTCCGTCAGCAACTCCAAATGCTCCACAATCGTCTATGCTGCAAAACTGACAGAGAACCAGGTCCTCAGAGGGACGTAACAAGGTACAAAAATACAGCATGCCAAGTAAACAGAAAGTACAAGTGCAACGACAGGGTACTCTATCAGAACCAAATAAGTGTGACACAGTTTAAAGACAATGTTCGACACGTGGGCTGTCCAAAATAAAATCGTAGCTCCGAACACAAAAATACACGGGATGTACCGCAGCTCCGGGCAAATAGTCATACGGATGATACCACTACACTAGATACAGGATTACTACATAAATACTACATATATAAGCGTGTACAAAGGAGCCAAAACATCTAGTAACTGTCGTTCCCTTTCCTAGCGGTCAACGATGGTGCGCTGAACCTGAACCTCTATCTAACAGTCTCGACACACAGAAATAACTCAACAGACGCGACCCTAAGGTCATCCCAGTCTCTGGTCATGATGTCAGTATCAGGATACAGGAATCTGGCTCGATCACAGTGTATGAGTGTGTCCTGGGGTGTCAATATACTCAGGTATGTACATCGAGGTGTTACGAACATCTAACAATTATTCTAAGACATTACGACGAACGTCTGCCCCCGGCTGTGATCCGGACGCGAAGTATCGATCGTAACCAAACATACGCGCATAATATACATAAAGAAATAATAAATATCTGTAATCTGAAAACAGGGGGCAAGGTACACTTGGCTGCATCCGGCTGCTAGTGACGGGGATCCGGTACCACGTCCAATTCTTCAGGTCCCGTAGTTCCTAGAGATGAGATACAAACCCAAATCAATAACCTATCATACGTCAAACAGGGATGTGACACATATCTATACATAAGCTCAGTCTCAGTCTCAGCTACGACTCACAGGGACAAGACGTTAGGGGGTTGACCACAGTTGACTATCGGTACGATACGTTAAATCATCTAGTCATCTGTACCACATCATCAAACCATCCTCAAAATACAATTAACGATTATTGACCCTTCGTTTCATATCGTTGTTACCAATCACAAGTACAACTCTAAATTAACCACCTTTAATTTCCAGTCCCCAAATTACCGAATAGGGGTTTTACCCTACACACTAGTTCTCAATCAACCACGTGCTCCTCGGTGTTCATCAACGTTCAAATATATCACAATCTTATTTCTCCTTAATTTAATCCTCATTAATTTATTTAGCATTTCCCACCATGTAATATATCGAGGACATTTATTTAAAATCAAACCCTAACCTCCATGAAAATCCTTTATCACTTTTATATTTTATTTAGCATACACTAAACCTAAACCTCCATGCAAAACATTTAAATAATTATTTTAATTCATGTAAAAGACAAACCCTAACATATATTCCCTAATCAATATTAAACCTCCTCATTAACACAACAAGACATACGAACCTAGTAATATAACTCACATAACTACAAATAAAACCCTAGTTAGATAATAACACAACCTGAAATATACACAAAGAGAGGGGGAGAGAGTCGACCTCTACGTGGCGGCGTTGACCGAGGGTTGGCTGGAGTGGTGATGGTCAGCAATGTGGAGGTGGCTGCGGGGATGCAATGGTGGTGGTGGAGGTGATGCAATGGTGGTGGTGGAGATGATACAATGGTGGTGGTGGAGGTGATGCAATGGTGGTGGTGGAGATGATGCAATGGTGGTGGTGGCTGGTGGTCGGCAGGTTGGTGAAAGAGGTGGGGGAGTGAAGATGGAGGTGTCGGTGCAATGGTGGCTCGGGTGGAGGAAGCTTGCCGAAGAACAGCTGGGTGTCTCGGCGTGGGTGATTCTCGGCAGTCGGGATGGCAGTGCCGAGCTGCGGGGACCGTCGGTTGAGAGCAGTAGGCCGGAGAGGCTTCGCCGGTGCTCCGGAGGGCGGATGCGGGGAGGCTCGACGCGGGTTGCAGGGACAGCAGCCGAAGAATCGTGGGTTGCAGTGTCGAGCTGCTGGGGTGCGGGCTCGACGTGGGAACAGCGCCGGAGATCCGCGGGTTGCATTGCCGAGCTGCGGGGTACGGGCTCGACGCGGGACAGAGCCGGAGCTGCGGCGGTGCGGCGCTGCAATGCCCGGCCAGAGTGGCTACCGGAGAGAACTTCCCCAGAAAGAAGAAAGGAAGAAGAAGAAGAAGAAGAAGAAGAAGAAGACGAAGAAAGGAAGAAGAAGAAGAAGAAGGAAAATAATATGTAGGGGTGGCTCGGTTTTCTAGGTGGAGGAGGGAGGAGAGAGAGAAGAGGGTGGTTCTCAATGTCCCTAGGGATTCGGGCCTGCATTGGGGAGAGGGGGAAAGGATATTATATAGGGGGGTTGTGTGGAAGATGGATGGTGGTGATGCTTCCATTTCAAATGAAGGGTGGGGATTTTACATGAAGGAAATAGGTTTTCTTCATGCAAAGGAAGGGGGGATGGGTTGACTACGGTCAAAGAAGGGGTAGCCTCTCCATTTGGCCTTGGCCAATGAGGTGAGGATACCTATTCAATAATTGCAACTAAGCCCCTTAAATTTGGATATTTGCATAATCACATGAAATGATGCAAAAAATTTTAGGGGAAATGGTGTTTGGTATTTTGTAGGGTGAGGGGGTATTGTGTGTTTGGCATGGGCTTAATTAAATGGGCATTGTGATTAATTGGGGATTAAAATAGGATTAGTCAAAATTGGTATCCCCGATTAATTAGAATAAAAGTGTCCCACACTTTTAAATTAAATGGGGGCACTTGGGGTCTAAATTTGGAAATGACACAAAGGTCAAAAATGGTGTGGGCTTGGAGTTAGTCTTGGACCCTTTAGTTGGTCCGGCTCAACGGGTTAAGTTAGTATCTCAAAATTGAAGGTAACGACCAAGGTGTCCGACACGGAAATTAATTATCGAATTTTGGATACGGAAAGTTGTGCAATTACTTTAAGGCCCAACGTATTTGATTTTGAGTGGCAGAAAAGTCCAGTGCCTAAATTGGCGAGTTAAGTCAGAAGTATAATAGTCCGATGGAATTTATGGGCTGATATTGGGCTCCAAACAATTCAACAATGGTAGGGTGCACCAAGGGTTTAATTAATAAATGACAGACATATGCAACCCTACTCTAAACCTCAAACATCTGCTGCTAAACCAAAATTTTCTATCCCATACCTGACTATCTATAGAATTAATTGAGGGGGTTTACAAGGATCATCATATTTAGCCTTGAACTTGCCTTTGCTTTTGTGGGTTGTAACCATAGGTATCCACACTGTAAGGACCAGTTCGCCGACTTGGAATATCCTTTCTTTTATTTTTTATTAAAAGCTTTGGAAATGAGCACTTGGTATAACTTAATAAATTATTGAGCATGTATACATTTTTATCCAATTCTTCTAACTCTTGAAGTCTCAAACGATCATTTTCCTCTTCTATTAGCTCATTACCGATAGCTATTCTCAGAGAAAGAATCTGGATCTCGAGAAAAAGAACTACTTCTCATCCATAGACCAAGAAAAATGGTGTACAACCAGTTGGACTTTGGACTGTCATGCGATAAGCCCACAAGCATTCTCCGAGATTCTTATTCCAATCGTGCTTATTGGAAGAGACAAACTTCTTCAGTGGCTTGATTATGGTTTTAATGAAGGCCTCCGCTAAGCCATTAACTGCCAAATTATAAATCAAAGAAGCCACGTTCTGGATTTGATTCTTGTCATAGAATTGATAGAACGCTTGACTAAAAAATTGTAGTCTATTATCGTGTATTATCCTTCGGGGAACACCGAAACAATAAATCATATGGTTTATGATGAAACTAATCATATTGGATGTCTTCACCTCGATGAATGGAACTGCCTCTGCCCATTTGGAGAATAGTTAGTTATTGCAAGTATGAACCGATCTTCTCTGGAAGAAAGTAGGCTGGTAGGACCAATAATGTTCATTCTTCATGCTTCAAAAGGCCAGGATGCAGTCGTAGGATATAAGAATTCTGATGGATGGTGTATAAAGTCAGCATAGATATAACATGCTCTGCATTTATGAGCATAATCGACTGCATCTGCCACCATGGTGGGCCAGCAGTAGCCCATCCTCCTGAGATGATCCTTTAATTTAGGACCTGGCTGATGTGCTCGACAGATGCCGTCGTGAGCTTCATGAAGTGATTGTCTTGCTTTAATGTTAGAGAGATAATACAATAGAATGACGATATAATATCTTAGACTAGGTATCATAATAGAATCAGAGTGAATGTCTCTTAATAGGAGTAACTTATTTCAGATCTTCTGGGAGGATCCCATAAGCAGCATAGTCTATAAAAGGGTTTCTTCAATCTTCATCAATGGAGGTTGACTTTATGATGTAGCATTATTCAATATGCATGTTGTTCTTGACACAGAACAAGTCTCGAATTGTCAATATGATCGAATATTATCTTTTCAGAGGGATGACCAACGATGCTGCTAGACCGACCAGGGCATCGGCTTCCAAATTCTGTGATCGAGGCACATGCTCAATAAAAAATTTCTCAAAGGTAAAAGCCAACTCAATTGCCGCTTGATGATAAGGGATGAGGTCTTCGTGCCAAACCTTATACTCCCCCCTAATATGATTGACTATTAGTTTAAAATCTTCTTAGGCTTCAAGATACTCTATATCCAATTGTTTGGCTAATTGGAGGCTAATGAGTAGAGCATTGTATTCTGCCACATTATTAGAATATGGTTCGCTGAGAGAAGACACGCGATGGATAAGTACCTTATCAGGAGATACTATGACTATGCCCACTCCGACTACTATGTTGCCTTTGGGTCCTATTCTCGATGCGCCATCGAAAAACAATTGCCATGTGTTTTCTCCAATCGCCATATTAGATTCCAAGACTTTTTCAGGAATTTTATCATACAGCTTGGAGGTTTCTGGTATAGGATGAGCTACTAGAAAATTGGCTAGCGCTTGACCCATCACTCTTTTTTGGGATATATACCATGTCGTAAGGTGATAACAGCATTGCCCATGTATCTAGTCAAGAATTAAGCGTGCTCGGTTTATTCATTAATACCAGAAGAGGGTTCATCTAGATATAACATGAATATTTTGACCTATCACATAGTGTCGTATCTTTTAAATAGCGAACATTAGAGCTAAAAATTCTTTTTCACAGGATTGTATCTATGCTCGACGCCGACCATCATACGACTGAGATAGTAGATTGCTTGTTCATGGCCTTTGTTACACTACCAAAATAAGTCAAATTAGCGACTTTGGAATATAATGTCGCTAATATTTTTGCAATTAGCAACGTATTTAAAAGATATCGCAATATATCGCTATCAGCGACATCTAGTGACGTTTAGCGACTATAATTAGATTTATGAAATCTGTGTCGCTAACGAGTCGGTAGATATCACTATATTATTAATAATTATCATGACCCACACCCGCATGATCGGTGCATGAGTACGTAGGTACGTCCAGCCTACGCCGCAGCATCGGTGGAAGAACGTTGTCTAGGTCATCATATCTAACTATCAATCATACTATTCAACTAGTTTTCAATCACAATAATTTAACAGAAGAATGAACAAGAAAGATAACTCAAATAATTATTCTAACAGAAAAAAAACTAGACAATATATGGAAAAGGAACACTAAACTAGAATTCTACAAAAAAAATTACCTAAAGTCTACAAGGTAATAGCAGTCCAGTCTAAGGCACCATTCTGAGATCCCAGAATGGGGAGCACAATAATCACTAAAAATTATTATTCAGTCAGGATTGGTTCAAAGTACAGCCCAATAGCAGTTTCATTAATTGACAGAAAACTATGAAACATCAATAGCAATAAAAATAAATGACAAAAATAACTGAACTAGCATATATCACGAGAAAGAGCATCATAGTAAATAATGGCAAGAGATGAGAATAATATGGTGAGGAACACTGAGGTAATGAACTGGAATAAAAGAAACAATGTAATAATTGTGCCTTGAAATATTAGCAAAATATGTGATCGGCCTGGGCCTAACACGGGATATATAAATAAATGGGAGCTAGCATGACCACACGTGAGTTGCATGATCTGCTAGCTATCACGGGCTATACTATATCACGAGCTATAAGATATGATCACATATTTACTAATATTCTCCCATCCCTCGACTAGTACACGGATCCAAATCATGACATGTTATAATACGAATATCACGATGCAGGGTCTATAATATTATGCACTATGATCAAGGTCTATTAATCACGAAGATATCATGGTAATCACTGAGAAATTATGAAGCACGATACGATGATTACTGAGTCATCACAATAATAACATCTCATGACCAAGATCCACGTATACCAATCCGTGTGACTATCGTGTTAGGAATCAAATATCACAATACTAAATATATAAAATATAGAGGCTGTCAAATAAGGAAACTATTAGAGAATATACTCACTTGAAATTCAGGATAAATTATCACCCATATCTAGAACAGTGTCTCGAAGACCTAAATATGGAATATTACATCAATACAAGATTTTAAATGAATACAAGTTAAACCAGTTCAAATCTAAGCTATTAGGCCATGTCTATATCAAAATAGTCAAACTAGGTCAACTCTAGGTCAAACTAGTCTAACTATTTCTAGGTTGTACGAGTCCATCTCTAGGTTATTAGGTCCAAACACTACTTAACTAGGCTATACTAGCTATATTAGGATACCGGAGTATCAATATGATATCGTATCTCAAGATACTCGAGATACTCTAATATAACTATCTAAAAGTATAACTAATACTATAATAGTATTATGATATACACTAACTTATAGAGTTTAACTCATATATATACTACTAGTATATAGATATACATAGATACTAACTACCAATCCAACATATCTAACAATTATGTATACAATAACTAAATATCAATTACTAGTTAGTGTATCTAACCAATACCTTGGTTTCATACCAATACCAAGTATCAATTACTAAATATCCTAATACCTCACTATAGTACAGGAACACCATACCTCAAGAACCCACTTATAACTCTTAGTCTACCCTTACACCAATGGTACATAAACACCCTCACATTCACCCACAACTAATACCTCACACTTGAACCCCTAACTTATATACTAATATTGAACATCTACACTTGATCCTACCTCATTAAATTACCTCCTTAATACCATTCTAAAACAAGACTAAAAACCTAGCACTTCCTTCACACAACCACACTCAACACTAATGGACACTAGAATTTTCTACCAAACTCTAACATTGGTACTCCTGATCCCTCTGTGGCTCCCTCTGTGACTCCCTCTTCTACTACTATATGCAGTCCTCTTCTTGCAGTAATGCACTGCAGTATGGCTCAAAATTGCTTCACTTGTGAACATTCATCTACACAGTGAAGACACAACTTCATACAGCATACACCCTCCCCTTTAATACACTTACCCGACTGCAAATCCAAATTAGTGAGCAATCACTGCAGACCTCCTCCTCTGATTTCCTAACAGTGAGCCAAACTTCATATATAACACAGTGGTATATCAACTCCCCCCTTAATCTCATCTAACCTACCACATTGAACTGACAGTGAGTATCATAACTATCCCAATAGTGAACAAAAGTATTAGACATAGTGGGTGTCACTCTCCCTTCTTAACATCACACAGTACAAAAGTTCCAATACCCGACAGTATCAAATTCTGTCACAAACATACATTAGCCCCCCTCCAATTGATATAAACCCGACTGCACAAGGCATTCACTTCTCTAACCAAATACCCGATAATACAAATCAGTCACAGTGTCACTCCTTAAGACCAATAATCAATAGCAGATTTCTTATGACAAAATGACAGTGAATACTTAACCAAAAGAAACAATAAAATACTATAGCTCTCCCCCATCTAACATATACAAATACATCAACCAATAGATAAATAAAATATATATCTATAACAAAAGTATGATATACACATTATAAAATATCTATAAATAATAGGAATTTAAAGTGAAATAAAAATAATTAGAATTAAAACAAACATTTGGCGTGCATCGTACCGTATCGTACTAGATCTACGATATGCTTGCGATACGCTACCAAAATGACATCCAAACGTATCACAAAGGACATGAGCAAGTCCACAATCACTATTAGATCTAATTCAAAGTATTATTTATAACTATAAGTGCTCGTGTCGAAATATGGCATGTCCAAATCCCGTATCAAAGAAAAAACCCTCAAATCAACCCGTGTCGTCTAATTGACATGACACGGCCTATATGTATCCAATTATGGATACAACACTATACTCACGATACTAAAATAAATACAATAACATCTATCTAGCCTAATAACAAACACTTGGAGTTCCAATCTCTGATTTTTCTTCCTATAAATAACAAACACTAAAATAAACACAATAACATCTATCTAGCCTAGACTCCCTAGTAGTCAATTCTTATTCCAATAGATAGCTCTAGTGTCATACCCCAGTCCCAAAATATCGAGGAACTAGCCATGTGGCAATGGATAGCAGCACAACTCCAATAGACAAACCCAATTTAATGGACCCGTTAGAGTGCACTTAAGCTGTAATAAATATAAATGCAAGTCTATACCATCTATCTCAGTATAATTCTAGTCTTATCCACAGAAAATAAACATAATTCAATATGATAGACCAGTCAAGATAATAGATAAAGAAAATAGTCCATCAGCAAGTCCACATAAGTAGTGTCTTGGGGAACAACCCGACAAAATAAGAAAAGAGACTAATACCAATACATATGTCCATAAGTCCAGATATGAAATAAAAATAAGCATAGATAACTGAGTAAGTAACTAAATACTCAGGAGAAATCCTGTGGCACAACAACATCCTCTGGTGCCAGTACTGCTCCAATGTCAACTCTTGTCCCGTATACCTCGGGATAATCCTTCTCTGTTGTACCTGGAGACATAATCTGGATCCAGGTCCTCAGGGGACATAACAAGGTACAAGAAACACTCAAGACAAATAAAATACAATAAATAAAAATAGATCCTCAAGATAAGTTATGTAACCAGCTAAGTAAAATACAAAATAAGAGCATCACTAGTACTCAAGCTGAGACCACTACAGGCTCTGTGTCGGGGAGCCCATAACAGCAAGTAATCTCACGACTCCAGTATATGTGCCAAAGCACCTAAAGTAGTATAGTACATATATAAATAATCAGCCTATAGCCTGTGTGCCTCTCACTACCTAATGTAACCTCACGTCTTATATCCACAATGTCTCATATCCATAACATGCAAGATCATGATCTCTAGCTAGTACAACGAGTCATAATGATCTCTATATATCCAAGTCTCATATCATGAATCCTGTAAGCCTATACAAAATCATCATGAATAACTCAATAAAGATCCTGTCACATAAAATAGTGTCAAGTGTCCTACGGAATGACGCACTTGGTAAAGCAAGCACGAAAAAGTATAGGATCGTGGAATCAACTCTCTAAGTGACTTTACACGACTCTGCGTATGGCATCGACACCCGAATCTTATTTGAACGTTAAGAAATGTCTCACGGTCCTAGGTTGAACAGGTACATTACAGAAGTATATAAATAAAAAGAACACCAGCAATTAATATCACAGGATCTACTACAAGTTGGCAAGGTAAACTTGTCTGGGTTCTGTACTCCGTCAGTTGCTCCTGTAAAAGTAGAATCTCCAAGTACGGCTTCGGATGCTGAAACAAACATTTCTATTGCTCTCAAAATACTTGAAATAGCTAGGATTGACTACCCATAAGTCTAATTTAGATACAGGGGCAGAATTGACAGTTTTGGGTCAAAGTATGGTCCACATGTGGCCAACTTCGTACCAAAAAATATGCCAAAGATAAAATTCTCCAAATTTAGCAAACTTAGTGTTTACGAGTCCAGAACAATGATAAGAACCCAACAGAATATCCAGAACTTGATTCCGATGAGCCGGTCACGAAATTATCCTTCAAGTAGAATCATCGGGCCAGCGAAACGGTGTTTCCTCAACGTTCTCAGAATTGAACCAAACTTGGGTCACAGGACCAGCGTAACACTGCGAATTTGATGGTGCAAGTTTTGTTGTGAAAGGACAAGTACACACAAAATTATAACAAGTGTCAAAACAGGTCGATATGGTATTTTTTTTGACAGATACGCGTTAATTCCGGTGTGCACGCACATCTAAATTAAGTTTTGTGAAATCCTACACACCTGCGTTTATGATACGCGCCTTTAGATATAATTTGCACACGATAAAGTTGCCTCGTTTGACGGGACGTACCCTATATCGAGAAAATTTAGGTTTACGAGATTAAGTATTTGACGAATTTCAGTAGTAAATAATTTATAGAATAATTTAAATTAAAATAAAGTGTTCAAATGGATTAAAACTAGGTTATGTCATCTAAAATACTGTTCAGGTATATTTTAAAAATATTAACTAGGTTGGAAGAAAATTAGACACTAGCATGGGAGGTTGGAACAGTTTATGCTCCTATAATTAAGTTATTTTTTCTGTTTTGTATCACAATTTATGATCAACACAGGACACAATAAGCTAAACTAATTAAAAAGGGTTCATGGGGGTCATGTGGTCTTCACATAGGATTCGATGGGTCATTATTTGATTTACTGTGTAGGGAATACAGAGGTGGGAAGAAGGGTACCTCACGATTTTGCGGCTTGCGATTCTGGGCAGCTACTCTCGACGGGGTTCGTCGGCATTGGGCAGCGGTCGACGGCCTGCCTGGATGGTAGGTAGATGCTGGTGGTGGTGGTATGCTCTAGTGTTGTATAAATAGGGGTATGAAGGAAGGTTTCAGGAAGGGAAAGAGAGGGGGTCAGGGCAATTACGGGGAGGGAAAGGGATTGGTCGGGGTTACTGTAGCGGGAATGGGGGTTACTGTAGCCGTAAGATTTTGGGTCTGAGGGTATTACGGGTGCAGGTGAGTTTAGGGTTTAGGGTTTAGGGTTTAGTTTAGGTTCAGGTTTAGGGTTTACGGGTTTGGGATCCAGGTTTGATTTGGTTTGGGTTTAGTATTAATTATAATTATACTTATTATTATTCTATATATATATGTAGCCATTAAAAATAGGTTGGAACCTCAAATAATTTCCAAATTTTTTTTACAATATCTTAATAATAGTTGTACACCCAAAAATATATTTTTGTGTAATATTATTAATTAATTAAATACACACAAATATTTATTCATGAATATTATATTATTCTAATTAACTAAATTAATGAAAATTCTTCCTTAATCTCAATAATTACAAAATACCAATATTAATATAATTTAAAATTAAATCTAAAAATTTGGGGGTTTATAATCTATCCAACTTAAAAGAATTATGACCTCACAATTAAGAAAATGGAATATAACCTTTCAGGAAAGGTTTGCTCTAGAACAGATGACGCGGTTGTATGACATTTGTTGAAGCACGACACAAAGGATAAGGGACCATGAACAAGGGAAAATCGAGAGAAAGGGTAAGGGTTTTGTTCAAGCAGAACACTTAGGGAAGCAATAAAACTTTTTTTTATGCAATGAGAGATAAGTAACTCACGAGTGAAGGAGTCTGATTAGAGCGAGGATCAAATACAGCTTCTGAAAACTTGGGTACCACTTACATATTACTACTCTAGACCAACAAGTTCATGCTAACATAATACTAAGTATAGGCTAGGAAATAGAACTAACAGGCACATGCTAAAGTATTAATAGAAATATTCGTTACTATAACTAGCTATAATAAAACTAAGTCTTACCCATGTTCGCTACTCCTCGAGTCCGTGCCTCCTCTACTATCATCGCAAAAGTCTGTCCATGTCCCTGTGGTGGTACCCTCTGCTGTTGCTGGGCCTGCTAGAAGAGTGTTGTCTGTGATGTCAAGGGTGGCCTTGGCTGATATCCTCCCGGTGCTGATGGTCTAAATCCTTTATCTTCCGCCTGAGATGCTCCTGATGTTGGATAAACTGGTTGATGTGGCTGCTGGACTGGTCTCGGTGCTAGTAAAGCTTGTCGGTTTACCATTGGTTCTCCCTCCCGACACTCAGGGCAATCCTTGGCTGAATGTAGGCTGGATCCACAAATTAAGTATAGTTCCAACTTGCGTCTACAATCGCTCTCGTAATGACCTCGCTTGCTCCAAAATTGACGTGTAGGCAGTATCTGCGGAGTTGCTCTGGGTGGCTGGTGAACGTGAGGTCTCTTTGCAGCTTCTCCCTATGGTGCTCAGGCTGGTGCTATTGTGAACGATAATTTTTGGCTTGACTCTCTCCTGGTGACATGCTCTATGCGTTGGGCTACAGCAAGGACGTCCGTAAATAAAGTAGGTACAACAGAGCCGATTAATCTTTGTAGCTCAAAGCTAAGTCCGTCAAAGAACTTCTCGGCCTTCTCCTCTTCTGTCGGGATTAGTGTAGGTGCGAACAGTTGAATCAAGCATGATGTAAGTCAAGAAATTAATTTGAATCTGATATAGAGGTCAAGAACGGGTTAACAAGTGGATGAGATCCTATAATTTATCAAATCCTAATTTGCAGGCTTGCTTGGTTCCTTAGTTGAAACTAAAGCAATATATTTGTAGACCTGCATGGGCCACCACAAAAATTATCTCGCGTCCCAGTCCCAAAATACCGAGGGACTAGCCACGTGGCAATGGCTAGTAGCACAACTCTAATGGACAAACCCAATTTAATGGACCCGTTAGAGTGCACTTAAGCTGTAATAAATATAAGTGCAAGTCTACACCATCTATCTCAGTATAATTCTAGTCTCATCTACAGAAAGTAAATATAATTAAATATGATAGACCAGTCAAGGTAATAGATAAAGAAAATAGTCCATCAGCAAGTCCACATAAGTAGTATCTCGAAGAACAACCCGACAAATAAGAAAAGAGACTAACACCAATACATATATCCATAAGTCCAGATATGAAATAACAATAAGCATAGATAACTGAGTAAGTAACTGATTACTCAAAAGAAATTCTCTGGCACAACCTCGTCCTCTAGTGCCAGTACTGATCCAACATCAGCTCATGTCCTATATACCTCGGGGTAATCCTCCTCTGCTGTACCTGGGAGGTTGGAACATTTATGTTCCTATAATTAAGTTATTTTTTTCTATTTTGTGTCATGATTTATTATCGACACAGGACTCGATAAGCTAAACTAATTAAGCAGGGTTCGTGGGAGTCATGTGGTTTTCACATAGGATTCGACGGATCGTTATTTGATTTAGTGTGTAGGGAGATACAAAGGTAGAAAGAAGGGTACCTTACTGTTCTGCGGCTTACAATTCTGGACGGCTGCTCTCGGGGGCGTTCGTCGATGTTGGACAATGGTCGGTGACGTGTCTGGATGGGAGGGGATATGCTGGTGGTGGTGGTCTGCTCTAGTGTTGTATAAATAGGGTGTGAAGGAGGATTTCAGGGAGAGAAAGAGAGGGGTTCGGGGCAGTTTTGGGGAGGGGAAGGGATTGGTCGGGGTTACTGTAGCAGGGATGGGGACTACTATAGCCGTAGGGTTTCGGGTCTGATGGTGTTACAGGTGCGGGTGAGTTTAGGGTTTAAGGTTTGGGGTTTAGTTTAGGTTCGGGTTTAGGGTTTACGGGTTTGGGATCCGGGTTTAATTTGGTTTGGGTTTGGTATTAATTATAATTATAATTATAATTATACTTATTATTATTCTATATGTATATGTAGCCATTAAAAATAGGTTTGAACCCCAAATAATATCCAGGAAAATTTTATAATATCTTAATAATAGTTGTACACCCAAAAATATATTTTTGTGTAATATTATTAATTAATTAAATACACACAAATATTTATCCATGAATATTATATTATTCTAATTAACTAAAATTAATGAAAATTCTCCCTTAATCTCAATAATTACATAATATCAATATTAATAAATTTAAAATTAAATCTAAAAGTCATGAGGTTTACACCTAGTCCATATGAGGGTTCCTAATAATTAACCTACAAATTTAGAGTCTAATTAGAAGGAAAACAAGCTGAATTGTACCTATCGGAAGATGGATTTCCAATGAAAGTCTCCAATGAACACAAGAAAGCCTCAACTTATGCACATTCTTCCAAAATATAGATCCTTGCCTCCTCCTTGCTTTTAGAGCCTCCAATGGTAAATAGGGATGAATTAGGATGAGATTTAGTAGAAATTTGGTGTAAGTTTGGTAGAGGGAAAAGGAAATTTGGGGATGAACAAATTAAGATCTAAATAGAATAAAATAAGAGGAGAGGAGAGAGAAATCTCCCCTCTAATAGTGGCTACTTGGCCTCCAAGTAATGTATTATGTCTATTATACCCCTTGGGGCTTGTCATAAAGAAAGTCATTAAGAAAGGAAGCTTCTACTCCTAATGGTTTGACTAATTAAATCACTAACTTAACGAATTGGGCTTGTGGTTGGGCTTAAGTCTAACTAAAATACATGTTCATCCAAGAGTCAATTCTAAACTAGTTAGGTCAATTAACACAAGTCCAAAATATAATACAACATGCTAACAATAAATAATAATAATAAATATATAACATGTACCATAAATAAATAATTATAAAATATCATTCAATATAATAATTTTTTGAAATACCAATATTAACAATATTACCAATAATAGAAAAGGACAAAAATACCCCTTTCTGGAAGAGCAGTTATGACAATAATACGTTTAGCGACACCAAACGTTATATGTCGTACTATATAAAAATTTTGGCAACATATAGCGACGTATAGTATTGACATCGCGAAATCATTCCTATAGGGTTCCGCTGATCGGTTCGACTTTTTATTTCATTCCCCTAAAATTTCCATTCACGCATGCCCCCCCCCCCCCCTCGTTTCTTCCGACCGCCTCCCAGCCACTGGTGAACTACCCGCCCGGCGACACCCTCTTCGATGCCTCGCCTTCGAACCCCCGGTGATCCTCCTCCTAGCCCCCTCCCCCCACCGCGCCCCAGATGCAGCTCCTTTCCCTCCGGCACGGCTGCTCCCCTCCGACGTGGTCCACCTCTGTCAACCCCTCCCTCAGCCACTCTTACTCCCTTCCTCCGGATCCCCTCCTCCTCACTTAGTGATCTCCTCTCTTTTTCTGTCTCTCTATGGTTTTTAAGGACATACACTGATAAGACACGATACGACACATATATTGTCACGGACAGGGGGGCTCGGATATGACACGACACACACACACTGAGATGGTATTGTATGTGGATTTGGATTGGAGGTTGTGTGTGGAACTAGGACACATGGACCTACACACTGAGATTGTGTTTTGGGTTGAACTTAGACACGGACACACACACCCACTGAGATGGTGAGATAATATTTTTTGTGGAACTCAAACACAAAAATACGGATACACGGACACACACATGCACTGAGATGGTGTTTTATGTGGAATTATATTGGAGGTTGTGTCTGGAACTCGAACATAGACACACGGACACACACACACACACACATACACAAAGATGGTGTTCTCAACACTATCCGACATGACACAGACAGAGGTAAACCCTAACCCTATCTGATATGACACAGATACAGATACAGACACAGACACGTATACACACATAGACATATACACAATACGACAGACACAAACATGTATACACACAGACACAGACATGTTACATGTGATAGATAAGTTTTAAATTTTTGGTATCGAAAAGCAATTAATTATAATTGTTTGTATTATTCCTATGAGTATCGGTATTGGTGGTGTCAGTTGTATTGATGGTTTCTGATCAGAGTATAGGAATTTTTGTTATCAAAAGGAAATTAATTATTAATAAATTATTAATATTTTATGAAATATATTTTATACATTTAGGTTATACCATTGTGATCATTTTATCCTAGTAGTTGTGTCCGAGCGATATTTTTAGCGACTCTAATAACAAACGTAGGGGGAACTAGGACACGGATACACGGACACACACACACACACACACTAACCCTACCCAATATATCAGTGAGCCTGTTGTGTGTGAAATTGGATTGGGTGTGACTTGATATTGAATCTGTAATATCACACATATCCTTTATTAGTGTTCACATGTGTATCCATCTTTTCATCCATATAGAAAATATACTTGAACGATGTTTATTCATCTTTTCAGAGTATCTAGAAATGGATCTGAATTACTACCTGCATCATCGTTCGTGGATATACAACTATTATCTTGATGACATATGCAGTATGCAGGATAAATTCATATAGGGGGTGGAACAGTTCCTGCAGTTCGCTAAGCGTTTCCTCAGTACATGGACGGTACCAAAATTAAGTGTACGTATGTGAGATATCGTAACTTAAAATATCACATAGAAGTTGAAGTAACATATTATTTATACTCGAGGGGTTTCAAGGCAAACTATTATCAGTGGATCATACACGAAGAACTTGTGTCTTTAGCATCGGAGCCGGAGCCTTATGTGGAGCCATATATGGGTGTCCACGATAATGCTGATTACGACAACGGGTGCGTGAATATTGTTTTCGATGCTGTCAGGCCTAGTTTTGATCCGAAAATCATGATGCAGCTGAGAAGGCACTGAATGTCAATGCTGCAAAGTTTATGAAGTTAGTGGAGAATGCAAGAACTCTATTATATCTTGGTTGTGAGGATCATTCACCATTGAAGGTGGTTATAAGACTGTTGAACGTCAAGTCCGATTTTAACATGTCGCAAGAATGCTACAACCGACTGATGGAGATGATTATAAAGATCTTGCCGGCGGCTGCTAAGTTACCTAAAGACTTTAACCGATCTAAGAGGATGGTGAGATCACTCTTGATGGGATACGAGAAAATTAATGCATGTCATAATAGGTGCAAGTTGTACTACAAAGACGACAAGGATGAAGATGTATACAAATTTTATGGTGATTGTCGTTACAAGGCAACTGGTCCACGAAGGTCTATCGGTGCAAGAAAGTTGATTGATTCAATGCACTAATTGCCTTTAACATCGCAGTTGCAGGGGTTGTTTATGGTGAAGGAGACTACCTAAATATGAGTTGGCACAGACGAGAACAAATTGAAGGAGTATTGGATAACCCATCCGATGGAGAAGCATGGAAGCACTTCGATCGAGAGTATCCCGATTTTGCTTTGGATCTACGTAATATAATATTGGGGCTCTCTTCTGATGATTTTACCCTATTTGGACTATCGGGCTCTCAGTATTCGTGTTGGCATGTGATCGCCATCCCGTACAATCTACCGCCTTGCATGTGCATCAAGACTCCGGTTATATTCTTAACCATCATTATTTCGGATATGAACAATCTGAAAAGGAACATCAATGTGTACTTACAATCGTTGATAGATGAGTTAAATCAGCTGTAAAAAGTAGTCACCAACACGTAAGATACTTTAAAAAAGTAGAATTTTTAGATGAGGGCAACACTTATGTGGACCATCAACGACTTTTCGGCTTATGACATGTTATCAGGATGGAGCACTCATGGTCATCTCTCATGTCCATATTGTATGGACCGCACTAAGGCTTTTCATTTGAAACAAGAAGAAAAATCATTCTTCTTCGATTGTCATCAATAATTTCTGCCGCCGGATCATCCGCTCCAGAGGAACGGGAATATATTTCGTGTCGGTGTTATGGAGAAGGCAAATCTACCTCCAAGGTGGTTTAGAGACACTATATGGGAAAAGGTTAAAGATTTATCAAGTGCTATCGAAGAGCCTACTAAGGGGTACAAGTGCGATGGATTTGGTCACACTCATAACTGGACGAAGATGAGCATATTCTGGGACTTCTATATTAGAGCACCAATCTGATCGGACATAACTTTGATGTCATGCATATCGAGAAAAATATGTTTGACAACATAATTAATATTGTGATGGAAGTAAAGGGGAAGACGAAAGACAATCCCAAAGCCAGGTTGGACTAGAAAGAAATATACAGATGCCCTACGTTGCATTTGATAGATAAAGGGAATGGCAAGTATAAGAAGCCTAAGGAAATTTTCTCATTGGATAAGAAGGATAAAGGGAGACTTTGTAGGTGAATTCATGGGCTAAAATTTCCAGACGAATACGTATTGAAGCTGAAAAGATGTGTTAACCCGAAAGAGAACAAACTGATGGGTATGAAGAGCCACGACTGTCACATATTCATGGAGAGGTTAATTTTAATTGTATTTCAAGAATTCTTACCGTAAGTAGTTTGGGATCCACCGACTGATCTTAGCATATTCTTCAGGGATCTTTATTCTATAAATTTGATCGTCGATCGTCTAGAAAAGCAAGAGGACATTACAGTAAACTGTACAAGATTGAAAGAGTGTTTCCTCTTGGATTCTCTGACTCCATTGAGCATTTGCCAATTCATCTTTCTTACAAGACACGTGTTGGTGGGCCTGTCGGTTATCGGTGGATGTACTCATTCGAGCGTCAACTGAACCACCTAAAAAGAATGGTGAAAAATAAGGCACGGGTCGAGGGTTCTATTTGTGAAGTCTATGTTCTTGAGGACATTATAAACTTTTGCTCGATGTATTTCAAGCCGCATGTTGCTACTAATAGAACAAGAGTTACAGAAATGACAACGAATATCACGAATCTAATGATGCAATACTGAAAGTATTCAATGCTTTTGGTAAGCCTTCAAAAAAATGAATAAGAGATATCTGAATGACAATGAGCTAAGGGTTGCTCAGTTGTATATATTACTCAACTACAACAAAGATGAAGTAGAGAAGTACAGGGGTAAGTAATTAATACGTCAATATTTAAGTCATCTTAATGTAATAATATACGCTAATATTGTTACACTAATCGGGCGATATTTTATTATTTTTTTAGTACATTTAATGATGAGGTGAGGTTGATGAGACGATACATAATAGATAAAGAAGTATAATAGGAAATAAGATTTTATTTCCCTTCTTAGTTGAGTGTATATGTAAGGATCTTTTTGTGCATGCACTATGCACAATAATTAACATAACATTAAACTTAATATTGTTTCCTTGGTATTTAGGTCGATCGTCCCCACACAATACTCGAGAATGAGTCTATTAGAACTCTAGCCAAGGGACCAATTTATGCCATCAAAATTTGGCCAAGCTACTGTATGAATGGATTTAGGTTCAAGTCAACAAAAGCTCCGATAACAGACGGCTTCTTGGATCTTGATTCTATAAAAAATAGTTGTTTGTGTATAAGATCTTCTAGCTACAAAGATGTCGATCCAGGCAATAATTTTGATGGCATCTTACGGAAGATTATGGCATTGACATATAATTATGGAACAGAGCCAGCTAAGATCGTATTATTCAGGTGTGATTAGTTTGATTCGATCTAAGATCAAGGTTGAAAAATAGACAAGCATGGTCTTGTAGATATAAACTATCGACGTCGATATCAAGACTATGAACCATTTATCCTATCTAGTCAGGCTCAGCTTGTGTACTTCATAAATTATCCTAAACGGAGAATAACGAGGTCAGACTGGTAGGTAGTATACAAGATAAAACTTAGAAATACCTTTGAAGTTAACAAAATAGTTTATCAGGAGGATGAGCTACCTATTGTAACAAATATTATAGATGTGGACTCAACAGAAGTTTCTCATTACATGTCTAATCGTGTGGAAGAGGTAGAATTATTCGAAGAGATAAAGTAGATGAAAGTGAAGATGAAGAGGAAGATAAAGAGGAGAACGAGAAAAATGAAGAATATGAATGTTCAGAAGAGGATTAAAAATAAAATAAAATCCATTTAGAACTCTAGGCATGTACTATATTTTAATGTAGAATATAACATATATTTTAACTGTATGGATACATATATTTATATCTGTGCGTCATATCCAATGATTCATATCAAAGAAATACTAATAACAATGCTGAAGACAAATCCAGTACAAAAGAGTCTAACTACTGTGCTACGAGTCCTGGGTCATCTGTCTCAAGCGGGATAAGACCCTCTTGAGACAAGGTCTCTGGCTCTAAGCCTACGACATCCTGAGGCCTGTAGTGAGTGGGGTACCATACCTCAGTGTCATCTGGAAAAAATATATTCAGTCAGGAAAGGTACAAAGTATATCTCTAACAGCAGTTCTAATAAATAAAATAAACTATGTAACAGTAAATAGAGCAAATATATAAGATGCAATATAATGATACAAGAGATATGCAATAAAGGAATACTGGAAATAAATACAAAAATGAGCATCATAGGAAAGAACAAGGAATACTACTACTAAGTGAGTGAGTACCAGATTTAATATGTGATCGGCTTGAGAACTTGCACAAGGATAATGGCCTAGTTAATCATACATGTGGTGTATGATTAACACTATTCAAGGAACAAGACATGCACAAGTGGGGTATGATCACATATCTACACTACATACTCTCCGCCTTCGACTAGTATAGTAGATCCATCCATGGTACGTTATGACACGGATTCCACAAGAAGGGATCTACTCTCCTCATGAACTAATATTTGTACTTGTACAAGAAGAACAAGGAAACAAGACTTGCACAAGATATACTGTAAATATCAAGAAATAATATCATATAATGAAATTCGGATATACCAATCTGTGTAACCATCGTGTCAAAAAATCAAGGATATCTACACTAAATACAAGAGACATAGATAATATCATGAATGAGAAACTATCAGAGAATGTACTTGCTTGAAATTCGGTGAACAATATCAAAGATGTCCGGTACGGTGCCTCGAAAACCTAAATATGGAATATTACAACAATACAAGATTTTAGAATAAAAATAAGTTAAACTAGTCAACTTCTAGGTCATAAAGCCATTTATAAGTCAAAATAGTCAAACTAAGTCAACTCTAGATCAAACTAGTCAAACTTGGTCAAACTAGCTATTTTTAGGTTGTATGAGTCCATCTCTAGGATATTGGGTCCATACACTATGTAACTTGGCCATACTAATTATACTAGGATACTAGAATAAGAAACACACTTTATTAGATATGAAAATATTATAATATGTATACAAACAACAATATATAATACATATAACTAAACTAATGCTAAGTGGATACCTTGGCTTTGAACCAAAAGCGGTATCACACCACCTAACTCTCATCTTGATGTGCAAACCCAATACCTTGAGTAAAATCCAATACGTTGACATTACCTTGTTATCACAAGATAATTCAATATATAATATATTACTAATACCCAAACTCCTTACAATATATTAATATATATTTGAACTTATAATAATACTATATTAACTATATACTACATACCCCTTCGGATATTCAATACCCGTACCCAAGATATCTCCTCTTCCATTACCTTGGTGTATCTCAAGGTAATCTATAAATAATACTAACTAATACTAACTAGTAGTTATGTATATATAAATCTCATATTTAATATATACCAACTTATTTACAATATATACGTAAACTACTAGCTTATAATATAAACTAATTAATATATATATATATATATATATATATATATATATATATATATATATATATATATATAGACACACACTAGCTTACTAACTTATTAGCTTATCAAATAAATTAACTAACTTATATATGTATATATATATATATATATATATATATATATATATATATATATATATATATATATATATATATATATATATATATATATATTAACTTACCAACTTACCGACTTATCAATAAGCTACTGCTTATAGAAACTGCTGTTACCGCTGCTTACTGCCACTGCTGCTTTCTTCTTCTTACTGCTGCTTCTGCTGCGGCTTCTGCTTTTCAGTGCTTCTGCTGCTGCTGCTGCTTGTGCTTACTGCTTCTGCTGCTTTTCAGCTGCTTCTCACTACTTTTCTCTCACTGTTTTTATTGCTTTTCTCACTGTTTTCTATTATTTTATTCACTGTTTTTGGAGGATCTCAACTGGCTGCTCTACGTAAGATAGACTGGGCCCGACTGTAATCTCCGAATGATCAAGCACGTGGCTAAGGTCTGCCACATATCTCCTCAACTGCAATACATAAAATACGTCATGCACTCCTTCTAATGATGGAGGCAATGCAAGACAGTAAGCCACTTTGCCAACTCGTTCCAAGATGTCAAAAGGTCCGATGTACCTCAGACTCAGCTTGCCTCTGCCTCCGAATCTGATGCTACCACGAGTAGGTGATATCTTCAAAAATACATGGTCACCCTCCTTGAACTCCAATGGTCTGCGGTGCGCATCTGCCCAATATTTCTGTCTGTCCTGTGCTGCACGCAGGTGGCTCTGAATCTGTTTGACTTTCTCCACTGTCTGTGTCACCAACTCTGGACCAAGTATTTGACGTTCTCCCAAGTCACTCCAACACACTGGTGACCTACATTTTCTGCCGTATAGTGCCTCATAAGGTGCCATCTGTATGCTAGCGTGGTAGCTGTTATTGTAGGATAATTCCACCAAGTGTAGGTGGTCCGTCCAAGATCCTCCAAAATCAATCATGCACGCTCTCAACATATCCTTTAATATCTTTATCGTGCACTCTGACTGGACATCAGTCTGTGGATGATATGCAGTGCTAAACTTGATACGAGTTCCAAGGCTCTTCTACATACTCCGCCAAAAATGCAATATGAATCTGGAATCACGATCCGATACGATGCTGACAGGCACTCTATGTAGTCGTACTATCTGCCTCATATACATGTCAGCTAATATCTCCGTGGTCTGCCCAACTCTGAAGGGCAAGAAATGTGCAGACTTGGTGAGTCTGTCTACGACAACCCAAACTACATCCTTCCCGCTAGGGCTCCACGGGAATCCTGTGACGAAGTCCATGGTAATGTGTTCCCACTTCCACTCGGGAATGGAAAGCGGCTGCAATAGTCCTGCAGTCCTCTGATGTTCAGCCTTGACTTGCTGACAAACTAAACATCTCGCCACAAATCTTGCAATCTCTTTCTTCATCCCATGCCACCAGAAATATTGCATCTTCGTACCCCCGGGATGAATAGAATAAATTAAGGTATGAGCCTCGGTCATCAACTCTTGGCGTAGCTCGCCACTCGGAACGTATAGGCGATCTCCATACCTCAATATTCCGTCTTCATGAATCCTGAGTCCCGTTTGCATGCCGGCCTCTGTCCTCTCTCGTAGACGTCGAAATCTCGCATCTGTAGGCAGGGCTGCCTTGATCCTCTCAATCAGTATAGACTGAACCTCGAGACTGGCTATCTGTCTATCCATGCTTGGCAATATAATCTCTATCCCAAGCTCCTGGAGATCCTCTAGCAATTGCCGCTGAGTCGTCAAAAAGTATGCCATGGGCTTCCTGCTTAAGGCATCTGCTACTACGTTCGCCTTGCCAGGGTGGTACTGTAACTTAATGTCATAATCTGTCATCAACTCTAGCCAGCATCTCTGCCTTATGTTGAGCTCCTTCTGCGTGTAGACGTACTTTAGACTTTTATTATCTGTGTAAATCTCAACACGCTCACCATAAAGGTAGTGTCTCCATAGCTTTAGTACAAATATCATTGCTGCTAGATCTAGGTCGTGCGTCGGATAGTTCTTCTTATGAACTCTCAGCTGTCTCAATGCGTAGGCTATCACCTTGCCGTGTTGCATCAGTACACATCCTAATCCGCTCCCAGATGCATCACTGTACACTATAAATCCTACTGATCCTGAAGGTAGTGTCAAAATTGGTGCTGATGTCAGACGCTTCTTCAGCTCATCGAAAGTCGCCTGACACTCGTCGGTCCAGATAAACTCCTCGCCTTTATGCGTCAGTCGCGTCATAGGCGCAACTATCCTCGAGAAGTTTTCCACGAACCTCCGATAATATTCGACAAGTCTGAGGAAACTACTAACCTCTGTAACTGATGTAGGGGTAGGCCATGTCTCAACTGTAGCTATCTTCTCCGGGTCAACTGATAGTCCATCTCCGGTGATTATGTGTCCCAGAAACGGTACTCTATCCAAGCAGAACTCATATTTGTTGAGCTTGGCGTACAGCCTCTCATGTCTCAGCGTCTCCAACACGATCCTGAGATGTCTCTCATGCTCCTCCTGGCTCTTGGAATATACCAAGATGTCGTCGATAAATACCACCACGAACTTATCTAAGTACTGGTGGAAGACATTGTTCATCAAACTCATAAATACTGCTAGTGCGTTGGTTAATCCAAACGATATGACTAAAAACTCATAGTAGCCATACATCGTCTGAAAGGCCATCTTCGGGATGTCCTCTCTCCGTATCTTGATCTGATGATAACCGGATCTGAGATCGATCTTCGAGAAGACATATGCACCACTAAGCTGATCAAACAAATTATCGATGCGCGGCAGTGGATACTTGTTCTTTATCGTTACAGTACTTAGCGCCCAGTAATCGATACACAAGCGTACCGTCTCGTCCTTCTTTGGTACAAATAGAATGGGTGCTCACCATGGAGATACACTAGCCCGTATGAATCCCTTATCTAAGAGATCATCTACTTGGACTTTTAACTCAACCAACTCCTTCGGTGCTAGTCTGTAAACGGGAGAAGTAACTGGCTCGGCTCCTGGTGTCAACTCTATAGTGAACTCAATCTCTCTATCAGGTGGCAGTCCTGGAAGATCCTCTGGAAACACATCCTCAAACTCTGTTATAAAGTGAGGGTACATCGGTTCACCTTCTGCAATGTGTGTCGCTAGGGTAGGTTGGACACCATGCTCTCGGGTTCCCCGAAAAAACTCAAACTCTGGGTGATCTAGGGGTCTAAAGATGATACAACCACGACGGTAATCTAGCGTTGCGTGGTATTGGCTCAACCAATCCATGCCTAGGACAATGTCATAGTCCGGCATGAAGAAGACCAAAAATCGGGCACGCATCTCTCGCCCGCAGACAACTGCTGAACATGATCTACAAGTGTCGCTAACAGGTACTATTCCACCTCCCGTAAGAATCCTCTTGATCTTCGGAAGGGGTGCGATGGCTATTCTATGGGTAGCCACGAAACTAGCAGCGATAAAAGAGTGTGTGGCACCAGAATCAAATAGAACTAGTGCTGGTAATGAAGCTACTAAGATAGTACCTGCGATCACTTCTCCGGCTGTCTCTGCCTCATCTATAGTTATCGCATAGGCCTGACCATATTTCAGTGTCGGTGCCCTCGACTGCTGTTGTCTAGCCTACTGAAAGCGATCTTCCCGTGGGGCCAAGGGTGGCCTCCTCTGATTTCCCCCTGGTGCTGGTGGTCGCTGTGCTCCAGCTCCTGCGTAAGGCGGCCTCGGTCCAGGAGGCTGCTGATAAGGCCTCGGTGCTGGCAAGGCTGGCCGATGAACCATCTGCACTGGATCTCTCTGGTCAGGGAAATCCCGGATGGCATGCTGGCCCAATCCACATCTCAAATATACGCCCAGCCTCCATCGACAGTCCCTCAACAAATGTCCTATCTTGCCGCAGAAATGGCATATGGGAACCACTACTGCTTGCAGGGGTGCTGCTCTCTGCTGTTGCTGCTGTACTAGAGGACGCTTCGCAGGTCCTCCCTACGGGGCTTGAACTGCTGATGACGACGCACAGGAGCGCATCAGGCTGGCTTCCATCTTATTGGTGCGGTCCTGGCGTCGTGCTACTAGTAATACCTCATAGTAAGAGGTGGGGGCTATGGACCCGATAAACCTCTAGGTCTCGAAACTCAGGCCTTCATAGAACTTATCGGCCTTTGCCTCCTCAGTAGGGATCATGTATGGAGCAAACCTGCTCAGGCAGAGGAACTCAGCATTGTATTCCTCTACAGTCATACTCCTCTGCCTGAGGTTCTGAAATCTGTCCCGAAGCTCTACTCGGGCAGTGGAGGGTATATACACCTCCTGGAAGAGCCTAGAGAACTCTTCCCATGTGACACGGTCTGGTCCCAAATGCTGCTCCTCTGAAAGCCACCAGTGATGTGCGTTGCCAGTGAGCTGCATCCTGACGGCAGTCATCCATCGGTGTCGGGGGAGGTCGGTAGCCTCCAGCTGGTGCTGAATGCTGGTGAGCCAAGCGTGGACCTCTGTCGGTTCCTCTATGCCAGCAAAAGGTTGCAGCATCATACGACGGAAGTCTATGACAGACCCCATCGTCGACTGGTGTGCTGGCGGTGACGCCTACCCCAAGGCCATCACGATACTCTCTCTCAGAGTCTCAGCCTGGCGCTACTGGGCCTGCTGCTGAGCTTGCTGCTAGACCTGCTGCTGGGCCTGCATCATCGCATATACTATCTGGAATATATGTGTCACATCCATCGATTGCCCTACGGGGAATAGCATATAGGGCATCTGGGGTGGGAATGATGGAGGTGGTGGTAGCTGCTGCTCCTCCTGACTCAGGATCCTCTGATCCTTAAGTCCTGCCTGATGCGGAGTCTGATGCCAGTCTGAAGGCACCTCGGGCTGCTCTGATGACTGTCCCATGGGAGCTGGAGTCAACAGAAGGTCATGCTCCAGTTCCGGTTCCCCGGATGATCCGATGTCACGGGGAACATCGCCCGGCTGTGCGACGCGTCCGCTGCGTAGATTCATAATTCTGAAAAGAAGTCATGACTGCGATCAGCATTGAGGAAATAAACAAGATACAATTCGGTAAAAAATATCGAGATAGAGGTGTCATGTGAAGGTTTCAAACTTATAGATGAGATTCCTAATATTTATTCCTAATTTGCAGGCTCACTTGGCACAGTCAGGTGACCAAGATGATTTAAATCGGACCTGCATGGGCCACCACAAAAATCTTGTCACACCTTGGTTCCATAGATAAGGAACCGAGTCACGTGGCAATGGCCAGCAGCGCACTTCGGCGGGCATCCCAATCTAATGGGCCCGTCGGAGTGTACCTAAGATGTAAAGTATAATGAATAACCCAACACATAACACAAAGATAGTCAATCTAAATCTCATCCACAGGCAACAAATATAAGAGCACATAGAGGTAATCACAACAACTAATGTGCAGAAAGAAAAAGTCCCGAGATAAAGTATCAAGTACAAATACTAAGTAGTCACACGGGAATAAACCCGCTAGTATAAAAATACTGGAATGAAGCAAGCAATAAGATAACTTGGAACGACATTAGATAACTAGATAGTAATACCGTCCCAAGAAAAGAGTCACTACCAGTGATCAGGCGAAGTCCTTTGGAACGACCTCGTCCTCGGCAGTGGGTCCTGCTGCTGGATAAGTACCCGGACCGTACTCTGGGTAATCCTCGTCGCCTAAACCTGGAAGGGAACCAGGTCCTCAGAGGGATGTAACAAGGTACAAAAATACAGCATGCTAAGTAAACAGAAAGTACAAGTGCAACGACAGGGTACTCTATCATAACCAAACAAGTATGACACAGTTTAAAGACAATGTTCAACGCGTGGGCTATCCAAAATAAAACCGTAGCTTCAAACACAGAGACACACGGGGTGTACCGTAGCTTCGAGCACAGTCACACGGGTGATACACTACTCTAGAATACAGGATCACTACATATACATATATAAGCGCGTGCAGAGGAGCACAAACGTCTAGTAACTGTCTTCCCCTTCCTAAGCAGTCAATTATGGTGCGCTGAACCTGAACCTCTATCTAACAGTCTCGAAACACAAAAATAACTCAACAGACGCGACCCTAAGGTCGTCCCAGTCTCTGGTCATGATGTCGGTATCGGGATACAGGAATCTGGCACGATCACAGTGTATGAGTGTGTCCTTGGGTATCGATATACTCAGGTACGTACATCGAGGTATTACGAACATCTAATAATCATTCTAAGATGTTACGACGAACGTCTGCACCCGGTTGTGATCCGGACGCGAAGTATCGATCGTAAACAAAAATACGCACACAATATACATAAAGAAACAATAAATATCTGTAATCTGAAATATAGGGTGGCAAGGTACACTTGCCTGCGTCCGGCTACTGATGACGGGGATCCGGTACCACGTCCAAGTCCTCAGGTCCCGTAGTACCTAGAGATGAGATACAAACCCAAATCAAAATCTAACACATGACAAACAGGGATGTGACACACATCTATACATATGCTCAGTCTCAGGTACGACTCACAAGGACAAGATGCTAGGGGGTTGACCACAGTTGACTATCGGTATGACACATCAAATCAACTAGTCATCTGTACACTATCATCGAACCATCCTCAAAACATAATTAATGATTATTAACCCTTCGTATTATAACATTGTTACCAAATCACAAGGTACTACTCTAATTTAACCATCTTTAAATTCCAGTCCCCAAATTATATATTAGTGGTTTTACTCTACACACTAGTCCATAATCAACCACGTGTTCCTCAGTGTTCATCAACGTTCAAAATATCAGAATATTATTTCTCCATAATTTAATCCTCATTAATTTATTTAGCATTTTTCCCACCATGTAGTATATATCCAGGACATTTATTTAAAGTCAAAACCTAAAGCTCCATGAAAATCCTTTATCATTTTAATAATTTATTTGTAAACACTAAACCTAAACCTCCATGCAAAATATTTAAAATTATTTTAATTCATGTAAATAATGAACCCTAACCTATATTAACCCTAAAACACATTAAACCTCATCATCAACACAATAATACACCAACAAGACATAAAAACCCTAGTAAAATAACTCACATAACTACAAACAAGGAGAGGGGGAGTGATATACCTCGGCGAGGTGGCGTCGATCGGGGGTTGGCCGGAGAACAAACTGGTCAGCAGGGTGGTGGTGGCTGTGGGGGTGCAATGGTGGTGGAGGTGATCGGGCTATGGTAGTGGTGGAGGTGATGGTGCAATGGTGGTGGTGGAGATCGATAGGGTGGTGACCGGAGGGGGATCGGCAGTGGTGGTGGTGTGGCGATGGTGCAATGGTGCAGCTCGCCGGAGCTCGAGACAGGGTTGCGTAGCGGCTCGGTTGGCTGGAGAACAATGAATACGAGGGGTATAGGTAGCGTCGGATCGGAGACCTCGTCGGGATGGGGCAGTGCCAGAGCCGCGGGAAGGTTCGACGCTGGAAGCGGGGACAGCAGCCGGAGCTGCGCTTGAATGCCGGATCGGGAAGATCAGTCGCAGGCTCGACTGAATACAATAGGCTGGAGAATGGCCGGGGTGCAGCAAGATGCGGGGACAGCAGCCGGAGCTGCGGCTGTACGGCTGAAAGCAGTAGGCCGGAGAATGGCTCGTCGAAAAACTGGTCGGAGCTAACTATTCATGAAGAAGAAGAAAGGAAGAAGAAGAAGAAGAAGAAGAAGAAGAAGAAGAAGAAAGAAAGAAATATGGAGGGGGTGTTGGCTCGGTTTTCCATGTGGAGGAGGAAGGAAAGAGAGAGGGGGATGGGGTTTCCTAGGTTTTTGGGGATTAGGGCCGGCATGGGGAAGAGGGAGGTGATGGTGACTTTTTATAGAGGGTTGTGTGATGAATGGAGGGTGGTGATGCTTCCATTTCAAATGAAGGGTGGGGATTTTACATGAAGAGTTGGGTTTCTTCATGCAAAGGAAGGGGAGGAGATGGGTTGACTACGGTCAAAGAAGAGGTAGCCTCTCCATTTGGCCTTGGCCAATGAGGGTGTGCCACATGTTGCAATATTTGCAATTTAGCCCCTTAAGTTTGGATAATTGCATAAACACATAAAATAATAAAAAATTTATGGAAGAATTAGTGTTTGGTGTTTTGTAGGGTGAGAGGGTGTTGTGTGTTTGGCATGGACTTAATTAAATGTGCATTGGGATTAAATGGGGATTAAAATGGGATTAGTCAAAATTGGTATCCCCGATTTAATTAGAATAAAAGTGTCCCGCGCTTTTAAATTAAATGGGGGCACATGGGGTCTAAATTTGGAAATGACACAAAGGTCAAAAATGGTGTAGGCTTGGAGTCAGTCTTGGACCCTTTAGTTGATCCAGCTCAACGGGTTAAGTTGGTATCTCAAAATTGAAGGTAACGACACAGGTGTCCGACATGGAATTTAATTATGGGATTTTGGATACGGGAAGTTTTGCAATTAATTTAGGGCACAATGGATTTGATTTTGGGTGACAGAAAAGTCCAGCTCCTAAATTGGCGAGTCAAGTCAAAAGTACAATAGTTCGATAGAATTTATGGGCTGATGTTGGGCTCCGAACAATTCAATAATGGTAGGGTGTGCCAAGGGTTTAATTAATAAATAACAGACATATGCAACCCTACTCTAAACCTCAAACATCTGCTGCTAAACCAAAATTTTCTAACCCATACCTGACTATCTATAGAATTAATTGAGGGGATATACACTATGGCCAGCCCCTTCCCCATTCCTCAAGCTACTATGAAAAGTCTAAAATATTTCTTGGGGCTTCTCATAAAGAAAATAATTAAGGAAGAAAGATTCTAGTCTAATTGGTTTAACTTAATTAATCATCCTCCGAATGATTGGGCTTCTTATTGGGCCCAATTCTAACTAGAATTAAATATTGGTCCATGGGTCTAATCTAAACTAGTTAGGTCTGCTAACACAAGTCCAAAATAACAAACTAACATCTAACAATAAATAAATATACAATATGTACAATATTTAATTAATTATAAAATAACTAAAATATCCTTTCCTAGAAAATATGATAGTGACAAGTCTATCCCCATTAAAATAATTTCTTCCTCGAAATACAAAGATGAAACTACCCCCAGAAAATAAAATAGAATAGAATCAAGAAAGAACAAACATCAAGGCAAAAATAAATAAGGGTAACGCTCTCACATTTCACCCTCTCTATCCTAGGTAGACTCTCCCGGAGAGTGATGCCTTCATGCGACACGTACCAAAGGAATAGTCTGGTTTCTCAGTACCTTCTCTCTCTGACCCAAAATCTCAACTGGCTGGCTGCTTTGGATAGCTAAGAGTAGGGCCCACATCTATCACCGAGTGGTCCAACACGTGACTAGAATCTACAACGTACCATCTTAACTGTGACACGTGAAATACGTTGTGCACTCCCTCTAATACAGGTAGAAAGTCTAGTATGTAAGCAACTGCATCGACCCTCTCGAGAATACTAAAAGGTCCGATTAATCGCATACTAAGCTTCCCGCCTCCCCCAAAACAAATCGTGCCTCGTGTCAAAGAAATCCTTAGAAACACCAAACCACCAACCTATAATAAAACACAACCTTAAGAACTTAATCTATAACAAACAACCAATATCAAGCACAAAATAAAATCTAAAACTATACCTCAAACTCTAAAGGTCTCCGATGGCTATCAGTCCAATGCCGTTATCTGTCCTGCGCCACTCGAAGTCTGTCTCTGATCAGCTTAACCTTCTATGTTGCATCCACAACCATCTCTGGCCCTAGCAAAACTCTCTCTCCAATATTTCCCATGATAAGTGAGTACGACATCTCCGACCGTACAGAGCCTCAAATAGTGATATCTCTATACTAGTCTGGTAGCTGTTGTTGTAAGTAAACTCTACCAAATGGATATGGTCTTCCCAATATCCCTTAAAATCTAGTACACAGGTGTGCAGCATATCCTTCAGAGTCTGAATGGTCCTCTTTGACTGCCTATCTGTCTGGAGATGATATACAGTACTGAATTTGAGCTGGGTGCACAAACTCGCCTGCAAACTCCTCCAGAAATAAGAAGTGAAATGACTATCCTGATCTGAGACTATGCTGACGGGAACCTCATATATCTTGACAATCTGCCTCACATACATCTTTGCCAGCTTCTCCATAGACAAACCCACCTTGAAAGGTAAAAAGTGGGCCGACTTAGTCAACCTGTCAACGATGACCCAAATTGCGTCTTTCCCTCATATAGATCGTGGAAGCCTGGACACAAAATCCATAGTAATGTGCTCCCACTTCCACTCTGGAATGGGTAATGGCTGAAGTATACCACCTGGCCTTTGCCTCTCGGCTTTCACCTGCTTGTACACTAAGCATCTGCATACAAACTATGCTACTTTCCTCTTCATGCCATACCACCACACACTCTCTCGCATATCCTAATACATCTTGTTAGCACTTGGATGCATGGAATACAGAGAGTGATGTGCTTCCTGCAATACCTTCTCACATAGCTCCCCACTAGGCACACATAATCAAACACCATGCCACAAAGAACCATCCTCATCAATGGTGAAATTATCCTCCAATCATGCTCTCACCTGAGCTCTGATGCTCCTTAGGGATACATCCTCATACTGGGTGACCTTGATCCTATCCATCAACTATAAATGTATCTGCAACCCCCACATATGCATGGCAAAACTTAGAACTATCATCCTAATGCCCAAGATCTCCAAGTCCTCCAACAAATACCAATCCTGCGTCAACAACATAGCTACCGGATACCTGGTCAAGGCATCGACAACTACATTGGTTTTCCTAGGATGATACTGCAAAGATATGTCAAAATCCTTCATCAGTTTCAGCCACTGACGTTGTCTCATGTTCAACTCCTTTTGAGTGAAAAGATACATCAAGCTCTTATGGTCTGTGAAGATCTCCACACACTCTCCGTATAAATAGTGTTTCCATAACTTTAGGGCAAAGATGACTGCTGCCAACTCCAAATCTTGGGTAGGATAGTTCTTCTCATGAGGACGTAATTGCCTGGATGCATAGGCAATCACTTTCCCATTCTGCTGAATAACACAACCCAGTCATTTCCCCGATGCATCACTATAAATAGTAAAATCTCTAAACCCTAACGGCAAGGTCAAAATAGAAGTAGACGTCATCCTCTTCTTTAATTCCTCAAAAGCAACTTGGCACTCCTATGTCCAAACAAGCGCTGCTTCCTTCCTGGCAAGTCTAGTCATCGGCTCGGCAATCCATAAAAAATCTTGCACAAACTTCCTGTAGTAGCCTGATAGACCCAAGAAGCTCCTGATCTATGCCACTGAATTTGGGGTCTTCCAAGATTCCACTGCTGCGATCTTCTTCGGATCAACTAAAATTCTATCACTAGTCATAACATGTCCTAAGAACTCTACATTGTCCCGGAAGAACTCACACTTGGACAACTTTCGATTCAGCTTCTCCTTCCTCAGTACATCCAACACAATCAGCAAATGCTCCTCCGGTATTTTCGAGTATATGAGTATGTCATCGATGAACACCACCACGAACTTGTTAAGGTACTGGTAGAATACCTTGTTCATCAAATTCATAAATACCGTTGGGGCATTAGTCAATCCAAACGGCATCACCATGAACTCATACTGGCCATACCGAGTCCTAAAAAGCAGTCTTCTGAACGTCCTCCAGATTCACTTTCACCTGGTGGTAGCCTGATCTCAAGTCTATCTTGGAAAATATCTTGGCACCACTTAACTGATCAAACAAGACATCAATCCATGGCAACGGGTATTTGTTTTTTATAGTGAGATTATTTAATACCCTATAATAGATGCATATGCACACCGATCCATCCTTCTTCAGTACAAATAATACCGGGGCTTCCCATAATGAAGAACTGGATCTGATAAACCCCTTATCCTGCAATTCATCCACTTAGTTCTTTAGCTCGACCAGCTCATTGTTGTTTACTCTATAGACATGCTGAGAAATTAGTTCTGCACCTGGCACCAAGTCTATTGAGAATTTAATTTCTCCATCTGGCAGCAATCCTGACAACTTTTCAGGAAATACATCTAAGAACTCTGCTATCAACGGATGCGGAAACTCCTTATCTTCCACCATAGATCCACAGATAATGCCTTCTCCCTGCTCTACAGCTCCTCTAGCAAACTCAAACTCTGGCTCTCCTGGCAGGCTAAACAAAATTCTACCTCCTCTACAATCTATACTAGCATGGTGCCTACTCAACCAATCCATTTTGAGTACAATATCATAGCTCAGAAGTGGTATTATAAGTAGATACGCACTTAGCTCCCGGCCTCCCAGAGTAACTCTTCGATCCTTGCAAATATCACTAACCAGGATAATGCCTCCCCCGGTCATGATCTTACAATTCCTAAGCAAAGACTCATCTACCAAATGATGTTTCAGAGCAAAAAAAATAGATACAAAACTATAGGAAGCACCACTATCAAATAAAGCTAAAGCTGGAATAGAATTAAGAAGAACAGAACCTGCGATGACATCTTTGGAGGGCTCGGCCTCCTTGACCGTTATAACAAAAGTTCAATCCTGACGTGCATCTCCCTGATGCTGGTGATGGGCATAACGCTGCTGCTGGGTCAGAAGCGGCGGTCCCCTCGACTGTACTGAAGGTGGCCTCGCCTGTGTCCTCAGAGCTGGAGCTACTTCTTGAACAGCATGACGAGGGTTGGAAGTACACTCTCTTAGCTGATGCCCCTCGACACCATAATATAAACAAACTTCTAACCTCTTCTTGCAAACTTCCCAGATGTGTTCGAACTTCTTGCAGTAGTGGCAGGAAGCTTGATGTGACTTTCTCTGCTATTATGGTGCCTGGTAAAACGGTGCCCTAGCTGGAGTCTGGTGCTGTTGCGGCTGCTAAAAATGCCTGGACTAGAAATGAGGAAGCTTAGAAGTCATTATGGTGCTATTAGACCCCAGAAAAGAATCATATTCTCTCTTGGGTTTCAAACCCAACTTCCGCTCAACCTTGTGTGCCTTCGCAAGTAACTCCAAATAGGTCTCATAGAAAGACAGAATGAGGATCTTCACTTTCCAGTTTAAACCCTCACAAAAATGGATAGCTCGAACCTCCGGCTCCCTCACCAAATACTCCACAAATTGGCTCAGCCTTCCAAACTCTGCAGCATACACCTCCATGGACATGATCCCCTGAGTATGGCTCTCAAAATGCCTCTCCAAGTCTAATATGTTCGCCCCAGCAAAGAACTTCCTTTTAAAGAGGTCCTTGAACACCTCCCAAGACTGCCCTGTATCAGCAAGAAGTGGCTCATTCCAGAACCAAGTACGAGCAATGTCAAACAACTAAAGTCCTACTGCCTCAACCTTCAGATTCTTAGTAAGATGGAACACCCTAATGGGATGCTCAATATCCTCAAGCCAATCATCAGCATAGATGATTCCCTCAGTCCCCTTGAAGACCCGAGGTTCCAGCTTCTTGAAGTCCTGAATATTACCCGACCGGATCTGGGCAACCTGCGGAACAACCTCTTGCTAGACCGAAACTCCTCTCTCTACTGCAGCAAGGGCAAGCTGATGAGCACTCCCATTGCCCTACCGTAATACGTAAGTCTGCCTGGTGTGACTCGGACTGGGCCCTCTGAGCCTCTATCATCTTGCAAAATAATGCAAACACCTGAGTCGCATCTGTCGGTACAGGAGATGGAGGTGGAAGTCTCTCAAATATAGTCGCAATAGTCCTCTGAGATGGAGGTGGACCCCCAAACGCAGCTGATACGCCAATTACTGGAGAAGTGACTGGTGCAGGCCCTGAAAGTCGTAGATCTCTCAAAAAATGCTCCTCTCAACTGTGATCTAGTCTTAGGCAGCATCCTGAGGCAAAGCGAAAGAAAAGAATCCATATGGTACATGATGTAATGCATTCAAAGAAGAACAGTTAGATATCAAATATTAATATTAAGGAAGAACAGTTGAAATGAATCAATAAAGTTTTCCTATATATGATTGAGTATTCTCAGCCTATAATCTATATCCAATATCCTGGAACAGGCTCGTAGTGACACTCAAATAAGAGCACCACTACGAATTGCCCTAACTGCGACCTCGAAAAGACCTACATGGGCCACCAATAAAAATATGCCACGACCTGCACTCGATGTAGGGGCACGAGTAGTGAACAACGCCCAGCCTACGTTGCAGCATCAGCTGTATAATGCTGTTTGGATAAACTATCTATCTAACATTCACGATATAATAATGCCAACAATAAAAATACGAATACTCAATCATATATCTATAAGATAGAACAAATCACATGAATATGATAAAAAACTAAAGAGTCATAATACAGCTCTCAAGACAAATAATATCCAATGATTCATATCAAAGAAATACTAATAACAATGCTGGAGACAAATTGAGTACAAAAGAGTCTAACTACTGTGCTACGAGTCCTTGGTTATCTATCTCAATCGGGATAAGGCTTTTATGAGCCAAGGTCTCTGGCTCTAAGCCTATGATATACTGAGGCTCGTAGTGAGTGGGGTACCACCCCTCAGTGTCATCTGAAAAAAAAATATTCAGTCAGGAAAGGAGCAAAGTACATCTCTAACAGCAGTTCTAATAAATGATATAAGCTATGTAATAGTAAATAGAGTGAATATACAAGATGTAATTTAAAGGTACAAGAGATATGCAACAAAGGAATACTGAAAATAAATACAAGAATGAGTATCATAGGAATAAACAAGAAATACTACTACTAAGTGAGTGAGTACCAGCTTTAACATATGATCGGCTTGGGAACTTGCACAAGGATAATGGCCCAGTTAATCATACGTGTGGTGTATGATTAATATTATTCAAGAAATAAGACATGCACAAGGAGGGTATGATCACATATCTACACTATATACTCCCCACCCCCAACTGGTATAGTAAATCCAACCATGGTACATTATGACATGCATTCCATAAGAAGGGCGCTACTCTTCTCATGAACCAATATTTGTATTTGTACAAAAAGAACAAGGAAACAAGGCCTGCACAAGATATACCATAAATACCAAGGAATAATATCTCATGATGAGATCCAGATATACCAATCCATGTAACCATCGTGTCAAAAAATTAAGGATATCTACACTAAATACAAGAGACATAGAGGATATCATGAAGAAAAACTATCAGAGAATGTACTTGTCTGAAATCTGGTGAACCGTATCAAAGATGTCTGGTACGGTGCCTCGAAGACCTAAATAGAGAATATTACAACAATACAAGATTTTCGAATCAAAATAAGTTAAACGAGTCAACTTCTAGGTCATAAAGCCATTTCTAAGTCAAAATAGTCAAACTAGGTCAACTCTAGGTTAAACTAGTCAAACTTGGTCAAACAAGCTATTTCTAGGTTGTATGAGTCCATCTCTAGGATATTGAGTCCATACACTATGTAACTAGGCCATACTAGTTATACTAGGATATGACAAAACCAACAAGATACTGTATCATAAGATAAACACTTTATTAGATATAAAAATATTATAATATGTATACAACCAACAATATATAATACTCCAAACTAAACTAATACTAAGTGGATACCTTGGCTTTGAACCAAAAGTGGTATCACACCACTTAACTCCCATCTTGATGTGCAAACCCAATACCTTGAGTAAAACCTAACCTTGATATTACCTTGGTATCACAAGGTAATTCAATATCTAATATATTACTAATACCCATACTCCTCACTATACATTAATATGTATTTAAACTTATAATAATACTATACTAACTATATACTACATACCCCTTCAGATATTCAATACCCGTACCCAAGATATCTCCTCTCCTATTACCTTGGTGTATCTCAAGGTAATCTAGAAATAATACTAACTAATACAAACTAGTACTTATGTATATATAAATCTCATATATAATATATACCAACTTATTTATAATATATACGTAAACTAATAGCTTATTAATATTGTCACTACCACATTCCGGAAACAGGGGTATTTTCGAATTTTTACAATATTTAATATTATATTATTTTTAATTAATTAATTGCATAATAGTTTATTGATTTAAATAATTATTATGTGTGATGTGTAATTATATATATAATTATATGCAGTGTTATTATTTTATTTTAGCTAGCAGACTAGACCTAGAAGCCCAGTAGACGAACCCCTGTCCGAATTATAGAATTTCGGATTTATTATTTTATTTAGAATTTAAATTCTTGAAGATTTTAATTAATTACTGTATTTTATTTAATATTTTGCGCATTGCCTTTGCTTCGATATTTGGAGCACTATCCAGACTTTTGTCTTCCAACAAATTTTACAATCTTGCCCTAGACATGTCCGCCTTCAATTCTGCTATTTTTGCAACTCATAATTATGCTCGTTGTGCATTATTTCTAGCCGCACAAAAATCGTCGCTGACGTTTATTTTTAAATTCCTATTTTGTATCGTTGTGCGTTCCAATCGATAATTGGAGGCCATCTTGACCTATTTTTCGTGCGGCCCAAATTAGGGTAATATTCTGTTCTAAGTCTTCTTCAATATTGGTATTGATGACCTGACCTGATTTTGGCTTCATGTACTCCTAATTAATTGTTGAACACAACTTGTATTTATTTCTATTTAAATTGAGGATACTATTTTATCTGATTTTAAAATCTCAATTTAATTCCAGTGCCCTGCAAATTCAGCCCATACCCATCTTACAGTGCCCCCTGACCCTACAAATTATCGGACCCCGAATCGCCTGCCTAATTTTCGTCATTTCATGTGTTTGTGCAATTTCCCGAATTTAAGGGGCTAAGTTGCAATTATTCAATTGTAGGTGCCAACACCTAATTATTTAATCATGAGGGAGCCTATTAATTTTTAATTTAAAACCCTTATAATCCCCATGAATTATTTCCTCATGTTCCATCCTAGCCACTCATTTAAGTGGGTCAAATCCTCACCCTACATCACACCCTCTCTCTTCCTATTTAATGACTTGTACCCTCAAACCCTAATCCCTATGCAACCTAGGTTTTCCCCCACCTCTCTCTCTCTCCTCCTCACAAGCCTCCAACGTAGGTAATTTCTTTCTCTCCTTCTTCCTTTTTCTTCTCTTTTCTTCTTCTTCTTCCTCTCTCCTTCTTCTCTTTCTTTTATTTTCTTTTTGAATTTTTTGAATTCAATAGGGGGAGGGAACACTGTTCCCTACTGTGCACAGGCCGACCGTTCCCTGTACATCCGCCGGTCACCCTCCGGCGACCCTCTCCTCAGGCCGGCCACCCGGCCGAGTCCCCCTTCAGCCGGTGGCTGTTCCCGTCAGCCGAAGCTCCTCCGGCGGCCGCTGCACCCGGCCCGCTGCTGACCTCCGGCGGCTCCCCGCGGCTGCTCCTCCCTCCGGCCCCTCACGATCATCTCCTCTCGACACCACCAACCACCTTCACCACCGTCTTCAACCCGGCGGCTCCCCGCGGCGACTGGCCGACCGAGCGGATCCCCACGGCGGTCAGCCCCGAGACCGGCCAGGCCAACCCCTCACGAGCTCCTCCCAACTCCCCATTTCCCGGCCATCCTCCCTGCTGCTGTCCGCACCGACCCCGGCAGCCCGCTGTGAACTCCTCCTACCTCACGACGAGTCGAGCACAGCCATCTCCGGCCTGCCACCCCTCCGCCTTGCTGCGACTGCTCCGGTCCGGCGACGGCAACCACCACCACTCTGTAAGTTTCCCTTCTTCCCCTCTTCTCTTGTATATATATATATATATATATATATATCCTTATATATATATATATGTATATATGTATATACGTATGAGCGTATATAAATACACATATAAGTTTAGCATTTAATAATAATTAATGTGAATGCATTGTATGAAAATACGTATGTAGGTATATATATATATATATATGCTATATGTATATTAAATGGTAGGTATTTAATTTATGTATAATTAGAGTAATTAAATTGTATACGTATAATACCTATTTATTAGTAATTAATTTTATGTAGGAAATTTTGTATAAATAGATGGTTACATTTGCATGTATATGTAACTATGAAATTAAATTAATGTTTAATATATATTAGTATGGTATATATATATATATCTAATGTATATATAAATGTTTGTTTATATATATTTAGATTAGTGTGAATTAGTTTACGCTTTTAATTAAATTTGTATGTATAACTAATATAAAGTATTTATATATTTAATAAATGGGAAATTAGCATACGTATATTATTTATTTAATTTATGTTTAATATGTATATATGTATACTATATAAATACATTAGTAATGCATGTTTTAAAGGAGGTATATTGGTATATATTCAAATAAACGTATTTTGGTACGTGTATTTCAATTAATATATGTATATGTATCCTGGTATAAAATATATCATGATTGGTATTTGTATATATATTTGTATATATATATATACTTATTACATTTTTTCAAATATGTATTATTAGCATAAATGTAAGTATATATATATACGTATATACTTTGTACATACAATTAAAATATTTTCTATATATATATATTCTAAAAGGGTATTTTTGGCCTATATGTGAGTATACACTAGTATAAATCAACTATGTAATTTTAAAAAGGAATATATATATATATGTATATATATTGTAAACACATTTAAATTTGGTGCATGTATAAAATATTGTAAGTATAAATTATTACGTTTATAGATACATACAAGAATCATTTATTTTAAAGTATATATATTTATACGTATATCTATAATTGTATTGAGGGATATTATGTGTAATTAATTAATAAGTTGTTATTTAAATACGTAGTCCTACTAGATGACCTTAGTTGACTAGTGCCCTGCCTGGCATGGCCCTGAGGCCAGTGTATTTCTATTGTGTGTTAGGATAGCTTCTGATACAAATGTCATATTGTGATGTGTTTATAGGACTGTTGGTTTACCAGAGGATACTCTGGAACAGGACACCATAAATACCAGCTAAGGACCAAGGCAAGTACATTCTCTGATAATTTCCAATTCTTGATAAATTCTATAAGTTCAAAAATCATGAAATGTTACATCTGAATCTTTGTCACTGTGCTACACGGACTAGTATAGCTTGGATTTACAGTCATGAGATGTTACCATTATTATCGTATTGACATTGTACACGACATGTATATTTAGACACTGTACATGATAGACTTGACTTGCTCGTGTATCGTGACGTGTCATGGTTGGATCCACAGTACTAGTTGGGGCGGGGAAGTAGTTAGTAAGAAATGTGATCATAACCTCTTATTTGTAGTATAAAAACTGTAAGTGTTGATCATGCTCTTCACCCATGATTAGCCAGGCCCTGTAGCTACTGTACATGTTCCCAAGCCGATCACATTTCGAAACTACTATTTCAAACACTTAGAATAGTTACAGTTCTCTATATTTTCATATACTACATCACCCGTATATGATACTGTTCCTTGTTCTTTCATTTTTATACATGCACTGACTGTATCATATTGCTATTGCCTGTCTCTCTTAAACTGTCATTACATTACTTCATTGTCTTCTCAGTAGCTAGCATGACATGTTTTATTGTATTATAGACATTATCAATTAATGGAACTGTTATTTGAGATTGTGCTTTGCTCCTTCCTGACTGGAAACATTTTTCCAGACTATGCCTTAGAGGACCGCTGTCCGACACTTTATGGACTATGGTGAGTAGCTGCAGACTTGGTAGTTAGCTGTGATTCTGGAAAGTCTAGTCGGAGTTATTATTTCTTGTTAGTTCTTTTAGTAGACTTTTTGGTACCGGATTTGTCTCCGGCATTTTGATGATTTTTTGGATATTGTTAAGTTATTCTTGTGGACTTGTGTTGTGTTTAATTTTAGTTTTTATTCGAAATCTTATCGTGCTGTTAGTCTGTGATTGAGTATATGTTCATTTATTTGTGTCATCCGTGCCTCCTAATGGAGATTGGATATTTGCGTGACATTAGTTAGATAGTATCAATACCTAGACAGCGTTCTACCGCCGATGCTGCGGCGTAGGCTGGACGTACCCACGCACTCGTGCCCCTAAACCGGGTGCGGGTCGTGACACGTTTTTAGTGGTGGCCCATGCAGGTCAGACTTCGCGAGTTGTGCGATGTCGTGGTAGTGTGACATCCTTGTTATACTACTGCGTGCCTGCGATTGAATCTAGGACATAGGATACTAGGACGAGAGCAAATACTCAATCACAATTCCTTGAGAGATTCCTGGGATGACCCCTGAGAATCTTGTTAAAACTTCCAATTTAAAATCATTCCCTTGCTCTGACCATTCTCACTTGTTGATATTGATTTGATTGCTGTTAATTAAGGTATTAAATTAGGATTTTGCTTCATTATAGAGTTGATTTCATATTAAGATGAATTTATAAGACTGATTTATGGTATTATCTGATAACACATGTCGATGAGGACAGTGAAAATGAGTAACATTAGGGCTATTGGACTACGAAAGGTGAATTTTAATTTTAATTTTGAGGATTGAAAATGAATTTCAAATTTTAAAAATTTTGAGAGGTTGAGATATTATGTTAATAACATCTTATTTTGAAGATTTCAATGAATTGCAAAATTTTAAAAATTTGAGGAATTGAAATATGGTTATTAAAATTTTATTTTGAGGATTCAGATTCGATTCAATAAACCTAGACAAGTCTGTAAGGACCTTTAAGATGATTAAGTTTTCATTTCATTATTTAAATAATTGACCTTGAGGGAAGTGTATACATTTACTTTAATTTTTATTCGAGGAGTTATTTTGAGGAATATTTATTTGAGGATAAGATTTTATAGTGGGAGAGATACATTAGTATACAATAGATGAGATGCATGTGTAAGGATCGGTTGGCTTGAGTATGATTGAGAATTCACTGCAAACTGGCTTGGGTGTTCAACTAGGATTGTATTAGAGAGAGTGCAGTACTTAGTATAGTGTATTGAAATTGATATGCATTGAGTGATAAGAATAACTAGCATCAACTGTTGCAGTAGATAAGGAAGCTAGCAGTGAGTGTGTTGTGATAGAACTGTGATCCCTAAGGGATAGTGGTATCAAACCATGGATGCACCTTTGATCTGTGCAATCAACTAGGATTATTCAAATCTTTTATCTTGAATGTTGTTCCTTAGAACTGTACTGTCCTTCCTTGATGATATCGCATTTTGCCTAAATTGATTCCTTGGGATCTGTCTTCAGGATGTTGCCGAAGACACTATCTACGAGAGCGGGAACATCAGCTTTAGAGGGGTCTGCCACCTCTCCACCTGAGGGACAGACAGCGGTAGCTCCTCCTACATCTCCGATGCACGTAGGTGATCTTCCTTCTCCACCTGTTCAGAAGATTGCCGCAGCTGTGACGGACAACCTTCCTCCTCCACCGACTCTGATTCCCGGAGGTTTGCCCATTGACGGGGCACAGATGTTCACCTTGATCCAAGGCATAGTAGATGCCCAGAGAGTAACGGCAGACGCTCAGCGAGTTCAAGCTGAGGCTCAGAAGGTGCAAGCAGAAGCGTACCAGGCACAAACCGAGCTGATGAGAGAGAGCATGGAGAACGCTCACCAGATGGCACTACAGACAGTTGAGAGAGTTGCCCAGCAGTATCCTGGCCAGTGGCAGCCGAGGGCATTTCCGTATCAACAGCAGTACCAGTCACCAGTTCCAATTCGGCAACAACCAAGGACATTTCCGTATCAACAGCAGTACCCGGCACCAGTTCCTGTACAGCAGGATCAACGAACTTGTTATTTCTGTAAGAAGCCAGGTCACCTTCGGAAGAGCTGTAGAACGAGGCTAGGACTTTGTTTGCACTGCGGCACTGCGGGACATCGAGTAAGGGATTGTCTTCGAGCTCCTTATCCTCCCGGCCAGCGCGCAGCTTCAGATTATAGAGATCCAGTTAGGCTACCTGTAGAACCGCATGTTGCTCAGCACCCGCAAAGGGAACCACCCCAGCAGGGCGGGCATTTGCGATGACGGTCGAGGAGACCGATACTGCAGGTAATGTGTTAGCAAGTTCTGTTCTTTCCTTCATTCTGTTCCTATCTACTTGATTGATCGGTTGATTCCTTAGTGCCATAGTTGCATGCATGATTTCTTGTTATAATGTAGTTAGTAGTACCCCTGTTACAGAGACTGTAATACCCTGGCAAAAGACACTATGATCATACATATTTCTTTTAGGTTGCATGTTGTATGAGTATAGGTAGAATTCTCTTAGACTTTGATTGTTGAGGATTTAACTGTAATAAAGATTAACGAAGAGGTTATAACTTGACAAAGAGAGACAAGGTGCCAAAATTTTTGAGGAAAAATATTAAATTAAATAAAGAGTTGGGAATTTGATATGGCGTAATTGAAGTTTTGTTAAATCATTGATTTTTAGAAAATTATGAAATGATTGAATTTATCATTGAATTTGAGGAATTTAAGAAGGCCATCGATATATTTTATTGGGCTGCAAGTTATGAACTTATATCTTGAATATTGTATTGGAGGTTGCATAAGTATTACATCGTTGCATATTATGTGGAAAAAAAAAAAAAAAATCGAGGGATAAGAACACAAATGGATTAGTGTTGAATTCAAATTTGGGACGAGATTCAATTTTTGAAATATGCATTGATTAGAGTTCAATTAGAGGATTGAATGTTAAATTCTTGTATTTCGTTATTAACTTAAAATTTTGGAGGATATTGTGATAAGAATGGGATTTGATTTATTTTAAGGATAAGAAATTTATAGAATTTTCGAGAGAATTCATTGTGAAATAACAATATGGAGTAGTTCATGATTATATGATTTGAGGAATTTAATTTTGATGGTAATAAATGAATAAATAAAACAATCGAGGATAAAAAAAAAAAAAAAAAAAAAAAAAAAAAAAAATCGAGGATAAACATTGATGTAAATAGAGGGTTAGGAATTTAATATGGCAGAATTTATGATGTATTAATTCCAGGAAGGATATTATATGATTGAGGTTATCATTAGAATTTGAGGAAATTAAGGAGATTGCCATTAAATTATTTGATTGCAAGTTATGAATTATAAAATGTTATATTGGATGTTGCATTTGGAGAATCCTTAAATATCATATTGTTGAGTATTTTAAGTACTGAATTATTAACAAAAACTTTCAAGGAAATTCGGATGGACTTTGATTTTTCTTTGAGGATTTTTCAGGTTATGCAACAATTGTAAAATTTTGAATTTGCGAAAGGACATTGTGGATTATTAAAAGATTTCATGGATGATAAATTTAAATTTTGAGGGAAATAATAATGTGTATGATTTAAACACTAGTAGGAGGATTTTAAATTTCGAGGACGAAATTTTTTAAGGTGGGTAGACTTGTCACTACCACATTCCGGAAACAGGGGTATTTTCGAATTTTTACAATATTTAATATTATATTATTTTTAATTAATTAATTGCATAATAGTTTATTGATTTAAATAATTATTATGTGTGATGTGTAATTATATATATAATTATATGCAGTGTTATTATTTTATTTTAGCTAGCAGACTAGACCTAGAAGCCCAGTAGACGAACCCCTGTCCGAATTATAGAATTTCGGATTTATTATTTTATTTAGAATTTAAATTCTTGAAGATTTTAATTAATTACTGTATTTTATTTAATATTTTGCGCATTGCCTTTGCTTCGATATTTGGAGCACTATCCAGACTTTTGTCTTCCAACAAATTTTACAATCTTGCCCTAGACATGTCCGCCTTCAATTCTGCTATTTTTGCAACTCATAATTATGCTCGTTGTGCATTATTTCTAGCCGCACAAAAATCGTCGCTGACGTTTATTTTTAAATTCCTATTTTGTATCGTTGTGCGTTCCAATCGATAATTGGAGGCCATCTTGACCTATTTTTCGTGCGGCCCAAATTAGGGTAATATTCTGTTCTAAGTCTTCTTCAATATTGGTATTGATGACCTGACCTGATTTTGGCTTCATGTACTCCTAATTAATTGTTGAACACAACTTGTATTTATTTCTATTTAAATTGAGGATACTATTTTATCTGATTTTAAAATCTCAATTTAATTCCAGTGCCCTGCAAATTCAGCCCATACCCATCTTACAGTGCCCCCTGACCCTACAAATTATCGGACCCCGAATCGCCTGCCCAATTTTCGTCATTTCATGTGTTTGTGCAATTTCCCGAATTTAAGGGGCTAAGTTGCAATTATTCAATTGTAGGTGCCAACACCTAATTATTTAATCATGAGGGAGCCTATTAATTTTTAATTTAAAACCCTTATAATCCCCATGAATTATTTCCTCATGTTCCATCCTAGCCACTCATTTAAGTGGGTCAAATCCTCACCCTACATCACACCCTCTCTCTTCCTATTTAATGACTTGTACCCTCAAACCCTAATCCCTATGCAACCTAGGTTTTCCCCCACCTCTCTCTCTCTCCTCCTCACAAGCCTCCAACGTAGGTAATTTCTTTCTCTCCTTCTTCCTTTTTCTTCTCTTTTCTTCTTCTTCTTCCTCTCTCCTTCTTCTCTTTCTTTTATTTTCTTTTTGAATTTTTTGAATTCAATAGGGGGAGGGAACACTGTTCCCTACTGTGCACAGGCCGACCGTTCCCTGTACATCCGCCGATCACCCTCCGGCGACCCTCTCCTCAGGCCGGCCACCCGGCCGAGTCCCCCTTCAGCCGGTGGCTGTTCCCGTCAGCCGAAGCTCCTCCGGCGGCCGCTGCACCCGGCCCGCTGCTGACCTCCGGCGGCTCCCCGCGGCTGCTCCTCCCTCCGGCCCCTCACGATCATCTCCTCTCGACACCACCAACCACCTTCACCACCGTCTTCAACCCGGCGGCTCCCCGCGGCGACTGGCCGACCGAGCGGATCCCCACGGCGGTCAGCCCCGAGACCGGCCAGGCCAACCCCTCACGAGCTCCTCCCAACTCCCCATTTCCCGGCCATCCTCCCTGCTGCTGTCCGCACCGACCCCGACAGCCCGCTGTGAACTCCTCCTACCTCACGACGAGTCGAGCACAGCCATCTCCGGCCTGCCACCCCTCCGCCTTGCTGCGACTGCTCCGGTCCGGCGACGGCAACCACCACCACTCTGTAAGTTTCCCTTCTTCCCCTCTTCTCTTGTATATATATATATATATATATATATATCCTTATATATATATATATGTATATATGTATATACGTATGAGCGTATATAAATACACATATAAGTTTAGCATTTAATAATAATTAATGTGAATGCATTGTATGAAAATACGTATGTAGGTATATATATATATATATATATATGCTATATGTATATTAAATGGTAGGTATTTAATTTATGTATAATTAGAGTAATTAAATTGTATACGTATAATACCTATTTATTAGTAATTAATTTTATGTAGGAAATTTTGTATAAATAGATGGTTACATTTGCATGTATATGTAACTATGAAATTAAATTAATGTTTAATATATATTAGTATGGTATATATATATATATCTAATGTATATATAAATGTTTGTTTATATATATTTAGATTAGTGTGAATTAGTTTACGCTTTTAATTAAATTTGTATGTATAACTAATATAAAGTATTTATATATTTAATAAATGGGAAATTAGCATACGTATATTATTTATTTAATTTATGTTTAATATGTATATATGTATACTATATAAATACATTAGTAATGCATGTTTTAAAGGAGGTATATTGGTATATATTCAAATAAACGTATTTTGGTACGTGTATTTCAATTAATATATGTATATGTATCCTGGTATAAAATATATCATGATTGGTATTTGTATATATATTTGTATATATATATATACTTATTACATTTTTTCAAATATGTATTATTAGCATAAATGTAAGTATATATATATACGTATATACTTTGTACATACAATTAAAATATTTTCTATATATATATATTCTAAAAGGGTATTTTTGGCCTATATGTGAGTATACACTAGTATAAATCAACTATGTAATTTTAAAAAGGAATATATATATATATGTATATATATTGTAAACACATTTAAATTTGGTGCATGTATAAAATATTGTAAGTATAAATTATTACGTTTATAGATACATACAAGAATCATTTATTTTAAAGTATATATATTTATACGTATATCTATAATTGTATTGAGGGATATTATGTGTAATTAATTAATAAGTTGTTATTTAAATACGTAGTCCTACTAGATGACCTTAGTTGACTAGTGCCCTGCCTGGCATGGCCCTGAGGCCAGTGTATTTCTATTGTGTGTTAGGATAGCTTCTGATACAAATGTCATATTGTGATGTGTTTATAGGACTGTTGGTTTACCAGAGGATACTCTGGAACAGGACACCATAAATACCAGCTAAGGACCAAGGCAAGTACATTCTCTGATAATTTCCAATTCTTGATAAATTCTATAAGTTCAAAAATCATGAAATGTTACATCTGAATCTTTGTCACTGTGCTACACGGACTAGTATAGCTTGGATTTACAGTCATGAGATGTTACCATTATTATCGTATTGACATTGTACACGACATGTATATTTAGACACTGTACATGATAGACTTGACTTGCTCGTGTATCGTGACGTGTCATGGTTGGATCCACAGTACTAGTTGGGGCGGGAAAGTAGTTAGTAAGAAATGTGATCATAACCTCTTATTTGTAGTATAAAAACTGTAAGTGTTGATCATGCTCTTCACCCATGATTAGCCAGGCCCTGTAGCTACTGTACATGTTCCCAAGCCGATCACATTTCGAAACTACTATTTCAAACACTTAGAATAGTTACAGTTCTCTATATTTTCATATACTACATCACCCGTATATGATACTGTTCCTTGTTCTTTCATTTTTATACATGCACTGACTGTATCATATTGCTATTGCCTGTCTCTCTTAAACTGTCATTACATTACTTCATTGTCTTCTCAGTAGCTAGCATGACATGTTTTATTGTATTATAGACATTATCAATTAATGGAACTGTTATTTGAGATTGTGCTTTGCTCCTTCCTGACTGGAAACATTTTTCCAGACTATGCCTTAGAGGACCGCTGTCCGACACTTTATGGACTATGGTGAGTAGCTGCAGACTTGGTAGTTAGCTGTGATTCTGGAAAGTCTAGTCGGAGTTATTATTTCTTGTTAGTTCTTTTAGTAGACTTTTTGGTACCGGATTTGTCTCCGGCATTTTGATGATTTTTTGGATATTGTTAAGTTATTCTTGTGGACTTGTGTTGTGTTTAATTTTAGTTTTTATTCGAAATCTTATCGTGCTGTTAGTCTGTGATTGAGTATATGTTCATTTATTTGTGTCATCCGTGCCTCCTAATGGAGATTGGATATTTGCGTGACATTAGTTAGATAGTATCAATACCTAGACAGCGTTCTACCGCCGATGCTGCGGTGTAGGCTGGACGTACCCACGCACTCGTGCCCCTAAACCGGGTGCGGGTCGTGACAAATATAAACTAATTAATCTATATATATATATATATATATATATTAACTTACCGGCTTATCAATAAGTTACTGCTTATTAAAACTGTTGTTGCCACTACTGCTGCTTTCTGCTTTCTGCTTCTGCTTTTGCTGCTGCTTCTGCTTCTGCTGCGGCTTCTGTTGTTGCTTCTGCTTCTGCTTTTCAGTGCTTGTGCTTACTGACATTGCTGCTTGTGCTTACTGCCGCTGCTGCTTTCAACTGCTTCTCACTGCTTTTCTCTAACTACTTTTCATTTCTTTTCTCACTATTTTCTATTGTTTTATTTACTGTTTTCCATGATTTCTTCTTCCTCAAGCTCATATACATATATACACATACTCATATATATATATATATATATATATATATATATATATATATATATATATATATATATATATATAATATCATAATACATATATATACATATAACCATATTAGAGAAGCACATTAACTCTTACTCTCCCATAATCACCAACATATCAACAAGAATTATAGATCATACATATAAATATACATATACATATATCTCACATAATAATTATAATTATAATATTATAATATCTATGATCACGACAATTGAATTAAAGTTCAAAGAAACAAACATGTGAAGTGCATCGCACCCGTATCATACTAGATCTATGATACGCTTGCGATACGGCTCCACCATACAACCAAACATATCCCAACGGATATGAGCAAGTATAAAATTATATGAACAATACGAAAAGCTAACTACTCATCTACATGTCTGTGTCAAAATATGACAAGCACAAACTCCCGTGTTAGAGAAAAACTCTCAAATTAATCTGTATCTTCAAATTGTCAGGATACGGCCTATACGTATCCAATTATGGACATAAAACTAGCCACACACAATCAAACACATGTCAATTTGGTCTAATTAACCTATTGACAAACACAAGATGTGTCAATCTCAAAATTCTCCCAAAATTGGCACAAAATACTACATATTTTTCTCCATAGGCCTCCTATGAACCTAATTCCAATTTCTATGGGTAGTCTTATCATATAGGGTGGTTCTTAATAATTAAAATATAAATTAGAGTCTAATTAGAAAGAAAAAAACTGAATTGTAACCTATTGGGAGATGGATTCCCAATGAAACCTCCAAATTAAGTAAAAAAGCCTTCAACTTGTAGATCATTGCTCCTCATTGTAGATCCTTACTTCCTTCTTGTAGATCCTTACTTTTTTTTTGTTATAATGGCCTCTAATGATGATTTAGAAAGGAATTGGAAAGAAATTTGGGTAGAATTTGATATGGAAATGAAGAAATTTGGTAGAGGAAATTCTTGATCTAGATTTGAAATAGAAAATAAAGAGAGAGAATGTTCCCTCCATTATAACTATGGCCGGCCCTTTCCCCCTTACTCAAGCTACTATAAAAAGTCTAAAATACCCCTTGGGGCTTCTCATAAAAAAAATAATTAATGAATGAAGGCTCTAGTCTAATTGGTTTAACTTAATTAATTATCCTCCTAATGATTGGGTTTCTTATTGGGCTCAATTCTAACTAGAATTAAATATTGGTCCATGGGTCTAATATAAACTAGTTAGGTCCATTAACACAAGTCCAAAATAATAAACTAATATCTAATAATAAATAAATAATATAATAAATAAATAAATATATAATATGCATAATATTTAATTAATTATAAAATGACCAAAATATTATTTCCTAGAAAATATGGTAATGACAGATCCTCTAGACGGAGTGCTCCTCCGATACCGGTTACTGGTTCCAGATCATCATCACGGAGTACTCCAGTGTACCGACCAGTCATATCTCCGACTCTGTCGATGGTCCGTGACAGTACTCCTAAGACCAGTAGTTCTATGCCTGAGACTACTCCCCTATCCAACCTTCCTCCTACTGAAGGCACTAAGGAGACAGAGGAGCAGATAGAGTAGGTCGAGTCGACTTCGTCTACGTATGATTAGAGCAATCCTCTATGCGCACCTCCGGGGGAGACAAGGATGGAGATTTGGTGGGATGGGCCTAGGAAGTAAGTTAAATAGTTAATATTTTTCAAATGATTATATCTATATATTTATCAATTTAGTTATCGTTGTATAGATATCGTCCATCGGCGGTACAGAGAACACTGGAACATTTTTTGAGAAAGAACTATGGTAGGCCTTGGATCAACTACTCAGATGCTCCTGAAGATAGAAAGGCATTTTGGTTTGCCCACTTCAAAGTAAAAATATATTTACTTTTAATATCAATAATCATTTATATATATTATGTATCTCTCTAATTTACTTCTTATAAAAAGTCTATTTTTATCCACCATGCAGGGCTGAGAAGATCAAGGAGCAGTTTCCTGTCGTCGTCGCCAAGCTGATCCGTGATACAATCAACGACCAGAAGGTCCATGATCGCGACGGAGAACTGATCCACGGTTGGATCACGTCTGAGCAGTGGACTACGATGAAGGTGAGATTCGACGAACCCAAGTACAAGAAACGGCCGAAGAAGCAAAGCCGGTTATGTCAAAAGCAGAAAAATAGTATGGTGGCTCGATTCATGACAGAATATTTCTGTCATCTGGTATGTATTATATTGAATATATATTATTTTAATACAAGTAGGATAAGATATTTAGTTTTAATAAAAAATAATATAATTTTTAATAGGTTCAGAGGGGTGAGGATGCCAACATGGTGACAGTCTTCCTGACCACCCATCGGAAGGGCGGAAAGCTCATCGATGAGAAGATCACGCAGACCTATGTACGTTTAACTACCCTGTTTTAGTTTTAATGTTACTTAGAAAATATATATATATATATATATATATATATAGTTAGTTAGTTAGTTAGTTAGTTAGTTAGTTAGTTAGTTAGTTAGTTAGTTAGTTAGTAATAAGTAACTTAGACGTTGGAAACCACTTTTCTAGGATGAGTATCTTAAACTAAGTGAGCGGACGACAGCTAGTGCACCTGTAGAGGGAGGGGCTGGTACTTCCTCGCATCCCTCTACAGCTCCATCGGGGGACAAACTTTGGATGACCGCCGTTGTTGGTCTTCAGAAGGGTACATACTATGGTATGGGATCCTACGTCACCTATGTTGTGACGCAGTCATCTAGAACCTGCTTTGTCAGTGTGTATTTCTTGCAGGCATTGACACGAGCCCATGAGAGAGTTGACCGTCAGATTGCTGACCTGCATGACAATTTTCTATAGAGGATTACGGAGTGGCCACAGTCGACGTCGTAGACGGATGATGAGACGATCATCGCATATTTTGATTCGGTTAAGCATATAGCCTTGTGGAGCTCAGGACTCTGAGCCATACGACAGAGCACAGGCTTATGAAGCTTAGGACTGCTAGCTGTGTTTGATAATAAATGAAAAAAATAAAACTAGGTTTATACGAAACCCTTTCTTAGGTTTACAAATAAGAAGTACTATTAATCCTATGCGAGGATGTTAAGTACAAAATTTAATCTGGGTAAATATTGCTATAGGAGTATGATCTGCGGTCGATCACTTTGTCCCTTGGACCACACGATGATGAAGAAGTGTTGTAGAAGAAGAAGAAGCTTCAAAGATTGTAAAAGGGAGTGGATGCTTGATGCCAAAATCGTCGATCACTACTCTCTGTCTATGCTCTGGATTCTTCTCTCTCAAAGAAAACCAATTTCCGACCTTAAGTTCTCTAGCTTCAGATCTTCGACCTTTTGACCCTTTTCTTCTGACCTTTTAATTTTTCGACCTTAGACCTCTGTCAATAGAGATCTCTATTTATAGGGTTTTAGTGACAGTAACCGTCCAGTCGGCATAGAAGCCGGACAGTGGAGAGTATGGCACTTTTTACACGGTGGTTATAATAACTGCCACCCACGTATAAATGATCTTCTGAATCTGCGTATGACGTGTGTCCCATTATGAGGTAACGCATATAACTGCTGCGAAGATCACGGTATGCAAGCCACGTAGGTAACTATCCCTCGCGTTGAAAAGGTTGGCGTAGAAGCCAACGACTGTCATCATGGCGTAGAAGCCAAATAGTTGTTAAACTGGCATAGAAACCAGGTAAGCGTAGAAGCTCAATAGGCATAGATGGCAGATATATAGGCATAGAAACCCAATAGCTGTCAGGATGGCGAAGAAGCAAAGTAGACGTAGAAGCCTGATCTGTACGGACAAGTAGCCGGCGTAGCGACCGTCGATTCTCTTTGACTGAGGTCTTGAGCGTATTCTGGCCCAAATAGCCTTATCATGTACCTTTGCAAATATAGCCTGTGTTGGCGTATTCCGAGGAGATAGCATACGGCATACTCCTATAGTTGAAAATAGCCAGGTGGCGTATTTTAAGGAGATAGCGTACAGCTTGCTCCTATAGCTGAAAATAGCCTGATGGCGTAATATGCAAAGGTGATGATGTGGACGTATTAGCCGTAATCATGGTTCACCCAGTCTTTGAAAATAGAACCAAATCTCGTGCATTAAATGCAGAGATCTACCCCCATTCTGCGTATTAAATGCAGAGACGTGCCTCGAGCTCTGTACGAAGAGCAGCTTTTGACGTGGCAGTTTATTTTGTCTTCTGCTGAGCGTAAAAGCTTACATCTGCCAGAATAAAACTAGGCAGCGTACTCTCTCGAATGCGTAAAAGCTATTTGTATCAAGGAAATGTCACTAAACGATGGTCTGGATTTCTGTGCCGAATCATCATTACAGCCGTCGTCTTGATCGTCGTGTTGTACCCTTTGTCAGGAGTCAGGTTCATTGTACTGTCTGACAGGTTCATCTACAGAATTCGAAGTATTCCTCGTACAGCTCATTTAAAAGATATGAAGTAATCCTCGTATAACTTCCCGCTGCATTAAAAGCAGATGGGTTTACGCCATAAAGGCGAAGTAGCAACCTTTATACGCTAAAGCAGTCTAGAAATACTGCGTTACGCAGGTTAACTCTGGAGCTATATTTTACGTTGTACTAGCGATGAAGCTCTGTTGTACGCCGATGGCTCTGAAGTCATGTTTTACGCCGCCCAGCACTGAAATAATGCGTATAATTCCTTAGCGTATTTTTCATGCTTCTACAAGACCCCCTTCAAAGTTTTCAAATTCCTCGTAATTTGAAACACCTTGAATGAAGCATGAAACTGTCAAGTCTGACTCGTTCTTCATGGCTGATTTCTTGGAAAAATTTTGGGAGTCTGTTGGGATTCGGTGTGTTCTTTTTTGCCTATAAAAAGGCTGATAAGTTAACCTGTTCTTCCCATATTTCCTTCACCTCACAGAGATGATTGTCGGAGTTCGTCGGGTCGACTTGAGGAAGAAGAAGATCATGTTCTTCCAGCATGTAAGGAGCCGAAAAAGAAGGCATCTTCTAGCAAATATCCTCTGCAACAATGGATCATGGAAGGATATCATAGCTTCCTTTGCTCAGGATAATCAGCAACTTCATATGGCGATTCGTCTAGGAGAGAGGAAGGGTCACATTCAACCACACAGCTTGCAAGCTGTATTTTCTCTCGCCGTTGGTGGACGAGGGTAGACAAACTATCCCTGTCTTCCAGTATTGAGTTGGGTCTAACACCTCAACTCAATCTGTCCTAGCGTATGGAGGATGGGCTCTTAAATAATTTATGCATACCCAGTTATGTATCCTCCCGCCATTTATTATTTTCTTGTTAATCAGTCGCGAAAGTTGATTAACTGTTGAAGAAGACGGGAAAAGATCTCCACTAATACGAGAACCTGACAGAAAAGACTCTTGGCGTGATCCTAAGTAAAAATGAGAAACCCTTGGTAGAACAAGGATTTTCATCATATGTAATCATGAAGATGAAAAACCCTTTGTAAACTGAATTTCTATCATATGTAATCATGATTAATAAAGTTGTCTTCTTCTATGCATTTGATGATTTGCCATATTTTTTGTTATGATGAAGTCTGAATATGTGTAGCTTCGATACGTCTGAATAACTTTACACTGACTCTGATAAAAAGAGTATATGATCTCGTCCCATCTTTTACGCATAACTGAAGGCGCGTAGAAAAACTGTTTTAGCATTTAAGTCGAATATCTGAACTGTCATGTTGTTCTGAACGAGGAGTTGCGTAGAATTCTGAACTGTCACTTCTTTAAGAAGAATCTTTGTTCAGACAATCATCTTCAAGAATGATTTCCCGAAAATCCTTTGGAAAAGGGCGAGAAATGGCTGTCGAAACTGAGTCGCCATCTTGAACTGTAGAAAAAATATTCAAACTGGATTTTAGATGAACTTCCAATCGACCCAAGAAGAAGAGTCATTTTTTATGCTGAACTCTGTATGCTTTGGGTACTTGGGATATTTTGTAGCCAAGAAGGAGCATTCCTGCATAAACCCTTATAATTGGCCATCTTGAGAATTGTTCAGATATACGCATACTCTGGCCTGCGTATCTTGAGATATGCGAAAAGTCATAGATCCGTAGAATAGATGAGCATAAAATTGTAGGTATGTAGCCTCCCGAACGTAAAAGCTGCTGCACATAAAAGCATCCGGGCGTAAAATCATAGATTTATAGCCTCTGAAAAGAAAACTTTCGAGTGTGTAGTCGTAGATTTGTAGCCTCTGAACGTAAAAGCTTCTGAGCATGAAATCATAGATTTGTAGCCTCTGAGCGTGAAGTCGTAGGTTTGTAGCCTCTCGAGCGTAAAAGCTACCGAACGTAAAAGCATCCGGGTATAAAACCATAGACTTATAGCCTCTGAGCATAAAACCGTAGATTTGTGGCTTCCCGAGCGTAAAAAGCTCCTTAGCATAAAATCACGAATCTGCTCTGCACAAAAAAAAATTTGAATTCGCTGACTGTCCGCCTTCCCTGAATAATAGGCTGACGTAGTCCCCAATCATAACTGAATATTAAATATTAGATTTGGTTAGGGATTCGAGGAGTCTATCTGAACTCTATAAGTACCCCAAGGTCCTCAGAGAGAAAATTTGTCATCTGTCTTTTTGCAAGAAAACCTAGCTTTCCAAGAACCTTTCGTCTTCGTCTCTTTCTCAAGAATACTGAGTTTTAGCAATGGCATCGAAACAATCTTCCACCACCAAAGGAAAGAAAGCTGCCTCCTCTTCTCGCTCTTCTGCCCAAGCAAGAGTGACTCCCGTCGAGCAGAGCGAACCTCGCTCGGAACGAAGTATCCCACCGTCAAGCTGTGCACCGGACGTTATAGGTAAAGCTTTTGGGACGGCAAAAAATAAAGAAAACCCTTCGCGCACATTGTACGTGAACGCGCTAGGTCATCTTCTGTGCTGAGAGCCTCTTTGAGGAAGATGATGCACATGGATGTTTTACCATTTATGCCCACATTCCTAATGTGTCAGCGTAAAAACTCCATATTTTCGCAGTCTGGCATAAAAGCTTTGACTGTCAAAATTTGGCGTATACTACAAACTTTGAGTGTTGCGCTCTGGATGAAAATTCTGGCGTAATAACTCAAACTTTGGCAGTCTGGCGTAAAACACAGACTGTCAGATTTTTGTGTATACTGCCAATCTTGAATTTTACGCCTAGGAAATAGATTCCAGCGTAAAAAAACTCAAGTTTTTACAGCCTTGGCATAAAAGCATAGACTGTTACTCTTTGGTATAAGCTGCAAGATTGTGAGGTCTAGTATAGAAACTGACATGTTTTTCTTGAGCATTATAGTTAACTTGCAGATACCTCCGTTGGCTGATGTGATGGGTTCTGCTGCTGGGATGCTGAACTCCGATTACCTGGAGGATTTGTCCTATGTGACATTTCCTATTTCCGGACCCCAATATCCTGAAGGAAGGGGAATCCTGATATCGTCTCAAGGAGAGAAAATGCTGTTGAGCATGATCAACGAAGATCCCTTGATGTATATAGACGGGGCAAAATACATAAAACCAGCTTTCCTCTTCGGGGATATGATTGATAAACAATCCAAGACGGAGCCCAAGAAGGAAAAGTAGGTTTTTACTACTAGGGGCTTGGTCATGTACCTGCCCAAGATGTTGAGGGATTATCCTATCTCGGCATTCTTCCATGCTACGCATCCGAGGAAGATGTCGTGGACCCTGACCCCTAATCTTTACGGCCAGCCGGGAAAGATATTTTATCAGAAAGGGTCCGTCCAAGGATTATTTGTGAGCCGTCCTTCAGGCCCTATAATGACTTTCAGGGGATTATTTCCGGGCAGTGTCCCGAGTGAAGATACTGCACTGCTCCAACCAGTCCGATTGCCAACTTTTTGCAATAACTTTATGGGGCATGGAGGAGTGTATTCCAAGGTTAATCCTCGGACCGGCGGGTGGGTTAGCCCTTCAAACCTTTGATGGGTTCGTTTGTCTGCCTGGGCCCTGAAGAACTTTCAGATGGAGCTGGAGAGCATCGGTCTGTACGCGGCTGTGAGTGCTACCAGTGTTGGGTTACCTCTCAACCCCAACCTGTTCTTGGTTTTGATGGAGCGATATATCTTGCTCACTGGGACTTTTGCCACTTCACTAGGGGAGTTGGGATTGGCCCTTCATGAAATAGCAGAGATTTTAAGACTGTCAATAGGGGATACTACTTATGAAGAGTATGTTCCCACAAACCGGGAGCTGGAGGATACAAACCCTCTGGTGGTGGCAGTGTACCAGGAGCTGATGAGCCATTACCTTGCGTGCACCGCCTTCAATAATGAGCCCTCTGATTTGGCTCATACCAACAAATGGGCATCCTATCTCTTCTTCCATCATGCCCGAGATGCTAAGCCAGACAAAGTCGTGGATAGTAGGGATAAGCCTTTGAGCCTTCTGAGCATGCTTAATGCTCAAGTAGTCGATGATCTAATTGAAGACGTCGAGGCTTCAGATCGGGTTCTTGATGAAGGGATAGGAAAATATCCTGTAGGCACTAAAGCCTACAGTTATATGAGGCATTGCCGCAGGCCTCTATCCAGGGAAGCTCAACTGGCTGGTTTCCTCTCTGTATGGCTACGCCGATTGGTAGTACCTGGCATTGCATCTTCGGATCACATTCACCGTAACACCTTATGGCCTGCAGTGCGTTTGGTGTTTGGGCCAAGACTGGGCCTCCTCCCTGCCATGGTATGCCGGATACAAGCTGGCCTGAGGGCCATTACTAATGGGCTGCTTGCCGATGAAACACGGTGTGACAGCTTTCCTAAGGTAGAATTACCGTTCATGTATCTGATGGGATGGTTAATTCTTCATAACCCCAGGGTGATGTCTCCCGGCTCTGCCAGTAGTTCGGGGAATAATTTCTTGTTGAATTATAAGAATTCCACCTGGAACGTGATTACCGTCGTAGACTGTCGGCGAGCATTGAATTTTTCTCACAGCTGGAAGCTCTTCTGTGTCGTCCCCATTGTACATATGAATCAACAGGGGATGAGACTTCAGGACTCAGGCGAAGGGAAGACCATTCTTTCTCCTGAAGCTTTTTATTGGTTGGTCTGCATTAGACCTTCCCTTCTGTTGTATAGAAGTGAAGACCATTGCTTCTTGGAGCCCTACCTGCCTAGTCGGTTTGTCAGACAGTTTGGGTATGACCAATTGCACATGGGCAATGCCATCACCAGCTTCAGGTCCAGAGGTGGACTTATTGATGGAGCGAGAGGATGGCGATACTTCATAATGGGTTGTACTGAAGCAACCTTTACTGTGCCCGCGACTTCACTCTCTATGGAGTTGCGCATCCTCCATTCGTACGTCCAGTTTTATGTGGCAACCAATACCTTCCATCGCAATTTTGATATGCGTGGAAGTTTTAGGATGCCTTTTTCTAAGTCCGCGGGACGAGAGAAAATCACATCAGTTTTCTCTGATGAAGATGAAGACTCTGTCGCTACAGATGAGTTTTTGCTGACAGTACCGAGAGGTAAAATACCTCCGCCTGCAGGGCCTCTGGTTATCCCTGGTAAGCGAAGGTCTCCTGTTCTAAAGGAGACTTCCCCTCGCAATAGAAAGAAGACTGTCGGTGGTCTTGTCAGGACTTCCGGCCATGAGGCTCCTTGGAGTGGGCCTGCTATTTCCCCTGTTGGGGATGATTCTTTGACTAGAGGTACTTCGCCTATTAGAGAGGGAACCTCCACAATTTCGGCTGGCAGTGTCGGAGAATCTTTGCTCGAGGCTGCTGTCGTTGCTACCGCTTCAGGTAGTGGTACAAGATCGCCTTCAGGGCCAAGCCAAATTAGAATATCTTTATCCAGACCAGCAATGGGAGAAACCCCTGCAGCGTCTGTAAGTATACCCAGCGAGATTCCACCCAATGAACCTCGAGTGGATCTCGGTGAAGACCTGGAAGAATACCTGCCAGTGTTAGTTGGCACACCCCCTTCTCCAGGTATGACAGCTCTCTTAGCATCATTAAGAAATAATTTAGCTGTACTGGCTGCAAATGCGCCATATATACCATCGGCCATGGGTAAATATCGTCTTTATGCCTCTTTTATAAAAATTAACATCATATTGAAATTAACTTTCTCTTCTCTTCTTTTCAGGGAAGGACATCTACGGGAAGGGCAGTGCTGACGCAACTTTTGGCTTTGTTTCAGCTCCTGTCGGTGATACGGAGGTGCCCGTCTTTAAAGAGGAAATATTTTAGGATGTCGGTTCGCCCGAAACAGTTTCGATATCATAAGAGGAGGATGAGCCTGTCATTACGACTATGCCTCCTATGAGTACGCCAGCCACTTCGACCGTTGTTGGTGCTTCTTCTTTTGTCGCGCCATCTGTTGAGGCGATGACTGTGGCAACATCGTCTGCAGTCATTCCTGGAGGAGGATTCTCCGATATTGCAGCCACTCCCGGCATCCAATCTGATTTTGCTATGCTGATTGAGCAGTATACTATTATTTTCTACACCACTTTAAAAATGCTGATATCAATGGTGCTGGCGAAGAATCTAGGTTTTGAGGCTCTGAGGAGGTCCTCCCAGTTTGTGATAGTGTCGATCAGAGATTTCAACGACGCTAGGAGAGCTGCTACACTGGAGCAAATAGTTAATGGTTTAGAGAAACCCATTAACGATTATTTGCAGCTATCTCGAGGCAGCATTGACGGTCTCGTTCAAGCTAGGTATGACTCCTTAACTGCAGAGCTTGCTGGACAAATGGAATCTCTGAACAAATCCGTCTAGGAACAGCAGCAGGAGATGGATCAAGAGCGTGCCGTATTAGGGTATGTCATTCCCCAGCTGGCTCAGTGCGAGGCCGAATATGAGGAAGAGGCAGCAAGGGTCCACAAAGTGGAAGATGACCTCGCTAAGGCCAAGGAGAAGGCTCTCTCTTTATCAACATCTCACGACGTATTGAAGGATCGAAGGAAGACGGCTCAGCAGAACCTGACGCATGTGAGTGCCATCCACGCAGGCTTTATACATACTCGGTCCAAGCTATCTGCTTTGAACAATGAGGCGGCAAGGTTGGAGCGGGCTCGCGCCAACGTTTTGAACTCCAGGGATGAGAGAATGGTTACTCTGGCGCAACAAATTCGCGACTTAACTGCTCCTCCCAAATGATGTACCTTTTTGTTTCTTTTGTAATTTCTCGAAGATAATAAAGATACATTTCTGACTTTGTGGACCCATCACTTTAGAATATGATAGGCTAAGATGAAAGTGAAATCAGAGGTATCATTAACATAATATACTTTCGTTAAGGTTTTGCTTAATATAAAACTATTCAGGGATAACATGAATATAATCCAACTAAATTTGTATACTAAACACCATCAGAGGTAATATGGACATGGCAGTTTTTGTGGACTCAACACCCTTGGTGTACTTAGGGTTTAAGTACGGGTGCTAAGTTAAGATGACAACCGATATCAGAGGTAATAGGGACATGATAATCGATAGCCGAAAGCACGGAAAGTTTGTTCAGAGGTAATATGAACATGACAAACTTTTGTGTGGTGGACTTATTACCCATAGCGTACTTTAAGTACAGATAATAAGCTAAAATGACTAACACTATCAGTGGTTATGCGAACGTGATAGTAGAAAGTCGAATAGAAGAACTTTACTCAGAGGTAATGTGGACAAAGAAAAGTTCTTTGTAGTGATAAAGAAAAAACACACGACAGAAGTATTATGACCATATTTATGGTGATAGACTTACCCTGCCAGAGAAAGTGAAGAAATATAGTTCAGAGGTAGTATGGACGTGAACCGATGTCCAGAAAATTCACTGAAGCGTTATTTGCTGAATGGGGATAGACCTGAAGGTTGTTCCTCTCAGAGGTTTTAGGGACTCATCATCCATGCTTCCTTAGGGGAAAATTGCTACGTTGGAGTGATATCAATTTGCCATGACCGTCATCTTGTTTATAGATGCAAAGTGATAACTTTGGCATCGATCAACTCTTGGATTCTCCTTTTAAGTATGTAGCATGCTTTTGTGGGATGATGAACATACCGATGAAAGAGACAATACTCTGGGTCATCAACTTTGCCAGCCCTCTCAGGATATTTGATGTTGGGTAGCTGAAGTTTGTTTTTCTTCATCAATATATTGAAGATCTCAATGATGTCATCTTCATTGAAGGAAAAAGTCCCTTTCGGCCTTCGGGCTCCCGATGCCTGAGTTTTACGATCTTTCGGGAAGATCGTCATCGTTTCATCATCTTCAGATTTAGAGAGAATTCTACCCCCAGCTTTGGATGTTATCTTGTTTTGTCGAGGGAGACTACCCCCAGACTTATCGTTGCATTCGTCCACAGAAGTTGATCTAGAAGGACCTAGCTCTGACATTACAAGATCAGACTTTAGAGGTTTGGGGTTTGCTAGAGATGTAGTATATCCCAACCCAAAATGAGTTTGTTGACAGTGAGAATTACTATGAAACGGTGTTCGTCTGCCCTTTCCATAATTGAGGCCTTATCTCAACTTCAAATCATAACCCATACTTTGTATAATCTTTAAAGCCTGTGGGCTATACCTGTGGATTTGTATTATCCCCGCATCAGACTCGTGAGAATCTTCTTGTATAATCGGTCTGCTCCGCATGTGACCGAAGACTATTGGATGCTGGTCGTCGTGAGTTGGAGGAACAATAAAGGCACCATTTTCATATGGTCCATATGTCATAATGACATTAGATGTTGATGCATCTTCCCATATGATCTCTCCCCGTTTGACAGTTAGGGGAACTGAAGCCTATTTATGACTCCTGTCTTTGCGTTTCTCGATCAAAAATTCACGCAAGTCAGGAGTATTAACGGAAGAAAAAGAGGAAGAAAGTTTGCTCCTCCTTTTACATTAGTTGGAATACGGATATTGGGCACCCTAACCCTTTCTCTACCACCTATATATAGCAGTTCAGCCATATGAGTAGCACATGATCCTCGAGGAGCGTATCTATCCACAAACTGGGCCTTCTTTACGTCGAGGGGCTTCTCCTGGAGTAATTTGGAATTTTGGTCAGGCTGGCGTAAAACTGAGGAAATCTTCAATCGGCCATCAGCTTTACGCGTAATCTGGAGAACAGGCAGATTCTTTTGATGGCGTAAAGGCCGAGAGGTTGAGAAATCCTCCGCTTGTTTTCCCTTGCGGTGATTGCAGGGACCATCTACCCCCATACAGGCGGGAGATGTATTTTTACACGCAGGGCACGTTTGAATTTTCTGACTTGGCGCTGAGGCCTTGTCAGCAACTACGTCTGCCCCGTCAGCGATGGGAGACGAGTTTTTACGCGCATAGCGCGTTGTATACTTCTGGATTGGCACTGGGGCATTGCCAGAAGTTTTGTCTGTTCCGCCAGTGACAGGAGACTGAGTTTTATGCGCAAGGCGCGGAGGGAGTAATGCTACAACCTCGTTGGTCGGAGAGATCAGAGAGTCGGCAGGAATGGTTGGGGATGTCCGGGGCATCCACACCTTACACAGTTTTCTGTTGTCTTGGACAGAGAGAGAGTGAGAGTTACCCCCTGCTCGAAGCATATCTTCATAGGCTGATTAGTCGAAATGGACGACCAAGGTCTTCTTTATTGATTATATTGATACTGCATCGTGTTGAGCAATTGCTTTATCATCAGATGAGAAAGATATCCCCAACAGAGTTGCCATCTTGTGTTTGATAATAAACGGAAGAAATAAAACTAGGTTTATACGAAACCCTTTCTTAGGTTTACAAACAAGAAGTACTATTAATCATATGCGAGGATGTTAAGTACAAAATTTAATCTGGGTAAATATTGCTATAGGAGTCTGATCTGCGGTCGATCACTTTGTCCCTTGGACACACGATGATGAAAAAGTATTGTAGAAGAAGAAGAAGCTTCAAAGATTCAAATGGGAGTGGATGCTTGATGCCAAAATCGTCGATCACTACTATCTGTCTATGCTCTGGATTCTTCTCTCTCAAAGAAAACTAATTTTTGACCTTAAGTTCTCCAGCTTCAGATCTTCGACCTTTCGACCCTTTTCTTTCGACCTTTCAATTTTTTGACCTTGGACCTCTGTCAATAGAGGTCTCTATTTATAGGATTTTAGTGATAGTAACCGTCCAGTCGGCGTAGAAGCCGGACAGTGGAGAGTATGGCACTTTTTATGTGACGGTTATAATAACTGCCACCCATGTATAGATGATATTCTGAATCTACGTGTGACGCATGTCCCATTATGAGGTAATGCGTATAACTGCTGCGAAGATCACGGCATGCAAGCCACGTAGGTAACTGCCCCTCACGTAGAAAAGGTTGGCGTAGAAGCCAACGACTGTCACCATGGCATAGAAGCCAAATAGTTGTTAAACTGGCATAGAAACTAGGTAAGCGTAGAAGCTCAATAGGCATAGATAGCAGATATATAGGCATAGAAACCCAATAGCTGTCACGTTGGAGTAGAAGCCAATTAGGCGTAGAAGCCTAATGCTGTACGGACAGGTAGCCGGCGTAGCGACCGTCGATTCTCTTTGACTGAGGTCTTGAGCGTATTCTGGCCCAAATAGCCTTATCACGTACCTTTGCAAATATAGCCTGTGTTGGCGTATTCCGAGGAGATAGCATACGGTGTACTCCTATAGTTGAAAATAGCCAGGTGGCGTATTTCAAGGAGATAGCATACAACATGCTCCTATAGCTGAAAATAGCCTGATGGCGTAATATGCAAAGGTGATGATGTGGATGTATTAGCTATAATCATGGTTCACCCAGTCTTTGAAAATAGAACCAAATCTCATGCATTAAATACAAAGATCTGCCCCCATTCTGCGCATTAAATACAGATACGTGCCTCGAGCTCTGTACGAAGAGCAGCTTTTGACGTGGCAGTTCGTTTTGTCTTCTGTTGATCGTAAAATCTCACATCTGCCTATATAAAACTAGGCAGCGTACTCCTTCGAATGCATAAAAGCAATTTATATCAAGGAAATATCTCTAAACAACGGTCTGGAGTTCTGTGCTGAATCATCATTATAGCCGTCGTCTTAATCGTCGTGTTGTACCCTTTGTCAGGAGTCAGGTTCATTGTACTGTCTGACAAGTTCATCTGCAGAATTTGAAGTGTTCCTCGTACAGCTCATTCGAGGGATACGAAGCGATCCTCGTATAACTTCCCGCTGCATTAAAAGCAGATGGGTTTTACACCATAAAGGTGAAGTAGCCACCTTTATACGCTGAAGCAGTCTAGAAATACTGTGTTATGCGGGTTGACTCTGGAGCTATATTTTATGCTGTACTAGCGATGAAGCTCTGTTGTACGCTGATGGCTCTGAAGTCATATTTTATGCCGCCTAGTACTGAAATAATACGTATGATTCCTCAGCATATTTTTCATGCTTCTACACTAGCATTGGAGCAGATACGTCCTTCTGGTCTGCCGGCATCGACACTACCTCCATCGATGCCTCCTCCATCAGCATCGGTGACGCTTTCACAGGAGCAGTATGAGTTCCATCTATCCCAGATGCACTATGGTGCTCCTCCTGATAATTAGTAGTCCTTGTTTGGACAGGTTTTAGTGTGTTTATGTGTATTGGCCAATTCTTGGGTCTTTGATGTATTTATTTCATACTTTTTATTACATTTTGTGACACATGTGACACTTATTTTAAATTTATTTATCTACTTCTTGGGACATATTTAATGTAATATAACTTTATAGATTTCTTTCTATCTGAGTTTAGTTTAGTATTCATATTAACTGTAACCAAAATTTCTCAGTGTTGAGTGTTCCACCGAAGGGGTCGACGAATCCAGGGAATTCAACGGAGGGTTGATCCGGGTTTATTTATATCAACTATGATTTTATAACTGCAGGCAGAGTTTTATTGGGAAATATTTTACAAACTGCATTCTATTTTTTTATTTGGCATCGTGTTGTGACATATTGCGATATTCTGAGAAGTACATTTACGTCGCTAAAAAGTATCAAAATATTGCTACCTGATACCAAGGACGTCGGTAGTATGTCGCTAAACGTCGCTAAGTGTCGCTACCATATTTCAGAATAAGGGTATTTTTGTCAATTTTATTATAAATATTGTGTATATTTTATTTATTTATAATGTGCATGCTATATATATTGTTACTATTATTATTATTGTCAGTTGACTAGTCTATTTTAACTAGACTTGATATCAGTGAATCACACTAGACTTGACTTGACCCATTGACTCAATTAATTAGTTATTCATGACTAGATTAATTTCATTAAACCTATTTAGACCCATGAATAGAATATTCCTCCTATAGTTTAGTAGATCCTATTCATGAAGGAATGAGAGAGGTACTTGTGTCAAATCAAATATTCCTCAACCTAACCCTAACCCTAAGAGGAAGTCTATATAAGCCTCTTGTTCATGAATAGCCCTCATTTTTTTTTCTCATTATTTCATTCCTAAATTTGAGAGTAATCCCTAATTTCTTTATTTTAAATCCCATCCCTCTCATTCTCATTCCAAGGAGGCTAAGGAGCTTAGTATTGCTAGAGGAAGCTTGAAGAGGAGTCCAAATGTTGAGGATCGTGTCCGCTTTGTCTTTCTTGTATCCAAATTTGGAGTTCTTCAAGGAGGTTATTCAAAACCTAGGTAACTCTCAATTTTCTACTCTATTTGTGGTTAAGAACACCCATTGGACCTATAGGGACCCTCCAATAGGTGGATTTGACTCTCTAATGCTAGACCTTGGTGTTAAAAGCCTTTATTTTGATAGATCTTGGTTTTCCTCTTGTGGAATGATGTTTTGGGCTCAATTTGGAGGAATTTCGAATCGTGTTCACCAAGTATTCGATACGTATCCCCAAAAGGATTTTTGTGTCCTTTTTGAGTCAAGATTTGGTGTATGTGTCCTAAATAGGATACGTTGTATCGTGTCATGGTATCTCATGATACGCAGGATTAGATTTGGGTATGCATATTTATTTGTGTGATAGTTGCTTTTGTATTGTGTTATGTGTGTATATGTGTATGTATGTAAGAGTGTATATATATATATACATATGTAGATTGATTTATATAGTTGTATATATGTATGAGTGTTTGTATATATATGAGTTTGTGTATATATGTCTATACATATTTATGAGGGGACTTAGAATCTATGTCTGGAAGGCTGATTCTGGATGGACAGGGATTAATTTGTTCGATCAATGCCAAATACCAATGGCCTGTGGGAAGTACGGAGTTGCACACAAGGAGGATGCATCTGCCCGAAATTGGATGATGGGGTCGACTACTTGACTCCGGTAGTTCCTACTAAACCAAATCTTGGGTGTTCTTTTAACCTCACATTATTCGAGAATAAGTTCATTCCTGGTGCATTTTTTGGCAACCAAGTGATTTTGTACGAAGCTCGAAAATAGAGGGTTCGGTTCTGTGTTCAAAGGAGAGCTGAGGGATGGAACTGCAATTGCAGTAAAAAGACTGAACAGCATTGAGCGAGGTATGGGCGAGTTCTTGGCTGAGATGCAGACTGTGGGTAGCCTCCATCATTACAATCTAGTTAAGCTGATCGAATTCTTCACGGATGAATCAAAGAGGCTTCTAGTTTACGAGTACATGAGTAATGGTTCTTTGGACAAATGGATATTTGATGATGATCCTAGGCCATTACTGAATTGGGAGACCAAGGAGACGGATCATACTTGGTGTATCAAGAGGGTTAGCATATCTACATTAAGGTTGCAATCAGAGGATTGCTCATCTTGACATGAAACCCATAAGATACTCCTAGATGAGAATTTCAATGCCAAGATCTCTGATTTTGGGTTAGCAAGATTCATCTATCGAAATCACAGCCACGTGAGGAATCGGTAGAGCACATATTTGTTACTAGTGAGCTTGCTTCCTCGGTATGGTCTCATTTTGCTCCTAACTTTCATTTACTTATTAATGCCATGTCTGTGGAGCAATTAGCCAAAGTTTGGCTTCACAATATTTCTCAAAATAATGTTATTGGCCTAAGTAGGAATATTATATTCGCTACGGGTTTGAGGGAGATATGGAAGCATAAAAATAACATTATTTTTGAGAATATTGACCTTAATGCTAATGAGGTTATACGGCGGATCACCACTAGCCTTCAAATAATATTACGATCATTCCAACTAGAAGAAAAGCCTTCAGCGGAGGAGGAGAATTTCTTGGCTGCTTTCCATATTTCTCCAAAAATCCACAATATTGGTAGAGGCACTTGGGTTCATTGGAAACCGTCGGAACATGGTCACAAGCTAAATATTATATCAAAAAACAATGGGGTTGACTCTTTCAGTGGAGGGGTAGTCAGAGGCACTAAAGGTCAAATGGTTGTTACTTTCCAAATTGTTATTACAGGAGGACAAAGCATTAATGCAGAAATAGATTCACTATTATCTGGCATAAAATTCTGCAAGAGTAATAACATTATCATAAATTTTATTGATGCTAGCTATAAATATCTTTGTGATACTATTATGGGAAAAAGACACATCCACTGGTCGGACACTAATAAAATACGAAAAATCAGGAAAATGATTTCCGAAGGCATTCAGGTGACTTACATTACTGCAGAGGAGAACAGGGATGCAAATGCATTGGCTAACTTGGCTATGGAAATAGGATATAATCAGATTTTTGAACAGGCAGTGGATCTTCCAGATTCAGTGGGCGGTATGCTCTCTTCTGATCAGATGGGGTACCCTATTTTTAGGAAATAATCTTGCTTTATTTCTACTTTGTATTTTCATGTTTCTTTGGAAAGGGCTATCCCCCTCCCTTTTGTAGGCAGTAAGGGCAATCTCCCTGCGCCAAGTGCTTTATTTTTCAATAAAGGCTAAGGCCCCACGTGGACGTGGTTTACCCCATCAAAAAAATATATATATAACTTTATACAATACATATACATATGAATATATGTTAATTTAGAATTACACTATATATACATATACCAAAATACATTTAACCTATACTAATACATGTACCATACATACTAACATACACTATGTATGTATATATATTAATTTGAGAATATACTATATATACATGTATATATATACCAAGTGAAAATACGCATAATATATATATATACCAAATATGTATTTACTAAACATATATTGTATTTATATACGAAAAATCCTTATATATATACATAACTAAACTAATTTACAATCTAATATAACTAAAACTATTAATATATACTTAATACTCTATATTAAATCAACTCCTCAGAACAATGAAGGAGGGAAAGAGGGAGAGGGAGGCTCACAGTGACGATGATGACGACGACGAGGATAACGAAGACGACGACGAAGGTGGTGCTGGGTCGCCGGGCTGAACTATTGGTGGTGGTGGTGCTGGTTCTCGTGGCCGGAGGGGAACAGGTGGAGGAGGTGCAGGGAAACGGTAGAGGTGATAATTCTGACGATGATGGTGGTGGTGGTTCTAATGGTGGTGGTGGTGGTTCTAATGGCGGAGGGGCTGGTGAAGGGACTCAGGCGAGGTCGAGGGGGAGGAACTCGGCTGGAGGAATGAATGGGGGAGATGGTCGGCCTAGGTGATGGTGGTGGTGGTGGTTGCAGCGTGAAGTGGTGGTTGTGTGCAGTCGGAGAAAAAGCTAGCCGGACTTAAGGGTGGTGATGCTTCTGGTGAAGTAGTCGAAGGAGAAGAGGAGGAAAGCCGGCGGGGTCAGGCGTGGGTGTACGAAGTCGGGGATGGCAGCGGCTCATGGAGGTGCGGGTGAATCTTGTGTGGGCTGCCGGTGGTAGCACGGATGGTGGTGGAGGAGTCCATGGGGAGATGGTCGAATCGGTCGGGGATGACAAGTGGTGGTCCTGGCGGTGTGGGGTGGTCGAGAAGGAGGAGGCAGGGGGGTGGTTCAGCTCGGCTCGATGGAGGAAGGACTCGCCGGAGTCGGTGATGCTGCGAGATGTAGCATTGCTGACTCGTCGGGGTGATGCAGTGCCGGTGGAGACTGGAGGCTTGGAGGTCGGGAAGAGCAGTGGAGGAAGGTCGACGGAGTGGTGACTGGAGCTTGGCCGGAGAAGGAGGTTCGGGTGAAGGAGTTGGTTTTAAACCTAAAAATAGGTGAAGAGGAAGAAGAAGAAGGAAGAAGAAGAAGAAGAAAGAAAAAATGAAAAAGAAGGAGGAAAGCAACGGTTGAGTGAGGAGGAGGAGATGGGGGCTTTCCTAGGTTTGGGGATTAGGGCATGTTGGGAAGGGTGCATTGAAGAGACATTAAATAGGTGATGTGATGGAAGGTGTGTGGTGATGATGAGCCCCATTTGAATGGATGGCTCAGATTTGACATGGTGTCACGACCCGCACCCGAAATTTGGGCATGAGTCGTGGGTACGTCCAGCCTACGCCGCAGCATCGGCGGTAGAACGCTGTCTAGGTCTCAACATATAATATATCCTGTCAATAGTCTCAACTCCGCACGGAGGACAAAGATAATAATCCACAGTTCTATAATATACTCAATCACAAGCTATAAGAAGTCATGGCACGATGAGAATAGAAAAGAGTTCTAAATAAACCAACCACAATAATCCAACTCAAATCCTGGGTCTAGATGACCTCACAAAGTCACAAAATAATAAATACATCTCAGTCTCAGTCTAAAACAATAATGCAGAAAAATAGTCTAAGAACAGCCAGGTACGTTCTCCTCTAGGCTAGGCAACTCCTCTGGGGTTTCTGGAGTGAAATCACCCTCTAATCCTGGGCCGTAATGAGTGGGGCAAAGATCCTCCAGGTCCTCTGAAAAATGTTATCCAGTCAGGATTGGAGCGAAGCACAAGCACTAACAGCAGTTTCATTAAATTGACAAAGTCTATAAACAGTGTAAGAAATACAAGATGGAAGTAAATGCTGGAAATATAAAATACTGGAGAAAATGGAAATAGGCAATAGAAAATCTAGCAATGAACAATAAATAGTGAATGCTAGACAATAAGTAGTGAATGCTAGAACAGGTGAATCTGAATAAAGTAGACATCTAGCTAAGTGTTTGAATTATCAGTTTATTATGTGATCGGCTTGGGACTTGATCAGGCTGGTTATATATGATTAACTATGATTCTTGTAGGTCAGGCTAACCATATGGTTAGCTATGATGCATATAGTGGTCAGGTTAATCATATATAACAGCTATGATGCATGTAAGATGGTCAGGCCGCACCCGACGTGAGAAGTGGGGTGAGCTATGATGCATGTAAAGGATTTGGATATGATCACATAATCTACTAATAGTTCCCCATCCTCCAGCTAGTACGATGGATTCCAATCACGACTCCTCATGATGGGGATCTAGGGTGCTAACCCGTGTATCCATAGTGTCGGAATCAAGTATGTAATACACTACAATTTATAGAAGTAATCAACAATAAAAACTGTCAGAGAATGTACTCGCCTGTGGTCCTGAGCAAGGTGTGAGGATCGATGTCCAAAGTGGGATCACAATGACCTAATTATGGAAATTCCATGTCAAAATATTGAAATAAAAGAATAAACATGTTTAACTAATTTAACACGAGGCCTCTAGGTCAATTCTAAAGCCTACTGGTCAATACTAGTCTAACACGAGCTAAATGTGTCATCCCTAGTTATAAACACTAGGGTGTACTCATAACACCTCAATCTGGGTTTAAATCTAGTTTCTAGGGTGATTACAAGTATAACTTAGCTAGGGCTAAGTGATACAATATATATATAATAGTTAATCTATCATCTAATATTATCTTAGTTTTAATACTCTAATACCTATACTCAACTCCACATATTAACCCCCACCAATACCCCATATTATTTCCTAACTGCTAATTGATACCCTTGTACTAGTGTATTTTCCCACATCTAGTACCTCACTGCATTCTGACATTCTCTCCTGTACAGCAACACATAGGTTCACATAGTTAAGACACTGAAATTAACACGCTGCCACACTGACTTCTAACAAAGAAAACACACACAGGTACCTAACATAGGTTGACACAGTTTGGTTTTAGGTGAACTGATACTGATATTGAGACACACACACATGCCTATTTTCCTACACTGCTACACAGTTCTTTTCCCCAAATCTGATACACAGACACAAATACATAGACCTATACTTCCCACACATATGCAGTATCTGCACAGTTTACACAGGTACTCACACAGATTCTGAATTTTGTAGGACCCTAGGATACACACTGAACTTACTGATACCTTTCTGCACACAGGCACTGGTTCTACCCACAGATACACACTGCTCACTAAGTAATTTACTGACACAGAATACACATTCAACACACACAGAAATTCATCTATGCACACACTGAAATAAATGCACAGTTATGTTCAATACTCAGAAATCTTAATCCTAAACACACACTCAAACATAGGTTGACACCAGTCTACCCTCTCCTAATTCATATACTGGCACATAGGGGTTCATCCTCAATAACAGAGACACACCCTCTAGTGCTTCTGAAAGTCTGGCACAGCACATCTACCTTTGCACCCAGGCACTTAGCTAATACCTAGGCACATATGCATACTGATCACAGAATTTATGATACACTACATATTGCACAATAGCACCCAGATATGGATACTCAAAACCTTAAGCTCAACTGATACAAAGCACATAGTTCACAGTTCAAATGCTGAACATAAACCATACACACACACTGCATTACATAGATACATACAGCTACACATCTACACATTGGTTCATTCACTCCCCTATACACTAATACATAAACACACAGAATCCTCTATTGAACCTGGGACACTCTACACACACACAGGTACATATAGCTAGGTTCATGCACAGCAATTGACTGCTCACCCAGGCCATAACTGCACAGCTCACACATAAGAAATCACACTAGAACACACACACAACACTGACATTCACACAGAAAAATACACTGGTTATACACACACACACATACACAGGTAAACACTGCCCTACACTACACAGTATCAGTTAAAGACACTGATATTGTAGGTATACACTGAGACACTGTCACATGTATCCACACTGGTGTTTTAAACACAGGGACACCTATACCCTCACACAGTTAATACAACATCCTTCCCTACACTCATATACAATAACAATATATATATAACCTATCAATCATGAAATCGTATTCTGCTAAAGGCTATTATAAGCATAAATGCTAATCTTGACCTCATCAAGACAGCAAATTGAATTAGCCTATTCTTCCTCTGTTAATCGTTGCAAATCCTCAACCAATGCATCCAACATTCCCATACTGCCAATGCCTCATGCACACATAGCTGTGTGCAGTGGTTCTACTCGAGCAACTCTCCTCACCCTCAAGCTGCTGCCCCTTAATACTGATACACTTAAGTATCAGTGCACATCAGTTAAGTGCACTGACCAATCCTCACATTTATATTACCTATAACCAACAGATACATGATTCCCCTCCATGCCCGACTGCACTGAACAAACACCACCAGTCCCGACTGCACAAATCAGACCTAACACCCGACACCACAGTACATTTCCCAAATCACTGCACACTGAATTCTCCTCAAACACAAACCCCATGAACCACCTATAACGAATGCACAATGGAACCCAAAACACAGTGATACCACCCAACACAATTACATTTATGAATATAGATAGGTATATTAAAATACAGAAATTTAAACACAGGGTTAGGCAAAAACCCTAATACATATTTCATCAAACACATAACGTGCTGAATTCGTATCCCACATTATTAATCATGAATACCCAAACCAAAGCCCTAAAAATTGAGATCTAACTTACACGTATGTAATGAAATCAGTCTACAACAAATACCTAGGGTTAGGGTTCCTGATAATTGGGGGAAATCCAAAAGTTGGTCACCAAAACCCAAATAAAACCCTAAATCGAAAGCTACACCGTAGGGTGGGTTCCTAATGGCCAATAATCGACAGAAAACAGAATTTAAATTAAATAAAAATAGAGTTTTACCTAGGGAGATGGCTTCTTCAATGGAGGTTCTTCTTCTCCAAGGCTTCCTGACCCACGTTCCTTGCTTTCCTTGCTTTGGAGGAGGAAGATGGAAGCCCTAGGGTTAAATCTCGAAAATTTGGTGGGGAGATGGTTTCTCTTGATGGAGGCTAGGGTTTCTCCTTTCTACATGAAGGAAGAGAGGGTTCCCTTTTATATAAACAACTAGGTTAGGGTTTCCAAGCTTAATTTTAGGTTAAACCTTTATGTTAAGTCATGTAGAACCTAGTTAACTCAGGTTTAGGCCTTCTAGGGTTTGAGGTTCCACCCTAAAAATTAGAATTCTAGGGTTTGACTAGAATTGGATTTTCAAATTAGGGTTTAGTCATTAGGGTTTGACCTAATGGGTTCTAGGGCTTGACCTAAAACCAAATATTATTAACAACATATAATTACTTTATAAAACTCAGCAGATTAATTACATACATATATATTCAGAATAGTGAAATTACACAAATGCCCTTATTTGGAAAAGTGGTAGTGACAAGTCTACCCTCCTAAAAGAAATTTCGTCCTCGAAATTAGACTTAACTAGTACAAGAATGAAATCAGAAAAGGAAATACCTCAAGTCTAGAAGAGATACGGGTATTGCTCGCGCATTTCGTCCTCTCTCTCCCAGGTCGACTCCCCTGGAGAGTGATGTCTCCATGCAACATGAACCAGAGGAATAGTTTGGTTCCGCAACACCTTCTCTCTGCGGTCCAAGATCTCTACGGGCTGCTCGGGGTAGCTGAGCGTCGGACCAACCTCAATCTCCGAGTGATCGAGTACGTGACTAGGGTCTGCCACGTACCGCCTCAGCTGCGACACGTGGAACACATCATGCACTCCCTCCAATGCAGGCGGCAAGTCCAGTCTATACGCCACTGCACCTACCCTCGCAAGAATGCCAAAGGGTCCGATGTAGCGTGGGCTAAGCTTCCCGCCTCGACCAAAATGAATCGTGCCACGCGTCGGGGAAATCCGTAGGAATACTAGATCGCCAACCTAAACAAAACAGTCTCAACACGCAGTCTAAACAAACAAACACAAGCCAAAAAAATAACAATCTATACCTGAAACTCAAGGGGTCTACGGTGGCTGTCGGCCCAATGCCGCTGTCTGTCCTGCGCCACTCGCAGTCTTTCTCTGATGAGTTTCACCTTTTCTGCTGCATCCACGACCATTTCTGGTCCTAGCAAGGCTCTCTCTCCAACGTCATCCCATGATAACGGTGTACGACACCTCCGTCCATAAAGAGCCTCAAATGGTGACATCTCGATGCTGGCCTGGTAGCTGTTGTTGTAAGCAAACTCTACCAGGTGCAGGTGATCCTCCCAAGAACCTCCGAGATCTAGAACGCAAGTGCGTAGCATATCCTCGAGAGTCTGAATAGTCCGTTCAGACTGCCCGTCTGTCTGGGGGTGATATGCGGAACTGAACTTGAGCTGAGTGCCCAAGCTAGCCTGCAGACTCCTTCAGAAGTGGGAAGTGAAACGACTATCCCGATCCGAGACGATGCTCACAGGAACTCCATGAAGCCTAACAATCTGTCGCACGTACATCTCTGCTAGCCTCTCTGTCGACGTGCCCACCTTGAAAGGTAAGAAATGGACTGATTTGGTCAACCTGTCCACGATGACCCAAATCGCGTCCTTCCCTCCTGGAGAACGTGGAAGCCCTGAAACAAAATCCATGGTCACGTGCTCCCATTTCCACTCTGGGATCGGTAAAAATTGAAGCAACCCACCTGGCCTCTGCCGGTCTGCCTTTACCTGCTGGCACACTAGACACCGGGATACGAAGCGTGCTACCTCGCGCTTCATTCCATACCACCATACGTGCTCCCTCAAGTCTCGATACATCTTGTTGGCACCGGGATGCATCGAGTACTGAGAGCGGTGTGCCTCTTGCAAAACCTCCTCGCGCAGCTCCTCGCTCGGCACACATATCCTTGTGCCGTGCCGTAGAGAACCATCATCTACGATAGTAAAGTCGTCCGACAATCCCATCTGAACCTGTGCTCTGATACTCCTCAGAGTCTCATCATCGTACTGCGCAGCTCTGATCCTGTCCATCAGTTTGGACTGTACCTGCAATCCCCATATTTGAATCTCAGTACCGGGAACTAACACCTCAATCTCCAAGCTTTCCAGATCAGCCAACAAATGCCTATCTGTCGTCAAGTACATAGCCATCGGATACCTGCTCAAGGCATCGGCGACTACGTTGGCCTTCCCTGGATGGTACTGCAATGAGATGTCGAAGTCCTTCATCAACTCCAACCACCTCCGCTGCCTCATGTTTAGCTCCTTCTGTGTGAACACGTACTTCAAGCTCTTGTGGTCTGTGAAGATCTCCACACGCTCTCCGTACAGGTAATGTTTCCACAGTTTTAGAGCGAAGATAACTGCTGCCAACTCCAAATCGTGGGTGGGATAGTTCTTTTCATGAGGGCGTAACTGCCTGGAAGCATAGGCAATTACCTTCCCGTGCTGCTGAAGAACGCATCCCAGACCCTTCCCTGAAGCATCACTGTATATGGTGAAACCACCTGTCCCTGCTAGCAACGTCAAAATGGGAGCTGTCGTCAACCTCTTCTTCAGCTCATCAAATGCAGCCTGGCACTCCTCCGTCCAGACAAAATCCACATCTTTCCTAGTTAATCTGGTCATCGGCGCTGCAATCTTGGAGAAGTCTTGTACAAACCTCCTGTAGTATCCTGCTAGCCCGAGAAAACTCCTGATCTCAGCTACCGAACTGGGGGTAGCCCACGACTCCACTGCCTCGATCTTCTGCGGGTTAACCGAGATTCCGTCACCTGATACCACATGCCCAAGAAATTCGACCTTGTCAAGGAAGAATTCACACTTAGAGAGTTTCCCGTACAGCTTCTCCCTCCTGAGAGTCTCTAAGACCAACCTCAGGTGCTCTTCGTGCTCCTTCGGGGTCTTGGAATACACAAGAATATCGTCGATGAACACCACCACGAACTTGTCAAGGTACTGGTGGAACACCTTGTTCATCAGGTTCATGAATACTGTCGGTGCATTGGTTAAACCAAATGGCATCACCATGAACTCAAACTGGCCGTATTTGGTCCGAAAAGCTGTCTTCGGCGTGTCTTCCCTCTTCACCTTCACCTGGTGATAGCCTGATCTCAAATCTATCTTTGAAAACACCCTCGCCCCGCTCAACTGATCGAAAAGATCATCTATCCTCGGCAGCGGGTACTTGTTCTTGATAGTGATATTGTTCAAAGCTCTATAATCAATGCACATGCGCACCGTGTCGTCCTTCTTCGGTACGAACAATACCGGAGCTCCCCATGGTGATGAACTGGATTTGATGAAGCCTTTGTCCTGCAGCTCCTCAACTTGCTTCTTCAGTTCTGCCAGCTCGCTGTTGTTGACTCTATAGACATGTTGTGAAATGGGCTCCGCTCCTGGAACCAAGTCTATAGAGAATTCAACATCTCTGTCTGGCGGCAAACCTGGTAACTCTTCTGGAAATACATCCAGGAACTCCGCTATCAGAGGATGTGGCAACTCCTCTTCTTCTGCCCTGGCTCCGCAAAATATGCTCCTGCTCTGTTCCGCTGCTCCTCTGACGACCTCAAACTCCGGCTCTCCTAGTGGTCTAAATAATACTCTGCCTCTATAACAATCTATAGTAGCATGATGCCTACTCAACCAGTCCATTCCGAGTACAATATCGTACCCCGGAAGTGGCATGAAGAGTAAGCTCACGCTCAACTCTCGGCCTCCTACTGACACTCTCCGGTCCTTGCAGTGATCACGGACTAGGATAATACCTCCACCAGTCATGATCTTGCAAGTCCTAGCTAATGGTTCTGTGTCTAAATGATATCGAAGTACATAAGATACAGACACAAAACTATGGGAAGCGCCAGAGTCGAATAAGGTAAATACGGGAATACAATCGAGAAGAACCGAACCTGTGATCAAGTCTCCTGCTGGCTCGATCTCCTCGACTGTCATGGCGTATGCTCGCCCCTGGGGTGCATCTCTCTGCTGCTGATGCTGGGCAAACTTCTGATGTTGTGGTGGAAGTGGTCCCCTCTGTTGTTGGCCTCCTGGTACGGTAGGTACCATGTCTGGACCTCTTTGGGCGACTGCTCCACCCTGTCCTGAACGAATGGTAGGGCAATCCTTCAGCTGGTGTGTCATCGATCCACAGGATAGACATGAGCCCAATCTCTTCCTGCAGATATCTCTAGTATGTCCCATCTTCCCGCAGTACGCACACTGGATGGCGGGCTGAGTCTGTCTCTGTTGCTGCTGCTGGACCTGCCCACGGGCTGGTGCCTGATGCTGCTGAAAGGGTCTCTGCTGTTGCTGCTGAAAGTGTGGACGCTTGCCCGGTCCCGTACTACTGTTTGCTCCTCCGGAACCATCGCGTCCCCTCTTGGGCCTGAGGCCCAAGTCGTCCTCGGCTACTTGGGCATCCATCAATATGCCCTCGTAGGTAGCTGTGCGACGTCCCGACGTGCGAGACTTGATCTCCCTTGTCAGCCCCTTTCTGAATTTCCGGGCCCTGTCCCCCGGATCTCTAATCATCGATGGCGCGAAGCGGCTCAGGCGGGAAAACTCCGCGGTATACTCATCGACGGACGAGCTCCCCTGGGCTAAGTCATGGAACTGACTCTCCAAAGCTCCCAGGGCGACATCAGGAAAGAACTTTTCTTTAAAGAGCTCCTTGAAATCCTCCCAAGTGAGTCCCCTGCGCAAGAGTCTCGGCTCCGTGCGAAACCATGTCAAGGCAATATCGAACATCTGGCTGCCAGCGGCCTCGATCTGGAGGGCCTCCGGAAGCTGCGCCAAGCGCAAGTTCCTCTCGATGTCCTCTAGCCAATCATCGGCGTAGAGTATCCCTTCTGTCCCCTTGAACTCCCGAGGTATCATCCTCTTGAAATCTATAATGGTGCCCGGCCTCTGGTGGTGCTGATCAGGACGCTGCTGCTGCTGAGTGACTCTCTCCACAGCCTGGAGAGCCACTTGGTGAGCATTCTCCATGTTCACCCTCATCATCTCTGTCTGGGCCTGATGTGCCTCAGCCTGCACTCTCTGGGCCTTTGCCGACGTCCTCTGGGCATCGACCATGCCCTGAATCAAAGCGAACATCTGTGCTCCATCGACGGGCACACCTCCTGGATGCTGAACTGGTGGTGGTGGAGGCGTCGTAGCTGTGGGGACCCTCTGAACTGGTGGTGGAGGACCCCCGAATGCCGCAGACACTCCCACATGTACTGGAGATGTAGGAGGTGCTGCGAATGTCTGTCCGGCAGGGCGAGAGGTGGCAGACCTCTCTGAATCTGCTGCTCCGAGTCTCTGGGACCTTCTTGGCGGCATCCTGAAGACAGATCGAAAGATTTAATTAGGGCAATAGATACGATATCATCAAGGAAGGACAGAAAAATTCTAAAGGAAAAATTATTAAGAGTAATGTCATAAGAATCAGAATTCCCTAATTGTGATTGAGCATATCCTCGGCCTAATTCCTATTTCCGAAAACAGGCTCGTAGTAATACTCTAAGCGAGCACCACTACGATATCGCTCTAATGCGGTTCTAGGACTCGACTACTGACCTGCATGGGCCACCACTAAAAACGTGTCACGACCCACACCCGAAATTTGGGCATGAGTCGTGGGTACGTCCAGCCTACGCCGCAGCATCGGCGGTAGAACGCTGTCTAGGTCTCAACATATAATATATCCTGTCAATAGTCTCAACTCCGCACGGAGGACAAAGATAATAATCCACAGTTCTATAATATACTCAATCACAAGCTATAAGAAGTCATGGCACGATGAGAATAGAAAAGAGTTCTAAATAAACCAACCACAATAATCCAACTCAAATCCTGGGTCTAGATGACCTCACAAAGTCACAAAATAATAAATACATCTCAGTCTCAGTCTAAAACAATAATGCAGAAAAATAGTCTAAGAACAGCCAGGTACGTTCTCCTCTAGGCTAGGCAACTCCTCTGGGGTTTCTGGAGTGAAATCACCCTCTAATCCTGGGCCGTAATGAGTGGGGCAAAGATCCTCCAGGTCCTCTGAAAAATATTATCCAGTCAGGATTGGAGCGAAGCACAAGCACTAACAGCAGTTTCATTAAATTGACAAAGTCTATAAACAGTGTAAGAAATACAAGATGGAAGTAAATACTGGAAATGTAAAATACTGGAGAAAATGGAAATAGGCAATAGAACATCTAGCAATGAACAATAAATAGTGAATGCTAGACAATAAGTAGTGAATGTTGGAACAGGTGAATCTGAATAAATTAGACATCTAGCTAAGTGTTTGAATTATCAGTTTATTATGTGATCGGCTTGGGACTTGATCAGGCTGGTTATATATGATTAACTATGATTCTTGTAGGTCAGGCTAACCATATGGTTAGCTATGATGCATGTAGTGGTCAGGTTAATCATATATAACAGCTATGATGCATGTAAGATGGTCAGGCCGCACCCGACGTGAGAAGTGGGGTGAGCTATGATGCATGTAAAGGATTTGGATATGATCACATAATCTACTAATAGTTTCCCATCCCCCAGCTAGCACGATGGATTCCAATCACGACTCCTCATGATGGGGATCTAGGGTGCTAACCCGTGTATCCATAGTGTCGGAATCAAGTATGTAATACACTACAATTTATAGAAGTAATCAACAATAAAAACTGTCAGAGAATGTACTCGCCTGTGGTCCTGAGCAAGGTGTGAGGATCGATGTCCAAAGTGGGATCACAATGACCTAATTATGGAAATTCCATGTCAAAATATTGAAATAAAAGAATAAACATGTTTAACTAATTTAACACGAGGCCTCTAGGTCAATTCTAAAGCCTACTGGTCAATACTAGTCTAACACGAGCTAAATGTGTCATCCCTAGTTATAAACACTAGGGTGTACTCATAACACCTCAATCTGGGTTTAAATCTAGTTTCTAGGGTGATTACAAGTATAACTTAGCTAGGGCTAAGTGATACAATATATATATAATAGTTAATCTATCATCTAATATTATCTTAGTTTTAATACTCTAATACCTATACTCAACTCCACATATTAACCCCCACCAATACCCCATATTATTTCCTAACTGCTAACTGATACCCTTGTACTAGTGTATTTTCTCACATCTAGTACCTCACTGCATTCTGACATTCTCTCCTGTACAGCAACACATAGGTTCACATAGTTAAGACACTGAAATTAACACGCTGCCACACTGACTTCTAACAAAGAAAACACACACAGGTACCTAACATAGGTTGACACAGTTTGGTTTTAGGTGAACTGATACTGATATTGAGACACACACACATGCCTATTTTCCTACACTGCTACACAGTTTTTTTCCCCAAATCTGATACACAGACATAAATACATAGACCTACACTTCCCACACACATGCAGTATCTGCACAGTTTACACAGGTACTCACACAGATTCTGAATTTTGTAGGACCCTAGGATACACACTGAACTTACTGATACCTTTTTGCACACAGGCACTGGTTCTACCCACAGATACACACTGCTCACTAAGTAATTTACTGACACAGAATACACATTCAACACACACAAAAATTCATCTATGCACACACTGAAATAAATGCACAGTTATGTTCAATACTCAGAAATCTTAATCCAAAACACACACTCAAACATAGGTTGACACCAGTCTACCCTCTCCTAATTCATATACTGGCACATAGGGGTTCATCCTCAATAACAGAGACACACCCTCTAGTGCTTCTGAAAGTCTGGCACAGCACATCTACCCTTGCACCCAGGCACTTAGCTAATACCTAGGCACATATGCATACTGATCACAGAATTTATGATACACTACATATTGCACAATAGCACCCAGATATGGATACTCAAAACCTTAAGCCCAACTGATACAAAGCACATAGTTCACAGTTCAAATGCTGAACATAAACCTTATACACACACTGCATTACATAGATACATACAGCTACACATCTACACATTGGTTCATTCACTCCCCTATACACTAATACATAAACACACAGAATCCTCTATTGAACCTGGGACACTCTACACACACACAGGTACATATAGCTAGGTTCATGCACAGCAATTGACTGCTCACCCAGGCCATAACTGCACAGCTTACACACAAGAAATCACACTAGAACACACACACAACACTGACATTCACACAGAAAACACACTGGTTATACACACACACACACACACAGGTAAACACTGCCCTACACTACACAGTATCAGTTAAAGACACTGATATTGTAGGTATACACTGAGACACTGTCACATGTATCCACACTGGTGTTTTAAACACAGGGACACCTATACCCTCACACAGTTAATACAACATCCTTCCTTACACTCATATACAATAACAATATATATATAACCTATCAATCATGAAATCATATTCTGCTAAAGGCTATTATAAGCATAAATGCTAATCTTGACCTCATCAAGACAGCTAATTGAATTAGCCTATTCTTCCTCTGTTAATCGTTGCAAATCCTCAACCAATGCATCCAACATTCCCATACTGCCAATGCCTCGTGCACACATAGCTGTGTGCAGTGGTTCTACTCGAGCAACTCTCCTCACCCTCAAGCTGCTGCCCCTTAATACTGATACACTTAAGTATCAGTGCACATCAGTTAAGTGCACTGACCAATCCTCACATTTATATTACCTATAACCAACAGATACATGATTCCCCTCCATGCCCGACTGCACTGAACAAACACCACCAGTCCCGACTGCACAAATCAGACCTAACACCCGACACCACAGTACATTTCCCAAATCACTGCACAGTGAATTCTCCTCAAACACAAACCCCATGAACCACCTATAACGAATGCACAATGGAACCCAAAACACAGTGATACCACCCAACACAATTACATTTATGAATATAGATAGGTATATTAAAATACAGAAATTTAAACACAGGGTTAGGCAAAAACCCTAATACACATTTCATCAAACACATAACGTGCTGAATTCGTATCCCACATTATTAATCATGAATACCCAAACCAAAGCCCTAAAAATTGAGATCTAACTTACACGTATGTAATGAAATCAGTCTACAACAAATACCTAGGGTTAGGGTTCCTGATAATTGGGGGAAATCCAAAAGTTGGTCACCAAAACCCAAATAAAACCCTAAATCGAAAGCTACACCGTAGGGTGGGTTCCTAATGGCCAATAATCGACAGAAAACAGAATTTAAATTGAATAAAAATAGAGTTTTACCTAGGGAGATGGCTTCTTCAATGGAGGTTCTTCTTCTCCAAGGCTTCCTGACCCACGTTCCTTGCTTTCCTTGCTTTGGAGGAGGAAGATGGAAGCCCTAGGGTTAAATCTCGAAAATTGGGTGGGGAGATGGTTTCTCTTGATGGAGGCTAGGGTTTCTCCTTTCTACATGAAGGAAGAGAGGGTTCCCTTTTATATAAACAACTAGGTTAGGGTTTCCAAGCTTAATTTTAGGTTAAACCTTTATGTTAAGTCATGTAGAACCTAGTTAACTCAGGTTTAGGCCTTCTAGGGTTTGAGGTTCCACCCTAAAAATTAGAATTCTAGGGTTTGACTAGAATTGGATTTTCAAATTAGGGTTTAGTCATTAGGGTTTGACCTAATGGGTTCTAGGGCTTGACCTAAAACCAAATATTATTAACAACATATAATTACTTTATAAAACTCAGCAGATTAATTACATACATATATATTCAGAATAGTGAAATTACACAAATGCCCTTATTTGGAAAAGTGGTAGTGACACATGGGGAATTCATTCATGTAAGGAGAGGGTTGGGTTGACTAGTCAAAATATTAGGGCTTCTCCATTGGTTTGAACCAATAGGGTATTGACACCTAATGCAATATTTGCAAATGAGCTCCCTTAAATTTGGGTATTTGTACAAACACATGAAATAATAAAAAATTAGTGGGCGATTTGGTGTTTGGTGTTTTGTAGGGTGAGGGGGTGTTGTGTGTTTTGTATGGGCTTAATTAATGGGGTATTTGGATTAAATTGGGATTAAAATGGGATTAGTCAAAGTTGGTATCACCAATTTAATTAGAAACAAATGCAAGTGATGTTCTAAAATTAAATAAAAATACATTCGGCTAAAATTAGGTTGGGACACAATATCATTAGTGAAGAAGACTCAGAACAGAATATTACCCTAATTTGGGTTGCACGAAAATGGTTGAGATTGTGTCTCTAATTTTGATTGGAACGCACAACGATACAAAGTTAGATTTTATTTAGAATTTAAATAAATGTCCGCGATAAATATTGTGCGGCTAAAATGAGGCACAAGAGAGCATAATTACGAGTTACAAAAATATCAGAATGGAAGGCGGGCACGTCTAGGGCAAGGTTGTAAAATTTGTTGGAAGGCAAAAGCTAGGGTAGCGCTCCAAATATCGAAGCAACGGTAAGGCGCAACAATTAAATAAAATTACGGTAATTAATTACAACCTCCAATAATTAAATCTTAAATAATACTAATTAAATTTATAACCCTATAATTCGGTCAGGTATTCATCTAGTGGGCTTCTAGGTCAAGTCTACTAGCTCAAACATTAATGAACACTGTATATATGTAAATACACATCTCATACAATTATTTAAATTAAATACACACAATTTTAATAATATACAAAAAGTCAAAATTATCCCTGTTTTTGGAACGGGGTAGTGACAAGTCTACCCTCCTTAAAAGAATTTTGTCCTCAAAATTTAAAATCCTTAATAGTAGTGTTTATTTATTATACATATTATTTTCCATCAAATCTAGATTCATCAAGCCATATAATCATAAAGTAAATCCATATTGCTATTCCACAAAATATTCAAAATTATATGAATATCATATTCCTATAAATCCTCAAATTTAAAATCAATTTCAATTTTTGTCACAATTTTCTCCGAAATTTAAGTTAATAATTAAATACTCAAAAATTTAATATCCAATCCTCTAATTTAAATTCAGTCAATGCACATTTTTATAAATTTAGAAATCTCATCTAAAAACACTAATCCATAAATCCAATCGTTGCATATTTATAAAATCTAAATCCTCATCCCGGAAATTGAATTCAAACACTAATCCATTAATGATTTTATTCCTTGATTTCTTTTTCCACAAAATACTCAACAATACGATACTTATGGAATCTTCAATGCAACATTCATAATATAAATTTTAAAATTCATATCTTGTAATCAAATAAATATAATGATAATCTCGTTAATTTTCTCGAATTTTAATGATAAATTCAATCATATCTCAATCTTCATAAAATCAATGATTCATCTATTCTGTTATATTAATTTCTTAACTCTTTATTTAAATTAATGCTTATCCTCAAAATTTGAGCATCTTGTCTCTCTTGTCAAGTCATAACCTCTTCCTAAATCTTCACTTTGGTCAAACCCCCAATAATCAAGGTCCAAAAAAATTCTACCTAGAGTCATTCAATATGCAATCTAAGAAAAACATGTATGGTTATGGTGTCTTTTGTCATGGTATTGCAGTCTCTGTCAGGGTGTACTACTAACTATATTCTAACAAGAAAATCATGAATACAAGCTACGGTACTAGGGAATCAATCAAATAGAAAGGAATAGAAGGAAGGAAAGAACAGAACCTGCTAACACATTACCTGCAGTATCGGTCTCCTCGACCGTCATCGCAAATGCCCTGCCCTGCTGGGGTGGTTCCTTTCGCGGGTGCTGAGCAATATACGGTTCCACAGGTGGCCTAACTGGATCTCTATAAATTGGAGCTGCGCGCTGGCCGGGAAGATAAGAGGCCAGAAGATAATCCCTCACTCGATGTCCCGCAGTGCCGCAGTGCAAACAAAGTCCTAGCCTCGTTCTACAGCTCTCCCAAAGGTGACCTGGCTTCTTACAGAAATGATAAGTCTGCTGTGTCTCTCTCGGAGGCTGCTGCTGATCCTGCTAAACACGAACTGGTGCCTGGTACTGCTGTTGATACTGAAACATCCACGGCTGTTGCTGAATATGGGGACGCTTGGCCGGTCCCGTGCTACCATTCATATCTCCAGAAATATTATGACTCATCTTAGGCCTGAGATCCAAATCCTCTTCTGCAATCTGGGTATCCATCAAGATATCCTCAAAGGTAGCGGTACGACGACCAGAAGTGCGCGACCTAATCTCTCTCATCAGCACCTTCCTAAATTTTTGGGCTCGATCTCCTGGGTCCCGAATCATAGATGATGGAAAATGGCTCAATCGACAAAATTATGCAGCGTACTCGTCGACCAACATGTTTCCTTGGACCAAGTCATAAAACTGACTCTCCAAGGTTCCCAAGGCCACGTCGGGAAAGAACTTCTCCTTGAAAAGCTCCTTGAAGGTCTCCCAAGTAAGTCCTTGTGCAGTAAGTCTCGCCTCTGTGCGATACCACGTAAGTGCGATATCGAACATCTGACTGTCGGTCGCCTCTATTCACAAGCTCTCCGGAATCTGGGCCAATCGCAGGCTCCTCTCTATATCCTCTAGCCAGTCGTCAGCGTAGAGTATCCCATCGATACCCTTGAACTCTCGAGGCATTATCCTCTTGACTTCCACTATAGTGCCTGATCTCTATTGTTGCTGCTGGTAAGGAAACTGCCGGTATTATGCTACTCTCTCCACAGCTTGGAGAGCCACCTGATGAGCGTTCTCCATGCTCTCTCTCATCAGCTCGGTTTGTGCCTGGTGCGCTTCTGCTTGCACCCTCTGAGCCTCAGCTTAAACTCGTTGAGCGTCTTTCGTCACTCTCTGGGCGTCTACCATGCCCTGGATCAAAGTAAACATTTGTGTCCCGCCAATGGACACACCTCCGGAAAACGGAGTCGGTGGAGGTGGAAGGTTGTCCGTCACAGCTGCAGCAATCCTCTGAACAGGTGGAGGAGGAGGACCCCCAAAAAGTGCAGATACTTCCATATGTACCGGAGATGTAGGAAGAATTACGAATGTCTGTCCGTCAGGTGGAGAGGTGGCAGACCCCTCTAAAGCTGATGCTCCCACTCTCATAGATCTTGTCTTCGGCGACATCCTGAAGACAGACCCAAAAGAATTAATTAAGGCAATAAATGCGATATCATCAAGGAAGGACAGTAAAGTTCTAAAGAAATAATATTCAGAAGAAAATAGGGATAACAAGATAAATAGATTGGAGATATTCCTAGTTGTGATTGAGTATTCGCTCTCATTTCTAGTATCCTATGTCATATATCCTATCGCAGGCACGCAATAGTTCAACTAAGATGTCACACTACCATGATATCGCACAACTTGCAAAGTCTGACCTGCATGGCCCGCCACTAAAAATGTGTCATGATTCGCACCCGGAATTTGGGCACGAGTACGTGGGTACGTCCAGCCTACGTCGCAGCATCGGTGGTAGAACGCTGTCAAGGTCATGATACTATCTAAGCAATCTCACACGAGCATCCAATCTTCATAAGGAGGCACGGATGACACAATATAATATGAACAACATACTCAATCACATAACTACAGCACGATAAGATATCGAAGAAATAAAATAAATGCAACACAAGTCTAAATAGAAATAATCTAACTCGACAATAAATCCAAGTCTCAACAAAGTATGCGAGAGACAAATCCGGTACCAAAATAATCTGCTAAGAAACTAACTAGATAATTAGTGATTCCGGCTAGACCTCCCAGAATCACTACTGAACTACCAAGCCCAAGTCTGCAGCTACTCTCCCGGTGGTCCATAAATGTCGAACACCGGTCCTCTAAGGCATAGTCTAGAAAAATATTTTCAGTCAGGAAGGAGCAAAGTACATCTCAAATAACAGTTACATTTAATTAGGACTATAAAACAATAAACAGATTATGCTATATACTGAAAGAAGACAATAAATAAATGCAATGGCAAAATAAAGAGACAGGCAATATAATAAGACAGGCAATATAAGCAATATGATACAGTCAGTGCATATATAAAATAAAGAGAACAAGGTACAATATCATATACGGGTGATGTAGTATATGATCTAAAATAGAGAACTGTAACTATTCTAAGTGTTTGAAATAGTAGCTTCGATATGTGATCGGCTTGGGAACATGTACGAGAGCTATATGGCTTGGCTAATCATATGTGTGGAGTATGACTAACACTAACATTATTCTATACTTGTACAATATGGATTTGATCACATTTCTCACTAATAAATTCCTCGCCCCCAACTAGTACAGTGGATCTAACCATGACACGTCACGATACACGAGCAATATCCAATATATCATGTACAAGGTCTAAATATTAATGTCGTGTACAATATCAATACGATAATCAATGTAACATCTCATGACTGCAGATGTGTAACATCTCATGACTGCAGATCCAATCTATATACTAGTCCATATAGCACAGTATCAAAAATCAGATGTACCATTTCTAGATATTGGAGTTATAAAAATTATCAAATAATTGGAAATTATTAGAGAATGTACTCGCCTTGGGTCCTTAGCTAGTAATACCAATGTCCTGTTCCAGAGTATCGTTTGGATGATCCAACAGTCTTATAGACATATCATAAAATATAATATTTGCATCAGACGTTATACTAACACTCAATCATAAATACATTGAACTCAGGGGCTACGCTAGGTATTACACTGGTCGACTAGGGTCAAGTGCGCATCTAATTGTGCGGGTGTCGCGTCTATAATTGCTGTGAATTCAGACAGTCGGTGATACGGGTCTCGCCAATATGTGAGTGTACATATGGCTGCCTGCTAATAATTACAGGGTTGCAGGTCAATGTAAATACGGGGTATCCGTAATTACACTCGGGTCATCTAGTATATATATATATATATATATATATATATATATATATATATATATATATATATATATATATATATATATATATATATATATACATACATATCATTAACTAACATATACATTAATATCCATTAATTACAAATAATAGATATATGTATATATATACTTTAAATAAAACTAATACTTTGCATATATATATATAAACATATATTATGGAGAGATATATACAATACGTATATATATATATATGTATATATACCAATAGAATTAATACTATATGTTCAAATATAAAATATATACTAGAAAATACTTTATACAATACATATACATATGAATATATGTTAATTTAGAATTACACTATATATACATATACCAAAATATATTTAACCTATACTAATAAATGTACCATACATACTACCATATACTATGTATGTAAATATATTAATTTGAGAATATACTATATATACATGTATATATATATACCAAGTGAAAATACGCATATACCATATATATATGTATATATACCAAATATGTATTTACTAAACATATACTACATTTAAATACCAAAAATCCTTATATATATACATAACTAAACTAATTCATATTCTAATATAACTAAAACTATTAATACATACTTAATACTCTACATTAAATCAATTCCTCAGAACAATGAAGGAGGGAAAGAGGGAGAGGGAGGCTCACAGTGACGATGATGACGACGACGAGGATGACGAAGACGACGACGAAGGTGGTGCTGGGTCGCCAGGCTGAACTGTTGGTGGTGGTGGTGGTGCTGGTTCTCATGGCCGGAGGGAAAGAGGTGGAGGAGGTGCAGGGAAACGATGGAGGTGATGGTTCTGACGATGATGGTGGTGGTGGTTCTAATGGCGGTGGTGGTGATTCTAATGGCGGAGGGGCTGGTGAAGGGACTCAGGCGAGGTCGAGGGGGAGGAACTCGGCTGGAGGGATGAATGGGGGAGATGGCCGGACTAGGTGATGTTGGTGGTGGTGGTTGCAGCATGAAGTGGTAGTTGTGTGCAGCCGGAGAAAAAGCTAGCCGGACTTAAGGGTGGTGGTGATTCTGGTAAAGTAGTCGGAGGAGAAGAGGAGGAAAGTGGCTGGGTCAGGCGTGGGTATACGAAGTCGGGGATGGCAGCGGCTCATGGAGGTGCGGGTGAATCTTGTGTGGGCTGCCGGTGGTAGCACGGATGGTGGTGGAGGAGTCGATGGGGAGATGGTCTGATCAATCGGGGACGACGAGTGGTGGTCCTGGCGGTGTGGGGTGGTCGAGAAGGAGGAGGCAGGGGGGTGGTTCAGCTCGGCTCGATGGAGGAATGACTCGCCGGAGTAGGTGATGCTGCGGGATATAGCAGTGCTGACTCGTCAGGGTGATGCAGTACCGGTGGAGACTGGAGGCTTGGAGGTCGGGAAGAGCAGTGGAGGAAGGTCGATGGATTGGTGACCGGAGCTTGGCCGGAGAAGGAGGTTCGGGTGAAGGAGTTGGTTTAAAACCTAAAAACAGGTGAAGAAGAAGAAGAAGAAGAAGAAGAAAGGAAAAATGAAAAAGAAGGAGGGAAGCTACGGTTGAGTGAGGAGGAGGATATGGGGGCTTTCCTAGGTTTGGGGATTAGGGCATGTTGGGAAGGGTGCATTGAAGAGACATTAAATAGGTGATGTGATGGGAGGTGTGTGGTGATGATGAGCCCCATTTGAATGGGTGGCTCAGATTTGACATGGGGAATTCATTCATGTAAGGAGAGAGTTGGGTTGACTAGTCAAATATTAGGGTTTCTCTATTGGTTTGAACCAATGGGGTGTTGACACCTAATGCAACATTTGCAAATGAGCTCCCTTAAATTTGGCTCTTTGCACAGACACATGAAATGATAAAAAATTGGTGGGCGATTTGGTGTTTGGTGTTTTGTAGGGTGAGGGGGTGTTGTATGTTTTGTATGGGCTTAATTAATGGGGTATTTGGATTAAATTGAGATTAAAACGGGATTAGTCAAAGTTGGTATCCCTAATTTAATTAGAAACAAATGCAAGCGATGTTCTAAAATTAATTAGAAATACATAGGGATAAAATTAGGTTGGGACACAAATCATTTGTTAAGAAGACTCAGAACAGAATATTACCCTAATTTGGGTTGCACGAAAATGGTTGAGATTGTGTCTCCAATTTCGATTGAAACGCACAACGATACAAAGTTGGATTTTATTTAGAATTTAAATAAACGTCCGCGACGAATATTGTGCAGCTAAAATGAAGCACAAGAGAGCATAATTATGAGTTACAAAAATATCAGAATGGAAGGCGGGCACGTCTAGGGCAAGGTTATGAAATTTGTTGGAAGGCAAAAGCTAGGGTAGCGCTCCAAATATCGAAGCAACGGTAAGGCGCAACAATTAAATAAAATTACGGTAATTAATTACAACCTCCAATAATTAAATCCTAAATAATACTAATTAAATTCATAACCCTATAATTCGGTCAAGTGTTCATCTAGTGGACTTCTAGGTCAAGTCTACTAGCTCAAACATTAATGAACACTGTATATATGTAAATACACATCTCATACAATTATTTAAATTAAATACACACAATTTTAATAATATACAAAAAGTCAAAAATACCCCTATTTTGGGAACGGGATAGTGACATTGCCATCGATTTGGGAAGACAAACTTAACCCATTTTGCCTAACCAATTAAAGAATCCAAAACTAACACCAAGCCTACACCAAGATCCCATGTACTCCCATTTAATTTAAAAGTACCTATGATACTTTATTTAATTAAATTTGGTGGAACCGTCTTAACCAAACCCTAACTTAGCCCAACACCCATTCATGAGGCTCATATAAAATACCCAATACCCACTCGTCCTACAAAATACCAAACACTAACTTTCTACATCAAATCCTCACTCTTTTTTCTTCATGTGTAAACACCCAAATATTGAGGGACTCAACTGCAAAGAGGTTGATAGGTGTCACCCTCTTATTGGTGTAAACCAAATAAAGAAACCCCCCATCCTCATGTGACTGGTCACCTCACACTCTCTCTCCCCTTGCATTATACTTTTCTCTTATGCGAAATCCTAGCCCTTGATTCAAATTTTCCCTCCATCACAATCACTCATCCTCCTATATTAACACACGCATACACTCTTTCCAATGTGGTCGGCCCTAATCCCATGGGAAGACCTAAAAATTTATACCACACTCTCTCTCTCTCCTTCCCTCCACTCTACTTCAGCCGAATCCCTCTCTCTTCTTCTTCTTCTGCATTATTATTATTCTTCTTCTTCTTCATTCTACTTCTTCTCCTTCTTTACCCCTACACCACCCCCGTCGGACTACTTCATTATACCGCGAGAAGCCACCTACACCACCCTTTCCATCGCGAGCAGCCACCTTCAGCCGCCTTCACCATGCCACTACCACCCCGACCACAGTAGCCATCTACACCACCACCTTTACCACCGTAGCTACCTGCACCACTACCAACAGCTACCCGTACCACCACCAACAGCTATTTGTACCACCATCGTAGTTACCCGTACCACCACTAAAGCTACCTGCACCACCACCAACAGCTACCCGTACCACCACTAACAGCTACCACCTCCACCACGACAATAATGCCACAGCCACCTACAATACCACCCCGACCACACTACCTACACCATTACCTCCGCCGAGCACCACCACCCACTCCTGTCTACACTACCGCAGCCACTTATACCACCACCACCATGACTACACCACTCCACGAGCACAGCCACCACCACTGCCAACCGCCACCTGCACCACCACCATCGCCACCTCCGAGCACCACTACCACTACCATCACTATTACCTCCATCCCGTTCTCATCACCACCACCCTCACACCGCCGAGCACCACCCCCACCACCACGGTCGACACGAGCAGCACCCCCGCTGTCAACGTTGTCACTGACTGAAGTCGCAGCACCGTCGTTGCCACCACCCGCAGGCACCTAGGTAACTTCTCATCTTTCGTCCTTGTTTTGTAGTAATTTTTATATGTTAAAAGAAATCCTAGTTAGGATTAGGGTTCCCTGAGTAATACCCATATTTAGTTTAATATCATTTGTCTGACATTATATATATGTGAAAATGCATATGATGGGGATGTTGTTCCAATGAATTTTGGTGTGATAGCTTGATGATATGATTAAGGATATTATAAGTAAATATTATGCGTATTTAGGTGTGACAACTAAATTGGGTTTATGCATTTATGTCTATGATTACAGGGATGGTATGGTCAAGGATGAACATTATACATAGATGACTGAAATTACTCTTGATGAATATTAGGGTTTAAAAATATATTTGAGGACGTTATGTTATTTGATGATTCATATTTAATGCAATATTTTTCTAGTCAACTTGGTTCAACCCACTAGTTAGTACCTTAGACATGAGTTATGTAACTAAGATAAAAAACTATGCTAGTTCATGATGTCATCTCTTATTTTAGATAGTTTTGAGCTAGATTACTAATTATTTTATATATATTCTTTAGGTACTTTGGGATCCTCGGACATAGACGTTGTACCGGAGCCCCGCCATCAGCATCCAGATTCAGGAAAGTGTATCATGCCATTCTGTATCTCAGTTCTAGATTCACTATTTATTTCATCTATACATTGTGTGCGCTTTGGGAACAAAATTTTTATTTAGCATCCGGGTCATATCTGGGTGCAGACGTTTGTCGGTAATGTCTAGTATTGATTGTTAGATGTTTCTCGATATCCTTATGAAACTACTTGGTTACATCGGAACCCTAGAACATAATAAGACATTGTCATCGTGTCAGACTTTCTGTATCCTGATAGTGTCAGTATGACCGAAATCTGTGATGGCTATAGGATCATGACTGGTGCTAGATACTTCAGTATGACGAGACTGTTAGATAGAGGTTCAGGCTCAGCGAGCAGCGAATGCGTCTCGTTGACCACATTGGGAGGGGAAGACAGTTACTAGACACTTGGGCTACTTCGTATGCGCTATATATATCCTTATTTACGTAGAGATCATATATCCGGAGTCGTAGTATTACCCGTGTGACTCTATGCTTGGAGCTACGGTATGCATCATGTGTTTTTGTGCCTCAGAGCTACGAATTTATATTTAGAAAGCCCATATGTCGAATGTTGTCTTCAAGTTGTGTCTTACTTAGGTGGTTATTCTATATTACACCGGCATATCACATGTTTTCTTTCTGTTTTACTATGGCATATTATTTTTGTACTTTATTACGTCCCTCTGAGGACCTGGTTTCCTTCCAGGATTAAGCGAGAAGGACTACCCGGAGGAGTACGGACTGGGTGTATATCCAGGAGCAGGACTTGTTGCAGAGGACGAGATCCTTCCCTAGGACTTCGCTTGATCATCGGTAGTGACTTCACCCTGGGTCCGGTATCACTTTCTAGTTTGCAGATATCGGCCCTAGTTATCTTTTTGCTTTCTTTCATTCAGTATTTGTATTAGCGGGTTTGTTCCCGTATGACTCTATCTGTATTATATTATGAAATATTTCCAGACTAATTTCCTTTTTGCATATTAGTAGACTTGATTTCTCTCTGTGTCCAATATTCATATGTTTGTGGATAAGATTTAGTTACACTGCTTATGTTTTATATGTTGGGTTATATCATTGTACTTTACAGCTTAGGTGCACTCCGTCGGATCCATTAGATTGGGATGCCCGTCGAAGTGTACCCGCTAGCCAATGCCACGTGGCCCATTTCTTAAATTTGGAACTGGGGTATGACATAGTTTTTATGGTAGCTCATGCAGGTTCGATTTAAATCGTCTTGGTTACCTGACTGTGCCAAGCGAGCCTGCAATTAGGAATAGATATTAGGATCTCATCTATACGCTTGAGTACTTCATATAACACCTCTATTTTGATTTTATTTTACCAATTTGCATCATATTTAATTCCTAAATGCTGATCTTAAACATGACTTCTTTTCAGAGTTATGAATCTCCATAGCGGATGTATCGTACAGCCGGGCAATGTCCCCCGTAATGCAAGGTCATCTGGAGAATCGACACTAGAGTATGTTCTTCTATTGACCCCAACTCCCTAGGGACAGTCATCTGGGCATCCAGAGGTGCCTCCAGACAGGCACCAGTCTTCGCACCAGGCAGATTATGAGGGCCAGAGGACCATTGGACAGGAGGAGAAACAGTTGCCCCCACTACCTCTAATTCCCCCACAGATTCTATATATGCCTTTCCCACCAGGGCAACCCATGGATGGGCCATAGATGTTCCAGATGGTCTATGCTATGATGTAGGCCCAGCAGCAGGTCCAACAGCAGGCTCAGCAGTGCAAGGCTGAGACCTTGAGAGAGAGTATTGTGACGGCTTTGGGACAGGCGTCACCCCCCGCTCACTAATCGACGATGGGGTTTATCATAGACTTTCATCATATGTTACCATTTCTATTTTCTGGTTAAATATTATTTTATCTATTTTTATGATTAATTCCAGAATTATTATTTTATTTAATTAATATCTTTAAAAAGAATTTTGATAATAATTAATGGTTAGTATTATTTTGAGGCTAGTTACTTGCATGTGCAATCAACGTAGAATTAATAACTAGTTAATAACCTAATTTTTTAATAGATAGTAAGAGTCTAATTAGTGTAATAAATTGGTAGGTGTTCGTGACATTTCTATGGAGAGCTCCGGACCAGATTCGATGTTCTCGCATCTTGGCTTGCCAAGCAAATATACCTTACTTGCTTGTATTGTGCAGTTTACATTATGCCTAGTTCTTTTTATTTTGTTAGTTGTGTGCACGCATCCTAGAAGTAGTTGACCTACCTAGTATGGTAAAGATACATGGTATCTTTTGACCTGACACAGTTTTAAACACGTTTATTGAGTGAGAGAGTGCATGGACTGGCGTATTGACTGGCCCTTGATACGTGAGTTCGCATCTGGTGTAAGTTGTTGGTGTTAGTTTGGATTCTATATTTTATTGACGTCTTGCATTGTGTTGGTACTGCGTATACGGTTTGGATAGTACATTTTAGGGAAGATTCTACTAGTGAGCATATGGGAGTTTTGTTTCTTATGGTGTAAATGGTGTATATCGTGTACCCCCGAGTTCTGCGGATCACCTGGTGGGATGACTATTCTTCTATTTCTCGCCCCTCATATGCCATTAGAGATGTCTCGAGTGTATATCACATAGATGGTTAGTTATCCTATTTTTGTTTACTATTTTACTTTCATGCACGTCGATTCTTGTGTACTTGTTATGTCCCTCTGAGGACTTGGCACCTTTTCCAGATACCGACGAGCACTTGTACACGATGGACTACGGAGTTGGAGATCTTGTTGACGAGTACCTTGAGGTGGAGCCACTGGAGTTTCCTTAAGCGCCCTGTACGACAGTTGTTTAGAGTTTTGGGTGCCATTATCTAGTTAGCTGACGCCCGAACTATTTTTATTATTTTTATATTACTTAGTTGTATTCTTTCAATACTTATTTGTACTCATTTTTTTTGTGGATTGTTCTCCACTAGACTTTATATGTAGTGAACTTGAGACTTATCTAACAATTCAGTTCCTGATTTTGTAATATATGTGGATGAGACTTGATTATACCTACCTGTGTTTTTATGGCTTAGTTATATTTTACAGCGTACTACGACTGGTTAGGTCCATTAAATTGGGTTTCTACACTAGTTCGTATAGCAGGCATGTGTACGTATACGTGGTCCTACGTATTTTGGGACTGGGCGTAACAACAAGAAGCCAGAAGAGGTCTCATGTTCAGAGTGGATGAGGAGGTGGAGTAGTACCTCGGACGTCAGCACCATTACCTGGCATTCGCATCCATGATTCAGTGCCAAATTGGGCGGCAGTTTCGACGGAGACAGTACCGGCTCGTCAGCAGCTAAGTCAACAACAACAACAACGGCAGGAAGCACCGACGAGATATACTTGTTATGGCAAGGGAGGCCACACTAGATATGTATATATGGCAGCCAATGGATTGTGTATGAGATATGGTAGTCAAGATCATCGAATTGTCAATTGTCCGCTGATGATGTCACTCTCATCAAAGATATATTCTTCTTTGGGCTTTGAGGACTCTGAAGGTTTTTGTGCAGGCAGAGAAGTAGGTTGTTTAGAGAAGTTTATGAAAATAGCCTATTTTCCCTTATTGTTGCAATTTTTCACACTAGTAAGGGGTTATTTCCCTTTATACTTCGTACTAGGCATTTGCAGTCCATGAAAATGGGCTTCCTTCGCAGTACCTTCAGCGACTTCATCACCTATGATGAAAACTGTCCAATCTTGAAACTGAGTGGGGCCTGTCTAGAGCCTTATTGCATGCAGCGGATTCTTCTTGCAAGTATCTATAAATACTGAGTCAGGGATACCAAAAGGTAACTTCAAAGTTGCTTTCCTATAACACTCTATAAATTCGCGAGCGGTTTCCTTCTCCTTTTGCTTGATGTCAGTGAGTGAAGACATAGTCATGTCCATACCTCCGTCAAAGAATTGGGTAAGGAAGAGACATTTTAGATCTTTAAAATATAATATGCAGATATCAGGCAAACTGTAGTACCAGTCATAGGCTACCCCAGCTGAGCATCCGACGAATACCCTGGTGAGGAGGGCATTATTTTTTTGCAGGTGAACTATCATCATATTGAAGTAGTTGATATATTGACGGCGGAGATGTCTTTGAGTCAAACAAGACCATCAATTGAGACTTGTATTTGGGACGGAAGGAAACATTATCCGTTATCCGAAGGTAACTAAGAAATTCCCTTAGGCCAGCGACCACCTCTCGACTTCAGTCCATTGAAGTCCACCCGGCTCTGCACCCGACATCAACGGCGGAACTTGAAGTGAACCTAGAATCGTTCAAAGAGGTGCGTCATCAGTGAGGTGGATAAGGTTGTTTCACTCCCAATATCTAGAGTTGGTCTTTGTTCTTCAAAGCATCAAATTTGGCCCGTAATTTACGAATGGCTTTATGTGGATCCTCAGTTTTTGGGGGTATAGCCAACCGCAATAATGTTGGTCGAACAACAACTGGTGCCCCCCCCAGCATTGAGAGGGTTAAGAGTTTGTGCTGCTGAGGCTTGATCAGTCCCTGTATCTGGATTTGTATCGTCTTGAAGAGGGGTCAATTTTGGAGCAGGCTGTGCAGGAACGGATACCACCACTTGAACAGGTACTTGTGTTGCAGAGTATTGCATCATTATCTGATGCATATTTTGTATCAAAGAGTGCATGTCCTTGAATGCAGCCTCCAATAAATTGAGACGATGTTCGGTACTTCCTAACGGGAAAGTGTCTTGTTCATAGCCAATGGCATATATACTAACTTCTATGTATACGACAGAAGGGCTAGTAGATTGGATTTTGTAGTTTGAGTCTATATTGTCCGTCTCTGACTCAGGGGAATTGCTACCCCTAGCATCAGCTTCTGAGGAATGAGGATTCCTGGAAAGGGATAGTTCTCATCTTTGGGATAGGGTATTCTGGTATACTCCTTCAAAGGATTCGACAAGCTGATTGAACCTCCTCTGAATGGGCGTCCTCGAGGTGTGTGTCTTGAACGTCTTTTATTATGGGGAAGATGGGAAGCCATGTTTATTGGGGAAAAAAGAAGTTCATCTTCATAATTTTTAGCCTGCTTTCTTCCCGGTAATCTAATAGGAATAGTATAAGTCAACCGGTCAAACATAACTATTTTGCTGATGCACAACAATAATTGATTATAACCTTATGACAGGTACAGTAATGCTAATCAGGCAGCACCATTGCAGGCACAGAGGACTCCTTCTCTCTACGTTTTTCTACAATAACTTATCATAAGTCAAAAGGGTAAGGGAGATGAAGATGAAGGCAGACTCTTCCTTGTTACATTGGTTGTATAACTTGGAACCTATGTTCTTGGTGCCATGCGTATACAGTACGACACTGAGTTGAGCAGCATTTTGCGGCATACGCCGGGGTACTGGACCAGAGGAAGAAGCACCTCGCCTTTGCACGTATGGTGTTACTTCAGAATGAGAAACTTGCAATTTACCATCTGAAGTGCGCATAATCTGGATACACGGAAGAGAGACCTTCACTGCCTCCTGTTTTATAAGCCTATGAAAATTGGCACACGGCAACGGATTTGTACGCTCAAAGTAGGCAGAATATGACATCTTAATGCTGCCACTGGTTCTGATTGCGCGCGTACTCTTGCTTGGTCGTGAGTCAACAATGACACCCTTGCTTTATACGTCATACTGGATGTGGTGAGGCTCGGTAGCTTGGGAATAAACATCCTCCTTAACATTGTAGTAAATTTCTTTGCTAAGAAAAGATTTTTTATCTTTCGTTTGCCGCTGCGAGCTCGTTATTTGTTCCCATTGGTTGGCACACCGTCGTGAGCAAGGGGGGTATCCACGAAGTCATAGACTGGGGATGTGGTAAGAGGATTAATGCGAGAATCTTCATCAACAAAGGTCATAACACTTTTTCCTTTGTTAGTAACAGCTTCAGGAGTGGAGGACTGAGGTTTGGGCACCCACATCTAGCGGATCTTCTTTCGCTTGGATATGGATGAGGGGCTTGTACCACCCCCAGCGTTGAGCATCTCTTCATAGGATTATTAGTCGAACTTCATGACCAAAGTTTTATGCATTAAGCCGACCAATGCAGTATCTTGTTGGGCTATCACCTTCTCATTAAAGGAGAAGATCGTCTCCAGCAGAGTCGTCATTTTATTTGCCATGAACAAAATTTTATACGAAACTTTATATTATAAATTATTAAAAGAAAAGAGTAAAAAGATCCAAAACAGGAATCTAAAGTACAATGATCATGTGAAAGTATAGCTATGGAGGTCTAATCTATGGTTGATTACTTTACTCCTTTGAGTACTAGACACTAAGAAGAGATACTAGAACACGAGTACTCAAGAACTTGAAGGCAAGAAGATTCTGGCAGCATTGGTACAAGAACTCTTTACTTTTTCCTTCTTTTCGTCTTCTTATCGATGAGAAGGATGAACTAATCCAATATTTATAGTTGTTCAACATTAAAAGGGTTATTGAGGATTAAGCGTACAAATGCGCAATATGTACGGTATTTGATCATTTGTACGCATATTTTTAAAAGTTTTGTCAACCATATTTGGCATGGTGGATGTACGATTCACTGCTAGTTTGACACATAGCTCCTTATATGAAGAAAGCTCAGGTCATAGTTGCAGTTAGTTATGCACGTTCCACGAGAATTGTGGCATAAAATACAAGTCATCATCACTGCTCACTGTCAGTTTTTGGAGTACTTTGGAGAAAAATAGTATGCCGGTGTACTGCCATTGAAGAAATAGACTCATTAGCACACTGGTGTATTCTAATTGTGGAATGAATATTGGCATACCTAGCGAGAGATAGCATCAATGACGTACCCTTGCTAAGTTGAACTGCCAATATTGGCATACTCGGTGAGAGGCAACTTCATTGACGTACTGCTGCTAAAGTATCAATGTTAGCGTATTAAGGAAGAGATAGTATCAATGGCATACTCTATCTGAAGTAGCACTATTGGTGTACTATAGTAGAATAACAATGGTGGCGTACTCGAACCAAAGTAACAAGCTTTGGTCACTAGACGATAACCTGGGTTGGCGTGCCAAAGAACCTCTGCATTAATAACCAGATCTCCTCAACTTCTGTGTCAGAGGCGACAGCTTTTGAAGTAAAAATCTTGGTGTACTAAGAAGGAGTAACAACCATTGCATACTGGGAAGGATTAATAACCCTGGCGTACTGTCGGTGGAGTACAGCTTCTATTGGCCTCTAAATGATAACATGGGTCTTTGTGCCCAGAGACCCTCTACATTTAATGAGATGATCTCTTTGACTGTTGTGTCACCCTGTCAGGTTCATTATATTTAATGTTTGGGAGGAAACCATGATCATTTTATGCCACCGAAAGAAAGCATACGAGGTACACTACTGATACAAAGCATACATAGTATGCCACTACATTATCTTTTAGAGCTTGAGGGGTAGTATGCCATTGTTTCACTGAATTGTGATATGAAAAAGTACGTTATTGCTCCATTAATCTCCTTTGGAAGCGTACTTTTATGCTTTGACACACTCAAAATAAGGTTTGTCCTCGAACCAAAACCTATGCTCGTTCCTTTTTAATAATACTTAACTTTTGTTTCAAACACTGCCTCAAATTCACTGTCTTTGTTTCGTATGCAACGCTCGTACAAATTTTTTTAACTATATTTTACTTTCCTACAGCTCCATTCGAGTTCAGCACATCCCTTAGTTTGGATTAACACACATATTTTTAGGCGTCTCCAAAATATATGCATTTCAGTAGCAAAATCGGATAAGTTGCAGGTGCAACTCCATTCCCTAAATACCAACTGTTTCATACTTCCCACTGAACTGGCCTTAACATACATTCATGTAACTCATTCACATGCGCACTATTTTTGAACACCTAATTTTTTGCCATAAATCCTTGTGCACCACATGATTCATAACTGCCAACCATATTTATATGTTTCGTGCTGATGAATCTGACTTGCGCATTGCATCGAGTCATTATGTAATTCGAACGCAACAAGCCTCCAAAACACCTTCACGTTCCTGAAATCTTTTTGCATCGATAATCACAAGTATGCGTTGCATCAAGCCATTTATGCATCCGATCGCAACGAGTTTTTCGTAATGCACTCCCCTCCAACAGTTAGTCACCTCTTAAGTCTTGCTTGATACGTATTAAGTCCAACGTATGCAAGGATTCTCTGTCTCAAACTAGACTAATGCTTGCGCCATCTATTTCTCACGATTATCCTTTTCGAACTGTCGACGCATCGACGTCTAGGTTCACCTTCGCTAGATGACTTACCAGGACAACTTACTAAGTATTTTTGATTCAAGGGACTAATTTAAACAGACATACCCACGTTCATGAAATTTGCAATACGATTTTATTCCTCTATAAACTTCTCGTCTATCCCATTTCTCAAAATTTCTCCAATATGCTATCGCACCCGACATATATCGCTAGCGTTGATCGAATCGATAACCAACGCTAATTATCCTTGGTCGCTTTAAAATCGACGATGCTCAAAGGCATCACTCTATCTGACACCAACGTTCCATCCGGCACATCTAAGGTTACACACTCTATCGAGTACGAAATCACCAACCATCAAAATCTAGCTATGGTACAGTCGAAGGCTATTCCATCAAATTCTAAAATTAATATTAATCGCCTAGACTTATCTTCAACATACACCACTCAATATATATCCTCGACAAAATCAATTATGCGTCATCTTTCGGGTCGTCTTATGGGTCTCCAACGATTACTTTGATCCGGCAGTCAAGTCTCTAGGGTCATCTCCCCCAAAGCTACGCTAGATAATTTTGGATCATCAATGATGAAAAGTTACTAAGAACCATACTATATCTTATTCCGAAGCCAAACCAATTTTGACGAGTTCTATGGGATTCTACCCAAATCTGAAATATATTTTCTAACTCTGAAAGCGTATGCACTACCTGCCAACATATTCGCAAACCAAGAAAACATATAACCGTCTAGGGTCTGAATCTTTCTATCCTTTAATCAATATCTGAGATACTCTATACTCGGCGAAACCATTCTCAATTGAACCGCCAATCTCACTAGCTCATCCCGTTAACTCTATCGTTTCGTTCTAAATCCATCAAGTAAATTCTCGATCGATCGATATGACTTTTTATTTCGTTACTCATAAACTATCTGAATCGTAGTCTGGCTCTATTTTGTATCTTTATATCCGGCTTAAGTTTACCTGAGCAACCATTTCGCTCGAGCGATACCATAAATTATCTCGACGTCAAGTCCCGTCGAGTTTCCTAAAAAGTCCATCCCTTATGATCCTTGCTCCTATTTCGATCTCTCCATTTCTATATTAATTTTTATGTGTTTTGACATGTCGCACAGTCCCAAAGACTTGTGCACTAGTTCTTGCGGTAGGGTCATTCAAACTATTACCATTTTGATATGCTATATCGTTTTCGATATCGTAAGGGTCAACTTAGAATCTATGTTAAAATCAAATTGACGCTCACATCGCATCTGTCTAAGTTTCTTTGGAAACTTGCCTACGTTCGTTGTACCATCTCGTAAATATCTGCCGTCGTCTATGCCTCGGCCGCGTAACCTAGTTAGCGATCATGAGTCACAAGCAACAACGATCAAATCCTGAAAGTTTTATGTGACAAAAACTATTTGTGAATCTTTAATTTCTAAACGAGTTCCTCTGCTAGGCTAACAGTTTTCTTGCGCTTACAAATCCACGGACTATGCTTGATACTCCTAAATTGCATCAATCCCTTGCGCACGTGTGCGCACCTGGCCACTATTGATTTCCTTCACTATTCTCGACGAACTATCCGTCTTAAACTTTTCAAATTTTCGTCCGATATAACATTTATTCGACTCGAGAGTCTGTTCTCGGTCGTTCAAACATATGTATCAAAGAATACTTGAGTTATACACTGCCTTACAATTTCCCAAAGAGTCTAGGCATTATTCCATCCGTTGTGGGTAATTCTATCGATGTCCATGCAAACGTTCTGACGCACGATCACTTTGTGGTATGGCATATACCACTCAAAAATTAAGCCACTCTTCGTATCGTACTTCCTCTACCTCGATCCGACATCTATTCTGAACTTTCTATCATACAGTAATTCTACAGACCATGAACCTGACATTCACTTACTCAAAGTCTGACACAAAATCTAGCCAATATACGCAATCACTTACTATTTCTGTTGATCATGTCCGTTGCATCTCATGCAATATTTTCTTCCCAATTTCTCAAGATTTTACTCAAACTGTTCAACTTGTTTGTTATTGTTCCAATGTTCCCATGTATATGATATCGTTCGAGAGATTGACTTGTTATACATCATGCAACAAACATCGCTTGAATATACTTGTTGCACGCTATGCAACAAAGTTGTGTGGTGTTACTCAGTATTACGATCGATAAAGATTAAAAGCACCAATCACACAACAGTTTAAGTTTATATAGACTTATTATATGGAACATCCAGTGTAGCATTGAAGAGAGTCAAGAGTCGTTCTATCGCAGAAGCAAATTTAAATTTGTGATGGAATAAATGATTGTCCAAGGAAGTTAATCAGGCACTCTGATACCACTTTATCATGCCTCGAATCTGTAAAGTCGATAATCGTCTCCTGAGCATGATGTCGTGTGTCTAGGTTGCGCAATGCACAAGGCAAGAAGATAAAACATAATAGTTTTCGTAGAAAATACCAAGTCGCAGAAGAAGATTTATATAGTCATATGAAACACTCAGAGTTTGTGAAGCGAAGTACTTTTATGTATAATTGCAGCAGTTAAAGCTTGAATATCCCCATTATATATGCCAAGTTGGCTTACAACACTCATTGATCTCTCTTTCTCATAAAGAATTTCTAATATTACATACATCATGTCTTCTTATATCCAAACTAAGGCCTCGCACTTGAGTATCTGAAAAGGGTACTCACAAACGTGGGTCAGTACGCAACTTATACTGGTGAACAGGATAACCCACTCGCCTAAACCGACACTAAGTGATCATGTAAAGCATACAGATTATTTGGTGATCTTTCTATTTGAACTAGATGAATTTCAGTTCATAGAGGCAAGCATCGAAAGCGGTAAAGCAGGTTTCGCATGTAAATATTTCAGTTATGAAAGCATAGTAACATGTAAGTATTTGAATCCCTTAAGCAGACAAACATGTTATAACTCAATCGTATCATTAAGTAAACTTGTTATATTCGGTCGTCTCGATAACTAAGCATGTTATATTCTTATCGCGTCTGTAATGCATGAAAAATGTTGAATTATATCACTTATTTCGAGGCTCTTACCATAGCTGATGTGCACACTCCTGATCGAGGCAAGGTAGAAGCAACCTGAAGCGCCCACCCTTGTGCACGGCAAAGTACACGCTCTTCTTCCTGCTTAAAACATTCAATAGCATACCAACTCTTATCTATATGAAGGTCATTGGTGATATTATCGACAACATGAAGGACAATTTCATGGCATTACTATGCGTCTCTCAGCTCTAGGGTTAAGAGCCTCGCTGGGGTTTTGTAATGCCCTATGCCTCATAACACGTCTTATTATTATCCCCCTAGATAGACTTGGTCCCAGTGCTACCGAATAATCCGATCAAGGAAAACGGTAAACCTTGTGCACAAGTTGTCCATGACCATGCAAATGTATGAATAGTTATCTATGAAGCAAATGCATGCCACGGAGCAGAATTAAGCAGTATCATTGGTGTACTCATGCACATTTCTAACTTGTAAGTATGACGAGGAACAAGTCTAACTCGTCCCACTATATTTTCTTAAATCTCATCCATCCTCCAAATTATTGTTCGACACGAGCAACTCGTAGTCACCAAATATTCTGAGGCACCCTGCCCTTTTCAATATAGTATTACTCTTGATAACCCGCAGGCCCCGAGGTACTGAGACACCATGTCGCTTCTCGACACAATGTTTCGTGGTTCCATCCCCTTCCAACACAGTTGTACGATTTTGAACCGCAACTGCACACTTCGCTTGACAACGCATTCTTATGATATTCTCGTGAACGGATGCATATTTTCATCTCTCGCCTATTGGCAGTTTCGTGACGTTACACCACAACTGCATGCATTGTTATACTTTGTTTCAATGTTCCATCTTAGTGTACAATATATATTCTGACTTTGTGTTTCTTCGAACCACGAACTTTGAATCTATGATATTGCTAGCATGCAACTGATGTATTATATTAAGCATGAAGGAGTAGAGGAGAAGGATCAGGTCCCGCCCTTCTTATACTCATCTGTCGAGTCGTTCTTCTGAGTTGACACGGCCTATCGCTCCACCTGAGTCAATACAACATATCCCCAATTTACTTGGTCTGATGTGAATCACGATTTACTTAACTGGTATAACCATGTGAGAAGATCGTGCTTCTCAATCATCCAACCCGAGCGTATTCAAGAAAGATTGATCCATCGCTAAGTCTCGCTATCTCTGCATCACTCTAGACTAGCCTACTAATTTTGTTGCACGATACTTGATTTCATGCATTTGTCCGCTTTGAGGCGATAAATCGCCCTAAGAAAGTCCCACGTAAAATCCTACAAATAAAACCAAAACCCGAATTAATACTTATTCCCAAATTGGTCTTATCGTAATGCAAGCAACTCAATGCCTCATTTCCAATCTAACTTATGTATGCAACCAACCCAAATGTCTTATTTTAATCCGACTCAGTGTAATGTACTGTACAGAGCAGGCCATTACAGCCAATGTAGGTCAAGTTAGTCGTTTTGGTTATGTTACTTTACCGAGCAAGCCTATAAAGAGGATTATTTTTTAGAATATATCCATTGCTAGGACTATAGGTTTCACTAGGATCCTTCCAGCATGATTGTCTTCGTGCTACTTTCTTTCTCAGCATGAATGCATTCGTGTTCCTTCCTTCCCGTGATTTGACTCAATATTTCTCGACTTCTTAAGTGATTCTTCTCGTTCGTTTCACTAAAGTGGATGGAAAATATCTCATGGATTTGGACAAGGGCAGGTTCGAGAACCTTTATTATTTGGCGAGACAGACATGTACTACAGCCATTCGCTAAATTATAAAATCAGGAGTTTTACAGCCAGATGTGTGCTGGCGGGCCAGACTCCAGGTAACGTAATCGCGGAGGTATACGATTCTCCAGTCTTACCTAGACTATATCATATGCATCACGATTGTCGTCATACTGTTCTTGGAAACACTTCAACTATCATCCTATTTTGTTTGATCCTAAACTTGATTGATGTTTGTATGGTTTGGTCAACCCAGCCCTAGGACTACTTTACCTTCCAATTATCATGACTGGATTAAAAAACCCCATAGACGGACTTCTTAGTGAAGATAGATAAGGTAGTCCATGATATTATGATATATATATATATATGACATGAATGGTATGATATTTTAGGTATATCTATAGTAAGTACTAAATTAAGGTAATCCTTTATTGCCCTTAACAGCACGTAAAACTATCAAAAAAAGATTATGGATAGTTAGACTTACGAAATTTCAAGAGATCAAATAATTGACCTATGTAGAAAATAGAAAGGATACAATGAATCATTATCTAATAAATCCCAAGGGGAGTAAATACTACGAATAGGGAATATTAAGAGTGGTGGTGCACAGCAAACAATTGAATCCTAACTTAGTGGATTGAATACTAATTTATTTAAAAAAAGGGTTCTAGGATTAAAATAATTAAGAGATTAAATTGGAGGTGTACGCTTTATATGAGATAATTTTATCATAATATTGTGCACATGTGGAGGGTAGTATAACTAACAGTGAGTAAAAAAACTCTATAAATGAATGGTCGATGTAAATTTATGAGGTGGGATTGCTAAAAGGGAATTTAATGAATGTTCTTGACTTATAATGGGAAAAAAACTCGGTGATCAATAGGAATCAAGTATGGGTAGTTAGCCTCAAGAATCTTGCAAATCAAATAGTTAGCTTAGAAAAGATCTGTGATAAAAGAGGAAAACCACTAGTTATGAGAAATTCCAAGGGAAGTATAATTACGATAAAGAATATATGGGTTGTTGTGCATGGTTAAGAGTTGATTCATAATTTAGAGGATTGAATACCAGAAAGTTCTAAACAATTTTTTGGACTGAAAGAGGATTGATGGAAATTAGGTTTGAGGCTAAACCTAGAGGTTACTGTCACTACCACATTTTCTAAAAAATGGTATTTTGGTCATTTTATAATTAATTAATATTGTACATGTTGTATAATTATTTATTGTATTATTTTATTATTGTTAGATGTTAGTTTATTATTTTGGACTTGTGTTAGTGGACCTAACTAGTTTAGTTTAGACTCATGGACCAACATGTATTAATTGTTAGAATTGAGCCCAACTAGAAGTCCATTGATTAGGAGGATGATTAGTTTAGTTAAACCATTAGACTATAACCTTCCCTCCTTAATTATTTCTTCATGAGAGGCCCCAAGGGGTATAATGGACATTACATAGTAGCTTGAGGAAGGGGAAAGGGGTGCCGGCCATGTTAAAGAGGGGGAAAAAGTTTATCTCTCCTCTTTTCATTTAAAATCTAGATCTAAAATTTTTCTCAACCAAATTCCCTCATTCTTACATCATTTTTCTAACAAATTTTATCCCAATTCCTTCCCAAATCACCATTGGAGGCTAGTGGAGCAAGGACCTAGAAGGAAGAAGCAAGGATCTACAAAGAGGAGCAAGGATCTACAAGTTGAAGGCCAATTTTATCACATTTGGAGGTTTCATTAGGAATCCATCTCTCAATAGGTACAATTTAGTTTTCCCCTTTATTTAGATTCTAAATCTGAGATTTATTAACCCATATGCATAGGCTATCATAGGATTTGGAATTGAGTTCATAGGAGGCCTATTGAGAAAGTTATGGTACTTTTTGTGTCAATTTTGGGAGAATTCCGATATTAACACTTGTTGTGGTTGTCAATTGGTCTTATAGATCAACTTGGCATGTGTTTGTTTGTGGCTAGTGTCATGTCCACAATTGCTACGTGTAAGGCGTATCCCAATAATTTAGTGATACGTATTGATTTTGGGGTATTTCCTCTGACACGGGACTTTGTGCATGTCATATTTTGACACGGATTCGTAGATATGTGTTTCCTCTTATGTCGCACGGCGCACTACCACACGTGTTAGGCTATTCAATATTTGCATAAAACTGATCCTAAGGCAACTAGAAAGACAACTTAATAGTTATGCACGGAACTTATATTACGTGTTTGGATTTGTCGAGCGGGCGAGTAGCTTCCCCACCAGTGCATTCAATGTACTGATAATCCACCAGTTTGTATGCAGGGTGCGGGAGAACCTCGTTCGGTGCGGATGCCTCCATCGTGCGTGCTAAGGCGTGGAGATCACTCCGAAGCATCGCTGCGTCCGGAACTGAAGCACATATACAAGACATAATGTTGTGAATATTGCCTGAACATCGCCTGATCATCGCCTGTACAATCATTCCACAATTGTAGCCACTTAGCACGCTTTTACTGTTTCAGAGAGAGAGGGGCTTGAGCGACTTGTAATCTCGGCTATACGCCGCCTGTAACACATGTTTATATCAATAAAGAGTTGCTTTACTTCAACTTGTGTTATTCAATGCTTCCGTTATATTGTCAACTCAGTGAACCTGTTACCAAATCGCTATGCGTTTATGACTTCGCTGCACTAGGACAATCTGTGCGACTCTGTGGCTTAGAACTCTTACCACCAGCCAATGAACCACGGCCTTGCACGGGCGTGGCTCACGCTCATGCGGCATCATGCCCGGATGGGTCAAAGCGATCATTCCGCGGGAGCGCTGGCGCGGTGATTCTCGCCTAGCGAGAATGACCAATTTGTCTGCGGGAGATTGGGGCGTGACAAAAAATATGATAGACATCACGTACCACGAGATACAAGGGCAGAAGAGCGGGGGGGTGATAAACTCGCCTTTTACTTAACGAAATGATCGAAACGACTATCGTATTTCGAACGCGTCGGAATACGAAATCGTTCGACAAGAACCCAAGAATAAGATAAGCTAAATATAGCTAAAAAATCTTACCCACAATTATAGTGCCTTAGGCTAACAACTGCTCTAGGTTGCCAAATATTTCGTTAAGCCATCGTCCAGGGGCTGTGGCTCTAACTTGATGTTGGTTGTCTTGTTGGTTGGGCTTACTGGACTAGCGCATATTGCGATGTACGTTGCTACTGGAACTACTGAGTCTGAGTTGGGAGAGGACGCTGGACTAGGGGTCGAATGACTAACAATGGTCCTCGCGGGCCTTCAATCGCTGCCAGAGGCAGAGCTGGTAACTGTCGGACTGAAGAAGTCTCTGGGTACAGGATTCGGCATGAACCAATCATGTGGTTGGATGCCCCACATCTGAGATACTGGCCATTAGCCCTCATACACTATTCTTTGGTGTGTCCTGGCTTGCCGCAGTGGCTGTATCCTACTGATACAGACTGCCTGGTAGATTGTACTGAGTTTACTGTGGAGGTCGGAGGTACTGGCGGGCGAGGAGTTCTGACTACTGGTACGGGAGGAGATGACTGAATATTGGTGCTTCTCAGGGATGAGTGCGACCACTTATGGCCTCCGGTCCTTGCTAATAATCTTTGGCCTGAAAGTTCTTGGGACCTAGCTATCTTGAGTACTGCATCGTACGTGGTATAATTATGACCCACCGTAAACTGCTGAAGCTCTAGATGTAACCCTTGCTCAAATCTCTTGGCTCGGTCTTCCTCGAAAGCTACCATATGAGGAGCAAATCGGCTAAGTCGGCAAAACTCGGCTGCATATTAGTCGACCGATCTTGTGTTCTGGCGGAGGTTGATGAACTGCTGCTGGACCTGGAACTTGACGGTGGTATGGAAATACTTTTCCTGGAAGCGCTCATTGAATGTCTGACAGTCAATAGGCTTCGAAAGTGCCATTTCTTGTGCTGCCCACCAATCTCGAGTAAGATCTGATAATTATAGTTTTACAACTGCTACATTCTAATCTTCTGGGGTCTTGGTTGCATCCAGGATGGCCTCAAAATCCTGGAGCCAAGAATCTGCTGAAACTACATCATTCATGTCGAGAAACTTGGTTAGGCACATGCAACTAACATTGTTCACCGAGTTGTTAGTATAATGTCCACTGTTCTAGAGTGCTACTCTAATTCCCTGGCAAAAAGTAGTATTGGTCTATTCTTATCCTTGTTGAAATTGCTGGCATAGTTGGACCACTTGTTGCTGAAGTTGGAGTTATTGTTATTGTTATTGTACCATCATCATAGCTTGGATCATCTCTAACATAGTCAGAGAGCATGTCTTTCCTGATTGTACTGGAAGAACTGGTGGTATTGTCTGGGCTGGCTGGGCCAGTATGAATGATGGAGCTGGCTGAATTGGCTATTCCGACAAAACTGGTGGAGATGATTGTGCTGGTCGGGTATGCATGACTTGCGGAGCCGGCTGATAAAAATCTATTGTCGCTTGCCTTTTGTTCAATATCGAAATCTGGCCCTGGCCTACTGGATCTGCTGGAGTTATCGGTGCAACGAAACCCTCGAAAGGAGGAGCAAGTAAGGTATCCCTGAAGGATAAGGACACAAGGATATCAACAAGGGACGAGAATGGAACAATCATGTCAAGCAAGTTTGAAGTTCAAGGAGAGCGAGAAGTGCATGTTGCAAGTAGAGTTCAATTGAAGATTAGTAAAGGATTGAGATTCTACCAAGATGAGTCCTCCCACAAGTCTGAAAAATAGACCTGCATGGGCCACTAAGAAAACCTTGTCAGGCCCCGCTCCGAGAATACTGGATAAATACGGGGACTGAAATGGCCAACCGCATCTTGCAGAATACCGAAGTAAGCCGCAATGTGTTAAGGTTGTCAAGAAGACAGATGGGTGAACTCTAGCATGCTATGACGTCAGTCCAAAGGCCAAAAAATTCTATTATCTCAATCCAACAACACAAGTACAAGAGTATATCATACATAAAAGTAAAAAATGTGTCCCAAATTATATGTCATATATGATCATGAAGCTAGTGAATACAAAATATTGCACTAGCAGAGTTTAAATATACATGATCAAATATACCAGTCATGGTCTAATATATACATCATGTTGACCGAAGTCTCAAAATTATTAGGAGCTAACTCTGTCCCTTGCTAAACACCACAAAAATAAGTAATCAAGATGAGAGGTGAAAGAAAGAAACCCACTCGCGAACTTCGGCCGCAGTCATACGAGTGCGAGCCATCTTATTGTAAGTGCGGTGGATCCTATTTCTCTTCGGTGTAACCTGGCCATATAAAGCCAGTGGGGTTAGAACCCCAAGCAACAAGTACCACAAAGGAGCTCGAGGTGATAGACCAGACACATCACAATATAAGTAGAAAGAGACATATAAGAAATAAGTGCATATCGAGACTAGTACGGTACCAATATACTTGTCTCAAGAATAATACTGGAAGAACTGATAATAAAAGCAAAAAAGAAAGTAAGGTGACGAGCAGCAAGAGAGCATAGGAACTACTCTGGATAAGGACCATGACCCTTAAACCAAACAAGGACCGGGGTTGCAGATCTTAATCCGAGCAGAACTTAGCACCCTAACCACGCGTCGGAAGAAAATGAAACTAGAATAGCGAGCTATAATGAAAGTAACATCATTCATCGTACGGCCAAATAACTTTACGGCTTGTAATGCCCCGCTCCGCGTCGACATTATATATCAAGGTGAGTGGGCAGAACTTTGTTCTCTGATTCTTGCACGCCATAATAATAACATGAGTTTTTGCTTGCAATATTTTTATAAGAGAATGATAGAACCTGCCTTGCATGTTAATGAACGAACTCACCTAGCTTGTCTTTGAAACAATGTCTGCTTAACGAGAATCCTGAATCGCTTGCTTAGAATGCATGAACAAGTTCACTATCGTCTATGCTTCGAGAGAACCATACTGTGCCTGAACGTGTTCAAGTGATAAGTCGGATTGCCCCGCATCAACGAGTGTATTCTGATGGTTCGTCTCGTCTGCATACTAGAGTTTATTTGATAGTGTTCCATGCATTCGCACGCGGTCGGACAATGGCTTTTGGTGGAGAGCTGAACTGCATGCGTCATAGCCACCATGGGTCACAGCTGCCATTAGCATCAGAGAATGAGTCATTGGTATGCTGTTCCACCAGCTGCCGATCCTGAGATACTCGGGGACCGCCCTGCATATAGCTAAGTCATTGTGTTGGCTTGGATAGTGACTGCCCCTAAGAATGTGCATTGTGTGTCTAGCTTTGTATCAGACCCTGGAGTCGCACGAGACACGCTGCGCACACCCTGGAACATGAACGGTTTGCTTGCTTGCATATTCAATATGAAACTCTGTTTCCAAACATGTTTCCAAACAATGTAATATGACTCTGCTAGCGAACTGCATGAAACGAACCTAGGTAAAACTAGAAAGATCACTAGTAATGTAATATTTTATAACATGATTACTTAGTGCCTGTTTGAGTGAATGCTTGTTTCTGTTCAGTTGATTTATCTCACCAGTACTTGTATAAAGTGCTGACCCACCAACAGTTTACTTGCTTGCAGGTACTGGATCGTCCGAGGGAGCGATAGGCGTGCCATAGTCCCCAAGACCCGGAATCCTGGTTTCGATTGTTGCCCCGAGAATGCTATCGTATAAGGGGGCATAATGTATGGAACGAACGTGTGTCTTTGCTAAAGGAAACCCAAGTTGCCTCCATTGTCCCGAACACTCAGTTGGCTAAATGCATTGTATTGCAACAAGTCCCTTTCCGCTGCTTACTCGATTGATGCGATGATAACCAACTATCAACTTAAACGATTGGCCTTGCACGGGCGCAACCCTGGGCCCGTGCGGCATCACGTCCCCCGAAAGCTCGAACGGGCCTTTCGCTTGGCTCCCTTCCTCCCTCGCACCCGCGGGACGGGCGCGGTGATTCGCGTTCGGCGTGCCGAGGCACGGTGATTCGTGCCCGGTTCGTTAATTCTCGGTCGTACGGGGCGGGACAGGGCGGAGCGGCGGCCCGGACGGGTCCGGGGCGTGACACGGCTTGCTACGATTAACTAGTTAGGGTTGTCACGGGCATTAATTACTAGATGCATGTTTTAAAAATATTGCTACCACCGACACTACAGTTAACCCGGATGGCCAAAGGTACGCTTGTCTAGTAAATTTAAATGCACATTCAACTATACAATAACATAACTTGTTACTTGTCACAAACAGAAATTAAACTCAAAAGAATAAACTTGAACTTCTAATCATAAACTTGCTTCATAAACATAAACTTGTATATAAGCTTGTCTTGTAAGTGTCGTAGCATGTGTAAACTTGGTCAATCATGGAGCCCTTGATTAGCAGGGTTGTAAATCTTATATTGTTTAATCATTCTAAATTATTTTAGTTCTTGAGTCGTGGACACTTGAGAACTCCCTAAAATGGCGAGTCACGAGTACGAGCTTTTCATGAGTTATCGTATTCGCGACACGCCATACATTGGACAATACTCACACTCGATTGTCCGATGCCAAATGCAATAGATCTCATACTGAAATACACGGTGTCGTGAGGATGGTGAACTTCTACATAAACTTGTTTTGTGAACTCACATGCAAAACTTGTCTGGTATCATAAACTTGTATCGACATAAGTAAGCACACAACAATAATCACTGAAAGGAATTACTAAAAGAACAAAACAACAGTAAACACAAAATGCACAAAAAAATTTCCTAGCAGCATGCACCCACTGGCCGCATGGACTCCATCTTGGACTTAGCGAATTTTTTATTCGTTCAGCGAGTGAAAACACCAGGTGTTCAAGGACACTTGTGTAAAATAAGAAGTCATGAGTCCAACAAGATGAACACATGCTGTCAGCATGCGGCAAGAGTTTAGGCCGCATAACCCTCTCGGGCCTCATAGCACTCTCAGCCGCATAGCTTGCTATCCGCATGAAGAGTTCGTCTTCTCCAACAGCAGGTTCAGCTATGGCCGAAAGCCCCAAAAACCGAAAATTATTTTCTTCATAAGAATTTTATTTTTACTCCAAATCAAGTGAAACAAAAGCAAAATTACACGAAATAAAATGCTCTAACATAAGGAACCACTAGTTTCCGAAAACACTAAGTCTTAATAGATCAAAACCAAAAAAAAAAAACCATGGAACACATAAAAATTTTAAACTTGAAACCAGATCTACAAAAATCTATTCATCAAAATCCAAAACTTCAAGAACTAAATATGAACAGCAACTCAAGGAGAACATTTTTCATCAAAATATTTCAAAAAAATAACATATATAAAAATCCAAAATTTTAAGACTTCACTATTGAGCAAGATGTACTTGCCTTGTGTTGCTCCGAGCCTCAACCTCTCACAGTCCAAGTCACAGCAACTTCTTCCTAGGTCTAGGGTTAAAGGGATCTTGAGGGAGAGGAGGAAGAAGGAAATAAAAAATGAAGAAGAAGAAGAAAGAGGAGAGAGAGAAAAAAGCTCATATATATACAAGGAGAAGAGAAAAATGGTTTAGTCATGGGTTCACCCAAAATGAACCCAAAATGAACCGTTCTTAAAATTCTAATATCGTATGTATATTCCTCACGTACAAAAATCTTCAAATTCTTATAATTACCTAAAAATATATCCAAATTTCTACAAACATATATATAACAAATCCAAACTAAAATATATTCAATATTCAAATTATATTTAAACTAAAAATATGGTATTATCTAATCATATATCCAAAGTTCTAAAAAGATATATAAGAAATTTTAATAAAAATATATTCAATCATATTTAAACTATTTTAATATAATTTAAATTTATAATTTAAATTTATATCTAATTTATATATATATACACACACGGTCAAGGGATCAAGAAAATTTATAGCTAAAAAGTCTAAAAAATAGTTACTGTTGAATTTCTGTGGGAGGCACTATCCCGTAGGAGAAGAATGCTTGCGGAAAGAACAGTCCTGCGATTATAGGCTTCGTGTATAGTCAGTTGGCCCACGATCATGCGAGGGTGAAGGAGAGCATGTCGCATGGCTCCACGTTCATGCGACATGTAAGCAAATTTTGTCGCGTGGCGACGATTATAGAAGAATTGAGGCACGTTGCCGCACGGTTCAAGCCACGTTCTTCCACATGGCTTCTTGCTGTTGCAACTGCACGCATCACAATCAAGCACGATCTTTGTTAGCTGTCAAAGAGTTGTCTCGATCTCCGTAATATTCTATATGTTCTCTGTACAATGTCACATCAGATTATCAAATCGTACATCCTCGCAGAAAGTAAAGTTTCCACGGAGAACACCTTCAAACTGGATGGATGCTCACACAGAGAAACCCCTCTCGCTGGAGGAAAATTCCTACGGAAAAGCTCTGCTCACTGGAACAAGCTTCCCGCATGAAGTCTGTACACGCAGACACATGGCTTCCTGCAGCTGTGATTGTAAATCTGCGAGATTCTCTGCGCACTGTCATATCGAATTTTGCGCATACAACGAATTAAATGTGATTAGACAGCCTTGCAGAGAGAAAGCTCCTGCGGAGAGCACCTTCATGCTGGGTAACTTGCTCTCACGAGGAAATCCCTCTTGCTGGAGGGATGTTCCCCCAAAAAATTTACTTTTTGAGGAAGAATAGTTCTCGCATGGTAACTTTTGGCGCAATGAGGATTTTTTTATATATTTTTTTTACTAAAAATCCTTCTTGTAGGAGGAACGTTCCTACGAGAAATCTCTTCTCGCGGAAGGAATCTTTTTCTGCTAGAGATTTGCATTTGGTATATTTTTTATGCTTCTACAAACTCATATGCAAATTGTCAAGCTATTCCTGCAATATCTCAAAGAGATTATTTTTCTCGGCCTTTTCTATATCACTGGCACTGTCAACATCTCCACCTATTCAGATGCGGACTGAGTCAACTCCTCTGATGATAGACGCTTAAAACAGCTACTTCCTTGAATCCAACTTAAATTTCTGGTGCACAAAAAAGCAAAGTACAGTTGCAAGAACCTCCACTAAAGCTGAATATAGAGCTCTCGCTCATACTGTAGCTGAAATAAGGTAGCTTATCTACATTCTCAAGAAGTCCGTCATTGTCGTAGATACACCACTTTGCATTTATTTTGACAACATCAATGCCATGGCCTTGGCTTCAAATCATGTCTTCCACACAAGTACAAAGCATGTTGAAGTTGACTATCACTACATTCGCGAACTCTTACTTATTGGACACATAAGCATGCACTATCGCAGCTCTGCCGACCATCTCACTGACATTTTCACAAAGGGCATGTCTTCCACACGTTTTGCAACTCACCACTCCCAGCTCTCAGTTCACAATACTTTCCTTAGACTTAAGGGGGTGTAATAGGTAACAACCAATCCTCATATGATGCTAGACCAAGCGGCAACAAACAACAACCGCATGCTGTACTGTTCGCATTGTTGCATGCACAGTGGTCGTACACGGTGGTCCGGCCGGTGGTATGACGGCCGGATACGAAGCAGGAGGAGAAGGAGGGACAGGAGGAATGGACGGAACCGGCACGCGAGTGGACGCGACGGCTGATATGCTGGACACGGAGCAGGAGGGAAAAGAGTTGGAAAGGAATGCGGCTGCGGACGGTGTGCGCGAGGTGAATTCCTAGATGAAAATTCCAACTATTCCAATGCATGCCAGGTCAATGCGCATTCACAGAGCTGTATAATATGACCATGCATAATATTTCCTCCATCCTTAAATCTCTCTTTAATTATCCTAGCAACCTAGGAAATCATAGATCAACTACAAATATTGGCAATGGCATTCCAAAATAAACTACATCACCCCCAAAGTACAAGTTGTATCCATATCATTGTCTCTGCATTTATTTTGTCCGCGACATTAAGCACCATACGCAACAGGCCCACATAAAAATCTTTATGATTTCAATTAGAAAAGGGCCCATATTGCGAAAACACCCAGTCCAGAAACTTAATGGGCCCAAGAAAACACCCGAGCATTCGTCACCAACCAAACACGCAAATATACTTACGACTCACAGCAGTGGGCCCAACAGTACCAACTATAGTGTAAAAACTGAGAGAGAATCTGCACAGCAATAGCCTTCTACTTTTAGCTGGACACGACACTTCCTCTCCTTAACCTCGCCACCCGGTACCCGGTAACCCTACTATCCCAACGGCTCTCCATCTTCATCTTCGTCTCCAAATTGGTATTTTAAACACTCAAACTTTAATACAAATTTAACAAAGATAAATCAAACCGTACCAAAACTCCTAGTTTTCATACTAAAATTAGAAATACTAGCAAGTACAAAAATATCTCTATACAAATCAAATTACCGCCGGATGACATCACCTCCCCCTTCAGCACCGGCGGCGAAGAGACCGCCGGCGGAGCAGCGACCTCCGGCGACAGATCCGGCGGCGGAGTCTCCTTCATCTCCGCTCCGTGCGGCGGCGTCGAGGCCCCCTCCTCCTCCTTCCCGAAGATCTCCTTGGGGAGCAAAACCCTAGAAACCGCGAACACAGCCACCGGGTTCTGGTCGAAGACCGTCCGCGTGACGGAGGCCTGCACGACCCCGGTGTCGATCGCCACCGAGCCGTTCGCCCTCGAGATGTTCAGCGTGAACCTCCCGGCGCCGACGCCCTCCGTCGCGAGCGTCGGCTGCACCGGGTTCACGATCGACTCCAGCGACCCCAGCGGGTAGTACGAGTGCAGCACGTGGAACCGGAGCACCACGGCCTTCTGCTCCGCCGGCAGCGACTGGAGCCGGTCCGTCGCCGGAACCCCCCCGGCGAAAGCCTCGTCGGTGGGGACGAAGATCGTGATCCCGGCCCCCCTCTCGTCCTCCTCGAACTCCCCCACCACCCCGGACGCCTCCAGCATCGACGCCGCCACGTTGAAGTCGCGGCCGTCGATTAGGACCCTGGTGATGTTGAGGGCTAGGGGTTGCTGCTGCGGATGGGACTCGGAGGAGGCCGAGAGGTCGAAGCCGTAGGGGACGAGGAGGGAGTCGAGGGAGAGGATGGTGAGGTTGTAGGGGAGGGTCTTGATCTGGGAGAGGACGGTGGAGTTCGAGTTGGCGGCGACGCGGCCGGTGGCGGCGTCGCGGGTGAGGTTGACAGCGCCGAGGTCGGCGGAGGCGCGGCCGGTGGTCTGGTAGAGGGTGGCGATGAGCTTGCCGGCGGGAGGGAGGCGGCGGAGGTCGGGCCAGGAGAGGTACTGGAGGAGGACGTGGTAGCGAAGGACGTCGGCGAGGTCGGCGGCGGAGGAGCGGATGAGGTCCGAGCGGAGGAGGGAGGAGTCGGGGACGGCGAGGAGGGTTAGGGAGGAGCGGGAGGCGAGTTCGCCGGCGACGCCGCTGGCGGAGAGGAGGCGGTTGAAGCCGGAGAAGTCGGGGTAGGCGGAGAGGACGGCCGTGACGTCAACCGCGGTCGAGATGGTCGGGAAAAAGAGTAAAAGTAGAAAAACTGTGGTAATGGTGAAGAAATGTGGGTGGAGTGAAGAAGGAGCCATTGCTGCACTTTTTCGATGGGGAGAGAAAAAAAAGGGATGGTGAGGAGGATGTAAATATTATATAATAATTGGGTGAGAATTGGTGTATGGTTACCGTATGGTGATTTTTAACAGGGATGAGTTTTGATAGAACAACTGGTTAACTGGGAGGGATGAGTTTAAATAACGTAAAATAGAACGACTGGTGCTCGTGAAGGAGGTGTCAGTAACAGAGTGATGGGGAATAATGACACGTGGGTCTGTCTGCTGTGGTTGATACATAACAGTGGTGATGTAAATGTTTTCATCAGTGTAATAATAGTGTTAGATAGATATGCTGAACAACTCTCTGATTCTCTTTACATTTATATTGGAGTTGAAGGACAGAGCAAGCAAAATTCAACTGCAAAATGCAGCACTGCTTGGAGCAGCAGAACAATGATAAAAATAAAAGATTCAACGGCAAATGCACCATTACTTGGTAAAAAAGAATAAAGAAAAAGAAATGTAAACAAAGTGTAAGTATCATCCTAGGAGTAGGAAGAATTTGAAAAGAACGTTATCCTACTCTGAACAAAATTTTGAAGACACTACAATCAAATAATACAATTGGACAACAGCAAACTAATTTTGACTCCAAAAAAGTTGGAATCTTGCATCTCAACAAATCAAAAAATAAAGAATGATACACAACCCTGCCAAAAAAACTGAGGGCTTCAATGTGTACAGCATTTTGCAGCAGTATAAGATACCAAAAGAGGCTCGAAATGCAGGCTCAAGTTTTACTGTTAGCGTCCAGGTGAACTCTCGGAACGCAAAAAGGAGAAAAGTATAGTTTCGTTTTCAATTCATGTACAAAGGGGATGCAGCTATCCCAGGTCAAAAAGAATTGGAGCAATGTCCCTCTGCAGGTTCCTTTAAGATTTGGAGATGGAAATCAAAGAATAAGTGATGATGCTCCAGCGGGAAAACCCAGCAACAACTCCCATTAAAAATCATTTTGCAGGTAAAGATTTCATAACTTCCGTTCTGTTTGAACAGCACATGCAATCCGGGCAGGGGTATATATATATATATATATATGGAATCACTCCGTCTTTTAACCTCTATTCCATTGCCATCACTGTGAGATTGCACCTTCGACAATTGGCGCTTCAACGCTTTCCATCTGTCAAATGAAAAAGGGGACACGATGAGGATGCAAATTATGATTTAAGTCACAACTGGATCATAGAACAACGATTGATTTACCTATTTGGTAATTAACTAGTAAAAAAACTATGACTTAACATGTGGAACTTAGAGTTACTTTGTAATCTAAACTAACTTTCTAATATAATTTCAGTTCAAAAAATCTACTCTATGTTTAGACAAAAGGCAGTATTGTCCAAGAAAAGACATGGTTGGGGAAACATGTAAACATCAGTAAGCTTACTAGTCAACCTGCAAGCCATGCAGCCTCTTAATGGATCAAATGCTGGTCTATGTTCAAAAAGTAGGACACTCTGTAATCTAATTGTTAATTGTCGACACAATAGGGATATTTGAGACAAGATCCACCAGCACTACATTGACCAGTATTTCAATAATAAATGTTATCAACAAAAAGTTGAATTTGAAAAGCTGAAACAGAGATCTTGGTTCACACATTTGCATGAAAGTTTTCCTTAGAAGCAGTGTTGAGAGAAGAGGCAACTGTTACCAGAAATATACATATCATTTCAAATTTTAGCGAGTCACTCCCATAAATCAATCAACTTTATATACCTCCAAACATATGTGAAGTATAAAGTGGACATCTTTAGCTCTGCCAAATCAGTCCACACAAGAAAAACCAATCTTGAACTAGGAGAGTTTGTACACACTACACACAGCACAAGCACACGTATTCGAGCTATAAATTCAGAAGCTTTAAGGCTAAAAAACATCCTATGCAACTACACTCACAATCAAGTGGTCAGCAAATGGTAGAACTTTTCATTTTAAGCATGGTAAACCCATATTTTCTGCATTACAACCAAATGTGGGTTTCTATGTTTGACGGTCCTATCTTGTATAAATTGCACCATTAGTATTTGAGCCCCAAATGCTTCTCAGATAATTTTACATGTCCTTATTTTTATTCAAAAATAAATAATACATGGTTACCACTGTTCTAAAAGGCGGCCTAGGCGCAGGACCGGCCCTGAATTCATTGGGCCCTAGGCAAACTTTCAAAATGGGCCCCCCATATATAATGTAAACAAAATTAAAAACTAAAATAAAAATAAGTTAAAAAAAAAAAAAGATGACACCAAGATTTGAACCTAGGACCTTTAGTATGCAAGTCTAACATTATAACCACTACGCCACAATTGTTTTGGGTCAAAAGAGACCCATGGCACATACTAGTCCTATTTTAGATACAAGATTATATATATATATATATATATATATGCTTAAAATATATATTTTGGGCCCCCATGATCCGTAGGCCCTAGGCAGTCGCCCTAGCTGCCCTGGGCCAGCGCCGGCCCTGCCTAGGCGGCGCCTGGTGCCTGCCCGATGCCCGCCTAGGCATCTGTCTAGTCCCCTCCGACAGCCAACAATGCATGTTTTGGGGTTTTATGGACTTTTTTTCAAAATTTAGTAGGTTTTTTGGATTTTTATTTTATTTTTTTGAACCGCCTAAGCAGGCTATGCGCTAGGTGATGGGTGCCCATCCGACAAGCACCTAGTGCTTCTCACAACCTTGATGGTAGCGTTTTTCACAACCTTGATGGTTACCATTTTGCACCAATTATGGATGAAATTCCCACAAGGCATATTCACAAGGTTTCATGGTGTAGTATGTTTGTTTGATGATATTATGATGTTTGATGAGAGTATAGGCTAAGGATTAGATGATAAAATAAAATTATCGAGAAACTTTGGAATCTAAAAGTTCTAAAATTAATAGATGAAAACAGAGTATATGGAATATAACTCCAAGTATAAGTAAAACAGAAATCAGGGAGGAATACATGTGGATGAACAAGAGATATCTAGGAGAGTATGGGTTTTGGCCTTTAAGATCAATTAAGAAATATGTATAGAAAATTAGTTTAGTTGACATGAGAATGCTAAGATTGATGAGTGGCAATACATTAGAAGATGGACAAGAAATGATAGTATTCATGAGAAGTTTGAGGTGGCATCAATTAAGAACAAGATAGAGAGAAAATAGACTTGGACGGAATATGCAAATGCAAACAAATAGATGAACCAGAAAGGATAAGCAATATGATAGTAATTAAAGGATCCGCTAAGACAAGAGGTAGTCCTAAAGGAACATGGATTGAAACTATAAAGGACATTGTTTGTTAGCCTCACAAGGACTTGGCCCCCAGACATGGCACTTCAATGAGCTAGGTTGAAAAAAATGATTCAAATAGCCAATCTCAAAATTTTGGGATAAAGATTTTATTGTTGTTACGTACTGATGAAGGACCATTCAGATATTTGATGTGAGTTCAGTTGGAGACTGGATCCATTTGGATCTTTTTGAGACCTTGGGTTTATTTCCCTGTTTTAGTCTATTCTTGGTTCTTATTTATTCGGTTAGTTTAGCTTAAGTTTGTTTATAGGAGATTTTAATCATTTGTGAGAGAAGAATTTGAGAAATCAAATTGAGAGACATGGTAAGATGCCTACGCTAGATTATGTTTTCTTTTTCTTTTTCTTTATTCTTATCCTACACACGTTTGCTTCTTGACGTAGCTCTAAGCTTCAATTAGTTTGTTCCACTACCTATATTTCTTAGTAAACAAAAGAAATATACAACCAAAAAACTGTGTTTAGAGCACAAGAAGAATATATGTTTTCTTTTGAGCTACGAAGGCAGTGAAGTTTGGAGATGGAAAGAGAAGAAAAAGAGAAAAGTAGGCGAAAATAGAATATGAGAAAGAAGATTGCATAGACATAAAACCCTAGGTTGCAACTCATGTCTATTTATATTAATATACAATACACCCACAATTACTATTATACCCTCATAAGATAAATAACAAAATAAAATAACTCTAACACACTCCCTCAAACTGGTGCATATAGATCAGACATGCCTAGCTTGCTACATAAATCAGAAAATGGATCACGAACAAGTGATTTGGTGAGGATATCACCTAATTGGTCCTCCGACCGAACATGAGTGACAATTTGTTTCTTCAGCAACAAATCACGAACGAAATGACAATCGACCTCGATATGCTTCGTGAACTCATAAACACCGGATTACTTGCGATAAACATTGCCGACTAATTATCACAATACATCTCCATCGAAATAGGAATATAATCCCCATTTCATGAAGAAGAGTGCACCCACATTATCTCAGAAGCTATATGAGCCAACATTGTACGGTACTCGGCCTCTGCACTAGAACGAGCAACAACATTTTGCTTCTTACTACGCCACGTGACAAGATTGTCACCCACAAACGTACAATAGCCAAAAGTAGACCTATCACTGCGACTGACTGCCCAATCAGCATCACTGAATCCCGTCACCGTAAGCAACTGGGAAGGTTTGTACAACAAACCATTTCCAGATGCATCCTTCAAGTATCGAAGAATGCAAGAGATAGCCTCCCAATGTGGTTGTCGAGGGGCATGCATAAACTGACTAACTACTCCAACTACATATGTGATGTCTGATCGTGTAACAGCAAGATATATAAGTTTGCCAACCAAACGTCTATAATATTCAACATCCTCAAATAACTCTCCCCTGTCAGCATCAAGCTTGTCATGATAATCCATAGGAGTCAATTGGCTGTCACTCCAACATCCCAGTCTTGGAGAGCAAGTCTAGAAAATACATGCGTTGTGACAGATACACACCCTTCTTAGATCGACCAACCTCGATTCCAAGAAAATATCGAAGAAGACCCAAATCCTTAGTATAAAACTGACGACTTAAGGTAGGCCTTCAAGTCCACAATCCCAGCATGATCACTCTCAGATATAATGATATCATCAACATAAACAATCAACACAATAATACCTGCTGAGGAAGAATGGCAAAATACTGAACGATCTGATGTGATACGCCGAAAGCCATACTGAATGAGAAATGAACTTGTCAAACCAAGCACGAGGTGACTGTTTCAGTCCATATAATGATTTCTTCAATCGACATACGAGTTTTTTATTTTCTGCTACAATATATCCCGGTGGTTGATCCATATAAACCTCCTCCTATAAGTCACCATGCAAGAAAGCATTCTTTATGTCCAGCTGATATATAGACTATTGACGATTAACCGTCACAGAAATAAGAATTTGAAATGAATTCAGCCAAGCCACTGGAGAGAAAGTCTCCATATAATCCACACCATATGTCTGAGTATACCCTTTGGCAACCAACCGCGCCTTGAGATGCTCAACTGAACCATCGGGATGATACTTAACAGTGTACACTTATCTACAACCCACTGTCTGCTTCCCAACAAGAAGTGATGTCAGCTCCCAAGTATGATTTTGATGTAAAGCATACATCTCCTTATCCATTGCACTTTTTCAACCAAAAGATGACACATCATGCTTATAAGTTTTGGAAATTTAAATATAAGACAATGAAAGAGCAAATGCATGAAAAGATGATAAAGTACGATGTAATGAAACATAATTAGAAATGGAATGCTTATTCTTTGTGGTACAAATGTGTTTTCTTTTTCTGAGAGCAATAGGAAGATCATATGGATCTGTGGTGATGGGCACAAAAACCTCAAGCACGGAAGCTGATTGGTTGAGGGTTGAATTATGTAGAACCACTGGCATATCCTTGAATCTCTGATAAAACTATAAATGAATAATGAAAACAGAAACTGATTCAGGAATGACCGAAAGTGGTACGGAAGATATCAAATCTGATATAAAAGGAATACAACGGTCTTCTGAAGGAAGGGTAGACTCAAAGAATATAATATCTGCACTGACATAATACTTGCATGACTGTGGACTGTAACAACGATAACCTTTTTGAGTACGAGGATAACCAAGAAAGACACACTTCAGAGATCTATGAGCCTACTTATCTCAATTAGGTCCAAGTTATGAACAAAGGGACACACCCAAACACTCGATGAGGTTAGGAAAAAGGAGCGATATCTGTATATAACATGAAAAATAAAACTATAAATTTAATACAGATGATGGCATGCGATTAATTAGATAACATGGAGTAAGAACGGTATCTACCCAATACTATTTAGGGACATGCATATTGAACATGAGAGTTCGAGCCACGTCTAAAATGTGTCGATGTTTGCGTTCGGCTATACCATTTTATTGAGAGGTGTGGACACAACTGGTTTGATGAATTATACCACGATCAACACAAAAATTGTTCACAGAAGATTAAGTATACTCCAAAGCATTATCAGAACGTAAAATTTTAATGCGTTTATCAAACTGAACATAGACTTCATTGTAAAAGTCAGATAACACATTTGGAAACTCAGATCTTTCTTTCATTAAATAACACCAAGTCATTCTAGAACAATCATCAATAAAATAACAAAATACGGTAATTCTTTTGGACTTTTGACTCTAGACGGACCCTAAATATCATAATGAACAAGATCAAAATATTATAACTGACGACTCTCACTACGACGAGGAAAGAAACTACGGTGATGTTTGCCTAACTGACAAATCTCACATTCAAGAGTAGAAACATGACTCAAACTAGGAACAACTTGACACAACTTAGCCAAAGACGGATGTCCGAAACGATAATGCCACTACAACAGAGAAGTAGAAACAGAAGTAAAAAAACCTTTCCAGGTTGATCCAAATAATACAGTCCATCTTTTTCATATCCCGAACCAATCATCTTCTTCGTCCTGAGGTCCTAAAAACACACTAATTAGGAGAAAATGTCACAAAATATTGAAGAAATTTGGTTAACTGACTCACAGATAACAAATTAAATGAAAAATTAAGCACATATAATGAATCAAATAATGACAGTAATTGAGTACGGTGAATGACACATTTTCCAAGTACAGGACGAGTAGACCCATCAGCCATGTTAATATTATGTTTCATGGGACTACGATTATGAAAGAGAGGTTATACCAGACATGTGAGAACTTGCTCCTGAGTCGATGACCTAAGAGGTGGATGGTAACTGGATTGCCACAAAAGTAGGATTATATATATGTGTCATGGTTCCAGTAGGTTGAGAGGTGGTACTAGCAAGCGCGTTCAATTTCTGGAGGATCTGTTCAAATGGAGTGAGGTATCGGACGTTGAAGTCTGACTGAAACCAGAAGTATCATCTCTGAGAGCATTAGTGGTGACCTGGAACTGCATATTTTTATCATGCACTTGATGTGCATATTCTGGTTTGCCCCACTTGTCCCAACAATAGTCTTCGATATTGTCACGTCCCAGTCCCAAAAATGCGTAGGACTAGGACACGTAAGCATGTCAGCCGCATGGATATGGCAACTCCAATATATGAAAACCATAACCCATACGTACGCTGTAATATGAATATCAAATCCACAAGTGGTATAAAATGTATCACAAGTCGCAGGGTATAATCTAAATCTCATCCACAGAAAATCAAATATAAATAAATAACCAATACCTATGAAACTAGATCTCAATATAGGTATCTAAGGATGATGGTTGGATGGAAACAAATCCACTACCAACTCGAATATAAGAGCAACTACAATATGAGTACAACACAATAAACACTATATAAGAATACCAGCTATCAATCACGGCTCGAAGAGAAGACATCCACGAAGCATATACAACCATCCAAATCTGCGCTCCTGCAAATACTCAAGAACAGGTACACCTGGCAGCGGACCAGGTCCTCAGAGGGACATAACAAGATACTTAAACACATGCCAATAAAGTACGGAAATAAATATCCAATGGGGTCGCCTAACCATCTAAGTGAATGCAGTTAAGAACAACTTTCCCCACAAGTGAGCTATCTGGCTGAAAACTGGGATTTGGCATGGTTCTCTATTGGAGATCCAGGGGCCTACAAAGGCACGACGACTTTCGAACGCCGGAGGCCCGCCTGATAATAATATAATATATAGTGGTCATCACCGCACGTATCTCCAGCGGAGAATCCGGCTGCACAATAGAAAAAGTGCAAAGGAGCTCAAATGCGGTACTTGTTGTTCTCCCCACCCCATGCTCTAAGCATGTCACATCCATGACACAATTTGGTTCATAGCCTATTCTTAGTACCCTAGCCCAATCCTGCAACCAAACAAGGACAAGGATGGGACCACCGTACTATAATAAGCTGTCCATGGACCTCTAATAACTGCCAAGTCTACTAGCATACAAAGTTTCTAACAGCAGTTATTCCTAACGCACGGCCCATACGTACAGGAGGCCAGACCTGCACGCAAGTTCGTGATCTACATGAGACTCAACTCGTGTAACAACTGTGTCATGGCCAATGAACCTAATGTTGCTACATGATAATGAGGTAGTCTCATAAACAAGGTCAATGCAATACATAGATAAAAACATATCGCGACGTCACCGTCGCGCGCATTTTATATAACAGTTAAAATAAATGAACTAAAGACAGGAAATAAAGATGCATGCAACATATGGAATATAAATAACAGTACAATGGCAAGGTATACTTGCCTGGCAGGAAAGCTGCGATGTACCAATAACCTGCTCCAAAAGTCGCGCAGAATAAATCCAACATCCTATGTACATATAATACAATGCAAATAAATCATTAGTCATTACACTAGCACACACAACAATATTTACACTGGACTCAGGGGGGTACACTAGGGGTAACACTAGTCATCTAACACGGTCAATTACGCGTTGAATTACGCGGGTGTCGGTCTTTAAGTACTGTACACAATAAGTCAGTCAACCAACACGGTCTTGCCAGTACGTCGGTGTACACAAGGCAGACACCAACATTGTTCTTAGGGTCAACAGGGTCAAGGGTAAATACGGGACAGTCCACGGTGTCGTAGGGTCGTACAGTCTGAATACACCTACTCCTAATTATTATTTAATTACATATATATATCCATATAATAATAATAATATAACCAGCAATTTATTTACATAGCTAATTGAATACTTATAGTAAATATGTGCATAAATATATATAGCAAACTGAATAATATTTGCGTACGTGAAAACGTACGAACGCGCGTTAGGTTCTCCGACTCAGGGTCTGATGTAAACTAACCGTCAATAAACAATACTAATATCCTACTGGCATACACACAAGCACACATAAAAGAAGAAGATGGACAGGTTCGTACCTCGGAATACGTGCACGGGTACGACGGTGAGGTTGAAGACGATGATGACGATATGACGACTAAAATGACGATGGCTACGATAATGGTGGCAAATAGTGAATGTGTGGATTTAGATTAAGGTGGTGGCGAGGATGCTATGGGATGATGATGATGATGGGTATTGATGTTTGACGATGATGATGCGGGCTGATGATGATGATGTCGACTGGCTACGGCGATGGTGGCGAGGACGACAATGACGATGATAATATACCGAGATGTTGATGATAATGATGGTGATGAGATGACGACGAGGCGAGGATGGTGAGATGACGACAACGACGATGATGATGGGATGATGATGAGATGACGAAGATGACGGCGATGTCAACGATGTTGACGATTATGGCGAGGACGACGAGGGTGATGGCGATGATGATGGTTTGATGATGACAACTAAAACGTCGATGGCGATGGTGATATAGTGATGGTGATGGCAATGTGATGATGATGATGATAATAATGATGGATTGATGAGGATGAAGATGATGATGATAAGTTACTGTTGCCGGAGTCCGGCCAGGGTAAGGTGCTCCAGCGAGGGTAACGGAGGATAGGAAGGGTCGGAGGTGCAGGTCGAGATGGCCGGAGGGGGAGGAGTTCAGGGTGGATGAAGGAGACTGTCATGGAGGAGATGGCCGGAGTTCAGGCTCAGGTCAGCGGGGAAGAGGAGGAAGAAGGTGAAGAGGTGGCGGAGACTGGTGGCGTGTGGTGGCGTTGCTGGTGTAGATGGTGGTCGGTGGCAAGGGGATCGGGGTGTTTGTCGACGGGATCCGACGGGTCGACGATGGCAATGGTGGTGGTAATGGCTGTTGAACTCCGACTAGTGGGGGGTCCGACCAGCAAGGTGGGGGAGGAGAGGAGGAGCTCAGGGTGGTGATCATGGAGGCCAGGGAGGAGAGATCCGGCAATGGGGAGGAGGAGGACAGGGAAGCAGGGAGGAGTTCAGGGTGGAAGAAGGGGAGGAGGTGATGAGCAGGTGAACGACGGTGGTGGTGTTGGTGTTTGCCGGTGGTCGAGCTCCGCGGGGGAGATCACCGGAGGAAGAGCAGTGGCTTGTGGAGGCTGGGAGTAATGAGGCGGAGGTCGTTGTGCTCTGGGGACGATGACCGGAGCCTGGTCATCAAGGGAGGGAGTCGACAGTTGGGTCGGGTCGGTCCGGCGTCGGTGCAGCGGCTCCCAGGCGGCGCTGGAGGAGAACTGGGAAGTGCAGAGGAGTCTCCGGCGGTCGGGGAGCGATGCTGCTGGGTCTGCTCCGACGGGATGGCTCGCCGGAGGAAGGTCGGGGAAGGAGAACAGTAGAGGGGGCTTGGGGATGAGGTAAGGGTCGGCTGGTTTTAGGTATTGGAGAGGGAAGAAAATAAAGGAAAGGGAAAGAAAATTTGTTTATATACATGTGGTGGGTGTTTTGACCTAAAAGCTTGGTTTGACTTGGTAAATATCTCTAGGAATTTGGGCCTTGGGCTTACATGAGGGTGATGGGCTAGAAATTACAATTATTTAATTGCAAGGGTTGGATTAAAATAGGAGGGCGATGTTGCGCGTTTGCACATCCAGAAAATTATAGGAAAAAATCCATGTGAAGGAAAAAATAGGTTTCTTCACGAATTGTCCAATGGTGGGGGCACCTTAATACGTTTTTGCATAGAAGCCCTCCGACAATTGGAAAATTTGCGCAGAGGCAGAAATTAGATTTAATTAATTAAATCGAACCGCGCACGATGTTCTAGAATTAATTAGGAGTACATGGGATTTGATTTAGGCGGGGCACAAGTGTCAGGGCGTAGAGGGGACAGTGTAGAATATTAATAAAATTCGGTTTGCACAAAACGGTGAAGATTGTGTCCCCAATTTCGGTTGGGACGCACAAGGGTACAAAATTGGAATTTATATCAATTTAAGAAATAACGTCCGCGACGTTTATTGTGTGGCTAAAATATAGCATCAGAGAGCAATATTATAAGTTGTACAAGGGTCAGAATAGTAGGCGGACATGTCTAGGATGAGATCGTGAAGTTTGTTGGAAGGCAACGGCTAGTTAGGTGCTCCAATTATAGAAGCGACGGTAATGTGCGCTACACGATATTTAATTATTGCATAATTAAATAAAAGCCGTGTTCTAATTCTAATTGGTTCCAACTAGCCCTAGTTTCACTATCTAAGCAAATTAGGCCTAATTTTGGGTGAGGGGGTTTACAGATATGACCGAACATTCCACAATAGTTACACTTTCGTGGTTGACCACGGCCACCACCACCACCGCGACCACCACCACGGTCACCACCACGACCGTTATCTCCACCCGGGCCTCCTCCTTGACCAAAACTACGACCACCATCTTTGCCGCCACGTCCACCACCACGACCAGCAACACTAGAAACTAGGACAGAAGAGTCAGTACTCGACACCACAGAACTGTCCTAGAAAGAAACGAATAAGACAGGAGAAAGTATCTGCCACCGTAGGTAACTGCTCTCCAGCAAGAATATGAGCTTTATAAGGTTCGAGCGCAGGATCCAAGCCGGCTAGGATAAGGGAAACATGAAACTCTTCCTTCTATCGTTGAGCTTTCTTCAACTGGTTTGATGAATTATACCACGATCAACACAAAAATTGTTCACAGAAGATTGTGTATACTCCAAAGCATTATCATAACGCAAAATTTTAATGCGTTTATCAAACTGAACATAGACTTCATTGTAAAAGACAGATAACACATTTGGAAACTCAGATCTTTCTTTTATTAAATAACACCAAGTCATTCTGGAATAATCATCAATAAAATAACAAAATACTGAAATTCTTTCGGACTTTTGACTCTAGACGGACCCCAAATATCATAATGAACAAGATCAAAATATTATAACTGACGACTCTCACTACGACGAGGAAAGAAACTATGGTGATGTTTGCCTAACTGACAAATCTCACATTCAAGACTAGAAACATGACTCAAACTAGGAACAACTTGACACAACTTAGCCAAAGCTAAGTAGTCAAAAACGGTTATATATCGGTTATATAACCGATATATAATGGTATCGGTCCTGGACCGATATTTTTTTGCAGAAATATCGGTAAAATATCGGAACCGATATTATCGGCCGATATTGTTCGAAATATCGGTTTACAAAAAAACCGATATCTCACGGTTTTGGTTTTGCTACAAAAAAATCTTATGGGCCTGGGCCTGCAGACGACATTCTATGGAAAAATCAGCTGTTAAGTCAAGATACAATACAATACAAGCTTCTGCCATCAATGGAGATTATATCTTTTGTCATCAAACGATATGACATTCACATCAATGGAGATTACATCTAATGTTGAATGATATTGACATTCACATCAATGGAGAATGGAGATTACATTTTCTGCCATCAAAATCTTCATGCATCAAACTTATTCAGAGATGTAGTTTCTTAAGTGATCTTCTTTATCTTGGATCTCTTGGATTTCTCGACGATATGTATACTTTATGCATATTTTATAATAGAAAACTATTAAGTGTATTGTTCATATATAAAAATTGTGTTAAAAATGCAAACCGATATTTACCGTTATAAAACCGATATATCAGTGATATATCTATAACTCTACTGGACCGTTATCATGAAAAAACCGTTATTAACTGCATAGAGCCAAAGACGTTTGTCCGAAACGATAATGCCACTACAACGAAGAAGTAGAAACAGAAGTAAAAAAACCTTTCCAGGTTGATCCAAATAATACAGTCCATCTTTTTCATATCCCGAACCAATCATCTTCTTCGTCCTGAGATCCTAAAAATACACTAATTGGAAGAAAATGTCACAAAACATTGAAGAAATTTGGTTAACTGACTCACAGATAACAAATTAAATAAAAAATTAAGCACATATAATGAATCAAATAATGACAGTAATTGAGTACGGTGAATGACACATTTTCCAAGTACTGGACGAGTAGACCCATAAGCCAAGTTAATATTATGTTTCATGGGACTACGATTATGAAAGAGAGGTTATACCAGACATGTGAGAACTTGCTCCTGAGTCGATGACCTAAGAGGTGGATGGTGACTGGATTGCCACAAAAGTAGGATTATATATATGTGTCATGGTTCCAGTAGGTTGGGAGGTGGTACTACCAAGCGCGTTCAATTTCTGGAGGATCTGTTCAAACGGAGTGAGGTATCGGACGTTGAAGTCTGACTGAAACCAGAAGTATCACCTCTGAGAGCATTAGTGGTGACCTGGAACTGCATATTTTTATTATGCACTTGATGTGCATATTTTGGTTTGCCCGACTTGTCCCAACAATAGTCTTCGATATGATCGAACATTCCACAATAGTTACACTTTCGTAGTTGACCACGGCCACCACCACCACCACGACCGTTATCTCTACCACCAGGGCCTCCTCCTCGACCAAAACTACGACCACCATCTTTGCCGCCACGCCACCACCACGACCAGCAACACTAGAAACTAGGACAGAAGAGTCAGTACTCGACACCACAGAACTGTCCTAGAAAGAAATGAATGAGACAGGAGAAAGTATCTGCCACCGTAGGTAACTGCTCTCCAGCAAGAATATGAGCTTTATAAGGTTCGAGCGCAGGATCCAAGCCGGCTAGGATAAGGGAAACATGAAACTCTTCCTTCTATCGTTGAGCTTTCTTCAAATCAGTAGTAACAGGATGATATTGTAGCAGTTCCTCCCACAAAGCCTTCTTTGAAACCAGATATCCATTCACAGGCCTCCCATTTTATTTTGTATTAAACAATAACTCGTAAACTCATAGATACGGACAACGTTCCGCTTCTGCAAATATGATTCTTCCAGAGATGCCCAAATCTGTTGGTGGATTCACACCACTGAACATTAGCAACGATGTGCGACTCCATACTATGCCACAACCACGATATAACGTATGCATCTGCACTCATCCAATCTCCATACTCAGCGAACGTTTCAGGTGGGGGTTCTTCCGTCAAAAACTTCAACTTCTTTTTCGCCCACAATACTACTTTGATAGACTTGGACCAGGCAAGGTAGTTCGCACCATTGAGTTTCACAGATGTAATTGATTTTTCCAATTCATCATTATAAATAACAGTAAAAAGGGAACCACCTCCGCTATTAACATCACCAGAAGATTTGGTCCCCACCATACTTGCAGATGCAACAGAAAGACGAGATCTTTGAAATCCTAGATCTCACAACGAACCACAACCGACGACGAACAACCAACGAAGGTCTGTAGGAACCCTAGATCTCATAAAGGAACCACGAACGAGCACAAGCAACGAACGACGAACGACGAACGACGAACGACGAATCATGAAAAGTAGACAAAAACAGCCGGAAAAAAAATTGCAAGTGAAGTGTGGAGATGGAGATAGGAGAAAAGGAGAAAAGTAGCAGAAGAGAGAATATGAGAAAAGAGATTGCAAGGACATAAAAACATAATTTGCATCTCATGTCTATTTATAGTGATATGCAATACACCCACAATTACTATTATACCCTCATAAGATAAATAACTGTAACTCTCCTGACCAAGAATTTAGAAGAAAAAAAAATCTTAATTTCAAGTCTACTTAAATCATTAAGCAATAATTCAATTATTATTTAATGCGTTAGTAATAATTATGAAGGGTTAAGAAAATAATTACTATTTAGATTAGCTGAATGACGTTTCTTTTATTTTTGAATTAGTTAATCGGTTATTAGCTATCATATTCTTCTGCTAGAGACTCTCTCCACAACCCACGAACAAACTCCCACTTCTCTCTCTCCATGTAAAAGTCCATTTTCCCCACTACTCTCACCTCTCCTTCACTCTTCCCATCTATTTAAACTAACTTTCTCCTATCACTTTTCCCTCACAAACGTCTCTGGTAACACTCCATTTCTCAAACCTTTTTCCCCCACACTCCAACACAAATATTTCCAAATCCATACTCCTCCACGTCGTGGCCAACCGTCTGCTCACTGGTCTTTTCCTTCATTGAGCAGTCAGCCGACCACCCCAACTGAAGTTGCCAACTTCGACCCCGTCACCTTTCGGCTACCTCGATCCACCCGAAGGCCAACGAGTTATCACCACCAACTTTGTCGTTTGCCAGTGTAGTCCCGGCATCGACGAACATCGACCAAGCAACCTCGGAAGCTGTTTGGTTTCCAGTCCAACCCAACGCCGGCACTGCGTCAAGCGAGCTTTCAAGGCAGTAAGGTGAGACTTCATATTCTCCTCCCTTCTATGAATCAGAACCGATACAATGCATATAAGAGCCACTGGTTAAAAAAATAATAATAAGGAATCAGTAGAATGAACAAAGTCCCACTAGAATGATAATGTTAGGCTTCATGTGGTTAAAAAGAAATATGTAGTAGCCAATGGGCATACTTACTCTTCTGTGCAAGTAGTCTATAAAGTGATCATTAACTTAAAGCCATAAGGAATTCCAACAATTAGAATAAAATAATAATAACTATAAATATTTAGTTAGTATAACTACTAGTATAAGAGAATAGTAGTAAACAATAACCACTTGCATGCATTCTAAAGTAACCTATTGTACCTTTCTTTTTCCTATTAGTACGTAGTAGCTAGCTAATGTCCATGAATAAGATAAACTATGTACTAAAGGAATAATAAGAAAAAGAATAAGAAGGTTAATTATACATAAACTGTGCACCACAACTATTTTATATATATATATATATATATATATATATATATATATATATATATACACACACACACGTACGTAGCCTAAAAATTTGGTATATTCATCCAAACCTCAAATTCTGACACCAAGTCCACTATTGGACTCACAGCGTCATTTCTATTCTAAAAATATTTAAGGTTGTATGTTTATCAAATTGTCTAACTAGGTTATTTCTTTTGTCTTCTTCTGGACCTATGTGCGGACTCCGAAATGTCTTAAAATTCGATCTTTGCCGAATCTCCAATTTTGGACTTTTCTATATCTATCTGGACTAATCGGGCGATATTGGAAATCTGGGATGATATTATTCCTACAATTGGAATTTCTGTTTGGATATTAGTTTTGGGCACCATTCCGTATCGGCACGATCGTGGCCGTTACATCGACTCCAAATTATTTCGAGGCAACTACCTACACTTCAAGTTTATTCTTTAGATTATGATATTTAGTTCATTGCTCTACTAGTACCATTGGATGATTACACTTAGTGTTAGGAATTGGATTTCATGTCTTGATTTTCGTGTCGGGAGGGGGAATATTATGAGGCATGTGGTTTACCCTTTCCACCATGTCATGACTACTAGCTGTTGAGTACGCGACTGTACCATCAGCCTTATACTCAATTGTTCCTGACTGCTAGCTGTCTATGACGTGCCTTATCAGCCTTATAACCCCCTACATGCCGACTATGTATTCTAAATACACATTCACACACATTGTTTCTTTATTAGTCTTGTAGCAGTTTCATTTTCTTGTCTCATTATATTCCTGTTTCACTTATATTTCTGATTTATAGTACTTGATACTTAGTTAATTTTTACTACTTATCATGTATAATCTTTATTGTGATACTTAGTCAGTTTTCACTACTTTATTTAGTTTAAACTTTGTTGTGTATTGGTACTTTGCTCCTTTTCTGACTGGATCCGTTGACATATTAGGCGATGATGAGGACTATGCCCCTATCTTTTATGGCCTATATGATGTAGCAGATAATATTGTTGAGGAGCTTGTTCCTACTCAGGGGACTAATTTTGAGGAATAGTTAGCTAGTTAGCTAGTATTTTCTTTCAGCATAGTACTCGGATTTGTCCCCGATTTATCATTTCTTCTGGTTTGTATTAAACTGTGGATTGGTGGATGTCACAAAATTATGAAATCTTAGCATTCCTATTTTCTGTCATTATTCTTGTCTATTTATTTACTGTGAATGAGCTAGATTTAAATTACATGTGAATATGATGAATATGAAAAAGGTCTAGACAGCATACTACCGTCGACACTGCGGCGTAGGCTGGACATACTCGCGAACTCGTGCCTGAATATCTGGGTGCGGGTCGTGACACGTTTTTATGGTGGCCCATGCAAGTCCAAATTCTCAAATAGTGTAATATCCTAGGATAGAGTAAGAAATAAGATTGAGGATTTAAGGAAAAGCTCATTCACAGAATAGGATCTTTTATTTCAAATCTTGACATCATTCCTTAGTAAATTTTCCTATCGTCCTTGATTTCCAAGTAATCTATTATAATCTTACTATCCCTTAACCTTTCAGAATGGTTCAGACAAGGAATACAGTAGGAGGCACATCCGAACCCGTCGAACAGACTGTGCCCGAAACCCTTGCGCTCCCTCCTCCAACTACTCCGACAGTTACTATGGATGGAGCACAACTACTCGGAGTATTCCAGGGACTTGTAGAATCCCAGAGGGAACAGACTATCCTCCTACGAACTAGCCTTTCAGATGCTCTTCGATCCTAGGAGGCACCCCAAAAGAGGCCAGGAAATGCCAAAGACTTCAACAACCTTGGACCCATGGATTTCTATGGGACTGAAGGTATTCTCTATGCCGATGAATGGATAGAGAATGTGGAGCGACTCCTGAAAACTGCTCGAGTCCCTGATGATCTTAAGGTGGAATCTGCAAGCCTGCAACTATTCAACATAGCTCGGACTTGGTTTAGAGATGAACCTCAGTTATCTGCTCCTGAGCTCACTTGGAAGGATTTCAAGAAGAAGTTATATCCCGAAGTGGCTCGAGAAGCTCTCGAAAGTCAATTCGAGAGGCTGGAACAAGGTAATCTTTCTGTTGACGAGTACACTGCTGAATTTAGCAGACTGAGCCACTTTGCAGAATATATGGTTCGTACCCCTGAAGATAGAGCCCGTAGATTTAAGAAGGGGTTGTCTCCTGATATTCGCCTTGCTGTCACCACTAGCCGAGCTCGTACATACGAAGAAATCTTGAGCGTGGCACAAGGTGTTGAAAGACATGGGACCTAGACTAAAGCGGGAAAGAGATGTTGGAAGTATGGGACCCCACAAACGCCCATTCCAACAACTACAGCAGAGGGCCCCGCAACAACCCCAACGTCCTCCCCCTCGAACCACAACACTCCAACAACAAACTCAAGGACAGAACCAACAAGCTCCCACATGTGGCTATTGTCAAAAACAATATCACACTTGGCAAGTCTGTAGAAAGAGGCTAGGTGTCTGTCTATATTGTGGATCAGCAGCACATCAAATGAAGGACTGTCCTGCTGCTCAGGGACGCACAGCTGCATAAAAAGTTCTAGTTCAGGCCAGGCCCCCAGCAGCGCAACAGAGAGGACCCCCACTCCCAACTCAACAACAACGCTTTGCTCAGCACCAACATCAGCAGCAGAGGGGTGAACCTCAACAATGTCGTGCTTTTGCAATGACTCTAGAGGAAAAGGTATTCGTGTATGTTATTAAGGTCATAATTAGAATGAGTAAGTACAACTAAAAACTATAGATTCTCTGGCATTATTAGGTAATGTACAATTCGATTGACTTCATAAACATCAATAAGGAGCATAAACTAATCAAATGGCAGGAGTAAGGAAGGATGATTCTTCTAAATTTGTATGTCAAAAGCTCATAAGAGAACTTTTCCAGAATGAAGCAGAGTTTACAAAGAACGATTTTCCTCATCTTATTAGTTGAATTTTAGATATGTACTCATATTATTAATTGTTATATATGTTAGATGATCTTGTGAGAATTATGTGAGCGTTTGGTGATTAGGAAATCTAGACAAAAGTGCAAAATGAGTTTGACATAAACATAGGTTTTGTTGTGCATGAAAGCCTGACAATACACCATGGGGAATTACAATAACAATAGCCATGAAAAACACGTCTTCAATTCTTCCAAGATTCTCCTATCTATGGCGGTCTTTCTAACATAGTTTGCAGTATCGGCCGATATCGACATGCTACGGCCGATACCAATAAGATTTGGCATGTCCCGATCTGATACCGACCAATATCCGATACCCGACATTGGGGGTCTCTTTTCCGATCAAGTCAGCAAAGAAAATTGAACAAAAAGACCAATCATCAAGGGTGTAAGATTGCAAAAGAATGTAAAAGAAGAAAACTAATCTATCGCATGTAAACCAATTGGCAAGGGTGACTACTATTTCATTTAATTTCAAAACTACCAAGAAACAACACTGAAAACACTTAAAATTATGCATAAATATATAAATATATTTTCTAAAATGTTAATAATTTATTAATAATTATTTTCTTTTCAATACCAAAAAAATCCGATACTCCAATCCGAAACCGACGATATTGCCGATACCGCCAATCCCGATACTCATATAAATGATTTGATACCGATTCTGATAACGATAGTGCAAACTTTGTTTTAAGAGAAAAGCCTTCATATCAAAATGAACTGTGACAAGATAAGAAAGCTAACAGGCACGAGTCTCCAGGTTTGCAACTACAAAATACCAAGGTTCAAAGTATCGGTATCGGACCATTCCTACGAGTATCGGGATCGGCGGTATCGGTAGTATCGGCGGTTTCGGATCGGAGTATCGGATTTTTTTGGTATCGAAAAGCAAATAACTATTAGTAAATTATTAACATTATAGAAAATATATTTTATACATTTATGCATAATTTTAAGTATTTCTAGTGTTGTTTCTAAGTATTTTTGAAATTGAATGAAATAGTAGTCATCATTGTCAATTGATTTACATGCGATAGAGAAATTTTCCTCTTTTATATGCTTTTACAACATTACTATGCTTTTACACCCTTACTGATTGGTCTTTTTCATTCAATTTTCTTTGTCGAATTGACCGAAAAAGAGACCTCAAATGTCGGTAACGGTCAGTATCGGGTATCAGTCGGTATCGGATCGGAACATGCCAAACTGTATCGGTATCGGCCGATACTGCAACACATCAATTTGGTAGGAAAAATAATTGTAACAGAAATAAAGAAACAAATACCTCCAAAGGTGTAAGGGGGCACTTCCCATTTATTCTAATTGCACCAGGCCGTATCACACGACCAGGTTTAGAAATGTTTCTTCTCCAAGCTCTCTGGTTGCTTTCATGTCATTTTCTCTTGTTCCCCGCCATCAAAGATGCAACATGAGAAGGCAACCATATCCTAAAAGAAAAGGTAGTCAATATTTCACCAAATTCCTAGAATCAAAATCTACAGCATGAACCAGACTTAAGTTTACAATAGGTAATTTACTTCTTCAAAACGGAGATGCACCGCAATATATTTCCCATTATTATGTACACTTCGCTCTTTCATTCAAGAAATCAGATTCTCCGCTAACATTGCTATAGGAATTGAAAACCGCAAGGCCTCAAATTAGCCAAGCATCTTAGGTGTTGGACTGGTGGGTGAGCATCAAATGAAAACCGATTTGCAAATGGAGATATCCGTATAAACCTGAATTATCGAAATGAAAAAGAAAATTCATAAAAGCATCTACATACTATAGCCCGTGCCAAAAGCTTAGAAAAAATAGAAGTACACTCAAGCATGCAGGATTTCTATATTCAATAGATTGTGTCAAAGCATAACCTTGAGTAGAAATCTATGTATGAAAGTAAATAAAAATTGACACTGTTATTTATTTTCATATTATAAGATTTTTCCTGCCCTTAGTCAACAATTAAGATCTTTCATTCCTATGTTGTACTGGGTGCTAGGCAAGACGAGGCGACAGGCCGGCCGCCTCGCCTAGGCGCCTCCTAGACGTCCGTCCAGAATTTTCATGCAAAGCATGTAGCAACAGGAGCACATGCAGCAGCAGGCAGCAGTAGCACATGCAGCAGCAGGAGCACATGCAGCAGGCAGCAGTAGCAGCAACATGTAGCAGCATTTTTATCCGCCTAGGCGCGCCTGGGGAATCCTCGGGTCGCCTCTAGGCACCCGCCTAGGCACCCGTCGACTGACACGGACATTTTTCCTCCGGTCGAGACAAGCTCCCCCTGACCTGGATGCCTAGGCCGCCTAGGCGCGCCTAGGCGTCGCCCATGACAATATAGTTTCATTCTCTAAATTACTGCTTCACAATTTGTACACAGGAATATGCCTTTTTTCCAAAACAAAAGATAGTAAGTACTAAGGTAGTCAAAGGCGCAAGCCGCACTCAAGGCGCGCGTCCGAGCGAAGTAAGGCACAAATATAAAAATAAGAAATATATATATATATATATATATATATATATATATATATATATATATATATATATATATAACGTAAGAAATAAAACTAGATAACATATTAAAACCAACAAAATATATTAAAACATAACCAAATGAACTAGCATAACAGCAGTAACAGTCAACAGAACTAACAAGTAACAAGAGTTTATATTATCCCTACCACGCTTTTAGTAAATTTTAGTCTTTCCAGTTCAACTGTAACCAACTACTTGTATGAGATAAGTGTTATCTCCATAACTCAAAGTTTTTTGTATAAATAAAAAAAAACATAAGGCGCGCATTTTCTTGGTTGCGCCTTGCAGAAAGGCTCGCATAAGGCGCGCCTTGGGTGTAGGGTTGAGCATTCGGTTCTTTCGGTCCAAAACCGAACCGAATAAGCAAAATCGAATTCGACCGAAAACCGAATAAGCAAAACCGAAACCGAACCGAAATGGCCCATAACCGAACCAAACCGAACCGAATTAAATCGGTTCGATTTTCGGTTTATTCGATTTTTCAGTTTATTTGCATTTTTTTTGTTAATATATATAGTACCTATATATATATATATATATATATAAATTAAATTTAGTATATACCTATATATATTAATACCTTATTCAGTTTTCGGTTTTGAACCGAAACCGAAACCCAAAACCGAAATCGAAACCGAATAAAAAAAATTAGTATTTTCAAAACCAAAATCGAACCAATTTTTTTAAAACCGAACCGAATCTCTTATTCGGTTTCAGTTAGATTCGGTTTTCAGTCCAAAATCGAATAATGCTCACCCCTACTTGGGTGCGCCTAGAGAAGTGCGCATTGCCTAGTGAGGTGCGAGGTGTAGCTATTGCGCCTTTCTGTGAAGTGCACCTTTGAATACCAACTAAGTACTTTCACAAGAACATTCCAAAACAAAGCTACGCAATTCCACTTGGCTCTTTGGATTGTATTCATCATCGTACGTGTATCTAATTTTCTCTATCAAAATTATGATAATACTCTTGTTTAGATCCTATCCTACATAGGGACATTAAAGGCTGCTAATTTATTATGTATACAATCTAACTGCATTACAGATTTGTAGGTTCACCCTTTAAGACTTGATATTTGGTTGTGCTTGGTCAATTCTTTTGTTGAACCTTCTTGGTTTTGAGTGACGATCAACTAGCAACCTTATTTTAACAGAAAAAAGCTTGAATATTAATAGCGACCTAAACAAACCGTTAGAAAAAAAATACTTGGCCTCCTCTCTTGCTCTTTACCTATGGCTTCTGCTACTAGCAATGTCTAAAAGACTAATACCTTTCCTGTATTTACTGATCCTTCTTCCACGGAAGACTTGCAGAAGCTATAAATTCTTTCAAATAGTAGAGATGGTAATCAATACTAGCTAGTGTTATCTCCTTACCAAAGATTACATGTTCAGTGGTCATTCAAGTAGTTGAAGGAAGAGGGTCGTCAGTTTATTGGTGTAAAGTGGGAATCAAAACAAAACCAATGAGCTAATCAAAATCAAATCAATAAATGTACCAGGATATCATACCTGAAACCATAGTTAAAAACACTGCAGGAAAAAACAAAAAACCCTAAGATAAACTTTAATTTGCTCGTTGATAATGATAGTTCAGTTACGAATACTTAATGCCCTCTACTAGTAATGTTTATTAACTTATGTTAACTTTTATTTTCTCAATTTATCTATAATCTGTTGCTAAGTCCTAACCAAGTAAAGTGAGATACCATCTTCACATCAATATACAATTTTACAAAGAACAACCAATATTTCTATAGTAAGAAAATAGTAGTAATAATTTATTGAAAACTCACCAATATAAGGATTGACAATTATGTCAAAGCTCCCGCCTTGTGTAAATGAGTGGCACAATATAAGTTTATACTTCCTACAATTTCTTAACATCAGACTCCCAGAGGGGGCCAAGAGAAGGGGTTTGAAGAACCTGTGGCATACCATACTAATTTGAGTAGGAGGTACCCTCATGCCACCTTATTTTCCTAGTCAATAATCAAAAAATATAGTAGTCAGATTCGTTGATGATGTTTACCGCCGTTCGCATCTTAGAAATGGGATAGCAACATATACAAGGATTACAATGCTAAAAGAAGTGACAATCAATCTTCATTACTTTATCAGTTCGCTGAAAATATAACGTTTACTGCTGTAAACTACAATCCAAGGTTCGCGGTATCGGTATCGGTATCGGTATCAGAATCAGACAATTTCTATGAGTATCGGGATCGGCGATATCAGCAGTATCGGCAGTTTCAGATCGGACTATCGGATTTTTTTTGTATCAGAAAACAAATAATTATTAACATTTTAGAAAATATATTTTATACATTTAGGCATAATTTTAAGTATTCCAGTGTTGTTTCTTAGTAGTTTTCAATTGAATGAAAAGTAGTCACCATTACCGATTGCTTTACATGCGATGGATAAGTTTTCTTTTTTTACATGCTTTTACAACATTACAATACTTTTACACCCTTGTTGATTGGTCCTTTCCATTCAATTTTCTTTGTCGACCCCAATGTCGGTATCAGTCAGTATCGATCGTATTGGATCGGTATCGGCCGATACTGCAAACTATGCTACAATCATAGAAAGTTGGAGAATGCAGAACCAACTCAGAAAAGGGAAAGCTTCAATATAACAAGAAATGAAGAAACTCATCTGAAGCTCTCAAGAGAGTGCGAGAAAAAAGTTCTCTCATTTGAGATATATAAAATTTTGTAAGAAATATGCATTAACTAGTAGTAGAATGTCAATTCCAACTATCAGCACTAGCAAAAGCTAGTAGTATAATGCAATCAGTCGGTCCCAACAATCAGCATTAACAGAAGACGAAAAAGTTACTGAGGCATTATTAAGGAGTGATAAGAGTCTAGGAGGTATCAGAAAGTTGTGAAAGAAGTGCATAATATACTGAGTAAGCAATCCTTATAGATGGGCACACTACTAATATGCCAAGCGATGAAATGCTAAGAGACAGAATTCACCTACTCGTGAACAACAACAAATTTATATATTCTTGCCAAGGCAAGAACATAAAAATAGGATATTATAAGGGAATGCATTTGGTGCAGCAAAGTGCAGATAGTTTCATTGAAATTACTAAACCTAGCCTTATATATTATAAACATAAAGTATCCAAGTCATAAAGCAATGAGGAAGTCTGTGCAAGATATGCAGAAACCAGTAGTAAATTCAAAATGTTGATTCCTACAAAAAAGGCATCACCAAAAACTTAGGGTTGTATAAAGGAGAACTACACGACACGTCTAAGGGTCATGTATACAACAAGAAGAACAAAGACTTTATCCGAAATTTTGGAGTCAGTTGCCTAACTTTTTATCTTCCTTTCAGCTATTTAAGGATCATCTCCTCCCTAACATTAGAAAACACTTGCCCTTTTGAGTCCTAAATCTTAATCCAAGTAATTTTTTGTGCATCCATGTTCTAGCAAGTCCTTTAATAGCTTACCATCACTCCTAAACAATGCCTCGAACACTATCTTATCAGTGAAGTTTGGAGATGGAGATGGAGATGGAGATGGAGAGGAGAGGAGAGAAGCAGAAAAGTAGAAGAAGAGAGAATATGGGAAAGAATATTGCAAGGGCATAAAATCCTAGGTTGCATCTCATGTCTATTTATATTGATATGCAATACACCCACAATTACTATTATACCCTCATAAGATAAATAACAAAATAAAATAACTCTAACACCCTCCCTCAAAACTAAAATTTACTAAAAGTGTGGTAGGGATAATACAAACAAACCCTTATTAGTTATATTCTGCTAGTACTGCTCTCCTAGTTCACTTGGTTATGTTTTAATATTTTTTTATTGGTTTTAATATGTTATTTGGTTTTATTCTTACATTACTAATTTATTTTTGAAATGTACGCCTTTGACGTAACAAATTATATCAAGGCCATAAGAAGATGTAGCATATGAGAACATGACACAAGGGCATAACCTAATGAAGCACACGATGCTCGACACAAGGTTGATGTAGCACACAGGGCCATTTGCAAAAATATAAATGCTACATCGTGTCAATCCCTTGTGTTGATCCCTGTGTGGAAAAAAAAATGTTATGGCCTTATTGAGCATTGTGTGCTACATCATGTTATGATCTCATGTCAAGTCGTCTTGATTGGTCTATGCATTTTAAATATGAAAGGAGCCATATTGTGTAGTAGATATGTGTGTAGGATCGAATAAGTACCTCTAGAGGGGGGTGAATGGAGTGCGTGTATATGCAGCGGAATAAAAAATCACCCAATAAAAATTAACATAGTTAGCTAACAATCTAAATATAAAATGACAGTATGTAAATAGAGAGAGAGAGATATCAGCAGTCGCAAACACAACGATGTATATTGGTTTTCCTCTGAGAGTACTAGTCCAGTCCCGAAAACTCTAACTCGGAGTTGAAATCCACTATCAAGTGAAACACAAGTTTTGATCCGAAGGCTTGCAACTTCATACAGACATGAGCTTTGATCCGAAAGGCTCGAATACTTCTCGAAGTGTTGAACTTCTTGACAAACTCTTTTTACAACTCTTGAAAACTTCTAACCAAGAACGTACTGACACTTAAGGCTTAGGAGTTGTAGAAAGCTTGGGATTGGAAAGTGTAAAGACTCTTGCACTGAGGAAATAGAGAAAAGAAATGAAAGTGAATTGAGTGAATAAGAATGGTGAATTCTTTCTCTATTTATAGTACTTTTGCAAACCGAGTTCGGGACGAATTCGGATGCCAAACGTTCGAATTTTTGAACGTTGGAGCCGAGTCTGCAGGAAGAACAGGTTGCAAGGGCTTACTGGGTCTAGGAACCGAGTTCTAGCCGAACTTGCACCGAACTTGTGCCGAGTTCGTACCGAGTTCGCTTTCCCTAAATCCAGTCAGAATCAGAATAGGTTGAGTTGGTTTAGGCTAACTTGGTTTTGGAAAAATAGGTTGGGCTATTTTCAAAACTCGAAATATTTTGGCTAAAAATAATCTGGGTCTAGAAAATATTTTTGGTAGCCTCTAAATGCCAAATGCGACTCGATTTACATATTTTTATATACTCAATAAATAGAAAAATTGCATTGACTCGATACTGAAAACAAATTGCATTCACATTCTTTGAAACTGTAGTTGTAGCAGTAGTACATCCGTATCATCGGTTCTCGTAGGTTATATCAAGTCCGAGTTTTAGTCGATTTATCGAAATATGGTTCGACCATGACTAATGGGCCAACAATCTCCTCCATTTTGATAATTGACAAACTCTGACTGATATAGCAGAAAATGAAACTCAAAACTTGAATGTGGTAGTATTTTCTTCTTTTGCTAAAAGCTTGATTGCTGATAAGTAAAGGTTACAACATGATGTTGTATGCGATTCGGTTTCCCCAAGCGGTCGTTCCGGCCACGCCGATAGCTTTTTCTCTTTTATATGTTTTTACAACCTTACTATGCTTTTACATCCTTTCTAGTTGGTCTTTTTAATTCAAATTTTTTTGCCGAATTGACTGGAAAAGAGACTTCTAATGTCGGTATCGGTCAGTATCGGGTATCGGTCGGTATCGGATCGGGACATGCCAAACTGTATCGGTATCGGCCGTGTCGGATCGGTATCGGCCGATACTTTAAACTATGCTATCGACACAACACAAGTAGCATTCGTGAGGTTGTATGGATTTGTGCCTGATTTTAGCATGCCCTATCCGGTATCACAATAATCTTTATTATATACGTTTTTGGACTACATCTGACACGGGCATAACACCAATTTCGGAGTAGGTTTGTGCTTCCTTGGATGCAACTACAGGCAATAGATCAATTACCATCTAAATGAAGTATTTTGAAATCATGGAACAGAGGACCAACCCTCAGAAATTCTGTCAGACGGCAAACTGAATATATCAATATCAAGTCCGTTTCTACTCGAAGGATTTGGTATTTATGTCAGGTTCAAAAATTAAGTGAACATGGCAACTTTCATGATTAATCACACTGAATACAGGTGATGCAATAAAACCAAATATCGTTGTTTGAATCTGAATGTTCTCTATATTTGGTTGCAGAACATGGAGCTAGACCTAACTCATCTAGTTTATTTTAAGGGTCTAACTCATCTGCTACTCATCAACTTAAAGCCATGTGCTATCTTATTGGGTTAGCATATTTCTTCCTCGTCTTGTTTGTAGAGTTCCTAATACCTAAGTTGCCTTCTTTCTAATTCGGTGTCACATTCCTGGAAACGAAAAAAGATGAATCCAAATTTGAATTTGACAATGGAAGATAGAAAAGCACGTAAAGGAATGAATATGATTCAGGCGGTTGTCCAAAATATACCATAGTTAAAGGAGCAATAATCCAAACTTACAACATGGGCTTACATTTGGTAAAAAGTGATCCAGTTGAAGTAGGGAAACTTAAAACTCGACCTAGCAACTGAAGTTACTACATAACTCGATCTTTCTATTTGTAAATCGTCGTTATCATGATAAACTTGTAGCAATTTCACTACCTTGTACCTATTTGAAAATGTTAGTACCATGTATCCATATCTTGTACTTATCCGTATTCGTTCAATATATCTCGTAAAACATAGGCAACGATGTTGATGAAATTCAACTACATTATTGGATTTCAGCCAAAGATTAAACGAGACCTATGTTACTGGTTCAACGGTCTATGGCAATCAAATTGCATCAAATTAGCAAACATTCTAGAACTTTCTTAAAGTAGAAAGTACTAAAAAAAGCATTTTTTTTTTAATTTTCCTGCATTCGGCGAGATGATTTCTTAGACTGGGAACTTGAGTTTCATGAGGTTTAATTTCGCCAAACACACAAAGAAACCAACACTCCTTTCATAATTCCAAATAGATGGTAATTTGATCAAGTGAAACAAATTTAACGAAATGTGGATTCCATACCATCCGGTTTCCCCAAGCGGTCGTTCCGGCCACGCCAATAGCTCCAGCACCCTCACCTCCCTTGGCCCATATCCTGACCCTATCTCTCATCCTCCTCTCCTGCAAGAATATAAAAAAATAAAAAAAAACATCACTCAAAAGCAATAAAGGAGCCATCTTTGAATCATAGAAAGGAACCAACTTTCTGAGGCTTATACCTGCAAAGGAGCCGCCTATCCTTTCTTGGTGGAGGGCATCTGAGTAATACGAAGAAGAAGAAGAAATCTTCGATGGAGGATACTTGCACCGAATTCTCCCGAGCGGATTAGCACGGGGAAGCAGCGCCCAATAAAACCACATCGCTCCCTTCCCGTAGCAATTGCAAAACGTAAATCCCTGCAAAACCCTAAACCCCTGAGAATTGCAAAACCCTAAACCCCCAATTTGAAACAAAAATCATATTTTGTTGAGAAGAAAAAGAACAGGGAAAAAAACGAGAAAAAGGGGGGGGTCTGTCAGACACAACCTCTCGTCCATCCCAGGATCGGATCCCGGGAACGATCCTCTACTGCCGATCACTGGAAGATCTCAGCCGTTAATCACGCTCTAGAAGAGCAGCCATGTGTCATCCACCAGACTGTGTTGTCTGTCTCCTTAGAACTCAAGGATACAGTAGTACGAGCCTATAGAACAGATCCTGTTCAAGTAAGGTCGTGCCAGTCCTTCCTAAGCAGACTATCATAAGCATTGACATCTCTACAGTCTTTCCGAGGTGGGACTAAAATGAAGACGAAGGATCTGTGGTTCTGATATTAAGCCGCAATTGATCTGACATTAAAACTAAAATGTCCAATAAGTAAATTTATGCATATTCGTCTGACATTAAATTTTCATTCCTTCTTTCTTTTTAACAAAGGCATGCATAATTTCTTTTTTCAAATATTGGCGATATGACTTGGTCCTGTTTCATAAAATTATAGTTTAGTATAATAGCTAGTATCATTATAATGATATTAAAATTTAGGATGGATTCAAAAATCATATTGTTCTTCAACGTCCCTCATTTGGACCTTGAGAGTGATGGCCATCACCGGCACACTAGTAATGATACTAATCTATCTAAGACTTAGTTTTGATACATAATTTGTTGGTGTACTTGATGAGTACTTGTTTATTTTCCTTTTGTTTGATTTTATTTTAAAATTAATTATTTGAATTTATTGTATATTTTACTATAGTTTAAATTTTAAGATGTACACTCCCATGTCAAAAATGATAGGATCAAATATCTACAAACATGATTTATTATGATTATCAGCGAGTCAAGTTATAGGTTAGTACATAAAATGTCCTTGGTTAGTAAGTTTTAATCCAATAAGTGCATGTTTGGTATAAAAAAAAAAGGCAGTGGAATCTGAATTAATAGTTTTAGGATTTTGCACAAAAAAATTGTTTGGTAAAATTTAAAATTTGGCATTGGAAGTGTTCACAATCCAAATTCTTTGTTTGGATAGTATGATATATTTAAAAATAATAATATTATGTCTAACTAATAATATAAATAACTAATATCAACAAACTATTATGATTAACTAAAACTATTAAATGAGGGTATAAAATTTAATTAGTTAATCATATTAACTAAGTATTAGTTATATCAACAATCCTCTGATAATATCCACTAGAGCTCGAGTATTCCTCTCTGCTAGCTGTACTGGCATTGCTAGCTGGTCAAACTGAACCCGATGCTCTCCTCCAGGATCTATCATGGACTTTGCCCCTGAATGTTGAGGTTTCTCCTCAGGAATTTGGAGGCCTAAGAAAGTTGTTCTGCCATCTACGAAGCCCAAGCTAACTGATCGGAAGGAACATGAACAGTGCCCATGAAAGAAGAGAATATGAGATCAATTCGGGGAACTTGATAGAGCAAGGATGAAAGAAAATAACAGGCCAAGGGATAGGAAAAATTGAATAATGTTAGAAGATATTAATGTTCTCAAGTTTGTAAAAACTTATGTTGAGAAGACTTACACGGTTGTTCTCCATCTTACTCGGATCTTGCTTTGAGATTGTTAGTCCCGAGGCTTAATCAAATATGGTAGAACTAGAAGTTGAAGTCGAGATCAGGAGTTCACACAAAAGTTTTCTCTCTGATATACCTCGATCCAACGAAGAACTATATAATATAGAATATAGTTGTTGATTACAATTCATTCTCCATCACAGAATTCAAGAACCAAAAACACGTTTTTTCTTACAAACGCAGTTGCATTTGGGACAGAACGTTTACAACTAAAATAAGAGGAGAGAAATATATAATACAAATTATTCTTGCTGGGGTGGTGAAGACCACCGTTGCCCAAAGCAAGATTTGTCCTCTATCGACGATCTGCTCCCAGGAGCCAGCAAGTTCACAAGAGAACTTCTGGAACGCTCGTAGTCACATATTTGTGTGACTCGAACAGACTCCTTTTGGACTCATCTTTCTCAAATTTTTGTGTGTTTCAAAAGGAGGCTAAATGGCTCTTTATATAGGGAATGATGGAAGCCCATCCTCCTTTTCTTTCCGATGTGGGACTAAAAAGTCAATATATAAAATTGATATCCCACAATCGCAGCCCAATGCATAGCCCGCTCAACGTCCGTTCAGCGCCCGTAAAGCACCCGCTCAGTGCCCGTTCATGCAACACGCACACGCGCATGCAACAAGAGCAACAAAAGCGCACAAGCGCCTTGCGACGATGCTGACCTGCTCATGCAACACGCGCATGCAACCCGAGCATAAAACGAGCAAAACAAAAGTGCACAAGCGCCTTGCAACATGCTAAGTGCGCCAACAAAGCGCCACTTTGCGTCTGAGTCCGAGTCGGCTTAGCTCCTATGGAATAATATTCAAGAGCATGACAAAAAGCTCAAAAGCTTTCATTAAGGAATTAATCATTTTTTCTCCTAATCAAATACCCCCACATGGCACCCATGTGCCCCACCATACCCCATGTGCACAACTCAACACATACAAAGTATTATATTGAGAAACCCACTTGGTGGTGTAGTGTCACGCTCAGTCCCAAAATATCGAGGGACTAGACACGTGACAATGGCCAGCAGCACACACCGATGGGCAAACCGAATTTAATAGACCCATCAGGATGTACTTAAGCTGTAAAACAACAATAAGGCCTAATATACTAATCTCATCCACAGAAATAAATACAACAATATCAGAGTATAAAGCAATATCAAATCTCAATAAAACATAACTCGGGGAACAACCCGATAATAAGTTTGATACAATAGTCAAGATACAAGAATAAAGATAATAATAGCAAATACTGAGTATAGATAAAGCATATACTCAAGAGAAATCCTAAACTTCTCATGTTCCTACTTCTGCTCCTGCTAATGCTCATGTCCCGTATAGCTCGGGATAGATCTCGTCTGCTAATCCTGGGGACATAATCCGGATCCAGGTCCTCAGGGGACATAGCAAGGTACAAAATAACTCAAGCCAAAATAAATACAGTGTAGCAATAAATGAATCAATAGGGTAAACTATATAACCAGCTAAGTGATATGCAAGTGAGAGTTTTAATCATACTTGGGCTGAGACTACTATAGGATCTGTGTCGGGAAAACCCATAGCAGTATTCTCTCGAAGGGCCAGTAATGTACCAAAGCTCTGTGTCAGAGTCTAAGGCACCTCCAGTAATGTAATATATATATATATATATAATCAGCCTTTTGTATGGTAATTCTCTCTCCACCCAATGTAATCAGACGTCACATGTTCAAGATGTCTCATGTCCATGTCACGCAAGATCATAACTAATGCAGCAAGTCATATGATAGTTATGAATATAATGTCTATGTCACAACTCCTGTGACTTATACAGAATCACCATGAATATCTCAGAAAGATTCCGTCTCATGAATAGTGTCAGGTGTCCTGTGTAACGACCCGCTCCGCTCAACCCGGAGGGCCGATTCAAACGGCACAAGTGTAGCTATTCAACCGCCTTGCTCAGCGAGATGGCTCGTTCGATGCAAAGGCATTTATGCTGGGATCTTCAATGGTGTCAGACTTAGGCTATCAGAGGCGCGTCCGGAGTCTCGCTCGACCGATCGATACATCGCTAAGGTGGGTGGCCCCGGTGAACCTGTCTCTACTTAGCTGCACACTAAAAAAATGAATGTTACATGCTAGTTTACAGGCGATAACCGTTGCATGCTAATAAAAGAGATGAACGCACATAGCTAAGGGGATAACCCCGCCTTATCATTGTATAGAACATGGAGATCTTACTTGCTATTTGCGTAGTCGGGATTGTTGAGTTGGAATGTAGTAACTTCTTTCATATATGCCGTAAAGTAGTGTGAGTTTATACTGAGGCGTTGCACCGCACGAAACATGACATGGGATGGAGTAAAATCATGTTGCATGCATAGACGAGGAAGGCTATCAAGTAGTCGTTCCGAGTCAGGAGATGGAAGGAAAGGAAGGTACTAGGGATATGCAGATCACCGAGGCATTCTCTAATCAGGGAGCTGTGTAAAGAAGAAAAGATCTGAGTGTAGTCCTCGGCAAAGATTGATCCGAGAGTTGTCCTCGGCTAGGATTGGAAGTGGGGGAGTAGTTGCATGGTCACGGACAACTGGTTGCGCACCAGGTAGAGAGAGTCCTCGACACGATTGCTGAGGCATCCGAATCATGTCGGCCCGGGAGGACAGTGCCAGTGTAGTCCTGGCAATACGCTAGCTGATGACTAGCGGACGAGAGCGAGACATCCAGCAAGGCTTGCTACCGACCTGGATGGGCGTCGACTCGTTAGACGGTTGAGAGGGCCAGCAAGGCTAGCAACCGAGCTGGGAAGACAACCGTTCATCGCAGATTATGTCCAATATGGCTAGCAGAGCCAGTGACCTTCATATAGATAAGTCATGTTTGTATAGCGGATATCCGCATTGAGAAAAGGAGAAACGGGAAGGTGTGCATTTGCACGATATTTTGCATAATGAGAATGGATGCACGGTATCACGCATAGTTCTAGTAAAATGGGCTTTGAGGCAGAGATACGACATAACACTTGGATTTCATAGATGCTCTTTATTATTTCGTAGATCATTGTTTATATTGCTACATATGACAGGGAAGGCCAAATGGTAAGAAATGGTAAGGTGAACTCAATTGTTCATTATTATGACACTCTTGGGCTGACACGGAGATTACTTTTTTTATATTGCCATGTAACTGATCCTAAGGCAAAATAATAGAAAGATAACGAAACCAGTCGGTGCACATAACTAATGAACGTGCTTATTTTGTGGCGTGGGCGAGAGGCCTCCCCACTAGTGCATTCAATGTACTGATACCCAACCAGTCTGCATGCAGGGTGTAGGGGGAACTCGTACGGATTCGGAGATCGCTTAACGCAATGAAGCGTCGGACCGCACTTGGCGTCTTGGAGCGTGGCGCACGGACCTGGAGCTCGCATATATGAGACATAATGTATGAGAATATCATCATCCAGATCGTTTGTATTAGTTATAAGCCTAAGGGCATACTCATTGTAAAAGAGAGAGAGAGAAAGAGCATAAGCGATTTTTAATCTTGGCCTAGCGCCGCTCAAAATCTTTACTTCATATCAATAAAGGGCTTGATTTGGATTCAATACTTGTGTTCATTATATGTTTTCGCTATAACAACTCTGTGAACTAGTTATCAACGACCGTTTTGGTATTTGCCTTGCGCGGGCGCAACCCCAGGCTTGTGCGGCATCACGTCCCGATGGAAACGTACGTCCCGCGGGAGCGCTGGCGCGGTGATTCGCGCCTAAAGGGGACGGCCGATTCCGGCGGGAGATCGGGGCGTGACATATTGGTATCAGAGCACGGCTTTACGTCCTTGGAATTCGTTTCAATTCTCTCAGTTTTGAACTTGTGTATTGAAAGAAGTGGTAGATACTCTCTCTCGATGCTTCGATGGATGTTCCATACAATAAGTCTAAATATTTTTGAAAAGTGTGTGTGAATTATACGATTGCTTGAACGGGATTATGATGCGTGGGGCTTTTGTCCCAACCTGTGAAAGGCATTTGTGAGAGTAGACTCGGGTTATAATCGGCAAGTTATATGTCTATATGAAAACACCATGCGAGTAGAGTGCGAGATAAGAATATCGTTCAGACAGTAGTCTATGCACATGGCCTTTTGGCCAAGTTGTGTTGAGTATCGTGCACCAAGACCCTTGGTGCTAGCGAGTTGCAGCGAGATTTGGGTATTGTTCGGATGAAAATAAAGTTTGACTTAGGAGAAAAATCGATAAAGATGTTATCGGAGTACCGTTAAGGCGAGTGATGGGAATCGTGTATGGAATTTTCAGATATAGTTTGGACGGTTATTCATAGCGATAAGTTATGATTTACATCATAGTCTGTATGGAGGACTATGAATAGAGGTGTATACAAGCCTAAGATCGTTAAGGCGACAAATAGGGATCGTGTTGGAGTTCTAAGGAACGAATTGGGAATACGGGTGAAGAATGCAAACGCGATTCAGGAGTTATTAGGATGACTCGATTCCTGAGTGGTGTATACGATAAGTCACTGGTTCGAGTATGCGAATTATGGATATAATGAGTTATATAGATTTATGGAGTATGACTCGAACCCTGAGTGGTGTATTGGTCGGCTTAGAAATGCTCGAACGAAGTCGTGGATTCGGAGAGTTAAACGGGTCTAGCGGCAAGCGACGAGATTGGGTAAAGCCTTAGTATAAATAAACAATGCCTAGCAAGTAAGCGAACTCGGAGGAAGCATGCAATATTTGGTTCGAACGAGTTACAATGAGTTGAATAAGGGATAAGGCATACATCGAATAGGGATTCGGGGCAATTGGAATTGATATCATGGTCGGAAAAACTTAGAGGATTGTACGAGCAATTTTGAGTTGAAACAAGCGAATTAAAAACTTGAGTTGAGATAGAATAATCGGGGATACGATCGAAATTAGTGTAATTGGAAATCATGGAGCGAACAAATGATAGCGTGCATGGAAAATTTGGGTTTTGAGTAGGATATCGCTCGATAGAGTTCGGTTTGAGTACGAACGCGATGATTTCAACTTTTGGAAGATTTTAGACCATAACAATGGTTGGAAGATAGTATGGATTGATGCAAGTTAGTAAAATTATGATTTTGATGGACCGAGTTAAGCGGTAACAGATTTGGCTTGGAGTTTGGAAGAACGATCTTGAAATCAAGTTCAGAAAGATAACATTTGAAATCGGTCCCAGCGAGAACGATTATTCTGCGGGAGCGCCGGCGTGGTGATTTCACGTCCAGCGGGGATAATCGAACTCAAAGGGAACATGATCGGTGATTATTCCAAACGAACTTGATGAATGGAACGTATCAAATGGGATAGACCTTGAGTTTGGGATTTGAACTTAGTTGTTTGAGGAATGCTAAGAATAGACTAAGAAATGATCAAATGGTAATATTGAAGTTGGACGGTTTGGCTAGACGAACTTGGATGGCGGTAAGAACGGTTGTTAGAAGAATATGGCTTGGTAGATCAATGTAAAACTTGGGATAAAACGAAAAGCGACGATGAGTTGTCTGTTCGTTAGGGGATAACCATAACGATTGACCTTCTTATCTTGTGCGAGTATAACTTCTTATTCGCACATGCGTCACGTTCGGATTAGGACGATCATTTTACGGGAGCGTTGGCGTGGTGATATCACGTCCGACGGGGATGATTGAACTTGCGGGAGACCGGAACATGACAATCAAAGGATCATTTGACTTGTGGTTCGATACGATAAGACAAGTTTTAGGATACAGGTGAATCTAAGGATTTTTGGTGAGGAGTTAGTCTAGAATATGAAATATGATGTGCGGGATGGTTTCATGAACGGAATACGCAGATCGAGTTGGACAACTTAGAGTTATGATATACATCGATGATTTATAATAGAATTGTGGCTTAGTGATACAAGCGTAGAAGAGGATGGATTGGTGAATTATATCAAACGTGATGATAGAGATAGTGTGTGCGAATCGATGGGTTGAACCTACAACGTGGGCATATCGTGGGTTCGGTTGAACGAACGTGTTGGTGTGATAGGATGATCTGTGCTCGATGTTTAGAAATCTGAGTGAAACGAGCTTGGGTAGAATACCCGTGTAATGGAACAATGGTTTGACCTTAGGGTGTTTGGGGTGAGCGTTGTGCAACGCGGTCGCACGATGAGTCACAAACTTGAACTATACCTATGACTTTGTGAGCTGACCTAGTGGCTAGGCAGACGACCCTATGTCTTGAGTTAAACAGAAGTGGCTGACTTCACAGTATCGTTCGGGGAGAATGATAGAACTGGGGCAACAAGATTTAGAGTTAGGACTTAACACTGAGAGTGTATACTATTGACGTTGGCGTTAAAACAAACGCAATACGAAATAGGACTCGGGTAATAATTGATTTGGTCGGATCGGTTATGCGACGGTGAGGAATAAGACGGTATTAGAGAATTGTCGGACGAAACTCTCACGATTTGAATTGGTGATATTGAAGATAAGTTGGCGTGATGAGTTGGATCGTTGCTTGGAAGATGCGCGTTGCTACTAGTATTGCTAAACTTGAAATTTGGTGAGATTGGAGTAGACGATAGCTAAATCGAACCAGAGTTCAGTTATTCGTATAGCAGAACGATCCGCGTTTCGAAAGATTTTCACGAGTAGCTTGTCAGATTTAACTGTCACTAAGCTTGGTTGAAATACACATATTTGGGGGACGCCTTGAATATGGGTACGATCCAAACTTAGCGATATGCATAACTCGGATGCAGCTGCAAAGAAAAATGTTCGGATTCGCATGGATGAGTATGGCAACTGAAATAGGTTAGCCTCAACCTAAATTTTCATAAGGGAAAGATTGTAACGTTTCCCGTGCTACCGAGATTGTTTTGCGCTAAGGTACAGTACGAGACTGAGTTTGGGAATGCAATAGTTGAACGAATGGATCATTCAGATAAAATGATTAAGCACTCGTGCGAACGGAACGAGTAAAATGAATAGAAAGTTAAGTTCGATTGAACCAAAGACTTGAAGGATTAAAGCATATCCCAGGTGGGCAATTTAGCTCTGCGCTAAGGTGCAATATAGACTGAGTCAGAAAATATAGGTGATTTGGATGCGAATTACTTAGCGAGATTGGATGGTGACTCAGAGAGATTGATGCAAACGAGATTGGAAAATTAGCTGAGATTCTAGCTTTTGGATTTAGGCGTAAAGATGGGTTTCGATGGGCGACGTCAAGTAAACTGTCAATGTGTTCGGATGCGTTGGGTTTCTATGGAGATAACATAACAAGTTGGGCAAGACCACCCAATTATGAGTTGTAAGTGCCCATTGAGTTATAGAATACTCCTTGTTTGAGTAATACGACACTACGCCAGGTGCAGTAGATTTTGAGTCGGGAGTACAACGATTGAGTTGAGTATAGCTCGATAAGCATTGAACGATAGAGTCGTTCGATGAGAATTGGCTAACATTGGCGTAACGCATGGTGAGAAAATAAATAAATGATTGTAGTACTAAGACAGTCCTTGAAGGTTAGACGAGATGTATAGAGTTGGTTTAGAAGTTATGCGATAGTACGAGTTGCGCTCAGGAAGTCTCGAGGACGAGACTTGTTCTGAGTGGTGTATAATGTAACGACCCACTCCGCTCAACCCGGAGGGCCGATTCAAACGTCACAAGTGTAGCTATTCAACCGCCTTGCTCAGCGAGATAGCTTGTTCGATGCAAATGCATTTATGCTGGGATCTTCAATAGTGGCAGACTTAGGCTATCAGAGGCGCGTCCGGAGTCTCGCTCGACCGATCGATACATCGCTAAGGTGGGTGGCCCCGGTAAACCTGTCTCTACTTAGCTGTACACTAAGAAAATGAATGTTACATGCTAGTTTATAGGCAATAACCTTTGCATGCTAATAAAAGAGATGAACGCACATAGCTAAGGGGATAACCCCGCCTTATCATTGTATAGAACATGGAGATCTTACTTGCTATTTGCGTAGTCAGAATTGTTGAGTTGGAATGTAGTAACTTCTTTCATATATGCCGTAAAGTAGTGTGAGTTTATACTGAGGCGTTGCACCGCACGAAACATGATACGGGATGGAGTAAAATCATGTTGCATGCATAAACGAGGAAGGCTATCAAGTAGTCGTTCCAAGTCAGGAGATGGAAGGAAAGGAAGGTACTAGGGATATGCAGATCACCGAGGCATTCTCTAATCAGGGAGCTGTTTAAAGAAGAAAAGATCCGAGTGTAGTCCTCGGCAAAGATTGATCCGAGAGTTGTCCTCGGCTAGGATTGGAAGTGGGGGAGTAGTTGCATGGTCACGGACAACTGGTTGCGCACCAGGTAGAGAGAGTCCTCGACACGATTGCTGAGGCATCCGAATCGTGTCGGCCCGGGAGGACAGTGCCAGTGTAGTCCTGGCAATACGCTAGCTGATGACTAGCGGACGAGAGCGAGACATCCAGCAAGGCTTGCTACCGACCTGGATGGGCGTCGACTCGTTAGACGGTTGAGAGGCCCAGCAAGGCTAGCAACCGAGCTGGGATGACAACCGTCTATCGCAGATTATGTCCAATATCGCTAGCAGAGCCAGTGACCTTCATATAGATAAGTCATGTTTGCATAGCGGCTATCCGCATTGAGAAAAGGAGAAACGGGAAGGTGCGCATTTGCACGACATTTTGCATAATGAGAATGGATGCACGGTATCACGCATAGTTCTAGTAAAATGGGCTTTGAGGCAGAGATACGACATAACACTTGGATTTCATAGATGCTCTTTATTATTTCGTAGATCATTGTTTATATTGCTGCATATGACAGGGAAGGCCAAATCGTAAGAAATGGTAAGGTGAACTCTGTAATCACCTGAAATTTTAACAATTTTTAAATTTAATTTTTCTGGAATTAATTAGCATTTCTGTGAATTTTAAACCTATAAACTAAAGCAGTCTAATTTAAAATGAATTTTTAAATGAAATTAAATAATATTAAAATGTGATGAAAATTATATTTTCTGGTGTAAAATTAAAAACCGAGCATGGAATATTTTTCCGGGAATTTATTGGACCCCGGATGGATTTTAAAAAGCCTAAAACCTATTTTAAATAATTAAATTAATTTAAACCCTAATTAAACCGGTTCATTAAACCAATTTAACCGAACCGGGTTCACTGAACCGAACCGCCTAGGCCCAAACGGGTCGGATTCGGGTTCAATCCGACCCGGCCCGTTTCAGACCCGAACCCGCCTCATTGGTTGTGGATCGGGCCGGATCCGCTGCCCGACCCACGGACCCGACCCGACCCGGGTGAACAGTGCCCCCAACCCTTTCTCTTCCCCGACCTCTCCTCTCCCTGGCGCCGCTTCGCCTCCGGCCGTCGCGTAACCGCCCGCCGCTCGACTCCCTGCGTCGCCTCTGCTCCCGCAACGCTCGCCGGCCGCCGTTCTCTCTCCCTAGCTCTCCTATAAGAACCCTCACCCCTCGCCTGAACCCGCCCCTCGACCACCTATCTCCTCCGCCCTTAGCCCCGCTCCGGTCACCCGCCGTCTTCCCCGACCTCCTGCGCCTCCGCCAGTGCTGCCGGCCCCCATCGCCTCGTCTCGGCCGCCTTTGGCAGCAGCTCCAGCCGACGAGTTCAGCTCCTGGCCGGAACCCTAAACCGCTCCGGCCATCTCCCTCGACCACCTGTCCCCTCCGTCGAAGTCCCAGCGGCTCCGCCTCACTCCGGCCGAGCCCCGGCTCTCCTCTTCGACTAAGCTCTGGACACAGCCTCTCTGAACCCTAGCTGGGACCCGGACACGGCCGGACACAGTGGTGAATAGAGGACACAGTATCGCACAGTGTTGTGTCGGACACGATTCGTACTTGGTTTTCAAGTCCAGTTCAGGTACCCATAACTTCCTGCTCGTAGCTCCAATTTTTTATTTCGTAAATTGTATCGCGTAGCCTGTATGACCCTCTCGGTGCCCGGACAAACCGCTCGGGGCATCGTGTCCTGAGGTGATCGTGAACCGCGATCCAAAACAGGAAAAATCTACGCCCTATTTCACCTCGAAACTGGGTACGCCCCGCCAAACGGGACGACTTGGTTGCGTGCGGTCTTCACAGATACGTGCGCGTCGTTGATACGGACGTGTGGTATTTCGCAGAAGCTGATTCGGATGTGCGTGCACACCGGAATCAGTGCGTATCCGCGGACAACACCCCGTATCCGACTTTTCTGTATTTCGATGTAACTTAGTGTATACTTATCGGATCGAGATGAAACTTGCGCCATCGGACTCGTAGCAATACGCTGGTCCTGTGGGTCAAGTTTGGTTCGATTCTGAGAACGTTGGAAAAATCACGTGTCGTGGGCCCTACAAGCTCCACCTGACGGGCGATTTTGAGAACGGCTCATCGGAATCCAATTCTGGAAGTTCCGTTGGATTCGTATCAACGTTCCTGACTTGTTGACACTAAGTTGGACTGATTTGGAGACCTTTGACCCTGACTCAATTTTCGGTGCAAAGCGGCCCACAAATGGACCCGTTTGGGCCCAAAAATATTATTTTTGCCCTTGTATCCAAACTGGACTTAAGGACAGGCGTTTTTAACTATTTCCTATGTTCTGAGACTGTTGATAATGATTATTTCAGCTTTTGGAGGAGTTATTGCTGAACCCACTGTTACAAGGACCGCTACTGGTATTCCAATCCCAGGCAAGTGTACCTTGCCATAAATTGTAGTTTAATAGTTTATTCTCTTGCTCTATTTTTCTGTGACTAGTGTACATGATATAACCTAGGACCGTATGACATACTTAGCGTCCGATCACAGTCGGGTGCCAACTCTGTACGCGGAGTTGTGTACGTCAGTTAGTGTTGGACATTCGAGACCCTTTATATTCTCGTGCTTGTTTATCAAGTACACTATAACCTAGGACACTTGACACCATACATTGACAGAATCTTTCTGAGATATTCAAGGTGATTCTGTATAGGATACAGGATGGACATAGTTATTATACTCTTAGATTATGACTGTTGCATTAGCTCTGATCTCACGTGACATGGACATGAGACGTGTGGTTACATTGGGAGGGGAGAGACACACAGGCTACAGGCTGTTCTATATTTATATACTACTATTGTGAGGTTGTAGACTCTCGAGCAGAGCTAGACCACTACTAGATATTGCTGCTACCGGCTCCCCGACATAGAGCTTGTAGCAGTCTCAGCCTGGGTACTGGTGTTGCTCTCAGTTGCATTTTTACTTAGATAGTTATGTAGTTACCCTGCTTATTTCATTCTTTATTTCACTGCATTACTTTTGGCTTATGATTTTTGTACCTTGCTATTTCCCCTGAGGACCTGGAATGGATGATGTCCCCAGGTTTAGCAGAAGAACAATATCCCGAGGTTTACGGGACAGGAGCTGAAGCTGTACCAGGAGCTATTGCTGAAGGAGAACCTAATATAGAAGCAGAGGTGATGGCTGAAGACTTTACTTGAGCTTATGATATTTATACTCTTCAGATACTTTATTTTTGGACTCTTTTGTTCTGGTCTGATGAACCAGTGTTTTAGACTCTTATCGGGTTGTTCCCCGACATACTCTGCTGAGACTAGACTTGATGTACTTTCTTTATTTGCTGTTGTTCTTATTATTCTATGTGTGGATGAGATTAGTTTTTTTGACTTTTTGTTGTAGACCTATATTACAGCTTAAGTATGCCGATGGATCCATTAAATTGGGTTTGTCCATCGTTGCATGCTGCTGGCCATTGACACGTGTCCAGTCCCTCGGTATTTTGGGGCTGGGGCGTGACATGGTTTTTGTGGTGGCCCATGCAGGTCTACGACAAATTATTTGGTTTCAACTTAGGGGCCAAACAAACCTGTAAAAGGATAGGATAGGCTATAGGATCTCATCCATTTATTGAACGTTTTTGAAACTCTATATCGCATTCGAATTAAGTACTTGAATTTGCATCATGCTTGACTCTACTAAACGTTCTCATAAAGTTTATTTTTGAATACAGAAAGATGGATCCAAGAAGTGGAGATGAAATTCCTTTTACACCCCAAGACGCTGTGGTTACCTATGGTGATGGAGTTACACCAGAGAACAGAGGTCAATCCTCTCAAAGTGGACAAGATGAGCAGCATAACTCAAGGTTCAGGCGTGATGATATCCCACCACCTCCACAGTTCACTCCACTGATGCCTGCCTTCCCACCAGGGCAAGCAATGGACGGACAGCAAATGTTTCAGATGTTTTATGCCATGATGCAAGCTCAACAACAAGTTCAACAGGAGGCGCAGCGTTAGGAGGCAGAGAACCTGAGAAACAGCCTAGTAAATGCATTGGAACAGGCAAACCCGCAAGCTAGGCGACCAGCGACGGGATCTATCACTGATTTCTGTCAACTCAAGCCTCGTACCTTTTCGGGCAAGGAAGGACCAACTGAAGTGCATGAGTGGCTCACCAATACACAACATCAGTTGGAAGCAGCTGAACTTCCGCGGGAGAGATGGATGACTGCTGTCCGAATGCAACTGACGGACAACGCGCACCACTGGTGGCTAGCTGAAGAGAGGAGGCTCGGACATGACCGAGTCACTTGGGAGGAGTTCTCCAGACTCTTCCAAGAGATGTATATCCCAGCCGTTGCTAGATCAGAACTCCGAGATAAGTTCAACCGCCTCATCCAAGGCAACATGACGGTGGAGGAGTATAATGCTGAATTCATACGCCTGAGTCATTTTGCCCCTTCTCTAATTCCTACCGAAGAAGAAAAGGCGGAGAAATTCTTTGACGGACTCAGGTTCGAGCTTCAGAGATTGATTGGATCTGTTGCCCCTACATCGTACAACGACGTCCTTGCTGCAGCACGACGCATGGAGCGCGTCACCAGGAGGGAGTCAAGTCTGAAGCGACCATTTACCTCAGTACCATCCAAGGCAGCACAAGGGGATTCTGCAAAGCGACTCCAGAGGAATCTACTACAGAGAGCAGCACCAAGAACCCTACCTACTTGTCATTTCTGCGGCAAGTTGGGTCACATTGAAAAGGAGTGCAGACGCAAATTGGGACTGTGCCTGGTTTGCGGATCCAACCAGCATCTATCCAGGGACTGCACAGAACGCCGAGAGGGAGCACCCCGACTAGCTCTACCTACACCAAGGCCAGAATATCCAGCAGTGGGAGCACAGCAGACAGGAGTTGGAGGAGTCAGACCACCAGCTCCAGGAGGATATCAGCCAAGACCTCCATTGCCACCTCAAGCAGCACTATTCCAATAGGCTCGTCAGCAGAGGGGTCCAGCTCAGGGACGAGGTCAGGCTTTTGCATTGGCTGTTCAGGAAGAAGCTACTGCCGGAGAAGTTATAGCAGGTACCATTTTAGTAGCTTCATTACCTGCTGTAGCTTTAGTTGATTCTGGGGCATCACACTCATTTATAGCTGCTAGCTTCGTAGCCACCCATAGAGTAGCTACTGCACCCCTTCCGAAGACTAAGAGAATTCTTACGGGAGGTGGAATTATACCTGTTAGTGATATCTGTAGATCATGTTCAGTAGTAGTCTGCGGAAGAGAGATGCGAGCCCAATTTCTGATCTTTTCTATGCCTGACTATGATGTTGTACTTGGTATGGACTGGTTAAGTCAGTATCATGCTACTCTTGATTGTCGGCTTGGAAAAGTTATATTCAGACCACCTGGACACTCAGAGTTTGAATTTCTTCGAGGAGCTGTAGAACAAGGTGTTCAGCCAACTCTTAGGGTATTAACTGTAGAAGGGGAGTCAAGTTACCCAAGAGTTATATCAGAGTTTGTGGATGTATTTCCCGATGATCTTCCAGGATTACCACCTGATCGGGAAATATAATTCACCATAGACTTAACTCCAGGAGCAGAACCTATCACTTCATCGATTTATAGACTAGCACCTAAGGAGTTAGTTGAGTTAAAGAAGCAAGTTGATGAACTTCTGGAGAAAGGTTTCATCCGGCCCAGTGTTTCACCTTGGGGAGCACCTATACTTTTTGTACCGAAGAAGGATGGAACAGTTCGCTTGTGCATTGATTACAGGGCGTTAAATGCTGTGACCATTAAGAATCGGTATCCCTTGCCCCGTATTGATGACTTATTTGATCAATTGAGTGGAGCTAGGGTATTTTCAAAGATTGACCTTAGATCCGGTTATCACCAGATTAGGGTGAGAAAGAAAGATATCCCGAAGACAGCCTTTAGAACCAAGTATGGACACTATGAGTTCTTAGTAATGCCGTTTGGTTTAACCAACGCACCTGCTGTGTTCATGAGCTTGATGAACAGAGTCTTCCATCAATACTTGGATAAATTCGTGGTGGTATTTATCGATGATATTCTGGTATATTCCAAAAGCTACGAAGAGCACGAGGAGCATCTCAGAATCGTGCTAGAAACGTTGAGGCAGGAGAAGCTTTATGTTAAGCTCAGTAAATATAAGTTTTGCATGGATAAGGTGCCATTCTTGGGGCATATTATCTCAGGAGAAGGACTGTCAGTTGATCCAGAGAAGGTTGCTGCTATTGAGACTTGGCCTACACCAACATCAGTTGCTGAGGTGAGGAGCTTTCTAGGACTTGCTGGATATTACAGAAGGTTCGTAGAAAAATTTTCAAGGATTGCAGAGCCAATGACGAAGTTGACACGGAAAGATCAGGACTTTGCATGGACAGAAGAATATCAGATGGCCTTTGAAGAATTGAAGAGACGTCTAACAACAGCACCAGTTTTGACTCTTCCTTCAGGGTCAGGCGGTTTTGTTGTTTATAGCGATGCGTCAGGTAGTGGCCTAGGATGTGTTCTGATGCAACACGACAAAGTTATTGCTTATGCATCGAGACAGTTGAAGGTCCATGAGAAGAACTACCCAACGCATGATCTGGAGCTAGCTGCTGTAATATTTGCACTGAAGATTTGGAGGCATTATCTTTATGGAGAGAAGGTGGAAATCTTCACTGACCACAAAAGTCTGAAGTATGTATATACCCAGAAAGAGCTTAATATGAGGCAAAGACGCTGGCTTGAGTTAATGGTGGACTTTGATATAGATCTGCAGTACCACCCAGGGAAGGCGAATGTAGTAGCAGACGCACTCAGCAGGAAGCCTACAGCTTATTACTTGACGGTGCAGCCTGAGCTATTGAGAGATCTACAAGAGCTCCAGATAGAGGTTATTCTACCAAGACGGAGTGGCTTGCTGGCTAATCTGGAAGTGAAGTCATCGCTCGTGGAAAGGATTAAAGAAGCTTTGCCTACTAATGCAAGATTTAGAAGACTCAAAGAGAAGACAGAAGCAGGCATGCAGACGGGACTTCACATACATGAGGATGGTACATTAAGGTGCGGAGATCGTCTATATGTTCCAAATGGAGAATTGAGACAGGAGCTAATGACTGAAGCCCATAGCTCCATATACTCTGTTCATCCAGGAGGAACAAAGATGTATAGAGATCTAAGGCAGTATTATTGGTGGCATGGAATGAAGAGAGAGATTGCTAGATTTGTAGCTAAATGCTTAGTCTGCCAACAAGTGAAAGCCGAGCATCAGAGGACTGCAGGAATGTTGCAGCCGCTTCCCATACCAGAATGGAAGTGGGAACATATCACCATGGACTTCGTCACAGGATTCCCAAGGAGCCCCAGCGGAAAAGATGCGGTATGGGTTATCGTGGATTGACTCACTAAATCGGCACACTTCTTGCCATTTAGAGTTGGACAGTCCACAGAGATACTAGCCGACATGTATATGCGACAAATTGTAAGATTGCATGGAGTGCCGGTTAGTATTGTATCAGATCGAGATTCGAGATTTACCTCTCATTTCTGGCGAAGTATGCAAGAGAGTCTTGGCACCAGACTAAAATTCAGTACTGCCTATCATCCCCAGACAGATGGTCAATCAGAACGTACAATCCAGATTTTGGAGGATATGCTGCGATCCTGTATATTAGACTTTGGAGGGTCTTGGGAAGATCATTTGCATTTGGTAGAGTTCTCCTACAACAACAGTTACCAGGCAAGTATCAAGATGGCACCTTTCGAGGCATTATATGGTAGGAAGTGCAGATCGCCAATATGCTGGAGTGACGTCGGAGAGCGTCAGATATTGGGGCCAGAGTTGGTAATGCAAACAGTAGAGAAGGTGAAACAAATCCAGAATCATCTCCGTGCAGCTCAGGACAGACAGAAGCATTGGGCTGATACACACCGACGTCCCCTGGAATTCAAGGAAGGAGAACATGTATTCCTGAGGATCTCGCCTACTCGAGGAACCATTCGCTTTGGGAGCAGAGGCAAGTTAAGTCCAAGGTACATTGGGCCCTTTGATATTCTGGAGAGCATTGGTAAGGTGGCGTATCGTCTTGCATTACCTCCATCTTTAGAGGGAGTGCATGATGTATTCCACGTCTCACAGTTGAGAAGGTATGTGACTGATCCAAGTCACATAGTGGATCATTCTGAGATCGCCGTAGGCCCAAGCCTGAGATATGAAGAACAACCCGTGGGTATACTCGAAACCAGTGAGAAGACACTGCGAGGGCATACAATTAAACTGGTTCGTGTGGCTTGGAAGCAACACTTTCCTGGTGAATCTACTTGGGAGAGAGAAGATATCATGCGCCAGAAATACCCCCACTTATTTGAGGATGCAGGTATATTTTAAATTTTTTTTTTTAATTTCCTGTAGTTCTGTTCTGCTAGTAGTTTGATCTTTAAATTGCGAGGACGCAATTTTCTTAAGGGGGGTAGATTGTAATCACCTGAAATTTTAACAATTTTTAAATTTAATTTTTTGGAATTAATTAGCATTTCTGTGAATTTTAAACCTATAAACTAAAGCAGTCTAATTTAAAATGAATTTTTAAATGAAATTAAATAATATAAAAATGTGATAAAAATTATATTTTCTGGTGTAAAATTAAAAACCGAGCATGGGGTATTTTTCCGGGAATTTATTGGACCCCGGATGGATTTTAAAAAGCCTAAAACCTATTTTTAAATAATTAAATTAATTTAAACCCTAATTAAACCGGTTCATTAAACCAATTTAACCGAACCGGACCGGGTTCACTGAACCGAACCGCCTAGGCCCAAACGGGTCGGATTTGGGTTCAATCCGACCCGACCCGTTTCAGACCCGAACCCGCCTCATTGGTTGTGGATCGGGCCGGATCCGCTGCCCGACCTACGGACCCGACCCGACCCGGGTGAACAGTGCCCCCAACCCTTTCTCTTCCCCGACCTCTCCTCTCCCCGGCGCCGCTTCGCCTCCGGCCGCCGCGTAACCGCCCACCGCTCGACTCCCTGCGTCGCCTCCGCTCCCGCAACGCTCGCCGGCCGCCGTTCTCTCTCCCTAGCTCTCCTATAAGAACCCTCACCCCTCGCCTGAACCCGCCCCTCAACCACCTATCTCCTCCGCCCTTAGCCCCGCTCCGGTCACCCGCCGTCTTCCCCGACCTTCTGCGCCTCCGCCAGTGCTGCCGGCCCCCATCGCCTCGTCTCGGCCGCCTTTGGCAGCAGCCCCAGCCGACGAGTTCAGCTCCTGGCCGGAACCCTAAACCGCTCCGGCCATCTCCTTCGACCACCTGTCCCCTCCGCCGAAGTCCCAGCGGCTCCGCCTCACTCCGGCCGAGCCCCGACTCTCCTCTTCGACTAAGCTCTGGACACAGCCTCTCTGAACCCTAGCTGGGACCCGGACACGGCCGAACACAGTGGTGAACAGAGGACACAGTATCGCACAGTGTTGTGTCGGACACGATTCGTACTTGGTTTTCAAGTCCAGTTCAGGTACCCATAACTTCCTGCTCATAGCTCCAATTTTTTATTTCGTAAATTGTATCGCGTAGCCTGTATGACCCTCTCGGTGCCCGGACAAATCGCTCGGGGCATCGCGTCCTGAGGTGATCGTGAACCGCGATCCAAAACAGGAAAAATCTACGCCCTATTTCACCTCGGAACTGGGTACGCCCCGCCAAACGGGACGACTTGGTTGCGTGCGGTCTTCACAGATACGTGCGCGTCGTTGATACGGACGTGTGGGATTTCGCAGAAGCTGATTCGGATGTGCGTGCACACCGGAATCAGTGCGTATCCGCGGACAACACCCCGTATCCGACTTTTTTGTATTTCGATGTAACTTAGTGTATACTCATCGGATCGAGACGAAACTTATGCCATCGAACTCGTAGCAATACGCTGGTCCTGTGGGTCAAGTTTGGTTCGATTCTGAGAACGTTGGAAAAATCGCGTGTCGTGGGCCCTACAAGCTCCACCTGACGGGCGATTTTGAGAACGGCTCATCGAAATCCAATTCTGGAAGTTCTGTTGGGTTCGTATCAACGTTCCTGACTTGTTGACACTAAGTTGGACTGATTTGGAGATCTTTGACCCTGACTCAATTTTCGGTGCAAAGCGGCCCACAAATGGACCCGCTTGGGCCCAAAAATGTTGTTTTTGCCCTTGTGTCCAAACTGGACTTAAGGATAGGCATTTCTAACTATTTCCTATGTTCTGAGACTGTTGATAATGATTATTTTAGCTTTTAGAGGAGTTATTGCTGAACCCACTGTTACAAGGACCGCTACTGGTATTCCAATCCCAGGCAAGTGTACCTTGCCATAAATTGCAGTTTAATAGTTTATTCTCTTGATCTATTTTTCCGTGACTAGTGTACATGATATAACCTAGGACCGTATGACATACTTAGTGTCCGATCACAGTCGGGTGCCAACTCTGTACGCGGAGTTGTGTACGTCAATTAGTGTTGGACATTCGAGACCCTTTATATTCTCGTGCTTGTTTATCAAGTACACTATAACCTAGGACACTTGACACCATACATTGACAGAATCTTCTTAAGATATTCAAGGTGATTCTATATAGGATACAGGATGGACATAGTTATTATACTCTTAGATTATGACTGTTGCATTAGCTCTGATCTCACGTGACATGGACATGAGACGTGTGGTTACATTGGGAGGGGAGAGACACACAGGCTACAGGCTGTTCTATATTTATATACTACTATTGTGAGGTTGTAGACTCTCGAGCAGAGCTAGACCACTACTAGATATTGCTGCTACCGGCTCTCCGACACAGAGCTTGTAGCAGTCTCAGCCTGGGTACTGGTGTTGCTCTCAGTTGCATTTTCACTTAGATAGTTATGTAGTTACCCTGCTTATTTCATTCTCTATTTCACTGCATTACTTTTGGCTTGTGATTTCTGTACCTTGCTATGTCCCCTGAGGACTTGGAATGGATGATATCCCCAGGTTTAGCAGAAGAACAATATCCCGAGGTTTACGGAACATGAGCTGAAGCTGTACCAGGAGCTATTGCTGAAGGAGAACCTAATATAGAAGCAGAGGTGATGGCTGAAGACTTTACTTGAGCTTATGATATTTGTACTCTTCAGATACTTTATTTTTGGACTCTTTTGTTCTGGTTTGATGAACCAGTATTTTAGACTCTTATCGGGTTGTTCCCCGACATACTCTGCTGAGACTGGACTTGATGTACTTTCTTTATTTGCTGTTGTTCTTATTATTCTACGTGTGGATGAGATTAGTTTTTTTGACTTTTTGTTGTAGACCTATATTACAGCTTAAGTATGCCGATGGATCCATTAAATTGGGTTTGTCCATCGTTGCATGCTGCTGGCCATTGACACGTGTCCAGTCCCTCAGTATTTTGGGGCTGGGGCGTGACAAACTCAATTGTTCATTATTATGACACTCTCGGGTTGACACGGAGATTACTTTCTTTATATTGCCATGTAACTGATCCTAAGGCAAAAGAATAGAAAGACAACGAAACCAGTCGGTGCACAAAACTAATGAACGTGCTTGTTTTGTGGCGTAGACGAGAGGCCTCCCCACCAGTGCATTCAATGTACTGATACCCAACCAGTCTGCATGCAGGGTGCAGGGGAACTCGTACGGATTCGGAGATCGCTTAATGCAATGAGGCGCCGGACCGCACTTGGCATCTTGGAGCGTGGCGCACGGACCTGGAGCTCGCATATATGAGACATAATGTATGAGAACATCATCATCCAGATCGTTTGTATTGGTTCTAAGCCTAAGGGCATACTCATTGTAAGAGAGAGAGAGAGAGAGAGAGAGAGAGAGAGAGAGAGAGAGAGCATGAGCGATTTATAATCTTGGCCTAGCGCCGCTCGAAATCTTTACTTCATATCAATAAAGAGCATGATTTGGATTCAATACTTTTGTTCATTATATGTTTCCACTATAACGACTCAGTGAAGTAGTTATCAACGGGCGTTTCGGTATTTGCCTTGCGCGGGCGCAACCCCAGGCTCGCGCAGCATCGCGTCCCGATAGAAACGTACGTCCCGCGGGAGCCCTGGCACGGTGATTCGCGCCTAGCGGGGACGGCCGATTCCGGCGAAAGATCGGGGCGTGATATCCTGTGGTATGATGTACTTGATAATGCAAGCACGAGAATGTATAGGGTCTCGATATCCATGTCTAGGTGACGTTACACAACTTCACGTACGACGTTGACACCCAAATATTATTCAGACGCTAGGTAATGTCACACGGTCCTAGGTTGAACAGAGATATTACAGTAAATAATCAAGAGAATATTATAAACAAATACTGCAAGTATGGCAAGGTACACTTGCCTGGGATTGGAATACCAACAGCTACTCCGATATCAGCGGAATCTGCAGGTACTCCTCCAAAAGCTGTAATAAACATTACCATCAGGTTCAGAAGATATCAAATAGCTAAAATTGCCTGTCCTTGAGTCTAATTTGGACACAGGGGCAAAAATAACACTTTCTGGTCAAAGCGGGGTCCACATGTGGCCCGCTTCGTACCGAAAAATGTGCCAAAGACAATGTTCTTCAAATTTGTCAAACTTAGTGTCCACAAGTCCAGAACGATGATACAAACCCAATGGAATGTCCAGAACTAGATTCCGATGAGCCGATCAAAAAATCGCCCGTCAAGTGGAGCCGTGGGGCCCACAAATTTGTCAAACTTCGTTCTCTGATTCTTGCACGCCTTAATAATAACCGAGTTTTTGCTTGCAATATTTTCATAAGAGAATGATAGAACCTGCCTTGCATGTTAATGAACGAACTCACCTAGCTTGTCTTTGAAACGATAAGTCTGCTAACGAGAATCCTGAAATGCTTGTTGAGTGCATGAACATGTTCACTATCGTCTATGCTTTGAGAGAACCATACTGTGCCTGAATGTGTTCAAGTGATAAGTCGGATTGCCTCGCAACAACGATTGTATTCTGATGGTTCGTCTCGTCTGCATACTAGAGTTTATTTGATAGTGTTCCATGCATTCGTATGCGGTCGGACAATGGCTATTGGTGGAAAGCTGAACTGCATGTGTCACGGCTGCTACAGAGATAGTGGAAAGCAACCATGAGTCACAACTGCCTCTAGCATCAGATAAAGAGTCATTGGTATGCTGTACAACCAACTGCCGATCCTAAGATACTCGGGGACCGCCCTGCATATAGCTAAGTCATTGTGTTGGCTTGGATAAATGACTGCCCCTAAGATGTGCATTGTGTGTCTATCTTTGCATTTGACCCTGGAGTCGCACGAGATACGCTGCGCACAACCTGAAACATGAACGATAGCTTGCTTGCATATTCAATATGAAACTCTGTTTCCAAACATGTTTCCAAACAATGTAATATGACTCTGCTAGAACTGCATGAAACGAACCTAGGTAAAACTAGAAAGATCACTAGTAATGTAATATTTTATAACATGATTACTTAGTGTTGGTTTGAGTGAATGCTTGTTTCTGTTCAGTTGTTTTATCTCACCAGTACTTGTATAAAGTGCTGACCCACAAACAGTTTACTTGCTTGCAGGTACTGGATCGTCCGAGGGAGCGATAGGCGTACCACAGTCCCTAAGACCCGGAATCCTGGTTTCGATTGTTGCCCCAAGAATGCTATCGTATAAGGGGGCATAATGTTTGGAACGAACATATGCCTTTGCTAAAGGAACCCATGTTGCCTCGATTGTCCCGAATACTCAGTTGACTAAATGCATTGCATTGCAACAAGTCCCTTTCCGCTGCTTACTCGATTGATGAGACGATAGCCAACTATTAACTTAAACGATTGGCCTTGCACGAGCGCAACCCCAGGCCCGTGCGGCATCACGTCCCCCGATGGGCTCGATCGGGCTAGGCCACTCCTTCCCCTTCCTCGCACCCGCGGGACGGGAGCGGTGATTCGCGTCCGGCGCGCCGAGGCACGGTGATTCGTGCCCAGTTCGATAATTCTGGCCATACGGGGCGGGGCATAGGCAGAGCGGCGGCCCGGGAGGGTCCGGGGCGTGACAGAATGTAACACTCCATTCCGTTTCAGCGGACTGCCGTCTCAAACGGCAAAAGTGCAACTGTCCCGACCCGCTTTGCCTCAAGCAAGAAGCAAAGGATATCCAGACTTGTCCCTACAAGATCCCGGCTTAGGCTTCCAGAGGCTCAATTGACGTATCGCTCTACCGAGGCGAATCATCGCTAAGGTGGGTGGCTACGGTGAACTTGTCTTTGCTTAGCCAGCACACATAAAATATGGAATATTCATGCTAGTCGCTAGGTGATTCACCCCCTGCATGCTAATAAGAATCTAACGTACCTAGCTAAGGGAATAATCCCAACTTGTATTGCCTATGCTAGAACATGGAAATTAAAATACTGCTTATATTCAGACCCTCGCATGCTAAGTCCTTAACGGTTTCATCTCTCGACTTACCTTCGGGTCCGAGCAAACGTGTTTACTTATGTTCCTTAGAAACGCATGCTTGTCTGCTTGAATATTGCCTTGTTTTCATCCAAACCCCGGAAGACTACTACGTAGTCGTTCCGTGCCTGAATGAACCTGCAAGTATTCGGGACCGTTGGGTCTCCAAGGCAATCCCCGAACCAGGGGCACGCATCAGGGTAATGAATACTGAACGTGAATCCTATAACGTGACAACTGAATGGTAATCACATCAAGTTTATATCTGAACGAGAATCACGTCATGTAACGAACGAATCTCAGCTCTTGGAGCAAACGCTCGTTCAGATCACGAATCATGGATTATCATTCAAGTTGTGGATTTGAAATTGACCCTGACCTGCATGTCGCGGACAACTCAGAAATGAGGCATCGTTCCACGGGCGGTCTCTGGGGCACTGGAACCGACCCGATCCGGATGGAACATAACGTAATAGTCTCACATGATTGACGGGATGATTTGCAGCTCCTCACGTGCTTTCTTTGCATTCTCTACCCGCCAATGACTATGGTCCTTTATGGCTATGCCAGCGACTAACGTTCATATAGATAAGTCATCCTCGCTTAGCGGCTATCCGCGTGCGAGTTATTGCATCGCATCATGAACAACTGAACACCTGAACGATCTGGACATAACGATTCTCGTGTTGTATATGCTATTGCTTGGTTTTCATTATTATGAATGCCCCTGAATGTTTATACTTGCCCGTGCTCAAATTAACAATGTTTGCCTTGGACGAGGAAGGTAAAAATGGTAAGTCTCATCGTGTTTTCTCTCATGTTGCACGGCGCACTGCCACACGGATTAGGCTATTCAAATCTTGCATGAAACTGATCCTAAGGCAACTAGAAAGACAACTTAATAGTTGGTGCATGGAACCTGTATTATGTGTTTGGATTTGTCGAGTGGGCGAGTAGCTTCCCCACCAGTGCATTCAATGTACTGATAATCCACCAGTTTGTATGCAGGGTGCGGGAGAACCTCGTTCGGTGCGGATGCCTCCTTCGTGCGTGCTAAGGTGTGGAGATCACTCCGAAGCAATGGTGCATCCGGAACTGAAGCACATATACAAGACATAATGTTGGAACTCGCCTGAATATCGCTTGTACAATCATTCCATAATTGTAGCCACTTGGCACGCTTTTACTGTTTAAGAGAGAGAGGCTTGAGCGACTTGTAATCTCGGCTATATGCCGCCTGTAACACTTGTTTATATCAATAAAGAGTTGCTTTACTTTAACTAGTGTTTCAATGCTTCCGTTATATTGTCGACTCAGTGAACCTGTTACCAAATCGCTACGCGTTTATGACTCCGCTGCACTCGGACAATCTGTACAATTCTGTGGCTTAGAACTCTTACCGCCAGCCAATGAACCACGGCCTTGCACGGGCGTGGCTCACGCTCGTGCGACATCATGTCCGAATGGGTCAAAGCGATCGTTCCGCGGGAGCGCTGGCGGGGTAATTTTCGCCTAGCGGGAACGGCCGATTTGCCTGCGGGAGATCAGGGCGTGACAGGGGTCGTCAGGGCTTATCGTCGAGTCGTCAGGGGAAGCTCGGTCGGATGATCGCCGGAGGAAGAAGGTGGCGGTGGCAGTGGCTTACGGTGGTGAGGCGGTGGTGGTGTTGGTGGTCGTGGGGTTTAAATAGGGAGCTGGGAGGAGCTGGGCCGCCGGCCAGTGGGATTTAGAGAAGGTGAAGGGGAAGAGACGGGCGGCGGGAGGCGAGGCGCTGGGGCGGTTGAGAGGCGCTGGAAGCCGAGCAGTCGGCGGCGCCCGGCGGAAAGTCGAGCGGGCGGTCTAGGGTGTTACTGGAATTTGGGGGAACACTGTAGCAGTCCTAATGGGTCGGGTTAACGGGTCGGGTCCTGGATTCGGGTCCGGATCCGACCCGCTAGGGTACGGGTCGGGTATGGGTCGCGGGTACGGGTCGGGTTCAGATCCGACCCGATCCACTAAGATTGGGTCCGGTTTAGGGTGGGTTCGGTTCAGGGTTTTAAAAATAAATCGGGTTTATTTTAGTTTATATTGGTTTATTTTGGGTTTAATAAATAACTTAGTTTTTAGATCTTTAAAAATGGTTCTGGGGTCCAATAAATTCCAAGAAAATTATCCTATGTCTAATATTTTATTTTAAACCAAAAAAATATTATTTTTATAATATTTTAATATTTAATAAAAATATGTAAAAAAAATTTAACACCAGAAAATATTTATTTTAATTACTGAAAAATCACAGAAAATTTCAGAAATTTGCTTTTAAATTTCTGAAAAATCTGGGGGTTTACATGTAGCCAATGTGGGACTATCTTTACAAGTCCAAAGGCAAAAATACCAACAATTTTCCACCATGACTTGTCACAAATACTTTACCATGAAGACAGATAGTGTAGTCTAAAGCAGCCATCCTGGAAGAGAAACTCTGGAAATAATAGCTTACAGTTAAACATTATACTGCTGCATAATCTTTAAATCCACGATGAGAAATCACCCCAAATAGCTTAAGATTGCATTTGGATGAAAGTTTTATATTCCTAGAAACCTACTTCCCATACTTTTTTCATGAGAAATGAATTCAACATTCACATACCCATATTTTGTTAGGTTGAAAATATGTAGTCCAAAATATTTAATTTTTTCATTTCCATATTTTGTTCAAAGTCTTCAGACACGAATAGTAATCTTAATTTGTTTAGTTTTTCATAAATATCATTTCATTAATTTCATGATGCCTATTACCGAAATTCAGTTGGTATCATTGATGGTATTACTGTCCAAAAAAATTATAATTATTGCACCCACCCAACGTTTCCAAGAAAGTAATAATATTCCCAAGGGGAGCCTGGGTTTTTACTTTCCCACAGTTGTGGAAAACTGAAGCCCCACATATTCCCTCCCAATTCTCAATCCTAAAATTACCAATATGGATAAGGAATCCAAAACTCATTCTTAAGCCTCTAAAACTTGAACCAATATCACCTTAAGGGGGCATTTGGTACGCGACAATTTTTTTTTTCCGGAAATATTTATGATGGGAATCTATTACCATGTTTGTTTAGAACATAAACAAATTATTCACGGGAATTACAAATACCCGGATAAATAATTTATCCATGAAATATGAGAATCATATCCCTCAAGAATATATGGGTATAATGTTTGTGTCCAGACAAAAAAAAAATCTTGTTTACGTTTTTCTTTTCTTTTTTTATCGTTTTTTTGTTTTTGATATTTTTTTCGTTTTTAATATTTTTGTCGTTTTTGATCATTTTTGTCTTTTTTTTTTATCGATTTTAGTAATTTTTTGTCGTTTTTAGTCGCTTTTTGTCCCTTTTTTTTTGTCATTTTTGATTTTTTTTTTGTCTTTTTTAGTTCCTTTTTTTTCGTTTTTGGTCATTTTAAAATTATTTTTGATCGATTTGTCATTTTTAATCATTTTTTTATCATTTTTAGTCTTTTTTGATTTTTTTGTCGTTTTTTGTCGTTTTTAGTTTTTTTTGTCATTTTAAATTTTTTTATCCTTTTTAATCAATTTTAATTATTTTTAGACGTTTTTAATTATTTTTGATCGTTTTTAGTGGTTTTTACTACTCAGCCTTGTTTGTAGTTCCTAATACCTAAGTTGCCTTCTTTCTAATTCGGTAACACATTCATGGAAAGGAGAAAAGATGAATCCAAATTTGAATTTGACAATGGAAGATAGAAAAGCACGTAAAGGAATGAATATGATTCAGGCGGTTGTCCAAAATATACCATAGTTAAAGGAGCAAGAATCCAAACTTACAACATGAACTTACATTTGCGAAAATGTGATCTAGTTGAAGTAGGAAAACTTAAAACTCGACCAGCAACTGAAGTTACTCCAGAACTCCATCTTTCTATTTATAAATCACCGTTATCATGATAAACTTGTAAACTTGTAGCAATTTCACTACCTTGTACCTATTTGAAAATGTTAGTACCATGTGTCCATATCGTGTACTTATCCGTATTCGTTCAATATATCTTGTAAAACATAAGCAAGGGTATTGATGAAATACGGTGTCATATACATTATTGGATTTCAACCAAGATTAAAGGAGACCTATGTTACAACGGTTCATGACAATCAAATTGCAACAAATTAGCAACATTCTAGAACTTTCTTAAAGTAGAAAGTCTACAGAAAGCATTTTTTTCCTGCATTCGGGGAGATGGTTTCTTAGACTGGGAACTTGATTTCGTCAAACATTCAAAGAAACAACACTTCTTTTATAATTCCAAATAGATGATAATTTGATCTAAGTGAAACAAATCTAACGAAATGTGGATTCCATATCATCCGATTTCCCGAAGTGGTCGTTCCGGCTACGCCGATAGCTCTAGCATCCACCCCCCCTCCTTCACAAGAATAATAATAATAATAAAACATCACTCAAAAGCAATAAAGGAGCCATCTATGAATCATAGAAAGGAGCCAACTTTCTTAGGCTTATACCTGCAAAGGAGCCACCTTTCCTTTCTCGGTGGGGGGCATATGAGTAATACGAAGAAGAAGAAGAAATCTTCGATGGAGGATACTTGCACCGAATTCTTCCGAGCGGATTAGCACGGGGAAGCAGTGCCCGATGAAACCACGTCGCTCTCTTCCAGTAGCAATTGCAAAACGTAAATCCCCAATGTAAGGTTGGGGGTATGAGAAGTAGAACCCTAGTTTAGTTTCAAAAAAAGCGGGAAAAAAAGAACAAAAATGTGGGGGCCTGTCAGACGACCTCTCGTCCATCCCAGGACGTAATTCTGGAAATGATCCTTCTACTGCCGATCACAGGAAGGATCTTCAGCCGTTAATCACGCTCTAGACAGAAGGCCACGTGTCATACACCAGACTTTGTGTTTCTGCTCCTACGAGGACTATCATAAGCATTAATCTCTCTCCTGGCCTTTCCGATGTGCGACTAAAATGAAGGGAGAGGTTGTGCCAAACCACAGCTATAGCAGTGCAAGGAGTAGACAGATCTCCAACTCACAGGGCGGAATAAAATTTTACATATAAACTGAAATGCCCAACAATTAAATTTATGCATGTTGGTCTGACATTAAATTTTCTTTCTTTTTAACAAATGGATGTATTTTTTTTTCTTTTTCTTTTCAAAATATTTGGCGATATGACTTGGTCCAAGTTTCATTAAATTACAGTTAAATATAATAGCTAGTATCATTATAATGATATAAAATTTACCCTAAATTTTACAATGAATTCAAAAATTATATTGTTCTTCGATAGATCACGGTGCAAAATCACTTCACTCTTTTGGACCTTGAGAGTGATGGAAAACATTTGCCATCACCGACACTAGTAATGATGTTGATCTATCTAAGATTTAGTTTCGATACATAATTCGGTGTTTGTAGTTAATGAGTATTTGTTTATTTTGTTTTTACTTGACTTTATTTTAAATAAATTAATTATTTGAATGTATTGTATATTTGATTATAATTAAGATTTTATATGGGTAGAGTACCATGTCACGTTTAGAAATTTTATGATCAAATATTTATAAACGTGATTTATTTTGATCATTTGTTATTGTAAGAGCATGGTCAGCGAGTCGAATCAAGTTGTAGGTTAATACATAAAACATCCTTGGTTAGAAAGTTTTAATCCACTAAGGACATGTTTGGTAAAAAAAAGGCAATGGATTTGGATTTTGGATATATATATATATATATATATATATATATATATATATATATATATATAGTTCAAATTCTAAATTCATAGTTTTTGGATTTTGCACAAAATAATGTTTTGTAAAATTTGGAATTTGGAATTAAAGTGCACATTCCAAATTCTTTGTTTGGATAGTATGATATATTTACAAAAAAATATTATGGTTAACTTATAATGTAAATAATTGATTAACAAACTATTATGATTATCTAATTTAATTTTATAATGTTATTTATTACCTAATATTATGGTTTGGTTGAGGAAATCAAATTATGTTTGAACTGAGTGGGATTGAGTTTTGAATTGAGTATGAAAACTTTTTGGTGCGATTGGAAGTTTATTTCGAGGATATGAGAATGACTCGAAGGTTTTAAAAATTATATTATTCGATTATTTGAGTTAGTGTATATCCGATTTGATTTTGAGTATAAATGAGTTGATCTTGTATCGATTTTTGAAGATAGTATTGGCTGAAACAAATTCGAGTTTCGTGAATGGATAAATTTTCTAGTTATGTATATATATTTGATGATATTGAAGTGTATTGTAGATTGATAGACGTTAACTCGAGAAAATTTTGGTTGAATAAACTATGAGTTGAATTTTAGTTGCCTTGATGGATGCTATTATGGACTATTGGTAGATTGAATAATAGTGTTGAAGTTTAGGATGACTTGGCTGAATGAATGATTAGCCATTGTTGCACTTTCTCAACAGGGAAGAGAAAAAGGAGATGGTGAGGATGATGTGAATATTATATAATAATTGGGTGAGGATTGGTGTATGGTTACCGTAAGGTAATTTTAACATGGATAAGTTTTAATAACAACTGGTTAAGAAGGGATGTGTTTAAATAATAGAACGACTGGTGCTCGTGAGGGAGGTGTCAGTAACAGAGTGATGGGGAGCAATGACTGGTGGGTCTATGTCTGCTGTGCTAAATACATAAAAGTGATGATGTAAATGTTTTCATCGGTGTAATAATAGATGGATAATCTGATGTTGTGAATCGAACACGTCCTGCAAGCATTCTGACACCGTATCTGAGAGTGCCCGCAGCAAAAATTTTAGGCCAACCCACCTGAGATAACTAACTCCTGTCTAACGAACACCAAGCACAGATAAAGGCAAGTATATGGCGGTGACTACGTCACCTGGACAAATCTCAACCTTTATAACTCAGGTAAAATTACAAGATGACAAAATCAATGTTGAACCATTTGCCCTAATAGATTCAACCCCCTCACCACACTCAAGAAGAAAAAAAAGAGATTATAATTGAAATCACTCACCAACCTGTAGCAATTTCCCTGAGAGAATGTGACGACTCCTCGATCTGATCCCTTTCTTCCTTCTGTCCTGGATGACGAAGTCCTAAAAGCAAAGCACGGAGTTTCTTTTAGATTTTCTGTGGACGAGCACCCCGAATCTCCAACTTGTTCTATGCTTTGTGCCTGCACCCTCCTCCTATATTTATAGGATGAAAAATTCTTTTTTAGGTCATAATAGGATTTTCCAAATAGAAAATCTTAAAATAAGAATCATATTCCACCTAAAATAGCCCAACGCCAATTATGGACGTCCAAATATGGTCAAATTAAATATTTGATACAAATTTAAAATCTAATCAAATCTTACATTTAATGTAGATTTTCAAATTATATCAAATCAAATCTTTGACCATGTTTGGGCTCTAAAATTTACCAAATTTAGACTGGACCCTAACAATCTCCCCCTCCAGTCTGATGAAAGGGTGTTGACCCCATGGCTTCTCAACTGGACTCCATGCATGTCTTCCCGTGACAGAGTTCCTGTTCTCCCATGTCACCGATATCCGATCCCCTAAGTTGATTTGCATCTCCTTCGTCCCCAACTCCTCGACCGTCACGTCGACGGTAGCTGTCATGCGTAGCTGTGTAACGACCCGTTCCGTTCAAGCGGAGAGCCAATTCAAACGGCGTAAGTGCGATGACCCGGTCCGCTTTGCTCATCGAGAAGACTTGCTTGAAGCAAAGGATTTAAGACTTGGCCCTTCAGGAGTTCAGACTTAGACTTTCAAAGGCGCGTTCGGAGTATCGCTCGACCGAGGCGAATCATCGCTAAGGTGGGTGGCTACGATGAACCTGTCTTTGCTTAGCCTGCACATTTAACAATATTGATGATACGTATCACGACCCGCGCCTGGTGTAGGGGCACGAGTACGTGGGTACGTCCAGCCTACGATGCAGCATCGACGGTAGAACGTTATCTAGGTCAACAATACTATCTAAATATCTCACACAATATATAAGGGTACCTACCAATAATATCTCAACTCCAACTGGAGGACAAAATAATGGTTCAATTATAATCGGTACTCAATCATAATAAAAGCTAAAGGAAGATAAATGCACGATATGGAATAGAAGAAAGAGTCACAAAAGTCATAATACAATACATCCAAGACTATTAGTCTAGCTACAACACAATCTCAAATAATATATACATGCCAATGTCTAAAACTGAAATATATATACAATATGCTAAAGAAAATCTAAGTCGCCTCAGTAGCCGGTACTAATCTTTAGTCGACTCACCATCTAGTGGTCCATAAAAGGTGGGACACATCTCCTCTAACCAATCATCTGAAAAATATATCCAGTCAAGATTGGAGCGAAGTACAACCCCATAGCAGTTCCAATTAATTGATAATGACTATAAACAGAATTATAAAATGTAATACAAGACGAGAAATAATGAACAATCATAGTATGGTAGAAAGAAACAGATAAACTAGAGCAATATGGTATAAACTGATCACAATAGGATGGAATAAAGATAATAAAATAGAATATAGTGAAGAACTGTAACTACACTAAGTGTTTGAAATACTAGTTAGATATGTGATCGGCTTGGGTTGAACATTGTCTACTTAAACGTTGGATAAACATTGTCTAACTTAAATATTGAACATTGAATATTGTCTAGGCTTTGATCACATATCTAGCTAACACTTCCCCTTTCCCCGACTAGTAAAATGGATCCAACCATGACACGTTACGATGCAAGATACTCAATTAACATTGTCTAATATTAAACATTGTCTAATGTTAAACATTGTCTAAACCATACGAGAACACGAGAAACAATGAAACAATAAATAATATCTCATGACTGAAGATCCGTGTGTATACTAATCCTTGTACCATTGTGTCATGAATCAAGTAATAGATTTCTAAATACTTGTATTATAGTAATTATCAAATAATGGAAACTATCAGAGAATGTACTTGCTTGTGGTCCTGAGCAAATGATATATCTCGTTAACTGAGCTGGTGTCACACACACCTAAATATGAATATCATGTTACTTGGTGTAATAAAGTGAAAAATGAGGCAAAATGCACTAATATGATTTTCTAGGCCATTTATAGGTCTCACTAGCTAAACCAAGTCAAACTAGATCTCAAATAGGTGTTAACTTGATTTTAGGTCCATACCTAGGTTCTAGGTCGATTACAAGTCCAAAGTAGTGAATACTAGGTCACCTCTAGTTTTCTAGGTTCATAACTAGAATATACCAGTTAACTAGCTAATATGCTATACTATATTATTGGATACTATAGACTCCATGAAAAATCAGCATCTCAATATACCTTGCCTAACTTATTACCCACCCATAACATTAATATCCCATTATTGAATTACCTTAGCACCCACTGGGACACCCCTCAAGTATCCAGGTACCATATTGATACTACCGCATATAAACACAACTCATACCTACCCTCATCTTCAAAGCTAACTGATACTTAATATATACACTAACTATTCCAAATAATCACTAACATTTTAACTGATACCACAACTAACTGATACCTCATTCTCTCCCCTTGTTGTCAGTTCAAGCTTCACTTCACCTCCCCCTTGTCTGAACACCAACACACACATTCACATATAACCTTCTCACCACAGTCATTCCTATTGGCACCCATCTAACATTACACCATGACTGAACCAATATAGGACTAAAACCCTTTGTCAGTCAGTTACATGTCTGATCTACCATTGATGACCGATGCTCTTGAGTATCAAGATACTCGAGCTGCTCCCTCACTTCCTTGCACCCACACACAGACATACTCTATGCCATAAACACCCCTCATGGCACCCTAGAATGCAAATAATTCTCAGGCATAAAAATACTGCCACCTAACACTCATCTTCAGTTCTAACTAGTAGGAATTGATACACACTTACAAATTAACTCAAGAATGCACATCTGATACTCAACCTGGACTGATACTCTCTTAGGTATTTGCACCCAAACTTCCTTACTGACCACTAAACCTTAACTCCAACCATACTCAAGTACTCAAGTACACAAACAAGTATAACACTCCAGATTATATACTATTTGCAACTAGCATCTAACACAGAAAGGAAGCTCTCATATACAATTACCCACACCCCAAAACTAATACACCAATACCTTCTACCAACTGTTTCTACTATGAACCTGAGCTTCAAGTCACTGCTAGCTGCTGCTGCCTATGCTGCTGCTGATACTGCTATTGCAGCTACTGCCTATGCTGTTGCTACTCTTATAGCAGTGCAAGAGTGTGCACTGTTGCTACTACTATTGATATTGCTACTGCATACTACCCCAACTCCAGATATCAGGGATCCTAATCTCCTATACTTGAATGCAGCAACTTCAAGTTGTTGTTACAGCTGCTACTACTTCCATCTTCCCTCACAATATCAGACACACTCACACCTATACACTCCACCTTCGTGCACAGTCAACACCATCACACAACACTAAGATGTATGCATGACCCAAAGACACACACACACACACACACACACACTCTCACTCACACACACACACACACACATATATATATATATATATATATATATATAGACACACACACCCACACATCAGCCCTTACATAAATATATATACTCTCCTATATTTACCATATGTATATATATACATCTATATAGCACACACACCCACACAATAAAAGCATTAGACCAAACACTTGGCATGCTAATTATGATACACTATGATACGTACCCAATTGAAATGCCAAAACCTCCAAATCTCCATATTACCCATACATACATATCATAAACATCATAATACAACTAAAGGAACTTGCTACAAAGGAGATTGAAGGTATTAACACCAATCACCCATAAATAAGCATCGTATCACACCGTATCACAAATTACCATGACACGGCCTACTCGTATCCAATGGTGGACACGTACCTAGTCCCACAACCCCGATCTAAGTCTAATTAGATCTAATTGGTATCATGACACATAACTGATGTGTCAATCTCGTAATTCCCCCTATTTGGACACAAATTACCATGTAACTTTCAGAATACAAGTCAGGTGGACATAATTCTTGATCCTATGGGTAGCCCTAAGCCAAGGGATGATTCCTAATGATTAAATGCATAAATTATAGTCTAATTTAAGGTTAGATTCAGAATTTACCTAATGGGAGATGGATTTCCAATAAAAAGCTCAATGTACACAATTAGGACACGATCTCCTTGCCAATTCCTCTTTCTCAAGTGCTCCTTGCCAATCTAAGCTCTAATGCTTTTTAGATGATGAATATGAGAGAGAATGGGTATAAATTGGATTAAAGTTGTGGAGGGATGAGTCAATTTGGGGATAAACTAAATTGAGAATCTAGAATGAATGAGAAAATGAAGTGAAGAGAGAGAGAGAGAGAGAGAGAGAGAACCCCCTCTATGTAGTGGTAGGCCCCCTTTTCTCCTCCTCAAGCAACACACAATGCCAAGTATACCCCTACTAATTAGTCATGAGATTTTAATTAGGGAGGGCTATATTAGGAACCTTCTAAACTAATGCAAATTAAACTAATCTCCTTAATTAACTAAGGAAGAGGGTCTAATGGGCCTAGTTCAATGTTGAGCCCAAAGTTATCATGACAAGTCTAATTTGGGTTCACTAGTGTCAAGTCTAAATAACTAGGCTAGCCCACTAACTAAAATAAATAAATAGCTCAAGGACAAATATTAATTGTTAGCACAATGAAGAAATATTAATCACTAAAAATAAATATATGCAAAATGATAAAATACTCTCATCTAGAAATGTGGGGGTGACAATCCTACCCTACTTAGAAAAGTTTTGTCCTCGAAATTTAAAGATGGTTGTCTCTCCTCTAGGTCAAACCTCCAACCCATCTAAAATCATACAAGCACGGAATTAATTTTTTTTACTAATTATGGTCACATATTATTATGGTCTTTGTCCATCATAGTATCGTATTCTCTGTCAGGATACTCTACTAACTATACTATAGTACAAAAGCACACAAAACAATAGATGGAAAGGAACAGAATAGAACAGGACAAAATATGCTAGCCCATCACCTGTAGCGTCGGCGTCCTCGACCGTCATCGTAAATGCTCCACCCAGCTCGGGTGGCTCCATCCGCGGGTGCTGGACAATCTGTAGTGCTACATGTGGCTTAACTCTACCTCTCTGATTGGAACTGCACCACGATCTGGACCATACAGATTGTTGGAACACTCTTTCACCTGATGATTAGGGGAACCACAATACAGGCATAGTCTGAGCCTCTTCCGACATTTCTCCCAATCATGCCCATGCCTCCCACAATAGGCATAAGGAAAAGTCTGCTCAGTCTGGCTCTGAGGCTGCTGCGGTGCCTGATGAACTGGTCTCTGAAACTGATGTGTCTGCTGAGCTGGTTCCCTGACTGGCATAGAAAACTGATGATGATGTATGTTCTCGGCTGGTAAAAATAGGGTTCCTTAGCTGGACCCGTACTGCTGCTAACTCCTCCTGATACATCCCTCATCCTCTTGGACGTGAGCTCCAAGTCATCCTCCGCCCTCTATGCATCCATCAATATCTCCTCGAAGGTAGAAGTGCGGTGACCCCTATTGTGGGATTTGATCTCCCTGATCAAACCCTTCCGAAACCTCCTCGCTCTCCCTAGGAGATTATGTCCCTTCACAAATCTACCCAATCTATAAAACTTTGTGACGTACTCGTCCACCGTCATACTCCCTTGGACGAGATCCTGAAACTGGCTCACCAATGCACTCTAAGCCACATCCGGAAAGAACTTCTCTTTGAAAAGCTCTTTGAAAGCTCCCCAAGTCAATCCAGGTGGCGCAATCCTCGGATCCGTACGAAACCATGTCAATGCTATGTCGAACATCTGGCTGCCAGTTACCTCAATCCATAGGATCTCCGGGATCTGCGCCAATCGCAAGTTTCTCTCGATGTCCTCTATCCAGTCGTCTGCGTACAAGATTCCCTCGGTGCCCTTGAAGTCCTTAGGCCCCATCCTCTTGAAATTCACAATAGTGTCCGGCCTCGGTTGCGGATGTCACATCCTAGTCCCAAAATACCAAGGGAATAGCCAAGTGGCAATGGCCAACAGTACAACTTCAATAAGCAAACCCAATTTAATGGACCCGTTAGAGTGCACCTAAGTTGTATTAAGTATAAGTAAAAGTCTACAACATCTGCCACAGTATATAAATCTAATCTCATCCATAGACCACAGTCACAATACATTATGATAGTCCAGTCAAGATAATAAATAACAAATAACTGTCCATCAACAAGTCCAAATAAGTAGTGTCTCAGGGAACAACCCGTCACAATAAAGAAAAGAGAAATGACACCAAATACATATGTCTAGAAGTCCAAGCCCAAATATAAAATAATACTAAGCATAAATAACTAAATAGATAACTGAGTACGCAGGAGAAGTCCTCTGGCACAACCTCGTCCTCTGGTGCAAGTACCGCTCCAACGTCAGCTCATGTCCCAAAAACCACGGGGTAATCCTCCTCTTCTATACCTGGGGACATAATCCGGATCCAGGTCCTCAGGGGACATAGCAATGTACAAGAATAACTCAAACCAAAGTACAGTAAATAAATAACAGGTGTTCTCAGGGTATCTAACATAAACCATCTAAGTGAATGCAGTGAGAACGTACTCGTCCGCTAAACCACCGGGTCCTGTAGGTCTGCATAGACACAACATTAGCTAGTAATAATAGTAGTAGTAGGTACATACAGGCCCCGTCAAGATATCTGCAGCACTATAGGGCCCGAAGCGCAAGCATCGGTAGCTAATAGTGTATGGTAGCCCAGCGGTACGGTAAATTCTCCCCAACCTCATGTATCCCACGTCTCATGACCACGATACACAAGACAATAACTATCCATGTCTCAAGTCCAGGTGTAAATAACATCATGTCAACTAGCACATGTCTCAAGTCTTGTCCTAAAACAGAAGCCGGAATCCTAGAACATCTCAAGTGAGGCTTCTGTATATGAGAGTCGTGTATAGTGTCTTAAGGTAATTAGTGCAAGTGTTGCACGTATAAGGTATACGATGACAATGTAATCTAACGATACCCGATTCCGTATACGAAAGTCAGCACCCGAATACGATTCAGACGCAAAGTATCGTCACGGTCCTAGGGTCACAACAAAGTACATGAAATAAAATAGAGACTATAATCTGAAACAAAAAATTAAGCACAATATACTGAGACCAAGGCAAGGTACACTTGCCTGCTTCCTGCTGCTGCGATGTAGCAGATCCAAAGTCCACGTCCGATGGTGCTGCGACACCCACGTGCCCTGCCAACATTACTTAAATTAATTCTAATTATACCATTATCTACTTGATGTAAAAATATAGAGTCGCTACAAGCACATCAACATAGTATCAACGTTCGTGCCAATAATTCTAACAGTTGCATAGCTTTAGTTAACGTGCCAACAACTACGTACCATACTTTTGTTTATAACATCATAAGGGTCTCGTACATTGATATACTACGCGTACATATAAGCCTTTACGTGTGGTTAATCAACATACTCCTACACGTGCGTAGGTAGGGTTTAATGTCGCAAAACGCTATACAACGCTAACCGGTTAATTGAGAATGCATGTAACCATTTTATTTCACTAATTAACATCTTATATTACAAAGATAAATAAGTTTAATATTCTAAAATTTATTTTAATTATTAATAAAAATTCATGCACACTTTTTATATTCAAGCTTATGTGCATGCAATAAACTCTACATAGTTACCACTACCACTTAATGCACTCAACCATTCCTTTGTTCATCAACTAAGCTACTAAATATACGTGTTAATACATATATAATTCTAATTATTATTATTATTATTATTATTATTATTATTATTATTATTATTATTATTCTGAAATTAAATTAACTATAGTGAACAACATATTTTTTATAGTTATGCATGCAATAAGTATACGAGTTCACCTATAGTAATCATACAACCTATCTATCAATTATTCATCAAACAAATCACTAAAATACATATTTTAATATGTATATAATCTAAAATTTGGTTCATACATTTCTGAATAATAATTATAATAATCTGAAAATAATTAACTATAGACAGCAACTCAATATTTTTATTTACAACATCTATGTAACATATACAACCCTGCCAAAAAAACTGAGGGCTTCAATGTGTACAGCATTTTGCAGCAGTATAAGATACCAAAGAGGCTCGAAATGCAGGCTCAAGTTTTACTGTTAGCGTCCAGGTGAACTCTCGGAACGCAAAAAGGAGAAAAGTATAGTTTCGTTTTCAATTCATGTACAAAGGGGATGCAGCTATCCCAGGTCAAAAAGAATTGGAGCAATGTCCCTCTGCAGGTTCCTTTAAGATTTGGAGATGGAAATCAAAGAATAAGTGATGATGCTCCAGCGGGAAAACCCAGCAACAACTCCCATTAAAAATCATTTTGCAGGTAAAGATTTCATAACTTCCGTTCTGTTTGAACAGCACATGCAATCCGGGCAGGGGTACTCACTCCGTCTTTTAACCTCTATTCCATTGCCATCACTGTGAGATTGCACCTTCGACAATTGGCGCTTCAACGCTTTCCATCTGTCAAATGAAAAAGGGGACACAATGAGGATGCAAATTATGATTTAAGTCACAACTGGATCATAGAACAACGATTGATTTACCTATTTGGTAATTAACTAGTAAAAAAACTATGACTTAACATGTGGAACTTAGAGTTACTTTGTAATCTAAACTAACTTCCTAATATAATTTCAGTTCAAAAAATCTACTCTATGTTTAGACAAAAGCCAGTATTGTCCAAGAAAAGACATGGTTGGGGAAACATGTAAACATCAGTAAGCTTAGTAGTCAACCTGCAAGCCATGCAGCCTCTTAATGGATCAAATGCTGGTCTATGTTCAAAAAGTAGGACACTCTGTAATATAATTGTTAATTGTCGACACAATAGGGATATTTGAGACAAGATCCACCAGCACTACATTGACCAGTATTTCAATAATAAATGTTATCAACAAAAAGTTGAATTTGAAAAGCTGAAACAGAAATCTTGGTTCACACATTTGCATGAAAGTTTTCCTTTGAAGCAGTGTTGAGAGAAGAGGCAACTGTTACCAGAAATATACATATCATTTCAAATTTTAGCGAGTCACTACCATAAATCAATCAACTTTATATACCTCCAAACATATGTGAAGTATAAAGTGGACATCTTTAGCTCTGCCAAATCAGTCCACACAAGAAAAACCAATCTTGAACTAGGAGAGTTTGTACACACTACACACAGCACAAGCACACGTATTCTAGCTATAAATTCAGAAGCTTTAAGGCTAAAAAACATCCTATGCAACTACACTCACAATCAAGTGGTCAGCAAATGGTAGAACTTTTCATTTTAAGCATGGTAAACCCATATTTTCTGCATTACAACCAAATGTGGGTTTCTATGTTTGACGGTCCTATCTTGTATAAGTTGCACCATTAGTATTTGAGCCCCAAATGCTTCTCAGATAATTTTACATGCCCTTATTTTTATTCAAAAATAAATAATACATGGTTACCACTGTTCTAAAAGGCGGCCTAGGCGCAGGACCAGCCCTGAATTCATGGGGCCCTAGGCAAACTTTCAAAATGGCCCCCCCATATATAATGTAAACAAAATTAAAAACTGAAATAAAAATAAGTTAAAAAAAAAGATGACACCATGATTTGAACCTAGGACCTTTAGTATGCAAGTCTAACATTATAACCACTATACCACAATTGTTTTGGGTCAAAAGAGACCCATGGCACATACTAGTTCTATTTTAGATACAAGATTATATATATATATATATATATATATATATATATATATGCTTAAAATATATTTTTTGGGCCCCCATGCTCCGTAGGCCCTAGGCAGTCACCCTAGCTGCCCTGGGCCAACGTCGGCCCTGCCTAGGCGGCGCCTGGTGCCTGCCCGATGCCCGCCTAGGCATCTGTCTAGTCCCCTCCGACAGCCAACTATGCATGTTTTGGGGTTTTATGGACTTTTTTTCAAAATTTAATAGGTTTTTTGGATTTTTATTTTATTGTTTTGAACCGCCTAGGCAGGCTATGCGCTAGGTGATGGGTGCCCATCCGACAAGCACCTAGTGCTTCTCACAACCTTGATGGTAGCGTTTTTCACAACCTTGATGGTTACCATTTTGCACCAGTTATGGATGAAATTCCCACAAGGCATATTCACAAGGTTTCATGGTGTAGCATGTTTGTTTGATGATATTATGATGTTTGATGAGAGTATAGGCTAAGGATTAGATGATAAAATAAAATTATCGAGAAACTTTGGAATCTAAAAGTTCTAAAATTAATAGATGAAAACAGAGTATATGGAATATAACTCCAAGTATAAGTAAAACAGAAATCAGGGAGGAATACATATGGATGAACAAGAGATATCTAGGAGAGTATGGTTTTTGGCCTTTAAGATCAATTAAGAAATATGTATAGAAAATTAGTTTAATTGACATGAGAATGCTAAGATTGATGAGTGGCAATACATTAGAAGATGGACAAGAAATGATAGTATTCATGAGAAGTTTGAGGTGGCATCAATTAAGAACAAGATGAGAGAAAATAGACTTGGACGGAATATGCAAATGCAAACAAATAGATGAACCAGAAAGGATAAGCAATATGATAGTAATTAAAGGATCCGCTAAGACAAGAGGTAGTCCTAAAGGAACATGGATTGAAACTATAAAGGACATTGTTTGTTAGCCTCACAAGGACTTGGCCCCCAGACATGGCACTTCAATGAGCTAGGTTGAAAAAAATGATTCAAATAGCCAATCTCAAAATTTTGGGATAAAGATTTTATTGTTGTTACGTACTGATGAAGGACCATTCAGATATTTGATGTGAGTTCAGTTGGAGACTGGATCCATTTGGATCTTTTTGAGACCTTAGGTTTATTTCTCTGTTTTAGTCTATTCTTGGTTCTTATTTATTCCGTTAGTTTAGCTTAAGTTTGTTTATAGGAGATTTTAATCATTTGTGAGAGAAGAATTTGAGAAATCAAATTGAGAGTCATGGTAAGATGCCTACGCTAGATTATGTTTTCTTTTTCTTTATTCTTATCCTACACACGTTTGCTTCTTGACGTAGCTCTAAGCTTCAATTAGTTTGTTCCACTACCTATATTTCTTAGTAAACAAAAGAAATATACAACCAAAAAACTGTGTTTAGAGCACAAGAAGAATATATGTTCTCTTTTGACCTACGAAGGCAGTGAAGTTTGGAGATGGAAAGAGAAGAAAAAGAGAAGTAGGCGAAAATAGAATATAAGAAAGAAGATTGCATGGACATAAAATTCTAGGTTGCATCTCATGTCTATTTATATTAGTATGCAATACACCCACAATTACTATTATACCCTCATAAGATAAATAACAAAATAAAATAACTCTAACACACTCCCTCAAACTGGTGCATATAGATCATACATGCCCAGCTTGCTACATAAATCAGGAAATGAATCACGAACAAGTGGTTTGGTGAGGATATCACCTAATTGGTCCTCCGACCGAACATGAGTGACAATTTGTTTCTTCAGCAACAAATCACGAACGAAATGACAATCGACCTCGATATGCTTCGTGAACTCATGAACACCGGATTACTTGCGATAAACATTGCCGACTAATTATCACAATACATCTCCATCGAAATAGGAATATAATCCCCATTTCATGAAGAAGAGTGCACCCACATCATCTCAGAAGCTATATGAGCCAACATTGTACGGTACTCGGCCTCTGCACTAGAACGAGCCACAACATTCTGCTTCTTACTACGCCACGTGACAAGATTGTCACCCACAAACGTACAATAGCCAAAAGTAGACCTATCACTGCGACTGACTGCCCAATCAGCATCACTGAATCCCGTCACCGTAAACAACTGGGAAGGTTTGTACAATAAACCCTTTCCAGATGCATTCTTCAAGTATCGAAGAATGCAAGAGATAGCCTCCTAATGTGGTTGCCGAGGGGCATGCATAAACTGACTAACTACTCCAACTACATATGTGATGTCTGATCGTGTAACAGTAAGATATATAAGTTTGCCAACCAAACGTCTATAATATCCAACATCCTCAAATAACTCTCCCCTGTCAGCATCAAGCTTGTCATGATAATCCATAGGAGTCTCAATTGGCTGTCACTCCAACATTCCAGTCTTAGAGAGCCAAGTCTAGAAAATACATGCGTTGTGACAGATACACACCCTTCTTAGATCGACCAACCTCGATTCCAAGAAAATATCGAAGACCCAAATCCTTAGTATAAAACTGACGACTTAAGGTAGGCCTTCAAGTCCACAATCCCAGCATGATCACTCTCAGATATAATGATATCATCAACATAAACAATCAACACAATAATACCTGCTGAGGAAGAATGGCAAAATACTGAACGATCTGATGTGATACGCCGAAAGCCATACTGAATGAGAAATGAACTTGTCAAACCAAGCACGAGGTGACTGTTTCAGTCCATATAATGATTTCTTCAATCGACATACGAGTTTTTTATTTTCTGCTACAATATATCCCGGTGGTTGATCCATATAAACCTCCTCCTATAAGTCACCTTGCAAGAAAGCATTCTTTATGTCCAGCTGATATATAGACTATTGACGATTAACCGTCACAGAAATAAGAATTTAAAATGAATTCAGCCAAGCCACTGGAGAGAAAGTCTCCATATAATCCACACCATATGTCTGAGTATACCCTTTGGCAACCAACCGCGCCTTGAGATGCTCAACTGAACCATCGGGATGATACTTAACAGTGTACACTTATCTACAACCCACTGTCTGCTTTCCAACAAGAAGTGATGTCAGCTCCCAAGTATAATTTTGATGTAAAGCATACATCTCCTTATCCATTGCACTTTTTCAACCAAAAGATGACACAGCATGCTTATAAGTTTTGGAAATTTAAATATAAGACAATGAAATAGCAAATGCATGAAAAGATGATAAAGTACGGTGTAATAAAACATAATTAGAAATGGAATGCTTATTCTTTGTGGTATAAATGTGTTTTCTTTTTCTGAGAGCAATAGGAAGATCATCTGGATCTGTGGTGATGGACGCAAAAACCTCAGGCACGGAAGCTGATTGGTTGAGGGTTGTTATGTAGAACCACTGGCATGTCCTTAAATCTCTGATAAAACTGTAAAGGGATAATGAAGACAGAAACTGATTCAGGAATGACCGAAAGTGGTACGGAAGATATCAAATATGATGTAAAAGAAATACAACGGTCTTCTGAAGGAAGGGTAGACTCAAAGAATGTAATATCTGCACTAACATAATACTTGCATGACTGTGGACTGTAACAACGATAACCTTTATGAGTACGAGGATAACCAAGAAAGGCACACTTCAGAGATCTATGAGCCAACTTATCTCAATTAGGTTCCAAGTTATGAACAAAAGCGACACACCCAAACACTCGAGGAGGTTAGGAAAAATGAGCGATATCTGTATATAATATGGAAAATAGAACTATAAATTTAATACAGATGATGGCATGCGATTAATTAGATAACATGGAGTAAGAACGATATCTGCCCAATACTATTTAGGGACATGCATATTGAACATGAGAGTTCGAGCCACGTCTAAAATGTGTCGATGTTTGCGTTCGGCTATACCATTTTATTGAGAGGTGTGGACACAACTGGTTTGATGAATTATACCACGATCAACACAAAAATTGTTCACAGAAGATTGAGTATACTCCAAAGCATTATCAGAACGCAAAATTTTAATGCGTTTATCAAACTGAACATAGACTTCATTGTAAAAGGCAGATAACACATTTGGAAACTCAGATCTTTCTTTCATTAAATAACACCAAGTCATTCTGGAATAATCATCAATAAAATAACAAAATACTGAAATTCTTTCGGACTTTTGACTCTAGACGGACCCCAAATATCATAATGAACAAGATCAAAATATTATAACTGACGACTCTCACTACGACGAGGAAAGAAACTACGGTGATGTTTGCCTAACTGACAAATCTCACATTCAAGAGTAGAAACATAACTCAAACTAGGAACAACTTGACACAACTTAGCCAAAGACGGATGTCCGAAACGATAATGCCACTACAACGGAGAAGTAGAAACAGAAGTAAAAAAAACCTTTCCAGGTTGATCCAAATAATACAGTCCATCTGTTTTATATCCTGAACCAATCATCTTCTTCGTCCTGAGGTCCTAAAAATACACTAATTAGGAGAAAATGTCACAAAACATTGAAAAAATTTGGTTAACTGACTCACAGATAACAAATTAAATGAAAAATTAAGTACATATAATGAATCAAATAATGACAGTAATTGAGTACGGTGAATGACACATTTTCCAAGTACAGGACGAGTAGACCCATCAGCCAAGTTAATATTATGTTTCATGGGACTACGATTATGAAAGAGAGGTTATACCAGACATATGAGAACTTGCTCCTAAGTCGAAGACCTAAGAGATGGATGGTGACTGGATTGCCACAAAAGTAGGATTATATATATGTGTCATGGTTCCAGTAGGTTAGGAGGTGGTACTACCAAGCACGTTCAATTTCTGGAGGATCTGTTCAAATGGAGTGAGGTATCGGACGTTGAAGTCTGACTGAAACCAGAAGTATCATCTCTGAGAGCATTAGTGGTGACCTGGAACTGCATATTTTTATCATGCACTTGATGTGCATATTCTGGTTTGCCCCACTTGTCCCAACAATAGTCTTCGATATGACCGAACATTCCACAATAGTTACACTTTCGTGGTTGACCACGGCCACCACCACCACCGCGACCACCACCACGGTCACCACCACGACCGTTATCTCTACCACAAGGGCCTCCTCCTCGACCAAAACTACGACCACCATCTTTGCCGACACGTCCACCACCTCGACCAGCAACAATAGAAACTATGACAGAAGAGTCAGTACTCGACACCACAGAACTGTCCTAGAAAGAAACGAATAAGACACGAGAAAGTATTTGCCACCGTAGGTAACTGCTCTCCAACAAGAATATGAGCTTTATAAGATTCGAGCGCAGGATCCAAGCCGGCTAGGATAAGGGAAACATGAAACTCTTCTATCGTTGAGCTTTCTTCAACTGGTTTGATGAATTATACAACGATCAACACAAAAATTGTTCACAGAAGATTGAGTATACTCCAAAGCATTATCAGAACGCAAAATTTTAATGCGTTTATCAAACTGAACAAAGACTTCATTGTAAAAGGCGGATAACACATTTGGAAACTCAGATCTTTCTTTTATTAAATAACACCAAGTCATTCTGGAATAATCATCAATAAAATAACAAAATACGAAAATTCTTTTGGACTTTTGACTCTAGACGGACCCCAAATATCATAATGAACAAGATCAAAATATTATAACTGACGACTCTCACTACGACGAGGAAAGAAACTACGGTGATGTTTGCCTAACTGACAAATCTCACATTCAAGACTAGAAACATAACTCAAACTAGGAACAACTTGACACAACTTAGCCAAAGACAGATGTCCGAAACGATAATGCCACTACAATGAAGAAGTAGAAACAGAAGTAAAAAAAACCTTTCCAGGTTGATCCAAATAATACAGTCCATTTTTTTCATATCCCGAACCAATCATCTTCTTCGTCCTGAGGTCCTAAAAATACACTAATTGGAAGAAAATGTCACAAAACATTGAAGAAATTTGGTTAACTGACTCACAGATAACAAATTAAATAAAAAATTAAGCACATATAATGAATCAAATAATGACAGTAATTGAGTACGGTGAATGACACATTTTCCAAGTACAGGACGAGTAGACCCATCAGCCAAGTTAATATTATGTTTCATGGGACTACGATTATGAAAGAGGTTATACCAGACATGTGAGAACTTGCTCCTGAGTCGATGACCTAAGAGATGGATGGTGACTGGATTGCCACAAAAGTAGGATTATATATATGTGTCATGGTTCCAGTAGGTTGGGAGGTGGTACTACCAAGCGCGTTCAATTTCTGGAGGATCTGTTCAAATGGAGTGAGGTATCGGACGTTGAAGTCTGACTGAAACCAGAAGTATCATCTCTGAGAGCATTAGTGGTGACCTGGAACTGCATATTTTTATCATGCACTTGATGTGCATATTCTGGTTTGCCCCACTTGTCCCAACAATAGTCTTCGATATGACCAAACATTCCACAATAGTTACACTTTCGTGGTTGACCATGGCCACCACCACCACCGCGACCACCACCACGGTCACCACCACGACCGTTATCTCTACCACCAGGGCCTCCTCCTCGACCAAAACTACGACCACCATCTTTGCCGCCACGTCCACCACCACGACCAGCAACACTAGAAACTAGGACAGAAGAGTGAGTACTCGACACCACAGAACTGTCCTAGAAAGAAACGAATGAGACAGGAGAAAGTATCTGCCACCGTAGGTAACTGTTCTCCAGCAAGAATATGAGCTTTATAAGGTTCGAGCGCAGGATCCAAGCTGACTAGGATAAGGGAAACATGAAACTCTTCCTTCTATCGTTGAGCTTTCTTCAAATCAGTAGTAACATGATGATATTGTAGCAGTTCCTCCCACAAAGCCTTCTTTGAAACCAGATATTCATTCATAGGCCTCCCATTTTATTTTGTATTAAACAATAACTCGTAAACTCATAGATACGGACAACGTTCCGCTTCTGCAAATATGATTCTTCCAGAGATGCCCAAATCTGTAGGTGGATTCACACCACTGAACATTAGCAACGAACGATGTGCGACTCCATACTATGCCACAACCACGATATAACGTATGCATCTGCACTCATCCAATCTCCATACTCAGCAAACGTTTCAGGTGGGGGTTCTTCCGTCAAAAACTTCAACTTCTTTTTCGCCCATAATACTACTTTGATAGACTTGGACCAGGCAAGGTAGTTCGCACCATTGAGTTTCACAGATGTAATTGATTTTTCCAATTCATCATTATAAATAACAGTAAAAAGGGAACCACCTCCGCTATTAACATCACCAGAAGATTTGGTCCCCACCATACTTGCAGATGCAACAGAAAGACGAGATCTTTGAAATCCTAGATCTCACAACGAACCACAACCGACGACGAACAACCAACGAAGCTCTGTAGGAACCCTAGATCTCATAAAGGAACCACGAACGAGCACAAACAACGAACGACGAACGACGAATCATGAAAAGTAGACGAAAAACAGCTGGAAAAAAAATTGCAAGTGAAGTTTGGAGATGGAGATAGGAGAAAAGGAGAAAAGTAGCAGACGAGAGTATGAGAAAAGAGATTGCAAGGACATAAAAACCTAAGTTGCATCTCATGTCTATTTATAGTGATATGCAATACACCCACAATTACTATTATACCCTCATAAGATAAATAACTGTAACTCTCCGGACCAAGAATTTAGAAAAAAAAAAATCTTAATTTCAAGTCTACTTAAATCATTAAGCAATAATTCAATTATTATTTAATGCGTTAGTAATAATTAATGAAGGGTTAAGAAAATAATTACTATTTAGATTAGCTGAATGACGTTTCTTTTATTTTTGAATTAGTTAATCGGTTATTAGCTATCATATTCTTCTGCTAGAGACTCTCTCCACAACCCACGAACAAACTCCCACTTCTCTCTCTCCATGTAAAAGTCCAATTTCCCCCACTACTCTCACCTCCTTCACTCTTCCTATCTATTTAAACTTTCTCGTATCACTTTTCCCTCACAAACGTCTCTGGTAACACTCCATTTCTTAAACCTTTTTCCCCCACACTCCAACACAAATATCTCCAAATCCATACTCCTCCACGTCGTGGCCAACCGTCTGCTCACTGGTCTTTTCCTTCATTGAGCAGTCAGCCGACCACCCCAACTGAAGTTGCCAACTTCGACCCCGTCGCCTTTCGGCTACCTCGATCCACCCGAAGGCCAACGAGTTATCACCACCAACTCTGTCGTTTGCCAGCGTAGTCCCGGCATCGACGAACATCGACCAAGCAACCTCGGAAGCTGTTTGGTTTCCAGTCCAACCCAACGCCAGCACTGCGTCAAGCGAGCTTTCAAGGCAGTAAGGTGAGACTTCATATTCTCCTCCCTTCTATGAATCAGAACCGATACAATGCATATAAGAGCCACTGGTTAAAAATAATAATAATAAGGAATCAGTAGAATGAACAGAGTCCCACTAGAATGATAATGTTAGGCTTCATGTGGTTAAAAAGAAATATGTAGTAGCCAATGGGCATACTTACTCTTCTGTGCAAGTAGTCTATAAAGTGATCATTAACTTAAAGCCATAAGGAATTCCAACAATTAGAATAAAATAATAATAACTATAAATATTTAGTTAGTATAACTACTAGTATAAGAGAATGGTAGTAAACAATAAACACTTGCATGCATTCTAAAGTAACCTAGTGTACCTTTCTTTTTCCTATTAGTACGTAGTAGCTAGCTAATGTCCATGAATAAGATAAACTATGTACTAAAGGAATAATAAGAAAAAGAATAAGAAGGTTAATTATATATAAACTGTGCACCACAACTATTATATATATATATATATATATATATATATATATATATATATATATATATATATATATATACACACACACGTAGCCTAAAAATTTGGTATATTCATCCAAACCTCAAATCCTGACACCAAGTCCACTATTGGACTCACAACGTCATTTATATTCTAAAAACATTTAAGGTTGTATGTTTATCAAATTGTCTAACTAGGTTATTTCTTTTGTCTTCTTCTGGACCTATGTGCGGACTCCGAAATGTCTTAAAATTCGATCTTTGCCGAATCTCCAATTTTGGACTTTTCTATATCTATCTGGACTAATCGGGCGATATTGGAAATCTGGGATGATATTATTCCTACAATTGGAATTTCTGTTTGGATATTAGTTTTGGGCACCATTCCGTATCGGCACGATCGTGACCGTTACGTCGACTCCAAATTATTTCGAGGCAAACTACCTACACTTCAAGTTTATTCTTTAGATTATGATATTTAGTTCATTGCTCTACTAGTACCATTGGATGATTACACTTAGTGTTAGGAATTGGATTTCATGTCTTGATTTTCGTGTCGGGAGGGGGAATATTATGAGGCATGTGGTTTACCCTTTCCACCATGTCATGACTGCTAGCTGTTGAGTACGCGACTGTACCATCAGCCTTATACTCAATTGTTCCTGACTGCTAGTCGTCTATGACGTGCCTTATTAGCCTTATAACCCCCTACATGCCGATTATGTATTCTAAATACACATATTCACACACATAGTTTCTTTATTAGTCTTGTAGCAGTTTCATTTTCTTGTCTCATTATATTCCTGTTTCACTGATATCCCTGATTTATAGTACTTGATACTTAGTTAATTTTTACTACTTATCATGTATAATCTTTATTGTGATACTTAGTCAGTTTTCACTACTTTATTTAGTTTAAACTTTGTTGTGTATTGGTACTTTGCTCCTTTTCTGACTGGATCCGTTGACATATTAGGCGATGATGAGGACTATGCCCCTACCTTTATGGCCTATATGACGTAGCAGATGATACTGTTGAGGAGCTTGTTCCTACTCAGGAGACTACTTTTGAGGAATAGTTAGCCAGTTAGCTAGTATTTTTTTTCAGCATAGTACTCGGATTTGTCCCCGATTTATCATTTCTTCTGGTTTGTATTAAACTGTGGATTGGTGGATGTCAAAAATTATGAAATCTTAGCATTCCTATTTCCTGTCATTATTCTTGTCTATTTATTTACTGTGAATGAGCTAGATTTAAATTACACGTGAATATGATGAATATGAAAAAGGTCTAGACAGCGTACTACCGTCGACACTGCGGCGTAGGCTGGACATACTCGCGAACTCGTGCCTGAATATCTGAGTGCGGGTCGTGACACGTTTTTATGGTGGCCCATGCAGGTCCGAATTCTCAAATAGTGTAATATCTTAGGATAGAGTAAGAAATAAGATTGAGGATTTAAGGAAAAGCTCATTCACATAATAGGATCTTTTATTTCAAATCTTGACATCATTCCTTAGTAAATTTTCCTATCGTCCTTGATTTTCAAGTAATCTATTATAATATTACTATCCCTTAACCTTTCAGAATGGTTCAGACAAGGAATACAGTAGGAGGCACATCCGAACCCGTCGAACAGACTGTGCCCGAAACCCTTGCGCTCCCTCCTCCTCCAACTACTCCGATAGTTACTATGGATGGAGCGCAACTACTCGGAGTATTCCAGGGACTTATAGAATCCCAGAGGGAACAGACTATCCTCCTACGAACTAGCCTTTCAGATGCTCTTCAATCCCAGGAGGCACCACAAAAGAGGCCAGGAAATGCCAAAGACTTCAAGAACCTTGGACCCATGGATTTCTATGGGACTGAAGGTATTCTCTATGCCGATGAATGGATAGAGAATGTGGAGCGACTCCAGAAAACTACTCGAGTCCCTGATGATCTTAAGGTGGAATCTGCAAGCCTGCAACTATTCAACATAGCTCGGACTTGGTATAGAGATGAACCTCAGTTATCTGCTCCTGAGCTCACTTGGAAGGATTTCAAGAGGCTGTTCAAAAAGAAGTTCTATCCCGAAGTGGCTCGAGAAGCTCTCGAAAGTCAATTCAAGAGGCTGGAATAAGGTAATCTTTCTGTTGACAAGTACACTGCTGAATTTAGCAGACTGAGCCACTTTGCAGAATATATGGTTCGCACCCCTGAAGATAGAGCCCGTAGATTTAAGAAGGGGTTGTCTCCTGATATTCGCCTTCCTGTCACCACTAGCCGAGCTCGTACATACGAAGAAATCTCGAGCGTGGCACAAAGTGTTGAAAGACATGGGACCTAGACTAGAGCGGAAAAGAGATGCTGGAAGTATGTGACCCCACAAACGCCCATTCCAACAACTACAGCAGAGGGCCCCGCAACAACCCCAACGTCCTCCCCCTCGAGCCACAGCACCCCAACAACAAACTCAAGGACAGAACCAACAAGCTCCCACATGTGGCTATTGTCAAAAACAAGATCACACTTAGCAAGTTTGTAGAAAGATGCTAGGTGTCTGTCTATATTGTGGATCAGCAGCACATCAAATGAAGGACTGTCCTGCTGCTCAAGGATGCACAGCTGCATAAAAAGTTCTAGTTCAGGCCAGGCCCCCAACAGCGCAACAGAGAGGACCCCCACTCCCAACTCAGCAACAACGCTTTGCTCAGCACCAACATCAGCAGCAGAGGGGTGAACCTCAACAATGCCGTGCTTTTGTAATGACTCTAGAGGAAGTTGAAGCCACAGCAGATGTGATCACAGGTTCTGTACTTATAAATTCAGTACCAGCCATTACTTTATTTGATTCTGTAGCATCCCATTCATTCATGTCCGTAGATTTTCTTATGAAGCATAGCTTCCTCACAGAACCTCTTAGGAATTGTTATAAGATCATTATCGGTGGAGGAATTATCCCGGTTAGTGATGCATGTAACAATTGTCCTATCACACTATGTGGGAGAGAATTATATGCTAGGCTACTCGTAATGCCAATTCCCAGTTTCGACATTATTCTGGGTATGGATTGGTTGAGTCAGCATCATGCCACTATAGATTGTCACAGGGGTAGTGTAATCTTTAGACCCCTTGACAAGCCAGAATTTGAATTCACTAGAGGTTTTAGAGAATTTGGTAGTAACAAAATTTGTGGAGCCCTAGTACCAGAAGAATTGCCACTGCCTATCATTTCTTAATATCTTGATGTCTTTCCTAAGGATCTCCCAGGATTACCCCCAGACTGAGAAGTTAAATTCTCTATTGACTTAGTGCCAGGAGCAACTCCAGTATCTCAAAATCCATATAGAATCAACAAGAAGGATATAGTAGAATTAAATGAGCAGATAAAAGAGTTAGAAGACAAATGCTTCATTAGGTCTAGTGTTTCGTCCTGGGGAGCTCCAGTATTATTTGTGCCAAAGAAGGATGGATCATTTCGAATGTGTATAGATTATAGGGCATTGAATGCTTTAACAATCAAGAATAAATATCCCCTACCAAGGATAGATGATTTATTTGATCAATTAAGTGGAGCTCGGGTATTTTCGAAGATTGACTTGAGGTCGGGTTACCATCAAGTAAGGGTGAGGAAGGAAGACATCCCTAAAACTGCTTTCAATACCCGGAACGGACACTATGAATTCTTAGTGATGCCTTCGGGTTAACTAATGCTCCAGCAGTATTTATGAATTTAATGAACATAGTCTTCCAACAATATCTAGACAAATTTGTGGTAGTTTTCATTGATGATATTTTGATTTATTCCAAGACTCCAGAAGAACATGAACACTTAAAGGTTAGTATTGGAGACATTAAGGAAAAACTTTATGGAAAACTATCTAAATGTGCATTCTTCCTAGACAAAGTAGAATTTTTGGGACATGTTGTAACTGGAGATGGCATAGCAGTAGATCCTAAGAAGGTAGCAGCAGTAGAATCATGACCCAGTCCAGACTCTGTAGCAGAAATTAGAAGTTTCCTGGGACTAGTTGGCTATTATCGAAAGTTTGTGAAGGACTTTGCTAGAATTGCTGAACCAATGACAAAATTAACAAGGAAGAATGAAGAATTTATATGGACTGATGAATGTCAACATGCTTTTGAAGAACTAAAAAAAAGGCTGACTACTGCCCCTATTCTGACCTTGCCATCTGGAACCGGAGGATTCGCTATATACATTGATGCCTCTAGAAAAGGTCTAGGTTGTGTATTGGAGCAGAACAAAAAAGTAATATCATATGCTTCAAGACAGCTTCGACCTCATGAAAAGAACTATCCAACTCATGACTTAGAATTAGCAGCTGTTATTTTTGCTCTTAAGCTATGGAAGCATTATCTTTATGGAGAAAGGGTAGAAATCTTTACAGATCACAAAAGTTTAAAATATGTCTTTACTCAAAAAGAGCTAAACATGAGACAAAGAAGGTGGCTGGAGTTAATGAAAGATTTTGACATCACCCTTCAATATCATCCGGGGAAGGCCAATGTAGTTGCTGATGCTCTAAGCAGATATCCTATGGCAATGTACTTGACGATGGACCGACACTTGCTTGAGGACTTGGAAAGTTTAGGAATTTAGGTAATTATTCCAGGAATAGAAGGTCAAATGATGAATTTGAGGATCCAATCTACCTTAATAGATAAGATTAAGGAGACTCAGTTTCAAGACGAAGGCCTACGAAGCATTCGAGACCAAGTGCAAGCTGGATTATTGGAGGAATTCAAAATTCATGAAGATGGATCACCAAGACATGGAGATAGATTATGTGTACCTCAAGGAGATATAAGAGAAGAAATTATGCAAGAGGCACACAGATCACAATACTCTATACATCCAGGAGCCAACAAAAATGTACAAAGATCTAAGGATGCATGTTTGGTGGTATGGCATGAAAAGAGAAGTAGCCAAGTTCGTATCTCGTTGCTTAGTGTGCCAACAAGTCAAGGCTGAAAGACAAAGACCTGGGGAATTGCTTCAACCACTACCCATTCCAGAGTGGAAGTGGAAACATATTACTATGAGTTTTGTGTCTGGGCTTCCAAGGACACCTAGTGGGAATAATGCAATTTGGGTGATAGTGGATAGACTGACCAAGTCTGTACATTTTCTACCCTTCAAAGTAGGGTTATCTACAGAAAAGTTGACAGATTTATATATTCGCCAGATTGTTAAATTGCATGGAGTTCCAGTAAGTATTATCTCCGACCGAGATTCGAGATTTACCTCTTACTTCTGGAGGAGCTTACAAGCTAGCTTGGGGACTCAACCCAAATTCAGTACAGCTTATCATCCCTAAACTGATGGACAATCTGAACGTACCATTAAGACACTTGAAGATATGCTCCGTACATGTGTTCTGGATTTTGGAGGATCGTGGAAAGATTATCTACATCTTTTGGAGTTCTCTTATAATAAAAGTTACCAAGCAAGTATTGAAATGACTCAATTTGAGGTTTTATATGGACGAAGATGTCGTACCCCACTATCATGGGATGATGTAGGAGAAAGAGCTTTACTGGGACTAGAGATGGTAGTTGATTCAACCGAGAAGGTGAAACAAATAAGGGAAAGACTTCGTGTGGCTCATGAGAGGCAACGACATTGGGCCGATAGCCATCGAAGACCATTGGAATTTGAGGTAATCAATTTATGAAATTCAAGTTAATTTAACATTATGATTATGGAATTATGACTTGATTATGATTTTATTAAAGGTTGGAGAGTTGGTATTCTTGAAGATTTCTCTGACACGTGGCACCATTAGGTTCGGAAGGAGCAGAAAACTCAGTCCAAGATTTATTGGACCGTTTGGCATACTGGAGAAAATCGGAGAAGTGGCATACAGTTTGGCATTGCCACCCACTCTAGATGGGGTCCATAACGTATTCCATGTGTCGCAACTGAGAAAATACGTGGCAGATCCAAGTCATATTTTGGATCATTCAGAGTTCGAAGTAGGCCCAAGCTTGACTTACCAAGAGCAACCTGTAGGGATACTGGACCGAACGGAGAAAGTTCTAAGGAATCAAGTTATTCCCCTTGTTCGTATAGCTTGGAGGCATCATTCTCCTGGTGAATCCACCTGGGAACGAGAAGACGAGATTAGGGAGCACTACCCCTATCTTTTTGAATCTTGAGGTATATTTCAACTCTCGACCTTCCTTTTCGTGCCATTGTTAATTTTAAATTTTGAGGACAAAATTTTTCTAAGGAGGAAAGTTTGTAACTCTCCTGACCAAGAATTTAGAAAAAAAAATCTTAATCTCAAGTCTACTTAAATCATTAAGCAATAATTCAATTATTATTTAATGTGTTAGTAATAATTAATGAAGGGTTAAGAAAATAATTACTATTTAGATTAGCAGAATGACGTTTCTTTTATTTTTGAATTAGTTAATCGGTTATTAGCTATCCTATTATTAGCTATCCTATTCTTCTGCTAGAGACTCTCTCCACAACCCACGAACAAACTCCTACTTCTCTCTCCATGTAAGAGTCCACTTTCCTCCACTACTCTCACCTCTCCTTCACTCTTCCCATATATTTAAACTAACTTTCTCCCATCACTTTTCCCTCACAAACGTCTCTGGTAACACTCCATTTCTCAAACCTTTTTCCCCCAGACTCCAACACAAATATTTCCAAATCCATACTCCTCCACGTCGTGGCCAACCGTCTGCTCATTGGTCTTTTCCTTCATTGAGCAGTCAACCGACCATCCCAACTGAAGTTGCCAACTTCGACCCCGTCGCCTTTCGGCTACCTCAATCCACCCGAAGGCCAACGAGTTATCACCACCAACTCTGTCGTTTGCCGGCGTAGTCCCGGCATCGACGAACATCGACCAAGCAACCTCGGAAGCTGTTTGGGTTTCCAGTCCAGCCCAACGCCGGCACTGCGTCAAGCAAGCTTTCAAGGCAGTAAGGTGAGACTTCATATTCTCCTCCCTTCCATGAATCAGAACCGATACAATGCATATAAGAGCCACTGGTTAAAAAATAATAATAATAAGGAATCAGTAGAATGAACAGTCCCACTAGAATGATAATGTTAGGCTTCATGTGGTTAAAAAGAAATATGTAGTAGCCACTACTACTTACTCTTCTGTGCAAGTAGTCTATAAAGTGATCATTAACTTAAAGCCATAAGAAATTCCAACAATTAGAATAAAATAATAATAACTATAAATATTTAGTTAGTATAACTACTAGAATAAGAGAATAGTAGTAAACAATAAACACTTGCATGCATTCTAAAGTAACCTATTGTACCTTTCTTTTTCCTATTAGAACGTAGTAGCTAGCTAATGTCCATGAATAAGATAAACTATGTACTAAAGGAATAATAAGAAAAAGAATAAGAAGGTTAATTATATATAAACTGTGCACCACAACTATTATATATATATATATATATATATATATATATATATATATATACACACACACACACACGTACGTAGACTAAAAATTTGGTCTATTCATCCAAACCTCAAATCCTGACACCAAGTTCACTATTGGACTCACAGCGTCATTTCTATTCTAAAAACATTTAAGGTTGTACGTTTATCAAATTGTCTAACTAGGTTATTTCTTTTGTCTTCTTCTGGACCTATGTGCGGACTCCGAAATGTCTTAAAATTTGATCTTTGTCGAATCTCCAATTTTGGACTTTTCTATATCTATCAGGACTAATCGAGCGATATTGGAAATTTGGGATGATATTATTCCTACAATTGGAATTTCTGTTTGGATATTAGTTTTGGGCACCATTCCGTATCGGCACGATCGTGACCGTTACGTCGACTCCAAATTATTTCGAGGCAAGTACCTACACTTCAAGTTTATTCTTTAGATTATGATATTTAGTTTATTGCTCTACTAGTACCATTGGATGATTACACTTAGTGTTAGGAAAATGTCTTGATTTTCGTGTCGAGAGGGAAAATACTAGGAGGCATGTGGTTTACCCTTTCCATCATGTAATGACTGCTAGTTGTTGAGTACGCGACTGTACCATCAGCCTTATACTCAATTGTTCCTGACTGCTAGTCGTCTATGACGTGCCTTATTAGCCTTATAACCCCCTACATGCCGACTATGTATTCTAAATACACATATTCACACACATAGTTTCTTTATTAGTTTTGTAGCAGTTTTATTTTCTTGTCTCATTATATTCCTGTTTCACTTATATCCCTGATTTATAGTACTTGATACTTAGTTATTTTTTACTACTTATCATGTATAATCTTTATTGTGATACTTAGTCAATTTTTACTACTTTATTTAGTTTAAGCTTTGTTGTGTATTGGTACTTTGCTCATTTCCTGACTGGATTCGTTGACATATTAGGCGATGATGAGGACTATGCCCCTACCTTTTATGGCCCATATGACGTGGCAGATGATACTGTTGAGGAGCCTGTTCCTACTCAGGAGTCTACTTTTGAGGAGTAGTTAGCCAGTTAGCTAGTATTTTCTTTCAGCATAGTACTCGGGTTTGTCCCCGATTTATCATTTCTTCTGGTTTGTATTAAACTGTGAATTGGTGGATGTCACAAAATTATGAAATCTTAGCATTCCTATTTCCTGTCATTATCCTTGTCTATTTATTTATTGTGAATGAGCTAGATTTAAATTACCTGTGAATATGATGAATATGAAAAAGGTCTAGACAGCGTACTACCGCCGACACTGCGGCGTAGGCTGGACGTACTCGCGAACTCGTGCATGAATATCTGGGTGCGGGTCGTGACAATAACAAAATAAAATTACTCTAACAAAGGTAATAGCCAGTTTTTGGATTGTCAAACAGTACTGCCAATCTCCTTTTGTCTAGTTTGATAGTTTTGGAATGCCCACTGTACAAAAATCTCCTATGGCCAATCAGAAAATGAGGGAAGTTTGGACCTTGAGTTGTCACAAATACTTCACCGTGAGGACAAACTTAGTCTAAAGCAGCCATCCTGTAAGAAAAACTCTGAAAGTAAAAGTTTACAGTTAAAACATTGTCTGCTGCCTAATCTTGAAAAGCCATGATGAGAAATCACCCCAATTACCTTAAATGGATCAAGCTCCTCAGGTGATGCTAACATGCATTTAGTTTCAAGAAGTGGACGCATATGCTTCCCTGCTTGGTATATCTTTCCCGAGGCTAGATAAATCGATGTATTATTATTGAAACCCATGCCACGCAGCATCAAACCAACCTAGCCCAATTATTGGATAGGACAGAAACCAAAATCTTAACTGTTGTACGAAAACTGGCTATAGAATAATCACACCAAGATTATTTGAAGCAGTTGCCCTGCCAGTCTAAAATTAAATAAACTACATACCAATATAACAAAGATTGGCCTTACACATGCTGTATAAAGATAAGGGGTTCATATAAAAACCATAACTCCATATCATTCAACCAAGACAATTTTGGATGCTGGTATCAATCATTGTATTAACTTATTCTGTGCTTGCAGAATACTGACAGCAAATGTCTTCCAATTGGTGCAGTGTTGCAGTTTGCTAACCATGGTTTGATATCACTCTCACTCCTGTGAAAAGGTATCGTTTGGTGATCAATCCTGCTGACATCTCCTTTCGTGTATGAGCTACTTCAGGTAAATAAGCATGTATTTAAGCATGGAGGTCAAGAGGAGAGAGGGTGCACAAATTCCCGTGTGTATGTGTGAGGTATTTCAAGTAAATGGGTATGCTTGTACGCTGGGAGATCAAGACGAAGAGGGAGGGTGCACAAACTTCACATGTGGATGTGTGCTGGAAGGTGGCTACTTGAATCCTTCTCTCTTTAACTCTACTAACGACCATTTTATCTAGAAAATGAAAGGCGTACCCTAGGGGAGAAAAGGTACTCGTGTATGTTATTAAGGTCATAATTAGAATGAGTAAGTACAACTAAAAACTACAGATTCTCTGGCATTATTAGGTAATGTACAATTCGATTGACTTCATAAACATCAATAAGGAGCATAAACTAATCAAATGGCAGGAGTAAGGAAGGATGATTCTTCTAAATTTGTATGTCAAAAGCTCATAAGAGAACTTTTCCAGAATGAAGCAGAGTTTACAAAACGATTTTCCTCATCTTATTAGTTGAATTTTAGATATGTACTCATATTATTAATTGTTATATATGTTAGATGATCTTGTGAGAATTATGTGAGCGTTTGGTGATTAGGAAATCTAGACAAAAGTGCAAAATGAGTTTGACATAAACATAGGTTTTGTTGTGCATGAAAGCCTGACAATACACCATGGGGAATTACAATAACAATAGCCATGAAAAACAAGTCTTCAATTCTTCCAAGATTCTCCTATCTATGGCAGTCTTTCTAACATAGTTTGCAGTATCGGCCGATATCGACATGATACGGCCGATACCAATACGATTTGGCATGTCCCGATCTGATACCGACCAATATCCAATACCCGACATTGGGGGTCTCTTTTCCGATCAAGTCAGCAAAGAAAATTGAACAAAAAGACCAATCATCAAGGGTGTAAGATTGCAAAAGAAAAAAACTAATCTATCGCATGTAAACCAATTGGCAAGGGTGACTACTATTTCATTCAATTTCAAAACTACCAAGAAACAACACTGAATTATGCATAAATATATAAATATATTTTCTAAAATGTTAATAATTTATTGCCGATACCGAAAAGAAACAACACCAATTTTCTTTTCGATACCAAAAAAATCCGATACTCCGATCCGAAACCGACGATATTGCCGATACCGCCAATCCCGATACTCATATAAATGATTTGATACCGATTCTGATAACGATAGTGCAAACTTTGTTTTACGAGAAAAGCCTTCATATCAAAATGAATTGTGACAAGATAAGAAAGCTAACGGGCACGAGTCTCCAGGTTTGCAATTACAAAATACCAAGGTTCAAAGTATCGGTATCGGACCATTCTTACGAGTATCAGGATCGGCGGTATCGGTAGTATCGGTGGTTTCGGATCGGAGTATCGGATTTTTTTGGTATCGGAAAGCAAATAACTATTAGTAAATTGTTAACATTATAGAAAATATATTTTATACATTTATGCATAATTTTAAGTATTTCTAGTGTTGTTTCTAAGTATTTTTGAAATTGAATGAAATAGTAGTCATCATTGTCAATTGATTTACATGCGATAGAAAAAATTTCCTCTTTTATATGCTTTTACAACATTACTATGCTTTTACACCCTTACTGATTGGTCTTTTTCATTCAATTTTCTTTGTCGAATTGACCGAAAAAGAGACCTCAAATGTCGGTATCGGTCAGTATCGGGTATCAGTCGGTATCGGATCGGAACATGCCAAACTGTATCGGTATCGGCCGATACTGCAACACATCAATTTGGTAGGAAAAATAATTGTAACAGAAATAAAGAAACAAATACCTCCAAAGGTGTAAGGGGGCACTTCCCATTTATTCTAATTGCACCAGGCCGTATCACACAACCAGGTTTAGAAATGTTTCTTCTCCAAGCTCTCTCTGGTTGCTTTCATGTCATGTTTCTCTTGTTCCCCGCCATCAAAGATGCAACATGAGAAGGCAACCATATCCTAAAAGAAAAGGTAGTCAATATTTCACCAAATTCCTAGAATCAAAATCTACAGCATGAACCAGACTTAAGTTTACAATAGGTAATTTACTTCTTCAAAACGGAGATGCACCGCAATATATTTCCCATTATTATGTACACTTCGCTCTTTCATTCAAGAAATCAGATTCTCCGCTAACATTGTTATAGGAATTGAAAACAGCAAGGCCTCAAGTTAGCCAAGCATCTTAGGTGTTGGACTGGTGGGTGAGCATCAAATAAAAACCGATTTGCAAATGGAGATATCCGTATAAACCTGAATTATCGAAATGAAAAAGAAAATTCATAAAAGCATCTACATACTATAGCCCGTGCTAAAAGCTTAGAAAAATAGAAGTACACTCAAGCATGCAGGATTTCTATATTCAATAGATTGTGTCAAAGCATACCTTGAGTAGAAATCTATGTATGAAAGTTAATAAAAATTGACACTGTTATTTATTTTCATATTATAAGATTTTTCATGCCCTAAGTCAACAATTAAGATCTTTCATTCCTATGTTGTACTGGGCGCTAGGCAAGACGAGGCGACAGGCCGGACGCCTCGCCTAGGCACGCCTAGGCGCCTCCTAGACGTCCGTCTAGAATTTTCATGCAAAGCATGTAGCAGCAGGAGCACATGCAGCAGCAGGCAGCAGTAGCACATGCATCAGGCAGCAGGAGCACATGCAGCAGGCAGCAGTAGCAGCAGCATGTAGCAGCATTTTTATCCGCCTAGGCGCGCCTAGGGAATCCTCGGGTCGCCTCTAGGCACCCGCCTAGGCGCCCGTCGACTGACACAGACATTTTTTCCTCGGGTCGAGGCAAGCTCCTCCTGACCTGGATGCCTAGGCCTCCTAGGCGTCGCCCATGACAACATAGTTTCATTTTCTAAATTACTGCTTCACAATTTGTACACAGGAATATGCCTTTTTCCAAGACAAAAGATAGTAAGTACTAAGGTAGTCAAAGGCGCACTCAAGGCGCGCGCCGAGCGAAGTAAGGCACAAATATAAAAATAAGAAATATATATATATAAGAAATAAAACTAAATAACACATTAAAACCAACAAAATATATTAAAACATAACCAAATGAACTAGCATAACAGCAGTAGCAGTCAACAAAACTAACAAGTAACAAGAGTTTATATTATCCCTACCACGCTTTTAGTAAATTTTAGTCTTTCCAGTTCAACTGTAACCAACTACTTGTATGAGATAAGTGTTATCTCCATAACTCAAAGTTTTTTGTATAAAAAAAAAAAAACACAAGGCGCACCTTTTCTTGGTTGCGCCTTGCAGAAAGGCTCGCATAAGGCGCACCTTGGGTGTAGGGTTGAGCATTCGGTTCTTTCGGTCCAAAACCGAACCGAATAAGCAAAATCGAATTCGACCGAAAACCGAATAAGCAAAACCGAAATCGAACCGAAATGGCCCATAACCGAACCAAACCGAACTGAATTAAATCGGTTCGGTTTTCGGTTTATTTGCATTTTTTTGTTAATATATATAGTACCTATATATATATATATATATATATATATATATGAATTAAATTTAGTATATACCTATATATATTAATACCTATTAATACCTTATTCAGTTTTCGGTTTTGAACCGAAACCCAAAACCGAAATCGAAACCGAATAAAAAATTTTAGTATTTTCAAAACTAAAATCGAACCAATATTTTTTAAAACCGAACCGAATCTCTTATTCGGTTTCGGTTCGATTCGGTTTTCAGCCCAAAATCGAATAATGCTCACCCCTACTTGGGTGCGCCTGGAGAAGTGCGCATTGCCTAGTGAGGTGCGAGGTGTAGCTATTGCGCCTTTCTGTGAGGTGCTCCTTTGAATACCAACTAAGTACTTTCACAAGAACATTCCAAGACAAAGCTACGCAATTCCACTTGGCTCTTTGGATTGTATTCATCATCGTACGTGTATCTAATTTTCTCTATCAAAATTATGATAATACTCTTGTTTAGATCCTATCCTACATAGGGACATTAAAGGCTGCTAATTTATTATGTATACAATCTAACTACATTACAGATTTGTAGGTTCACCCTTTAAGACTTGATATTTGGTTGTGCTTGGTCAATTCTTTTGTTGAACCTTCTTGGTTTTGAGTGACGATCAACTAGCAACCTTATTTTAACAGAAAAAGCTTGAATATTAATAGCGACCTAAACAAACCGTTAGAAAAAAAATACTTGGCCTCCTCTCTTGCTCTTTACCTATGGCTTCTGCTACTAGCAATGTCTAAAAGACTAATACCTTTCCTGTATTTACTGATCCTTCTTCCACGGAAGACTTGCAGAAGCTATAAATTCTTTCAAATAGTAGAGATGGTAATCAATACTAGCTAGTGTTATCTTCTCCTTACCAAAGATTACATGTTCAGTGGTCATTCAAGTAGTTGAAGGAAGAGGGTCGTCAGTTTATTGGTGTAAAGTGGGAATCAAAACAAAACCAATGAGCTAATCAAAATCAAATCAATAAATGTACCAGGATATCATACCTGAAACCATAGTTAAAAACACTGCAGGAAAAAACAAAAAACCCTAAGATAAACTTTAATTTGCTCGTTGATAATGATAGTTCAGTTACGAATACTTAATGCCCTCTACTAGTAATGTTTATTAACTTATGTTAACTTTTATTTTCTCAATTTATCTATAATCTGTTGCTAAGTCCTAACCAAGTAAAGTGAGATACCATCTTCACATCAATATACAATTTTACAAAGAACAACCAATATTTCTATAGTAAGAAAATAGTAGTAATAATTTATTGAAAACTCGCCAATATAAGAATTGACAATTATGTCAAAGCTCCCGCCTTGTGTAAATGAGTGGCACAATATAAGTTTATACTTCCTACAATTTCTTAACATCAGACTCCCAGAGGGGGCCAAGAGAAGGGGTTTGAAGAACCTGTGGCATACCATACTAATTTGAGTAGGAGGTACCCTCATGCCACCTTATTTTCCTAGTCAATAATCAAAAAATATAGTAGTCAGATTCGTTGATGATGTTTACCGCCGTTCGCATCTTAGAAATGGGATAGCAACATATACAAGGATTACAATGCTAAAAGAAGTGACAATCAATCTTCATTACTTTATCAGTTCGCTGAAAATGTAACGTTTACTGCTGTAAACTACAATCCAAGGTTCGCGGTATCGGTATCGGTATCAGACAATTTCTATGAGTATCGGGATCGGCGATATCAGCAGTATCGGCAGTTTCAGATCGGACTATCGGATTTTTTTTGTATCAGAAAACAAATAATTATTAACATTTTAGAAAATATATTTTATACATTTAGGCATAATTTTAAGTATTCCAGTGTTGTTTCTTAGTAGTTTTCAATTGAATGAAAAGTAGTCACCATTACCGATTGCTTTACATGCGATGGATAAGTTTTCTTTTTTTTACATGCTTTTACAACATTACAATACTTTTACACCCTTGTTGATTGGTCCTTTCCATTCAATTTTCTTTGTCGACCCCAATGTCGGTATCAGTCAGTATCGATCGTATTGGATCGGTATCGGCCGATACTGCAAACTATGCTACAATCATAGAAAGTTGGAGAATGCAGAACCAACTCAGAAAAGGGAAAGCTTCAATATAACAAGAAATGAAGAAACTCATCTGAAGCTCTCAAGAGAGTGCGAGAAAAAAGTTCTCTCATTTGAGATATATAAAATTTTGTAAGAAATATGCATTAACTAGTAGTAGAATGTCAATTCCAACTATCAGCACTAGCAAAAGCTAGTAGTATAATGCAATCAGTCGGTCCCAACAATCAGCATTAACAGAAGACGAAAAAGTTACTGAGGCATTATTAAGGAGTGATAAGAGTCTAGGAGGTATCAGAAAGTTGTGAAAGAAGTGCATAATATACTGAGTAAGCAATCCTTATAGATGGGCACACTACTAATATGCCAAGCGATGAAATGCTAAGAGACAGAATTCACCTACTCGTGAACAACAACAAATTTCTATATTCTTGCCAAGGCAAGAACATAAAAATAGGATATTATAAGGGAATGCATTTGGTGCAGCAAAGTGCAGATAGTTTCATTGAAATTACTAAACCTAGCCTTATATATTATAAACATAAAGTATCCAAGTCATAAAGCAATGAGGAAGTCTGTGCAAGATATGCAGAAACCAGTAGTAAATTCAAAATGTTGATTCCTACAAAAAAGGCATCACCAAAAACTTAGGGTTGTATAAAGAAGAACTACACGACACGTCTAAGGGTCATGTATACAACAAGAAGAACAAAGACTTTATCCGAAATTTTGGAGTCAGTTGCCTGACTTTTTATCTTCCTTTCAGCTATTTAAGGATCATCTCCTCCCTAACATTAGAAAACACTTGCCCTTTTGAGTCCTAAATCTTAATCCAAGTAATTTTTTGTGCATCCATGTTCTAGCAAGTCCTTTAATAGCTTACCATCACTCCTAAACAATGCCTCGAACACTATCTTATCAGTGAAGTTTGGAGATGGAGATGGAGATGGATAGGAGAGGAGAGAAGGAGAAAAGTAGAAGAAGAGAGAATATGGGAAAGAATATTGCAAGGGCATAAAACCCTAGGTTGCATCTCATGTCTATTTATATTGATATGCAATACACCCACAATTACTATTATACCCTCATAAGATAAATAACAAAATAAAATAACTCTAACACCCTCCCTCAAAACTAAAATTTACTAAAAGTGTGGTAGGGATAATACAAACAAACCCTTATTAGTTATATTCTGCTAGTACTGCTCTCCTAGTTCACTTGGTTATGTTTTAATATTTTTTTATTGGTTTTAATATGTTATTTGGTTTTATTCTTACATTACTAATTTATTTTTGAAATGTACGCCTTTGACGTAACAAATTATATCAAGGCCATAAGAAGATGTAGCATATGAGAACATGACACAAGGGCATAACCTAATGAAGCACACGATGCTCGACACAAGGTTGATGTAGCACACAGGGCCATTTGCAAAAATATAAATGCTACATCGTGTCAATCCCTTGTGTTGATCCCTGTGTGGAAAAAAAATGTTATGGCCTTATTGAGCATTGTGTGCTACATCATGTTATGATCTCATGTCAAGTCGTCTTGATTGGTCTATGCATTTTAAATATGAAAGGAGCCATATTGTGTAGTAGATATGTGTGTAGGATCGAATAAGTACCTCTAGAGGGGGGTGAATGGAGTGCGTGTATATCCAGCGGAATAAAAAATCACCCAATAAAAATTAACATAGTTAGCTAACAATCTAAATATAAAATGACAGTAAGTAAATAGAGAGAGAGAGAGAGAGAGATCAGCAGTCGCAAACACAACGATGTATATTGGTTTTCCTCTGAGAGTACTAGTCCAGTCCCGAAAACTCTAACTCGGAGTTGAAATCCACTACCAAGTGAAACACAAGTTTTGATCCGAAGGCTTGCAACTTCATACAGACATGAGCTTTGATCCGAAAGGCTCGAATACTTCTCGAAGTGTTGAACTTCTTGACAAACTCTTTTTACAACTCATGAAAACTCCTAACCAAGAACGTACTGACACTTAAGGCTTAGGAGTTGTAGAAAGCTTGGGATTGGAAAGTGTAAAGACTCTTGCACTGAGGAAATAGAGAAAAGAAATGAAAGTGAATTGAGTGAATAAGAATGGTGAATTCTTTCTCTATTTATAGTACTTTTGCAAACCGAGTTCGGGACGAATTCGGATGCCAAACGTTCGAATTTTTGAACGTTGGAGCCGAGTCTGCAGGAAGAACAGGTTGCAAGGGCTTACTGGGTCTAGGAACCGAGTTCTAGCCGAACTTGCACCGAACTTGTGCCGAGTTCGTACCGAGTTCGCTTTCCCTAAATCCAGTCAGAATCAGAATAGGTTGCGTTGGTTTAGGCTAACTTGGTTTTGGAAAAATAGGTTGGGCTATTTTCAAAACTCGAAATATTTTGGCTAAAAATAATCTGGGTCTAGAAAATATTTTTGGTAGCCTCTAAATGCCAAATGCGACTCGATTTACATATTTTTATATACTCAATAAATAGAAAAATTGCATTGACTCGATACTGAAAACAAATTGCATTCACATTCTTTGAAACTGTAGTTGTAGCAGTAGTACATCCGTATCATCGGTTCTCGTAGGTTATATCAAGTCCGAGTTTTAGTCGATTTATCGAAATATGGTTCGACCATGACTAATGGGCCAACAATCTCCTCCATTTTGATAATTGACAAACTCTGACTGATATAGCAGAAAATGAAACTCAAAACTTGAATGTGGTAGTATTTTCTTCTTTTGCTAAAAGCTTGATTGCTGATAAGTAAAGGTTACAACATGATGTTGTATGCGATTCGGTTTCCCCAAGCGGTCGTTCCGGCCACGCCGATAGCTTTTTCTCTTTTATATGTTTTTACAACCTTACTATGCTTTTACATCCTTTCTAGTTGGTCTTTTTAATTCAAATTTTTTTGCCGAATTGACTGGAAAAGAGACCTCTAATGTCGGTATCGGTCAGTATCGGGTATCGGTCGGTATCGGATCGGGACATGCCAAACTGTATCGGTATCGGCCGTATCGGATCGGTATCGGCCGATACTTTAAACTATGGTGTCGACACAACACAAGTAGCATTCGTGAGGTTGTATGGATTTGTGCCTGATTTTAGCATGCCCTATCCGGTATCACAATAATCTTTATTATATACGTTTTTGGACTACATCTGACACGGGCATAACACCAATTTCGGAGTAGGTTTGTGCTTCCTTGGATGCAACTACAGGCAATAGATCAATTACCATCTAAATGAAGTATTTTGAAATCATGGAACAGAGGACCAACCCTCAGAAATTCTGTCAGACGGCAAACTGAATATATCAATATCAAGTCCGTTTCTACTCGAAGGATTTGGTATTTATGTCAGGTTCAAAAATTAAGTGAACATGGCAACTTTCATGATTAATCACACTGAATACAGGTGATGCAATAAAACCAAATATCGTTGTTTGAATCTGAATGTTCTCTATATTTGGTTGCAGAACATGGAGCTAGACCTAACTCATCTAGTTTATTTTAAGGGTCTAACTCATCTGCTACTCATCAACTTAAAGCCATGTGCTATCTTATTGGGTTAGCATATTTCTTCCTCGTCTTGTTTGTAGAGTTCCTAATACCTAAGTTGCCTTCTTTCTAATTCGGTGTCACATTCCTGGAAACGAAAAAAGATGAATCCAAATTTGAATTTGACAATGGAAGATAGAAAAGCACGTAAAGGAATGAATATGATTCAGGCGGTTGTCCAAAATATACCATAGTTAAAGGAGCAATAATCCAAACTTACAACATGGGCTTACATTTGGTAAAAAGTGATCCAGTTGAAGTAGGGAAACTTAAAACTCGACCTAGCAACTGAAGTTACTACAGAACTCGATCTTTCTATTTGTAAATCTTTCTATTTGTAAATCGTCGTTATCATGATAAACTTGTAGCAATTTCACTACCTTGTACCTATTTGAAAATGTTAGTACCATGTATCCATATCTTGTACTTATCCGTATTCGTTCAATATATCTCGTAAAACATAGGCAACGATGTTGATGAAATTCAACTACATTATTGGATTTCAGCCAAAGATTAAAGGAGACCTATGTTACTGGTTCAACGGTCTATGGCAATCAAATTGCATCAAATTAGCAAACATTCTAGAACTTTCTTAAAGTAGAAAGTACTAAAAAAGCATTTTTTTTTTTTTAATTTTCCTGCATTCGGCGGGATGATTTCTTAGACTGGGAACTTGAGTTTCATGAGGTTTAATTTCGCCAAACACACAAAGAAACCAACACTCCTTTCATAATTCCAAATAGATGGTAATTTGATCAAGTGAAACAAATTTAACGAAATGTGGATTCCATACCATCCGGTTTCCCCAAGCGGTCGTTCCGGCCACGCCAATAGCTCCAGCACCCTCACCTCCCTTGGCCCATATCCTGACCCTATCTCTCATCCTCCTCTCCTGCAAGAATATAAAAAAAAAAAAAAAAACATCACTCAAAAGCAATAAAGGAGCCATCTTTGAATCATAGAAAGGAACCAATTTTCTGAGGCTTATACCTGCAAAGGAGCCGCCTTTCCTTTCTTGGTGGAGGGCATCTGAGTAATACGAAGAAGAAGAAGAAATCTTCGACGGAGGATACTTGCACCGAATTCTCCCGAGCGGATTAGCACGGGGAAGCAGCGCCCAATAAAACCACATCGCTCCCTTCCCGTAGCAATTGCAAAACGTAAATCCCTGCAAAACCCTAAACCCCCAATTTGAAACAAAAATCATATTTTGTTGAGAAGAAAAAGAACAGGGAAAAAAACGAGAAAAAGGGGGGGGTCTGTCAGACAACCTCTCGTCCATCCCAGGATCGGATCCCGGGAACGATCCTCTACTGCCGATCACTGGAAGATCTCAGCCGTTAATCACGCTCTAGACGAGAAGCCATGTGTCATCCACCAGACTGTGTTGCCTGTCTCCTTAGAACTCAAGGATACAGTAGTACGAGCCTATAGAACAGATCCTGTTCAAGTAAGGTCGTGCCAGTCCTTCCTAAGCAGACTATCATAAGCATTGACATCTCTACAGTCTTTCCGAGGTGGGACTAAAATGAAGACGAAGGATCTGTGGTTCTGATATTAAGCCGCAATTGATCTGACATTAAAACTAAAATGTCCAATAAGTAAATTTATACATATTCGTCTGACATTAAATTTTCATTCCTTCTTTCTTTTTAACAAAGGCATGCATAATTTCTTTTTTCAAATATTGGCGATATGACTTGGTCCTGTTTCATAAAATTATAGTTTAGTATAATAGCTAGTATCATTATAATGATATTAAAATTTAGGATGGATTCAAAAATCATATTGTTCTTCAACGTCCCTCATTTGGACCTTGAGAGTGATGGCCATCACCGGCACACTAGTAATGATGCTAATCTATCTAAGACTTAGTTTTGATACATAATTTGTTGGTGTACTTGATGAGTACTTGTTTATTTTCCTTTTGTTTGATTTTATTTTAAAATTAATTATTTGAATTTATTGTATATTTTACTATAGTTTAAATTTTAAGATGTACACTCCCATGTCAAAAATGATAGGATCAAATATCTACAAACATGATTTATTATGATTATCAGCGAGTCAAGTTATAGGTTAGTACATAAAATGTCCTTGGTTAGTAAGTTTTAATCCACTAAGTGCATGTTTGGTATAAAAAAAAAGGCAGTGGAATCTGAATTAATAGTTTTAGGATTTTGCACAAAAAAATTGTTTGGTAAAATTTAAAATTTGGCATTGGAAGTGTTCATAATCCAAATTCTTTGTTTGGATAGTATGATATATTTAAAAATAATAATATTATGTCTAACTAATAATATAAATAACTAATATCAACAAACTATTATGATTAACTAAAACTATTAAATGAGGGTATAAAATTTAATTAGTTAATCATATTAACTAATTATTAGTTATATCAACAATCCTCTGATAATATCCACTAGAGCTCGAGTATTCCTCTCTGCTAGCTGTACTGGCATTGCTAGCTGGTCAAACTGAACCCGATGCTCTCCTCCAGGATCTATCATGGACTTTGCCCCTGAATGTTGAGGTTGCTCCTCAGGAATTTGGAGGCCTAAGAAAGTTGTTCTGCCATCTACGAAGCCCAAGCTAACTGATCGGAAGGAACATGAACAGTGCCCATGAAAGAAGAGAATATGAGATCAATTCGGGGAACTTGATAGAGCAAGGATGAAAGAAAATAGCAGGCCAAGGGATAGGAAAAATAGAATAATATTAGAAGATATTAATGTTCTCAAGTTTGTAAAAACTTATGTTGAGAAGACTTACACGGTTGTTCTCCATCTTACTCGGATCTTGCTTTGAGATTGTTAGTCCCGAGGCTTAATCAAATATGGTAGAACTAGAAGTTGAAGTCGAGATCAGGAGTTCACACAAAAGTTTTCTCTCTGATATATCTCGATCCAACGAAGAACTATATAATATAGAATATAGTTGTTGATTACAATTCATTCTCCATCACAGAATTCAAGAACCAAAAACACATTTTTTCTTACAAACGCAGTTGCAATTGGGACAGAACGTTTACAACTAAAATAAGAGGAGAGAAATATATAATACAAATTATTCTTGTTGGGGTGGTGAAGACCACCGTTGCCCAAAGCAAGATTTGTCCTCTATCGACGATCTGCTCCCAGGAGCCAGCAAGTTCACAAGAGAACTTCTGGAACGCTCGTAGTCACATATTTGTGTGACTCGAACAGACTCCTTTTGGACTCATCTTTCTCAAATTTTTGTGTGTTTCAAAAGGAGGCTAAATAGCTCTTTATATAGGGAATGATGGAAGCCCATCCTCCTTTTCTTTCCGATGTGGGACTAAAAAGTCAATATACAAAATTGATATCCCACAATCGCATTCCAATGCATAGCCCGCTCAGCGTCCGTTCAGCGCCCGTAAAGCACCCGCTCAGTGCCCGTTCATGCAACACGCACACGCGCATGCAACAAGAGCAACAAAAGAGCACAAGCGCCTTGCGACGATGCTGACCTGCTCATGCAACACGCGCATGCAACCCGAGCATAAAACGAGCAAAACAAAAGCGCACAAGCGCCTTGCAACGTGCTAAGTGCGCCAACAAAGTGCCACTTTGCGTCTGAGTCCGAGTCGGCTTAGCTCCTATGGAATAATATTCAAGAGCATGACAAAAAGCTCAAAAGCTTTCATTAAGGAATTAATCATTTTTTCTCCTAATCAAATACCCCCACATGGCACCCATGTGCCCCACCATACCCCATGTGCACAACTCAACACATACAAAGTATTATATTGAGAAACCCACTTGGTGGTGTAGTGTCACCCCCAGTCCCAAAATATCGAGGGACTAGACACGTGACAATGGCCAGCAGCACACACCGATGGGCAAACCCAATTTAATGGACCCATCAGGATGTACTTAAGCTGTAAAACAACAATAAAGCCTAATATACTAATCTCATCCACAGAAATAAATACAACAATATCAGAGTATAAAGCAATATCAAATCTCAATAAAACATAACTCGGGGAACAACCCGATAATAAGTTTGATACAATAGTCAAGATACAAGAATAAAGATAACAATAGTAAATACTGAGTATGGATAAAGCATATACTCAAGAGAAATCCTAAACTGCTCATGTTCCTACTTCTGCTCCTGCTAATGCTCATGTCCCGTATACCTCGGGATAGATCTCGTCTGCTAATCCTGGGGACATAATCCGGATCCAGGTCCTCAGGGGACATAGCAAGGTACAAAATAACTCAAGCCAAAATAAATACAGTGCAGCAATAAATGAATCAATAGGGTAAACTATATAACCAGCTAAGTGATATGCAAGTGAGAGTTTTAATCATACTTGGGCTGAGACTACTATAGGATCTGTGTCGGGAAAACCCATAGCAGTATTCTCTCGAAGGGCCAGTAATGTACCAAAGTTCTGTGTCAGAGTCTAAGGCACCTCCAGTAATGTAATATATATATATATATATATATATATATATATATATATATATATATATATATATAATCAGCCTTTTGTATGGTAATTCTCTCCCCACCCAATGTAATCAGGCGTCACATGTTCAAGATGTCTCATGTCCATGTCACACAAGATCATAACTAATGCAGCAAGTCATATGATAGTTATAAATATAATATCTATGTCACAACTCCTGTGACTTATACAGAATCACCATGAATATCTCAGAAAGATTCCGTCTCATGAATAGTGTCAGGTGTCCTGTGTAACGACCCGCTCCGCTCAACCCGGAGGGCCGATTCAAACGGCACAAGTGTAGCTATTCAACCGCCTTGCTCAGCGAGATGGCTCGTTCGATGCAAAGGCATTTATGCTGGGATCTTCAATGGTGTCAGACTTAGGCTATCAGAGGCGCGTCCGGAGTCTCGCTCGACCGATCGATACATCGCTAAGGTGGGTGGCCCCGATGAACCTGTCTCTACTTAGCTGCACACTAAAAAAATGAATGTTACATGCTAGTTTATAGGCGATAACCTTTGCATGCTAATAAAAGAGATGAAGGCACATAGCTAAGGGGATAACCCTGCCTTATCATTGTATAGAACATGGAGATCTTACTTGCTATTTGCGTAGTCGGGATTGTTGAGTTGGAATGTAGTAGCTTCTTTCATATATGCCGTAAAGTAGATTGAGTTCATACTGAGGCGTTGCACCGCACGGAACATGACACGAGATGGAGTAAAATCATGTTGTATGCATAGACGAGGAAGGCTATCAAGTAGTCGTTCCGAGTCAGGAGATGGAAGGAAAGGAAGGTACTCGGGATATGCAGATCACCGAGGCAGTCTCTAATCAGGGAGCTGTGTAAAGAAGAAAAGATCCGAGTGTAGTCCTCGGCAAAGATTGATCCGAGAGTTGTCTTCGGCTAGGATTGGAAGTGGGGGAGTAGTTGCATGGTCACGGACAACTGGTTGTGCACCAGGTAGAGAGAGTCCTCGACACGATTGCTGAGGCATCCGAATCGTGTCGGCCCGGGAGGACAGTGCCAGTGTAGTCCTGGCAATACGCTAGCTGATGACTAGTGGACGAGAGCGAGACATCCAGCAAGGCTTGCTACCGACCTGGATGGGCGTCGACTCGTTAGACGGTTGAGAGGCCCAGCAAGGCTAGCAACCGAGCTGGGAAGACAACCGTCCATCGCAGATTATGTCCAATATGGCTAGCAGAGCCAGTGACCTTCATATAGATAAGTCATGTTTGCATAGCGGCTATCCGCATTGAGAAAAGGAGAAACGGGAAGGTGTGCGTTTGCACGACATTTTGCATAATGAGAATGGATGCACGGTATCACGCATAGTTCTAGTAAAATGGGCTTTGAGGCAGAGATACGACATAACACTTGGATTTCATAGATGCTCTTTATTATTTCGTAGATCATTGTTTATATTGCTGCATATGACATGGAAGGCCAAATGGTAAGAAATGGTAAGGTGAACTCAATTGTTCATTATTATGACACTCTTGGGCTGACACGGAGATTACTTTCTTTATATTGCCATGTAACTGATCCTAAGGCAAAAGAATAAAAAGACAACGAAACCAGTCGGTGCACAAAACTAATGAACGTGCTTGTTTTGTGGCGTAGACGAGAGGCCTCCCCACCAGTGCATTCAATGTACTGATACCCAACCAATCTGCATGCAGGGTGCAGGGGGAACTCGTACGGATTCGGAGATCGCTTAATGCAATGAGGCGCCGGACCGCACTTGGCATCTTGGAGCGTGGCGCACGGACTTGGAGCTCGCATATATGAGACATAATGTATGAGAACATCATCATCCAGATCGTTTGTATTTGTTCTAAGCCTAAGGGCATACTCATTGTAAGAGAGAGAGAGAGAGAGAGAGAGAGAGAGAGCATGAGCGATTTATAATCTTGGCCTAGCGCCGCTCGAAATCTTTACTTCATATCAATAAAGAGCTTGATTTGGATTCAATACTTGTGTTCATTATATGTTTCCGCTATAACGACTCTATGAACTAGTTATCAACGGCCGTTTCGGTATTTGCCTTGCGCGGGCGCAACCCCAGGCTCGCGCAGCATCGCGTCCCGATGGAAACGTACGTCCTGCGGGAGCCCTGGCACGGTGATTCGCGCCTAGCGGGGACGGCCGATTCTGGCGGGAGATCGGGGCGTGACATCCTATGGTATGACGTACTTGATAATGCAAGCACGAGAATGTATAGGGTCTCGATATCCATGTCTAGGTGACGTTACACAACTTCACGTACGACGTTGACACCCAAATATTATTCAGACGCTAGGTAATGTCACACGGTCCTAGGTTGAACAGAAATATTACAGTAAATAATCAAGAGAATATTATAAACAAATACTGCAAGTATGGCAAGGCACTTGCCTGGGGTTGGAATACCAATAACTGCTCCGATATCAGCGGAATCTGCAGGTACTCCTCCAAAAGCTGTAATAAACATTACCATCAGGTTCAGAAGATATCAAATAGCTAAAATTGCCTGTCCTTTAGTCTAATTTGGACACAGGGGCAAAAATGACAGTTTCTGGTCAAAGCGGGGTCCACATGTGGCCCGCTTCGCACCGAAAAATGTGCCAAAGACAATGTTCTTCAAATTTGTCAAACTTAGTGTCCACAAGTCCAGAACGATGATACAAACTCAATGGAATATCCAGAACTAGATTCCGATGAGCCGATCAAAAAATCGCCCGTCAAGTGGAGCCGTGTGGCCCACGATACACAATTTTGTCAACGTTCTCAGAATCGAACCAAACTTGGGTCACAGGACCGACGTATTGCTACGAGTCCGATGGCGCAAGTTTTGTTTCGATTCGACGTGCGTACACAAAGTTACAATGAGTTCCAGAACAGGGCCGATACGGGGTGTTATCGACGGATACGCGTTGATTCCGATGTGCGCGTACATCCAAATCAACTTCCACAAAATCCTATACGTCCGTATTAACGGCACGCACCTTTCGGTGAAGTCCGTACACGACCAAGTCATCCCGTTTAGCGCACACTCAGTTCCGGGGAAAAATAGGGTATCTATTTTTCTGTTTTTGGGTCGTAGTTTGCGATCGCCACAGACGCGACACGCCGAACCAATGGCACGGATATCGAGAGGGTCACGCAGTCTACGCGTCACAGTAGACGGAACAAAAATGGGGCAGCGAGGAGAGGGAAACAGCCACCTGAACATGGCTCCGAAGAAGACTGAAAACACGTGATTCCGTGAGGCTGCGCGAAGCGGCACGGCGGCGGCGGCACGATGGCTAGGGCTGACGGAGGCGGCGCTGTGCTGCTGGGGTTGTAACGTCCCGCTCCGCGTCGGCGTTATGTATCAAGGTGAGTGGGCAGAACTTCGTTCTCTGATTCTTGCACGCCTTAATAATAACCTGAGTTTTTGCTTGCAATATTTTCATAAGAGAATGATAGAACCTGCCTTGCATGTTAATGAACGAACTCACCTAGCTTATCTTTGAAACGATAAGTCTGCTAACGAGAATCCTGAAATGCTTGTTGAGTGCATGAACATGTTCACTATCGTCTATGCTTTGAGAGAACCATACTGTGCCTGAATGTGTTCAAGTGATAAGTCGGATTGCCTCGCAACAACGATTGTATTCTGATGGTTCGTCTCATCTGCATACTAGAGTTTATTTGATAGTGTTCCATGCATTTGCATGCGGTCGGACAATGGCTATTGGTGGAAAGCTGAACTGCATGTGTCACGACTGCTACAGAGATAGTGGAAAGCAACCATGAGTCACAGCTGCCTCTAGCATCAGATAAAGAGTCATTGGTATGCTGTACAACCAACTGCCGATCCTAAGATACTCGGGGACCGCCCTGCATATAGCTAAGTCATTGTGTTGGCTTGGATAGATGACTGCCCCTAAGATGTGCATTGTGTGTCTATCTTTGCATCTGACCCTGGAGTCGCACGAGATACGCTGCGCACAACCTGAAACATGAACGATAGCTTACTTCCATATTCAATATGAAACTCTGTTTCCAAACATGTTTCCAAACAATGTAATATGAATCTGCTAGAACTGCATGAAACGAACCTAGGTAAAACTAGAAAGATCACTAGTAATGTAATATTTTATAACATGATTACTTAGTGTTGGTTTAAGTGAATGCTTATTTCTGTTCAGTTGTTTTATCTCACCAGTACTTGTATAAAGTGCTGACCCACAAACAGTTTACTTGCTTGCAGGTACTGGATCGTCCGAGGGAGCGATAGGCGTGCCACAGTCCCTAAGACCCAGAATCCTGGTTTTGATTGTTGCCCCAAGAATGCTATCGTATAAGGGGGCATAATGTATGGAACGAACGTATGCCTTTGCTAAAGGAACCCATGTTGCCTCGATTGTCCCGAATACTCAGTTGACTAAATGCATTGCATTACAACAAGTCCCTTTCCGCTGCTTACTCGATTGATGAGACGATAGCCAACTATCAACTTAAACGATTGGCCTTGCACGGGCGCAACCCTAGGCCCATGCGGCATCACGTCCCCCGATGGGCTCGATCGGGCTAGGCCACTCCTTCCCCTTCCTCGCACCCGCAGGACGGGAGCGGTGATTCGCGTCCGGCGCGCCGAGGCACGGTGATTCGTGCCCGGTTCGATAATTCCGGCCATACGGGGCGGGGCATAGGCAGAGCGGCGGCCCGGGCGGGTCCGGGGCGTGACAGAATGTAACATCCCGTTCCGTTTCAGCGGACTGCCGTCTCAAACGGCAAAAGTGCAACTGTCCCGACCCGCTTTGCCTCAAGCAAGAAGCAAAGAATATTCAGACTTGTCCCTACAAGATCCCGGCTTAGGCTTCCAGAGGCTCGCTTGACGTATCGCTCTACCGAGGCGAATCATCGCTAAGGTGGGTGGCTACGGTGAACTTGTCTTTGCTTAGCCAGCACACATAAAATGTGGAATATTCATGCTAGTCGCTAGGTGATTCACCCCCTGCATGCTAATAAGAATCTAACGCACCTAGCTAAGGGAATAATCCCAACTTGTATTGCCTATGCTAGAACATGGAAATTAAAATACTGCTTATATTCAGACCCTCGCATGCTAAGTCCTTAACGGTTTCATCTCTCGGCTTACCTTCGGGTCCGAGCAAACGTGTTTACTTATGTTCCTTAGAAACGCATGCTTGTCTGCTTGAATGTTGCCTTGTTTTCATCCAAACCCCGGAAGACTACTACGTAGTCGTTCCGTGCCTGAATGAACCTGCAAGTATCTGGGACCGTTGGGTCTCCAAGGCAATCCCCGAACCAGGGGCACGCATCAGGGTAATGAACACTGAACGTGAATCCTATAACGTGATAACTGAATGGTAATCACATCAAGTTTATATCTGAACGAGAATCACGTCATGTAACGAACGAATCTCAGCTCTTGGAGCAAACGCTCGTTCAGATCACGAATCATGGATTATCATCCAAGTTGTGGATTTGAAACTAACCCTGACCTGCATGTCGCGGACAACTCAGAAACGAGGCATCGTTCCACGGGCGGTCTCTGGGGCACTGGAACCGACCCGATCCGGATGGAACATAACGTAATAGTCTCACATGATTGACGGGATGGTTTGCAGCGCCTCACGTGCTTTCGTTGCATTCTCTACCCGCCAATGACTATGGTTTTTTATGGTTATGCCAGCGACTAACGTTCATATAGATAAGTCATCCTCGCTTAGCGGCTATCCGCGTGCGAGTTATTGCATGGCATCATGAACAACTGAACACCTGAACGATCTGGACATAACGACTCTCGTGTTGTATATGCTATTGCTTGGTTTTCATTATTATGAATGCCCCTGAATGTTTATACTTGCCCGTGCTCAAATTAACAATGTTTGCCTTGGACAACGAAGGTAAAAATGGTAAGTCTCGTCGTGTTTCCTCTCATATTGCACGGCGCCTTGCATGAAACTGATCCTAAGGCAACTAGAAAGACAACTTAATAGTTGGTGCACGGAACCTGTATTATGTGTTTGGATTTGTCGAGTGGGCGAGTAGTTTCCCCACCAGTGCATTCAATGTACTGATAATCCACCAGTTTGTATGCAGGGTGCGGGAGAACCTCGTTCGGTGCGGATGCCTCCTTCGTGCGTGCTAAGGTGTGGAGATCACTCCGAAGCAACGGTGCGTCCGGAACTGAAGCATATATACAAGACATAATGTTGGAACTCGCCTGAACATCGCCTGTACAATCATTCCATAATTGTAGCCACTTGGCACGCTTTTACTGTTTAAGAGAGAGGCTTGAGCGACTTGTAATCTCGGCTATACGCCGCCTGTAACACTTGTTTATATCAATAAAGAGTTGCTTTACTTCAACTAGTGTTTCAATGCTTCCGCTATATTGTCGACTCAGTGAACCTGTTACCAAATCGCTACGCGTTTATGACTCCGCTGCACTCGGACAATCTGTACGATTCTGTGGCTTAGAACTCTTACCGCCAGCCAATGAACCACGGCCTTGCACGGGCGTGGCTCACGCTCGTGCGACATCATGCCCGGATGGGTCAAAGCGATCGTTCCGCGGGAGCGCTGGCGGGGTAATTTTTGCCTAGCGGGAACGGCCGATTTGCCTGCGGGAGATCAGGGCGTGACAGGGGTCGCCAGGGCTTGTCGTCGAGTCGTCAGGGGAAGCTCGGTCGGATGATCGCCGGAGGAAGAAGGTGGCGGTGGCAGTGGCTTACGGTGGTGAGGCGGTGGTGGTGTTGGTGGTCGTGGGGTTTAAATAGGGAGCTGGGAGGAGCTGGGCCGCCGGCCGGTGGGATTTAGAGAAGGTGAAGGGGAAGAGACGGGCGACGGGAGGCGAGGCGCTGGGGCGGTTGAGAGGCGCTGGAAGCCGAGCAGTCGGCGGCGCCCGACGGAAAGTCGAGCGGGCGGTCTAGGGTGTTACTGGAATTTGGGGGCACACTGTAGCAGTCCTAATGGGTCGGGTTAGCGGGTCGGGTCCTGGATTCGGGTCCGGATCCGACCCGCTAGGGTACGGGTCGGGTATGGGTCGCGGGTACGGGTCGGGTTCAGATCCGACCCGATCCACTAAGATTGGGTCCGGTTTAGGGTGGGTTCGGTTCAGGGTTTTAAAAATAAATCGGGTTTATTTTAGTTTATATTGGTTTATTTTGGGTTTAATAAATAACTTAGTTTTTAGGTCTTTAAAAATGGTTCTGGGGTCCAATAAATTCCAAAAAAATTATCCTATGTCTAATATTTTATTTTAAACCCAAAAAATATTATTTTTATAATATTTTAATATTTAATAAAAATATGTAAAAAAAAATTAACACCAGAAAATATTTATTTTAATTACTGAAAAATCACAGAAAATTCCGGAAATTTGTTTTTAAATTTCTGAAAAATATGGGGGTTTACATGTAGCCAATGTGGGACTATCTTTACAAGTCCAAAGGCAAAAACACCAACAATTTTCCACCATGACTTGTCACAAATACTTTACCATGAAGACATATAGTGTAGTCTAAAGCAACCATCCTGGAAGAGAAACTCTGGAAATAATAGCTTACAGTTAAACATTGTACTGCTACCTAATCTTTAAATCCACGATGAGAAATCACCCCAAATAGCTTAAGATTGCATTTGGATGAAAGTTTTATATTCCTAGAAACCTACTTCCCATTCTTTTTTCATGAGAAATGAATTCAACATTCACATACCCATATTTGGTTAGGTTGGAAATATGTAGTCCAAAAAATTTAATTTTTTCATTTCCATATTTTGTTCAAAGTCTTCAGACACGAAAAGTAATCTTAATTTGTTTAGTTTTTCATAAATATCATTTCATTAATTTCATGGTGCCTATTACCGAAATTCAGTTGGTATCATTGATGGTATTACTGTCCAAAAAATTATAATTATTGCACCCACCCAACGTTTCCAGGAAAGTAATAATATTCCCACGGGGAGCCTGGGTTTTTACTTTCCCACAGTTGTGGAAAACTGAAGCCCCACATATTCCCTCCCAATTCTCAATCCTAAAATTACCAATATGGATAAGGAATCCCAAAATCATTCTTAAGCCTCTAAAACTTGAACCAAATATCACCTTAAGGGGGCATTTGGTACGCGACAATTTTTTTTTCCGGAAATATTTATGATGGGAATCTATTACCATGTTTGTTTAGAACATAAACAAATTATTCACGGGAATTACAAATACCCGGATAAATAATTTATCCATGAAATATGAGAATCATATCCCTCAAGAATATGTGGGTATAATGTTTGTGTCAAGACAAAAAAAAAACTTGTTTACGTTTTTCTTTTCTTTTTTATCGTTTTTTTTTTGTTTTTGATATTTTTTTCGTTTTTAATATTTTTGTCGTTTTTGATCATTTTTGTCGTTTTTTTATCGATTTTAGTAATTTTTTGTCGTTTTTAGTCGCTTTTTGTCCTTATTTTTTTGTCATTTTTGATTTTTTTTGTCTTTTTTAGTTCCCTTTTTTTATCATTTTTTCGTTTTTGGTCATTTTAAAATTATTTTTGACCGATTTGTCATTTTTAATCATTTTTTTATCATTTTTAGTCTTTTTTGAATTTTTTTGTCGTTTTTAGTCGATTTTTAGTTTTTTTTGTCATTTTAATTTTTTTTATCCTTTTTAATCAATTTTAATTATTTTTAGTCGTTTTTAATTATTTTTGATCGTTTTTAGTGGTTTTTACTACTCAGCCTTGTTTGTAGTTCCTAATACCTAAGTTGCCTTCTTTCTAATTCGGTGTCACATTCATGGAAAGGAGAAAAGATGAATCCAAATTTGAATTTGACAATGGAAGATAGAAAAGCACGTAAAGGAATGAATATGATTCATGCGGTTGTCCAAAATATACCATAGTTAAAGGAGCAAGAATCCAAACTTACAACATGGACTTACATTTGCTAAAATGTGATCTAGTTGAAGTAGGGAAACTTAAAACTCGACCAGCAACTGAAGTTACTCCAGAACTCCATCTTTCTATTTATAAATCACCGTTATCATGATAAACTTGTAAACTTGTAGCAATTTCACTACCTTGTACCTATTTGAAAATGTTAGTACCATGTATCCATATCGTGTACTTATCCGTATTCGTTCAATATATCTTGTAAAACATAAGCAAGGGTATTGATGAAATACGGTGTCATATACATTATTGGATTTCAACCAAGATTAAAGGAGACCTATGTTACAACGGTTCATGACAATCAAATTGCAACAAATTAGCAACATTCTAGAACTTTCTTAAAGTAGAAAGTCCTACAGAAAGTATTTTTTTCCTGCATTCGGGGAGATGGTTTCTTAGACTGGGAACTTGATTTCGTCAAACATTCAAAGAAACAACACTTCTTTTATAATTCCAAATAGATGATAATTTGATCTAAGTGAAACAAATATAATGAAATGTGGATTCCATATCATCCGATTTCCCCAAGTGGTCGTTCCGGCTACGCCGATAGCTCTAGCATCCACCCCCCTCCTTCACAAGAATAATAATAATAATAAAACATCACTCAAAAGCAATAAAAGTGCCATCTATGAATCATAGAAAGGAGCCAACTTTCTTAGGCTTATACCTGCAAAGGAGCCACCTTTCCTTTCTCGGTGGGGGGCATCTGAGTAATACGAAGAAGAAGAAGAAGAAATCTTCGATGGAGGATACTTGCACCGAATTCTTTCGAGCGGATTAGCACGGGGAAGCAGTGCCCGATGAAACCACGTCGCTCTCTTCCAGTAGCAATTGCAAAACGTAAATCCCCAATGTAAGGTTGGGGGTATGAGAAGTAGAACCCTAGTTTAGTTTCAAAAAAAGCGGGAAAAAAGAACAAAAATGTGGGGGCCTGTCAGACGACCTCTCGTCCATCCCAGGACGTAATTCTGGAAATGATCCTTCTACTGCCAATCACAGGAAGGATCTTCAGTCGTTAATCACGCTCTAGACAGAAGGCCACGTGTCATACACCAGACTTTGTGTTTCTGCTCCTACGAGGACTATCATAAGCATTAATCTCTCTCCTGGCCTTTCCGATGTGGGACTAAAATGAAGGGAGAAGTTGTGCCAAACCACAGCTATAGCAGTGCAAGGAGTAGACAGATCTCCAACTCACAGGGCGGAATGAAATTTTACATATAAACTGAAATGCCCAACAATTAAATTTATGCATGTTGGTCTGACATTAAATTTTCTTTCTTTTTAACAAATGGATGTATTTTTTTTTCTTTTTCTTTTCAAAATATTTGGCGATATGACTTGGTCCAAGTTTCATTAAATTACAGTTAAATATAATAGCTAGTATCATTATAATGATATAAAATTTACCCTAAATTTTACAATGAATTCAAAAATTATATTGTTCTTCGATAGATCACGGTGCAAAATCACTTCACTCTTTTGGACCTTGAGAGTGATGGAAAACATTTGCCATCACCGACACTAGTAATGATGTTGATCTATCTAAGATTTAGTTTCGATACATAATTCGGTGTTTGTAGTTAATGAGTATTTGTTTATTTTGTTTTTAGTTGACTTTATTTTAAATAAATTAATTATTTGAATGTATTGTATATTTGATTATAATTAAGATTTTATATGGGTAGAGTACCATGTCACGTTTAGAAATTTTATGATCAAATATTTATAAACGTGATTTATTTTGATCATTTGTTATTGCAAGAGCATGGTCAGCGAGTCGAATCAAGTTGTAGGTTAATACATAAAGCATCCTTGGTTAGAAAGTTTTAATCCACTAAGGACATGTTTGGTAAAAAAAAGGCAATGGATTTGGATTTTGGAGATATATATATATATATATATTCTAGTTCAAATTCTAAATTCATAGTTTTTGGATTTTGCACAAAATAATGTTTTGTAAAATTTGGAATTTGGAATTAAAGTGCACATTCCAAATTTTTTGTTTGGATAGTATGATATATTTACAAAAAAATATTATGGTTAACTTATAATGTAAATAATTGATATAAACAAACTATTATGATTATTTAATTTAATTTTATAATGTTATTAATTACCTAATATTATGGTTCGGTTGAGGAAATCAAATTATGTCTGAATTGAGTGGGATTGAGTTTTGAATTGAGTATGAAAACTTTTTGGTGCGATTGGAAGTTTATTTCGAGGATATGAGAATGACTCGAAGGTTTTAAAAGTTATATTATTCGATTATTTGAGTTAGCGTATATCCGATTTGATTTTGAGTATAAATGAGTTGATCTTGTATCGATTTTTGAAGATAGTATTGGCTGAAACAAATTCGAGTTTCGTGAATGGATAAATTTTCTAGTTATGTATATATATTTGATGATATTGAAGTGTATCGTAGATTGATAGACGTTAACTCGAGAAAATTTTGGTTGAATAAACTATGAGTTGAATTTTAGTTGCCTTGATGGATGCTATTATGGACTATTGGTAGATTGAATAATAGTGTTGAAGTTTAGGACGACTTGGCTGAATGAATGATTAGCCATTGTTGCACTTTCTCAACAGGGAAGAGAAAAAGGAGATGGTGAGGATGATGTGAATATTATATAATAATTGGGTGAGGATTGGTGTATGGTTACCGTAAGGTGATTTTAACATGGATAAGTTTTAATAACAACTGGTTAAGAAGGGATGTGTTTAAATAATAGAACGACTGGTGCTCGTGAGGGAGGTGTCAGTAACAGAGAGATGGGGAGCAATGACTGGTGGGTCTATGTCTGCTATGCTAGATACATAAAAGTGATGATGTAAATGTTTTCATCGGTGTAATAATAGATGGATAATCTGATGTTGTGAATCGAACACGTCCTGTAAGCATTCTGACACCGTATCTGAGAGTGCCCGCAGCAAAAATTTTAGGCCAACCCACCTGAGATAACTAACTCCTGTCTAACGAACACCAAGCACAGATAAAGGCAAGTATATGGCGGTGACTACGTCACCTGGACAAATCTCAACCTTTATAACTCAAGTAAAATTACAAGATGACAAAATCAATGTTGAACCATTTGCCCTAATAGATTCAACCCCCTCACCACACTCAAGAAGAAAAGAAAGAGATTATAATTGAAATCACTCACCAACCTGTAGCAATCTCCCTGAGCGAATGTGACGACTCCTCGATCTGATCCCTTTCTTCCTTCTGTCCTGGATGACGAAGTCCTAAGAGCAAAGCACGGAGTTTCTTTTAGATTTTCTATGGACGAGCACCCCGAATCTCTAACTTGTTCTATGCTTTGTGCCTGCACCCTCCTCCTATATTTATAGGATGAAAAATTCTTTTTAGGTCATAATAGGATTTCCTAAATAGAAAATCTTAAAATAAGAATCATATTCCACCTAAAATAGCCCAACGCCAATTATGGACGTCCAAATATGGTCAAATTAAATATTTGATACAAATTTAAAATCTAATCAAATCTTACATTTAATGTAGATTTTTAAATTATATCAAATCAAATCTTTGACCATGTTTGGGCTCTAAAATTTACCAAATTTAGACTGGACCCTAACAATCTCCCCCTCCAGTCTGATGAAAGGGTGTTGACCCCATGGCTTCTCAACTGGACTCCATGCATGTCTTTCCGTGACAGAGTTCCTGTTCTCCCATGCCACCGATATCCGATCCCCTGAGTTGATTTGCACCTCCTTCGTCTCCAACTCCTCGACCGTCACGTCGACGGTAGCTGTCATGCATAGCTGTGTAACGACCCGTTCCGTTCAAGCGGAGAGCCAATTCAAACGGCGTAAGTGCGATGACCCGGCCCGCTTTGCTCATCGAGAAGACTTGCTTAAAGCAAAGGATTTAAGACTTGGCCCTTCAGGAGTTCAGACTTAGACTTTCAAAGGCGCGTTCAGAGTATCGCTCGACCGAGGCGAATCATCGCTAAGGTGGGTGGCTACGATGAACCTGTCTTTGCTTAGCCTGCACACTTAAAAATATTGATGATACGTATCACGACCCGCACCTGGTGTAGGGGCACGAGTACGTGGGTACGTCCAGCCTACGATGCAGCATCGACGGTAGAACGTTGTCTAGGTCAACAATACTATCTAAATATCTCACACATTATGTAAGGGTACCTACCAATAATATTTTAACTCCAACTGGAGGACAAAATAATGGTTCAATTATAATCGGTACTCAATCATAATAAAAGCTAAAGGAAGATAAATGCACGAAATGGAATAGAAGAAAGAGTCACAAAAGTCATAATACAATACATCCAAGACTATTAGTCTAGCTACAACACAATCTCAAATAATATATACATGCCAATGTCTAAAACTAAAATATATATACAATATGCTAAAGAAAATCTAAGTCGCCTCAGTAGCCGGTACTACTCTTTAGTCGGCTCACCATCTAGTGGTCCATAAAAGGTGGGACACATCTCCTCTAACCAATCATCTGAAAAATATATCCAGTCAAGATTGGAGCGAAGTACAACCCAATAGCAGTTCCAATTAATTGATAATGACTATAAACAGAAATATAGAATGTAATACAATACGAGAAATAATGAACAATATCTTAGTATGGTAGAAAGAAACAGATAAACTAGAGCAATATGGTATAAACTGATCACAATAGGATGGAATAAAGATAATAAAATAGAATATAGTGAAGAACTGTAACTACACTAAGTGTTTGAAATACTAGTTAGATATGTGATCGGCTTGGGTTGAACATTGTCTACTTAAACATTGGATAAACATTGTCTAACTTAAATATTGAACATTGAATATTGTCTAGGCTTTGATCACATATCTAGCTAACACTTCCCCTTTCCCCGACTAGTAAAATGGATCCAACCATGACACGTTACGATGCAAGATACTCAATTAACATTGTCTAATATTAAACATTGTCTAATGTTAAACATTGTCTAAACCATGCGAGAACACGAGAAACAATGAAACAATAAATAACATCTCATGACTGAAGATCCATGTGTATACTAATCCGTGTACCATTGTGTCATGAATCAAGTAATAGATTTCTAAATACTTGTATTATAGTAATTATCAAATAATAAAAACTATCAGAGAATGTACTTGCTTGTGGTCCTGAGCAAATGATATATCTCGTTAACTGAGCTGGTGTCACACACACCTAAATATGAATATCATGTTACTTGGTGTAATAAAGTGAGAAATGAGGCAAAATGCACTAATATGAGTTTCTAGGCCATTTCTAGGTCTCACTAGCTAAACCAAGTCAAACTAGATCTCAAATAGGTGTTAACTTGATTTTAGGTCCATACCTAGGTTCTAGGTCGATTACAAGTCCAAAGTAGTGAATACTAGGTCACCTCTAGTTTTCTAGGTTCATAACTAGAATATACTAGTTAACTAGCTAATATGCTATACTATATTATTGGATACTATAGACTCCATGAAAAATCAGCATCTCAATATACCTTGCCTAACTCGTTACCCACCCATAACACTAATATCCCATTATTGAATTACCTTAGCACCCACTGGGACACCCCTCAAGTATCCAGGTACCATATTGATACTACCGCATATAAACACAACTCATACCTACCCTCATCTTCAAAGCTAACTGATACTTAATATATACACTAACTATTCCAAATAATCACTAACATTTTAACTGATACCACAACTAACTGATACCTCAATCTCTCCCCTTCCTGTCAGTTCAAGCTTCACTTCACCTCCCCCTTGTCTGAATACCAACACACACATTCACATATAACCTTCTCACCACAGTCATTCCCATTGGCACCCATCTAACATTACACCATGACTGAACCAATATAGGACTAAAACCCTTGGTATCAGTCAGTTACATGTCTGATCTGCCATTGATGACCGATGCTCTTGAGTATCAAGATACTCGAGCTGCTCCCTCACTTCCTTGCACCCACACACAGACATACTCTATGCCATAAACACCCCTCATGGCACCCTCGAATGCAAATAATTCTCAGGCATAAAAATACTGCCACCTAACACTCATCTTCAGTTCTAACTAGTAGGAATTGATACACACTTAAAAATTAACTCAAGAATGCACATCTGATACTCAACCTGGACTGATACTCTCTTAGGTATTTGCACCCAAACTTCCTTACTGACCACTAAACCTTAACTCCAACCATACTCAAGTACTCAAGTACACAAACAAGTATAACACTCCAGATTATATATTGTTTGCAACTAGCATCTAACACAGAAAGGAAGCTCTCATATACAATTACCCACACCCCAAAACTAATACACCAATACCTTCTACCAACTGTTTCTACTATGAACCTGAGCTTCAAGTCACTGCTAGCTGCTGCTGCCTATGCTGCTGCTGATACTGCTATTGCAGCTACTGCCTATGCTGTTGCTACTCTTATAGCAGTGCAAGAGTGTGCACTGTTGCTACTACTATTGATATTGCTACTGCATACTACCCCAACTCCAGATATCAGGGATCCTAATCTCCTATACTTGAATACAGCAACTTCAAGTTGTTGTTACAGCTGCTACTACTTCCATCTTCCCTCACAACATCAGACACACTCACACCTATACACTCCACCTTCGTGCACAGTCAACACCATCACACCACACTAAGATGTATGCAAGACCCAAAGACACACACACACACACACACACACACACTCACTCTCATACACACACACACACACACACACACACACATATATATATATATATATATATATAGACACACACCCACACATCAACCCTTACATAAATATATATACTCTCCTATATTTACCATATGCATATATATACATCTATATAGCACACACACCCACACAATAAAAGCATTAGACCAAACACTTGGCATGCTAATTATGATACACTATGATACGTACCCAATTGAAATGCCAAAACCTCCAAATCTCCATATTACCCATACATACATATCATAAACATCATAATACAACTAAAGGAACTTGCTACAAAGGAGATTGAAGGTATTAACACCAATCACCCATAAATAAGCATCGTATCACACCGTATCACAAATTACCATGACACGGCCTACTCGTATCCAATGGTGGGCACGTACCTAGTTCCACAACCCCGATCTAAGTCTAATTAGATCTAATTGGTATCATGACACATAATTGATGTGTCAATCTCGTAATTCCCCCTATTTGGACACAAATTACCATGTAACTTTCAGAATACAAGTCAGGTGGACCTAATTCTTGATCCTATGGGTAGCCCTAAGCCAAGGGATGATTCCTAATGGTTAAATGCATAAATTATAGTCTAATTTAAGGTTAGATTCAGAATTTACCTAATGGGAGATGGATTTCCAATAAAAAGCTCAATGTACACAATTAGGACACGATCTCCTTGCCAATTCCTCTTCTTCAAGTGCTCCTTGCCAATCTAAGCTCTAATGCTTTTTAGATGATGAATATGAGAGAGAATGGGTATAAATTGGATTAAATTTGTGGAGGGATGAGTCAATTTGGGGATGAACTAAATTGAGAATCTAGAATGAATGAGAAAATGAAGTGAAGAGAGAGAGAGAGAGAACCCCCTCTATGTAGTGGTCGGCCCCCTTTTCTCCTCCTCAAGCAACACACAATGCCAAGTATACCCCTACTAATTAGTCATGAGATTTTAATTAGGGAGGGCTATATTAGGAACCTTCTAAACTAATGCAAATTAAACTAATCTCCTTAATTAACTAAGGAAGAGGGTCTAATGGGCCTAGTTCAATGTTGAGCCCAAAGTTATCATGACAAGTCTAATTTGGGTTCACTAGTGTCAAGTCTAAATAACTAGGCTAGCCCACTAACTAAAATAAATAAATAGCTCAAGGACAAATATTAATTGTTAGCACAATGAAGAAATATTAATCACTAAAAATAAATATATGCAAAATGACAAAATACTCTCATCTAGAAATGTGGGGGTGACAATCCTACCCTACTTAGAAAAGTTTGTCCTTGAAATTTAAAGATGGTTGTCTCTCCTCTAGGTCAAACCTCCAACCCATCTAAAATCATACAAGCACGCAATTAAATTTTTTTACTAATTATGGTCACACATTATTATGGTCTTTGTCCATCATAGTATCGTATTCTCTGTCAGGATACTCTACTAACTATACTATAGTACAAAAGCACACAAAACAATAGATGGAAAGGAACAGAATAGAACATGACAAAATATGCTAGCCCATCACCTGTAGCGTCGGCGTCCTCGACCGTCATCGTAAATGCTCCACCCAGCTGGGGTGGCTCCATCCGCGTGTGCTGGACAATCTGTGGTGCTACATGTGGCTTAACTCTACCTCTCTGATTGGAACTGCACCACGATCTGGACCATACAGATTGTTGGAACACTCTTTCACCTGATGATTAGGGGAACCACAATACAGGCATAGTCTGAGCCTCTTCCGACATTTCTCCCAATCATGCCCATGCCTCCCACAATAGGCATAAGGAAAAGTCTGCTCAGTCTGCCTCTGAGGCTGCTGCGGTGCCTGATGAACTGGTCTCTGAAACTGATGTGTCTGCTGAGCTGGTGCCCTGACTGGCATAGAAAACTGATGATGATGTATGTTCTCGGCTGGTAAAAATAGGGTTCCTTAGCTGGACCCGTACTGCTGCTAACTCCTCCTGATACATCCCTCATCCTCTTGGACGTGAGCTCCAAGTCATCCTCCTCCCTCTATGCATCCATCAATATCTCCTCGAAGGTAGAAGTGCGGTGACCCCTAGTGTGGGATTTGATCTCCCTGATCAAACCCTTCCGAAACCTCCTCGCTCTCCCTAGGAGATTATGTCCCTTCACAAATCTACCCAATCTATAAAACTTTGTGACGTACTCGTCCACCGTCATACTCCCTTGGACGAGATCCTGAAACTGGCTCACCAATGCACTCTAAGCCACATTCGGAAAGAACTTCTCTTTGAAAAGCTCTTTGAAAGCTCCCCAAGTCAATCCAGGTGGCGCAATCCTCGGATCCGTACGAAACCATGTCAATGCTATGTCGAACATCTGGCTGCCAGTTACCTCAATCCATAGGATCTCCGGGATCTGCGCCAATCGCAAGTTTCTCTCGATGTCCTCTATCCAGTCGTCTGCGTACAAGATTCCCTCGGTGCCCTTGAAGTCCTTAGGCCCCATCCTCTTGAAATTCACAATAGTGTCCGGCCTCGGTTGCGGATGTCACATCCTAGTCCCAAAATACCAAGGGAATAGCCATGTGGCAATGGCCAGCAGTACAACTTCAATAAGCAAACCCAATTTAATGGACCCGTTAGAGTGCACCTAAGTTGTATTAAGTATAAGTAAAAGTCTACAACATCTGCCACAGTATATAAATCTAATCTCATCCATAGACCACAGTCACAATACATTATGATAGTCCAGTCAAGATAATAAATAACAAATAACTGTCCATCAACAAGTCCAAATAAATAGTGTCTCAGGGAACAACCCGTCACAATAAAGAAAAGAGAAATGACACCAAATACATATGTCCAGAAGTCCGAGCCCAAATATAAAATAATACTAAGCATATATAACTAAATAGATAACTGAGTACGCAGGAGAAGTCCTCTGGCACAACCTCGTCCTCTGGTGCAAGTACCGCTCCAACGTCAGCTCATGTCCCAAAAACCTCGGGGTAATCCTCCTCTGCTATACCTGGGGACATAATCCGGATCCAGGTCCTCAGGGGACGTAGCAATGTACAAGAATAACTCAAACCAAAGTACAGTAAATAAATAACAGGTGTTCTCAGGGTATCTAACATAAACCATCTAAGTGAATGTAGTGAGAACGTACTCGTCCGCTAAACCACCGGGTCCTGTAGGTCTGCATAGACACAACATTAGCTAGTAATAATAGTAGTAGTAGGTACATACAAGCCCCGTCAAGATACCTGCAGCACTATAGGGCCCGAAGCGCAAGCATCGGTAGCTAATAGTGTATGGTAGCCCAGCGGTACGGTAAATTCTCCCCAACCTCATGTATCCCACGTCTCATGACCATGATACACAAGACAATAACTATCCATGTCTCAAGTCCAGGTGTAAATAACATCATGTCAACTAGCACATGTCTCAAGTCTTGTCCTAAAACAGAAGCCGGAATCCTAGAACATCTCAAGTGAGGCTTCTGTATATGAGAGTCGTGTATAGTGTCTTAAGGTAATTAGTGCAAGTGTTGATATGAGAGTCGTGTAAAACGTAGTATATCAATGTATATGAGAGTCGTGTAAAACGTGCCAACAACTACGTACCATACTTTTGTTTATAACATCATAAGGGTCTCGTACATTGATATACTACGCGTACATATAAGCCTTTACGTGTGGTTAATCAACATACTCCTACACGTGCGTAGGTAGGGTTTAATGTCGCAAAACGCTATACAACGCTAACCGGTTAATTGTGAATGCATGTAACCATTTTATTTCACTAATTAACATCTTATATTACAAAGATAAATAAGTTTAATATTCTAAAATTCATTTTAATTATTAATAAAAATTCATGCACACTTTTTATATTCAAGCTTATGTGCATGCAATAAACTCTACATAGTTACCACTACCACTGAATGCACTCAACCATTCCTTTGTTCATCAACTAAGCTACTAAATATACGTGTTAATACATATATAATTCTAATTATTATTATTATTATTATTATTATTATTATTATTATTATTATTATTATTATTATTATTCTGAAATTAAATTAACTATAGTGAACAACATATTTTTTATAGTTCTGCATGCAATAAGTATACAAGTTCACCTATAGTAATCATACAACCTATCTATCAATTATTCATCAAACAAATCACTAAAATACATATTTTAATATGTATATAATCTAAAATTTGGTTCATACATTTCTGAATAATAATTATAATAATCTGAAAATAATTAACTATAGACATCAACTCAATATTTTTATTTACAACATCTATGTAACATATACAACCCTGCCAAAAAAACTGAGGGCTTCAATGTGTACAGCATTTTGCAGCAGTATAAGATACCAAAGAGGCTCGAAATGCAGGCTCAAGTTTTACTGTTAGCGTCCAGGTGAACTCTCGGAACGCAAAAAGGAGAAGTATAGTTTCGTTTTCAATTCATGTACAAAGGGGATGCAGCTATCCCAGGTCAAAAAGAATTGGAGCAATGTCCCTCTGCAGGTTAAGATTTGGAGATGGAAATCAAAGAATAAGTGATGATGCTCCAGCGGGAAAACCCAGCAACAACTCCCATTAAAAATCATTTTGCAGGTAAAGATTTCATAACTTCCGTTCTGTTTGAACAGCACATGCAATTCGGGCAGGGGTAATCACTCCGTCTTTTAACCTCTATTCCATTGCCATCACTGTGAGATTGCACCTTCGACAATTGGCGCTTCAACGCTTTCCATCTGTCAAATGAAAAAGGGGACACAATGAGGATGCAAATTATGATTTAAGTCACAACTGGATCATAGAACAACGATTGATTTACCTATTTGGTAATTAACTAGTAAAAAAACTATGACTTAACATGTGGAACTTAGAGTTACTTTGTAGTCTAAACTAACTTTCTAATATAATTTCAGTTCAAAAAATCTACTCTATGTTTAGACAAAAGCCAGTATTGTCCAAGAAAAGACATGGTTGGGGAAACATGTAAACATCAGTAAGCTTAGTAGTCAACCTGCAAGCCATGCAGCCTCTTAATGGATCAAATGCTGGTCTATGTTCAAAAAGTAGGACACTCTGTAATATAATTGTTAATTGTCGACACAATAGGGATATTTGAGACAAGATCCACCAGCATTACATTGACCAGTATTTCAATAATAAATGTTATCAACAAAAAGTTGAATTTGAAAAGCTGAAACAGAAATCTTGGTTCACACATTTGCATGAAAGTTTTCCTTTGAAGCAGTGTTGAGAGAAGAGGCAACTGTTACCAGAAATATACATATCATTTCAAATTTTAGCGAGTCACTACCATAAATCAATCAACTTTATATACCTCCAAACATATGTGAAGTATAAAGTGGACATCTTTAGCTCTGCCAAATCAGTCCACACAAGAAAAACCAATCTTGAACTAGGAGAGTTTGTACACACTACACACAGCACAAGCACACGTATTCTAGCTATAAATTCAGAAGCTTTAAGGCTAAAAAACATCCTATGCAACTACACTCACAATCAAGTGGTCAGCAAATGGTAGAACTTTTCATTTTAAGCATGGTAAACCCATATTTTCTGCATTACAACCAAATGTGGGTTTCTATGTTTGACGGTCCTATCTTGTATAAGTTGCACCATTAGTATTTGAGCCCCAAATGCTTCTCAGATAATTTTACATGCCCTTATTTTTATTCAAAAATAAATAATACATGGTTACCACTGTTCTAAAAGGCGGCCTAGGCGCAGGACCGGCCCTGAATTCATGGGGCCCTAGGCAAACTTTCAAAATGGCCCCCCCATATATAATGTAAACAAAATTAAAAACTGAAATAAAAATAAGTTAAAAAAAAGATGACACCAAGATTTGAACCTAGGACCTTTAGTATGCAAGTCTAACATTATAACCACTACACCACAATTGTTTTGGATCAAAAGAGACCCATGCCACATACTAGTCCTATTTTAGATACAAGATTATATATATATATATATATATATATATATATATATATATATATATATATATATATGCTTAAAATATATTTTTTGGGCCCCCATGGTCCGTAGGCCCTAGGCAGTCGTCCTAGCTGCCCTGGGCCAGCGTCGGCCCTGCCTAGGCGGCGCCTGGTGCCTGCCCGATGCCCGCCTAGGCATATGTCTAGTCCCCTCCGACAGCCAACTATGCATGTTTTGGGGTTTTATGGACTTTTTTTCAAAATTTAGTAGGTTTTTTGGATTTTTATTTTATTTTTTTGAACCGCCTAGGCAGGCTATGAGCTAGGTGATGGGTGCCCATCCGACAAGCACCTAGTGCTTCTCACAACCTTGATGGTAGCATTTTTCACAACCTTGATGGTTACCATTTTGCATGAAATTCCCACAAGGCATATTCACAAGGTTTCATGGTGTAGCATGTTTGTTTGATGATATTATGATGTTTGATGAGAGTATAGGCTAAGGATTAGATGATAAAATAAAATTATCGAGAAACTTTGGAATCTAAAAGTTCTAAAATTAATAGATGAAAACAGAGTATATGGAATATAACTCCAAGTATAAGTAAAACAGAAATCAGGGAGGAATACATATGGATGAACAAGAGATATCTAGGAGAGTATGGTTTTTGGCCTTTAAGATCAATTAAGAAATATGTATAGAAAATTAGTTTAGTTGACATGAGAATGCTAAGATTGATGAGTGGCAATACATTAGAAGATGGACAAGAAATGATAGTATTCATGAGAAGTTTGAGGTGGCATCAATTAAGAACAAGATGAGAGAAAATAGACTTGGACGGAATATGCAAATGCAAACAAATAGATGAACCAGAAAGGATAAGCAATATGATAGTAATTAAAGGATCCGCTAAGACAAGAGGTAGTCCTAAAGGAACATGGATTGAAACTATAAAGGACATTGTTTGTTAGCCTCACAAGGACTTGGCCCCCAGACATGGCACTTCAATGAGCTAGGTTGAAAAAAATGATTCAAATAGCCAATCTCAAAATTTTGGGATAAAGATTTTATTGTTGTTACGTACTGATGAAGGACCATTCAGATATTTGATGTGAGTTCAGTTGGAGACTGGATCCATTTGGATCTTTTTGAGACCTTGGGTTTATTTCTCTGTTTTAGTCTATTCTTGGTTCTTATTTATTCCGTTAGTTTAGCTTAAGTTTGTTTATAGGAGATTTTAATCATTTGTGAGAGAAGAATTTGAGAAATCAAATTGAGAGTCATGGTAAGATGCCTACGCTAGATTATGTTTTCTTTTTCTTTATTCTTATCCTACACACGTTTGCTTCTTGACGTAGCTCTAAGCTTCAATTAGTTTGTTCCACTACCTATATTTCTTAGTAAACAAAAGAAATATACAACCAAAAAACTGTGTTTATAGCACAAGAGGAATATATGTTCTCTTTTGACCTACGAAGGCAGTGAAGTTTGGAGATGGAAAGAGAAGAAAAAGAGAAGTAGGCGAAAATAGAATATGAGAAAGAAGATTGCATGGACATAAAATTATAGGTTGCATCTCATGTCTATTTATATTAGTATGCAATACACCCACAATTACTATTATACCCTCATAAGATAAATAACAAAATAAAATAACTCTAACACACTCCCTCAAACTGGTGCATATAGATCATACATGCCCAGCTTGCTACATAAATCAGAAAATGGATCACGAACAAGTGATTTGGTGAGGATATTACCTAATTGGTCCTCCGACCGAACATGAGTGACAATTTGTTTCTTCAGCAACAAATCACGAACGAAATGACAATCGACCTCGATATGCTTCGTGAACTCATGAACACCGGATTACTTACGATAAACATTGCCGACTAATTATCACAATACATCTCCATCGAAATAGGAATATAATCCCCATTTCATGAAGAAGAGTGCACCCACATCATCTCAGAAGCTATATGAGCCAACATTGTACGGTACTCGGCCTCTGCACTAGAACGAGCCATAACATTCTGCTCTTACTACGCCACGTGACAAGATTGTCACCCACAAACGTACAATAGCCAAAAGTAGACCTATCACTGCGACTGACTGCCCAATCAGCATCACTGAATCCCGTCACCGTAAGCAACTGGGAAGGTTTGTACAATAAACCCTTTCCAGATGCATCCTTCAAGTATCGAAGAATGCAAGAGATAGCCTACTAATGTGGTTGCCGAGGGGCATGCATAAACTGACTAACTACTCCAACTACATATGTGATGTCTGATCGTGTAACAGTAAGATATATAAGTTTGCCAACCAAACGTCTATAATATCCAACATCCTCAAATAACTCTCCCCTGTCAGCATCAAGCTTGTCATGATAATCCATAGGAGTCTCAATTGGCTGTCACTCCAACATTCCAGTCTTGGAGAGCCAAGTCTAGAAAATACATGCGTTGTGACAGATACACACCCTTCTTAGATCGACCAACCTCGATTCCAAGAAAATATCGAAGACCCAAATCCTTAGTATAAAACTGACGACTTAAGGTAGGCCTTCAAGTCCACAATCCCAGCATGATCACTCTCAGATATAATGATATCATCAACATAAACAATCAACACAATAATACCTGCTGAGGAAGAATGGCAAAATACTGAACGATCTGATGTGATACGCCGAAAGCCATACTGAATGAGAAATGAACTTGTCAAACCAAGCACGAGGTGACTGTTTCAGTCCATATAATGATTTCTTCAATCGACATACGAGTTTTTTATTTTCTGCTACAATATATCCCGGTGGTTGATCCATATAAACCTCCTCCTATAAGTCACCATGCAAGAAAGCATTCTTTATGTCCAGCTGATATATAGACTATTGACGATTAACCGTCACAGAAATAAGAATTTAAAATGAATTCAGCCAAGCCACTGGAGAGAAAGTCTCCATATAATCCACACCATATGTCTGAGTATACCCTTTGGCAACCAACCGCGCCTTGAGATGCTCAACTGAACCATCGGGATGATACTTAACAGTGTACACTTATCTACAACCCACTGTCTGCTTTCCAACAAGAAGTGATGTCAGCTCCCAAGTATAATTTTGATGTAAAGCATACATCTCCTTATCCATTGCACTTTTTCAACCAAAAGATGACACAGCATGCTTATAAGTTTTGGAAATTTAAATATAAGACAATGAATTAGCAAATGCATGAAAAGATAATAAAGTACGGTGTAATAAAACATAATTAGAAATGGAATGCTTATTCTTTGTGGTACAAATGTGTTTTCTTTTTCTGAGAGCAATAGGAAGATCATCTGGATCTGTGGTGATGGACGCAAAAACCTCAGGCACGGAAGCTGATTGGTTGAGGGTTGTTATGTAGAACCACTGGCATGTCCTTAAATCTCTGATAAAACTGTAAAGGGATAATGAAGACAGAAACTGATTCAGGAATGACCGAAAGTGGTACGGAAGATATCAAATATGATGTAAAAGAAATACAACGGTCTTCTGAAGGAAGGGTAGACTCAAAGAATGTAATATCTGCACTAACATAATACTTGCATGACTGTGGACTGTAACAACGATAACCTTTATGAGTACGAGGATAACCAAGAAAGGCACACTTCAGAGATCTATGAGCCAACTTATCTCAATTAGGTTCCAAGTTATGAACAAAAGCGACACACCCAAACACTCGAGGAGGTTAGGAAAAATGAGCGATATCTGTATATAATATGGAAAATAGAACTATAAATTTAATACAGATGATGGCATGCGATTAATTAGATAACATGGAGTAAGAACGATATCTGCCCAATACTATTTAGGGACATGCATATTGAACATGAGAGTTCGAGCTACGTCTAAAATGTGTCGATGTTTGCGTTCGGCTATACCATTTTATTGAGAGGTATGGACACAACTGGTTTGATGAATTATACCACGATCAACACAAAAATTGTTCACAGAAGATTGAGTATACTCCAAAGCATTATCAGAACGCAAAATTTTAATGCGTTTATCAAACTGAACATAGACTTCATTGTAAAAGGCAGATAACACATTTGGAAACTCAGATCTTTCTTTCATTAAATAACACCAAGTCATTCTGGAATAATCATCAATAAAATAACAAAATACTGAAATTCTTTCGGACTTTTGACTCTAGACGGACCCCAAATATCATAATGAACAAGATCAAAATATTATAACTGACGACTCTCACTACGACGAGGAAAGAAACTACGGTGATGTTTGCCTAACTGACAAATCTCACATTCAAGAGTAGAAACATGACTCAAACTAGGAACAACTTGACACAACTTAGCCAAAGACGGATGTCCGAAACGATAATGCCACTACAACGGAGAAGTAGAAACAGAAGTAAAAAAAACCTTTCCAGGTTGATCCAAATAATACAGTCCATCTGTTTTATATCCTGAACCAATCATCTTCTTCGTCCTGAGGTCCTAAAAATACACTAATTAGGAGAAAATGTCACAAAACATTGAAAAAATTTGGTTAACTGACTCACAGATAACAAATTAAATGAAAAATTAAGTACATATAATGAATCAAATAATGACAGTAATTGAGTACGGTGAATGACATATTTTCCAAGTACAGGACGAGTAGACCCATCAGCCAAGTTAATATTATGTTTCATGGGACTACGATTATGAAAGAGAGGTTATACCAGACATGTGAGAACTTGCTCCTAAGTCGAAGACCTAAGAGATGGATGGTGACTGGATTGCCACAAAAGTAGGATTATATATATGTGTCATGGTTCCAGTAGGTTAGGAGGTGGTACTACCAAGCGCGTTCAATTTCTGGAGGATCTGTTCAAATGGAGTGAGGTATCGGACGTTGAAGTCTGACTGAAACCAGAAGTATCATCTCTGAGAGCATTAGTGGTGACCTGGAACTGCATATTTTTATCATGCACTTGATGTGCATATTCTGGTTTGCCCCACTTGTCCCAACAATAGTCTTCGATATGACCGAACATTCCACAATAGTTACACTTTCGTGGTTGACCACGGCCACCACCACCACCGCGACCACCACCACGGTCACCACCACGACCGTTATCTCTACCACCAGGGCCTCCTCCTCGACCAAAACTACGACCACCATCTTTGCCGACACGTCCACCACCACGACCAGCAACACTAGAAACTATGACAGAAGAGTCAGTACTCGACACCACAGAACTGTCCTAGAAAGAAACGAATAAGACACGAGAAAGTATTTGCCACCGTAGGTAACTGCTCTCCAACAAGAATATGAGCTTTATAAGATTCGAGCGCAGGATCCAAGCCGGCTAGGATAAGGGAAACATGAAACTCTTCTATCGTTGAGCTTTCTTCAACTGGTTTGATGAATTATACCACGATCAACACAAAAATTGTTCACAGAAGATTGAGTATACTCCAAAGCATTATCAGAACGCAAAATTTTAATGCGTTTATCAAACTGAACAAAGACTTCATTGTAAAAGGCGGATAACACATTTGGAAACTCAGATCTTTCTTTTATTAAATAACACCAAGTCATTCTGGAATAATCATCAATAAAATAACAAAATACGAAAATTCTTTTGGACTTTTGACTCTAGACGGACCCCAAATATCATAATGAACAAGATCAAAATATTATAACTGACGACTCTCACTACGACGAGGAAAGAAACTACGGTGATGTTTGCCTAACTGACAAATCTCACATTCAAGACTAGAAACATAACTCAAACTAGGAACAACTTGACACAACTTAGCCAAAGACAGATGTCCGAAACGATAATGCCACTACAATGAAGAAGTAGAAACAGAAGTAAAAAAAACCTTTCCAGGTTGATCCAAATAATACAGTCCATTTTTTTCATATCCCGAACCAATCATCTTCTTCGTCCTAAGGTCCTAAAAATACACTAATTGGGAGAAAATGTCACAAAATATTGAAGAAATTTGGTTAACTGACTCACAGATAAAAAATTAAATAAAAAATTAAGCACATATAATGAATCAAATAATGACAGTAATTGAGTACGGTGAATGACACATTTTCCAAGTACAGGACGAGTAGACCCATCAGCCAAGTTAATATTATGTTTCATGGGACTACGATTATGAAAGAGGTTATACCAGACATGTGAGAACTTGCTCCTGAGTCGATGACCTAAGAGATGGATGGTGACTGGATTGCCACAAAAGTAGGATTATATATATGTGTCATGGTTCCAGTAGGTTGGGAGGTGGTACTACCAAGCGCGTTCAATTTCTGGAGGATCTGTTCAAATGGAGTGAGGTATCGGACGTTGAAGTCTGACTGAAACCAGAAGTATCATCTCTGAGAGCATTAGTGGTGACCTGGAACTGCATATTTTTATCATGCACTTGATGTGCATATTCTGGTTTGCCCCACTTGTCCCAACAATAGTCTTCGATATGACCAAACATTCCACAATAGTTACACTTTCGTGGTTGACCACGGCCACCACCACCACCGCGACCACCACCACGGTCACCACCACGACCGTTATCTCTACCACCAGGGCCTCCTCCTCGACCAAAACTACGACCACCATCTTTGCCGCCACGTCCACCACCACGACCAGCAACACTAGAAACTAGGACAGAAGAGTCAGTACTCGACACCACAGAACTGTCCTAGAAAGAAACGAATGAGACAGGAGAAAGTATCTGCCACCGTAGGTAACTGTTCTCCAGCAAGAATATGAGCTTTATAAGGTTCGAGCGCAGGATCCAAGCTGACTAGGATAAGGGAAACATGAATCTCTTCCTTCTATCGTTGAGCTTTCTTCAAATCAGTAGTAACAGGATGATATTGTAGCAGTTCCTCCCACAAAGTCTTCTTTGAAACCAGATATTCATTCACAGGCCTCCCATTTTATTTTGTATTAAACAATAACTCGTAAACTCATAGATACGGACAACGTTCCGCTTCTGCAAATATGATTCTTCCAGAGATGCCCAAATCTGTAGGTGGATTCACACCACTGAACATTAGCAACGAACGATGTGCGACTCCATACTATGCCACAACCACGATATAACGTATGCATCTGCACTCATCCAATCTCCATACTCAGCAAACGTTTCAGGTGGGGGTTCTTCCGTCAAAAACTTCAACTTCTTTTTCGCCCATAATACTACTTTGATAGACTTGAACTAGGCAAGGTAGTTCGCACCATTGAGTTTCACAGATGTAATTGATTTTTCCAATTCATCATTATAAATAACAGTAAAAAGGGAACCACCTCCGCTATTAACATCACCAAAAGATTTGGTCTCCACCATACTTGCAGATGCAACAGAAAGACGAGATCTTTGAAATCCTAGATCTCACAACGAACCACAACCGACGACGAACAACCAACGAAGCTCTGTAGGAACCCTAGATCTCATAAAGGAACCACGAACGAGCACAAACAACGAACGACGAACGACGAATCAAGAAAAGTAGACGAAAAACAGCTGGAAAAAAAATTGCAAGTGAAGTTTGGAGATGGAGATAGGAGAAAAGGAGAAAAGTAGCAGACGAGAGTATGAGAAAAGAGATTGCAAGGACATAAAAACCTAAGTTGCATCTCATGTCTATTTATAGTGATATGCAATACACCCACAATTACTATTATACCCTCATAAGATAAATAACTGTAACTCTCCGGACCAAGAATTTAGAAAAAAAAAATCTTAATTTCAAGTCTACTTAAATCATTAAGCAATAATTCAATTATTATTTAATGCGTTAGTAATAATTAATGAAGGGTTAAGAAAATAATTACTATTTAGATTAGCTGAATGACGTTTCTTTTATTTTTGAATTAGTTAATCGGTTATTAGCTATCATATTCTTCTGCTAGAGACTCTCTCCACAACCCACGAACAAACTCCCACTTCTCTCTCTCCATGTAAAAGTCCAATTTCCCCCACTACTCTCACCTCTCCTTCACTCTTCCTATCTATTTAAACTTTCTCGTATCACTTTTCCCTCACAAACGTCTCTGGTAACACTCCATTTCTTAAACCTTTTTCCCCCACACTCCAACACAAATATCTCCAAATCCATACTCCTCCACGTCGTGGCCAACCGTCTGCTCACTGGTCTTTTCCTTCATTGAGCAGTCAGCCGACCACCCCAACTGAAGTTGCCAACTTCGACCCCGTCGCCTTTCGGCTACCTCGATCCACCCGAAGGCCAACGAGTTATCACCACCAACTCTGTCGTTTGCCAGCGTAGTCCCGGCATCGACGAACATCGACCAAGCAACCTCGGAAGCTGTTTGGTTTCCAGTCCAACCCAACGCCAGCACTGCGTCAAGCGAGCTTTCAAGGCAGTAAGGTGAGACTTCATATTCTCCTCCCTTCTATGAATCAGAACCGATACAATGCATATAAGAGCCACTGGTTAAAAATAATAATAATAAGGAATCAGTAGAATGAACAGAGTCCCACTAGAATGATAATGTTAGGCTTCATGTGGTTAAAAAGAAATATGTAGTAGCCAATGGGCATACTTACTCTTCTGTGCAAGTAGTCTATAAAGTGATCATTAACTTAAAGCCATAAGGAATTCCAACAATTAGAATAAAATAATAATAACTATAAATATTTAGTTAGTATAACTACTAGTATAAGAGAATGGTAGTAAACAATAAACACTTGCATGTCGGGAGGGGGAATATTATGAGGCATGTGGTTTACCCTTTCCACCATGTCATGACTGCTAGCTGTTGAGTACGCGACTGTACCATCAGCCTTATACTCAATTGTTCCTGACTGCTAGTCGTCTATGACGTGCCTTATTAGCCTTATAACCCCCTACATGCCGACTATGTATTCTAAATACACATATTCACACACATAGTTTCTTTATTAGTCTTGTAGCAGTTTCATTTTCTTGTCTCATTATATTCCTGTTTTACTGATATCCCTGATTTATAGTACTTGATACTTAGTTAATTTTTACTACTTATCATGTATAATCTTTATTGTGATACTTAGTCAGTTTTCACTACTTTATTTAGTTTAAACTTTGTTGTGTATTGGTACTTTGCTCCTTTTCTGACTGGATCCGTTGACATATTAGGCGATGATGAGGACTATGCCCCTACCTTTATGGCCTATATGACGTAGCAGATGATACTGTTGAGGAGCTTGTTCCTACTCAGGAGACTACTTTTGAGGAATAGTTAGCCAGTTAGCTAGTATTTTTTTTCAGCATAGTACTCGGATTTGTCCCCGATTTATCATTTCTTCTGGTTTGTATTAAACTGTGGATTGGTGGATGTCAAAAATTATGAAATCTTAGCATTCCTATTTCCTGTCATTATTCTTGTCTATTTATTTACTGTGAATGAGCTAGATTTAAATTACACGTGAATATGATGAATATGAAAAAGGTCTAGACAGCGTACTACCGTCGACACTGTGGCGTAGGCTGGACATACTCGCGAACTCGTGCCTGAATATCTGAGTGCGGGTCGTGACACGTTTTTATGGTGGCCCATGCAGGTCCGAATTCTCAAATAGTGTAATATCTTAGGATAGAGTAAGAAATAAGATTGAGGATTTAAGGAAAAGCTCATTCACATAATAGGATCTTTTATTTCAAATCTTGACATCATTCCTTAGTAAATTTTCCTATCGTCCTTGATTTCCAAGTAATCTATTATAATATTACTATCCCTTAACCTTTCAGAATGGTTCAGACAAGGAATACAGTAGGAGGCACATCCGAACCCGTCGAACAGACTGTGCCCGAAACCCTTGCGCTCCCTCCTCCTCCAACTACTCCGACAGTTACTATGGATGGAGCGCAACTACTCGGAGTATTCCAGGGACTTATAGAATCCCAGAGGGAACAGACTATCCTCCTACGAACTAGCCTTTCAGATGCTCTTCAATCCCAGAAGGCACCACAAAAGAGGCCAGGAAATGCCAAAGACTTCAAGAACCTTGGACCCATGGATTTTTATGGGACTGAAGGTATTCTCTATACCGATGAATGGATAGAGAATGTGGAGCGACTCCAGAAAACTACTCGAGTCCCTGATGATCTTAAGGTGGAATCTGCAAGCCTGCAACTATTCAACATAGCTCGGACTTGGTTTAGAGATGAACCTCAGTTATCTGCTCCTGAGCTCACTTGGAAGGATTTCAATAGGCTGTTCAAAAAGAAGTTCTATCCCGAAGTGGCTCGAGAAGCTCTCGAAAGTCAATTCAAGAGGCTGGAACAAGGTAATCTTTCTGTTGACAAGTACACTGCTGAATTTAGCAAACTGAGCCACTTTGCAGAATATATGGTTCGCACCCCTGAAGATAGAGCCCGTAGATTTAAGAAGGGGTTGTCTCCTGATATTCGCCTTCCTGTCACCACTAGCCGAGCTCGTACATACGAAGAAATCTCGAGCGTGGCACAAAGTGTTGAAAGACATGGGACCTAGACTAGAGCGGGAAAGAGATGCTGGAAGTATGTGACCCCACAAACGCCCATTCCAACAACTACAGCAGAGGGCCCCGCAACAACCCCAACGTCCTCCCCCTCGAGCCACAGCACCCCAACAACAAACTCAAGGACAGAACCAACAAGCTCCCACATGTGGCTATTGTCAAAAACAAGATCACACTTGGCAAGTCTGTAGAAAGAGGCTAGGTGTCTGTCTATATTGTGGATCAGCAGCACATCAAATGAAGGACTGTCCTGCTGCTCAAGGATGCACAGCTGCATAAAAAGTTCTACTTCAGGCCAGGCCCCCAACAGCGCAACAGAGAGGACCCCCACTCCCAACTCAACAACAACGCTTTGCTCAGCACCAACATCAGCAGCAGAGGGGTGAACCTCAACAATGTCGTGCTTTTGTAATGACTCTAGAGGAAGTTGAAGCCACAGCAGATGTGATCACAGGTTCTGTACTTATAAATTCAGTACCAGCCATTACTTTATTTGATTCTGTAGCATCCCATTCATTCATGTCCGTAGATTTTCTTATGAAGCATAGCTTCCTCACAGAACCTCTTAGGAATTGTTATAAGATCATTATCGGTGGAGAAATTATCCCGGTTAGTGATGCATGTAACAATTGTCCTATCACACTATGTGGGAGAGAATTATATGCTAGGCTACTCGTAATGCCAATTCCCAGTTTCGACATTATTCTGGGTATGGATTGGTTGAGTCAGCATCATGCCACTATAGATTGTCACAGGGGTAGTGTAATCTTTGGACCCCTTGACAAGCCAGAATTTGAATTCACTAGAGGTTTTAGAGAATTTGGTAGTAACAAAATTTGTGGAGCCCTAGTACCAGAAGAATTGCCACTGCCTATCATTTCTTAATATCTTGATGTCTTTCCTAAGGATCTCCCAGGATTACCCCCAGACTGAGAAGTTAAATTCTCTATTGACTTAGTGCCAGGAGCAGCTCCAGTATCTCAAAATCCATATAGAATCAACAAGAAGGATATAGTAGAATTAAATGAGCAGATAAAAGAGTTAGAAGACAAATGCTTCATTAGGTCTAGTGTTTCGCCCTGGGGAGCTCCAGTATTATTTGTGCCAAAGAAGGATGGATCATTTTGAATGTGTATAGATTATAGGGCATTGAATGCTTTAACAATCAAGAATAAATATCCCCTACCAAGGATAGATGATTTATTTGATCAATTAAGTGGAGCTCGGGTATTTTCGAAGATTGACTTGAGGTCGGGTTACCATCAAGTAAGGGTGAGGAAGGAAGACATCCCTAAAACTGCTTTCAATACCCGGAACGGACACTATGAATTCTTAGTGATGCCTTCGGGTTAACTAATGCTCCAGCAGTATTTATGAATTTAATGAACATAGTCTTCCAACAATATCTAGACAAATTTGTGGTAGTTTTCATTGATGATATTTTGATTTATTCCAAGACTCCAGAAGAACATGAACACTTAAAGGTTAGTATTGGAGACATTAAGGAAGGAAAAACTTTATGGAAAACTATCTAAATGTGCATTCTTCCTAGACAAAGTAGAATTTTTGGGACACGTTGTAACTGGAGATGGCATAGCAGTAGATCCTAAGAAGGTAGCAGCAGTAGAATCATGACCCAGTCCAGACTCTGTAGCAGAAATTAGAAGTTTCCTGGGACTAGTTGGCTATTATCGAAAGTTTGTGAAGGACTTTGCTAGAATTGCTGAACCAATGACAAAATTAACAAGGAAGAATGAAGAATTTATATGGACTGATGAATGTCAACATGCTTTTGAAGAACTAAAAAAAAGGCTGACTACTGCCCCTATTCTGACCTTGCCATCTGGAACCGGAGGATTCGCTATATACATTGATGCCTCTAGAAAAGGTCTAGGTTGTGTATTGGAGCAGAACAAAAAAGTAATATCATATGCTTCTAGACAGCTTCGACCTCATGAAAAGAACTATCCAACTCATGACTTAGAATTAGCAGCTGTTATTTTTGCTCTTAAGCTATGGAAGCATTATCTTTATGGAGAAAGGGTAGAAATCTTTACAGATCACAAAAGTTTAAAATATGTCTTTACTCAAAAAGAGCTAAACATGAGACAAAGAAGGTGGCTGGAGTTAATGAAAGATTTTGACATCACCCTTCAATATCATCCGGGGAAGGCCAATGTAGTTGCTGATGCTCTAAGCAGATATCCTATGGCAATGTACTTGACGATGGACCGACACTTGCTTGAGGACTTGGAAAGTTTAGGAATTTAGGTAATTATTCCAGGAATAGAAGGTCAAATGATGAATTTGAGGATCCAATCTACCTTAATAGATAAGATTAAGGAGACTCAGTTTCAAGACGAAGGCCTACGAAGCATTCGAGACCAAGTGCAAGCTAGATTATTGGAGGAATTCAAAATTCATGAAGATGGATCACCAAGACATGGAGATAGATTATGTGTACCTCAAGGAGATATAAGAGAAGAAATTATGCAAGAGGCACACAGATCACAATACTCTATACATCCAGGAGCCAACAAAAATGTACAAAGATCTAAGGATGCATGTTTGGTGGTATGGCATGAAAAGAGAAGTAGCCAAGTTCGTATCTCGTTGCTTAGTGTGCCAACAAGTCAAGGCTGAAAGACAAAGACCTGGGGAATTGCTTCAACCACTACCCATTCCAGAGTGGAAGTGGAAACATATTACTATGAGTTTTGTGTCTGGGCTTCCAAGGACACCTAGTGGGAATAATGCAATTTGGGTGATAGTGGATAGACTGACCAAGTCTGTACATTTTCTACCCTTCAAAGTAGGGTTATCTACAGAAAAGTTGACAGATTTATATATTCGCCAGATTGTTAAATTGCATGGAGTTCCAGTAAGTATTATCTCCGACCGAGATTCGAGATTTACCTTACTTCTGGAGGAGCTTACAAGCTAGCTTGGGGACTCAACCCAAATTCAGTACAGCTTATCATCCCTAAACTGATGGACAATCTGAACGTACCATTAAGACACTTGAAGATATGCTCCGTACATGTGTTCTGGATTTTGGAGGATCGTGGAAAGATTATCTACATCTTTTGGAGTTCTCTTATAATAAAAGTTACCAAGCAAGTATTGAAATGACTCAATTTGAGGTTTTATATGGACGAAGATGTCGTACCCCACTATCATGGGATGATGTAGGAGAAAGAGCTTTACTGGGACTAGAGATGGTGGTTGATTCAACCGAGAAGGTGAAACAAATAAGGGAAAGACTTCGTGTGGCTCATGAGAGGCAACGACATTGGGCCGATAGCCATCGAAGACCATTGGAATTTGAGGTAATCAATTTATGAAATTCAAGTTAATTTAACATTATGATTATGGAATTATGACTTGATTATGATTTTATTAAAGGTTGGAGAGTTGGTATTCTTGAAGATTTCTCTGACACGTGGCACCATTAGGTTCGGAAGGAGCAGAAAACTCAGTCCAAGATTTATTGGACCGTTTGGCATACTGGAGAAAATCGGAGAAGTGGCATACAGTTTGGCATTGCCACCCACTCTAGATGGGGTCCATAACGTATTCCATGTGTCGCAACTGAGAAAATACGTGGCAGATCCAAGTCATATTTTGGATCATTCAGAGTTCGAAGTAGGCCCAAGCTTGACTTACCAAGAGCAACCTGTAGGGATACTGGACCGAACGGAGAAAGTTCTAAGGAATCAAGTTATTCCCCTTGTTCGTATAGCTTGGAGGCATCATTCTCCTGGTGAATCCACCTGGGAACGAGAAGACGAGATTAGGGAGCACTACCCCTATCTTTTTGAATCTTGAGGTATATTTCAACTCTCGACCTTCCTTTTCGTGCCATTGTTAATTTTAAATTTTGAGGACAAAATTTTTCTAAGGAGGAAAGTTTGTAACTCTCCTGACCAAGAATTTAGAAAAAAAAATCTTAATCTCAAGTCTACTTAAATCATTAAGCAATAATTCAATTATTATTTAATGTGTTAGTAATAATTAATGAAGGGTTAAGAAAATAATTACTATTTAGATTAGCAGAATGACGTTTCTTTTATTTTTGAATTAGTTAATCGGTTATTAGCTATCATATTCTTCTGCTAGAGACTCTCTCCACAACCCACGAACAAACTCCTACTTCTCTCTCCATGTAACAGTCCACTTTCCTCCACTACTCTCACCTCTCCTTCACTCTTCCCATATATTTAAACTAACTTTCTCCCATCACTTTTCCCTCACAAACGTCTCTGGTAACACTCCATTTCTCAAACCTTTTTCCCCCAGACTCCAACACAAATATTTCCAAATCCATACTCCTCCACGTCGTGGCCAACCGTCTGCTCATTGGTCTTTTCCTTCATTGAGCAGTCAACCGACCATCCCAACTGAAGTTGCCAACTTCGACCCCGTCGCCTTTCGGCTACCTCAATCCACCCGAAGGCCAACGAGTTATCACCACCAACTCTGTCGTTTGCCGGCGTAGTCCCGGCATCGACGAACATTCGACCAAGCAACCTCGGAAGCTGTTTGGGTTTCCAGTCCAGCCCAACGCCGGCACTGCGTCAAGCAAGCTTTCAAGGCAGTAAGGTGAGACTTCATATTCTCCTCCCTTCCATGAATCATAACCGATACAATGCATATAAGAGCCACTGGTTAAAAAATAATAATAATAAGGAATCAGTAGAATGAACAGTCCCACTAGAATGATAATGTTAGGCTTCATGTGGTTAAAAAGAAATATGTAGTAGCCACTACTACTTACTCTTCTGTGCAAGTAGTCTATAAAGTGATCATTAACTTAAAGCCATAAGGAATTCCAACAATTAGAATAAAATAATAATAACTATAAATATTTAGTTAGTATAACTACTAGAATAAGAGAATAGTAGTAAACAATAAACACTTGCATGCATTCTAAAGTAACCTACTGTACCTTTCTTTTTCCTATTAGAACGTAGTAGCTAGCTAATGTCCATGAATAAGATAAACTATGTACTAAAGGAATAATAAGAAAAAGAATAAGAAGGTTAATTATATATAAACTGTGCACCACAACTATTATATATATATATATATATATACACACACACACACACGTACGTAGACTAAAAATTTGGTCTATTCATCCAAACCTCAAATCCTGACACCAAGTTCACTATTGGACTCACAGCGTCATTTCTATTCTAAAAACATTTAAGGTTGTACGTTTATCAAATTGTCTAACTAGGTTATTTCTTTTGTCTTCTTCTGGACCTATGTGCGGACTCCGAAATGTCTTAAAATTTGATCTTTGTCGAATCTCCAATTTTGGACTTTTCTATATCTATCAGGACTAATCGAGCGATATTGGAAATTTGGGATGATATTATTCCTACAATTGGAATTTCTGTTTGGATATTAGTTTTGGGCACCATTCCGTATCGGCACGATCGTGACCGTTACGTCGACTCCAAATTATTTCAAGGCAAGTACCTACACTTCAAGTTTATTCTTTAGATTATGATATTTAGTTCATTGCTCTACTAGTACCATTGGATGATTACACTTAGTGTTAGGAAAATGTCTTGATTTTCGTGTCGAGAGAGAAAATACTAGGAGGCATGTGGTTTACCCTTTCCATCATGTAATGACTGCTAGTTGTTGAGTACGCGACTGTACCATCAGCCTTATACTCAATTGTTCCTGACTGCTAGTCGTCTATGACGTGTCTTATTAGCCTTATAACCCCCTACATGCCGACTATGTATTCTAAATACACATATTCACACACATAGTTTCTTTATTAGTTTTGTAGCAGTTTTATTTTCTTGTCTCATTATATTCCTGTTTCACTTATATCCCTGATTTATAGTACTTGATACTTAGTTATTTTTTACTACTTATCATGTATAATCTTTATTGTGATACTTAGTCAATTTTTACTACTTTATTTAGTTTAAGCTTTGTTGTGTATTGGTACTTTGCTCATTTTCTGACTGGATTCGTTGACATATTAGGCGATGATGAGGACTATGCCCCTACCTTTTATGGCCCATATGACGTGGCAGATGATACTGTTGAGGAGCCTGTTCCTACTCAGGAGTCTACTTTTGAGGAGTAGTTAGCCAGTTAGCTAGTATTTTCTTTCAGCATAGTACTCGGGTTTGTCCCCGATTTATCATTTCTTCTGGTTTGTATTAAACTGTGAATTGGTGGATGTCACAAAATTATGAAATCTTAGCATTCCTATTTCCTGTCATTATCCTTGTCTATTTATTTATTGTGAATGAGCTAGATTTAAATTACCTGTGAATATGATGAATATGAAAAAGGTCTAGACAGCGTACTACCGCCGACACTGCGGCGTAGGCTGGACGTACTCGCGAACTCGTGCATGAATATCTGGGTGCGGGTCGTGACAATAACAAAATAAAATTACTCTAACAAAGGTAATAGCCAGTTTTTGGATTGTCAAACAGTACTGCCAATCTCCTTTTGTCTAGTTTGATAGTTTTGGAATGCCCACTGTACAAAAATCTCCTATGGCCAATCAGAAAATGAGGGAAGTTTGGACCTTGAGTTGTCACAAATACTTCACCGTGAGGACAAACTTAGTCTAAAGCAGCCATCCTGTAAGAAAAACTCTGAAAGTAAAAGTTTACAGTTAAAACATTGTCTGCTGCCTAATCTTGAAAAGCCATGATGAGAAATCACCCCAATTACCTTAAATGGATCAAGCTCCTCAGGTGATGCTAACATGCATTTAGTTTCAAGAAGTGGACGCATATGCTTCCCTGCTTGGTATATCTTTCCCGAGGCTAGATAAATCGATGTATTATTATTGAAACCCATGCCACGCAGCATCAAACCAACCTAGCCCAATTATTGGATAGGACAGAAACCAAAATCTTAACTGTTGTACGAAAACTGGCTATAGAATAATCACACCAAGATTATTTGAAGCAGTTGCCCTGCCAGTCTAAAATTAAATAAACTACATACCAATATAACAAAGATTGGCCTTACACATGCTGTATAAAGATAAGGGGTTCATATAAAAACCATAACTCCATATCATTCAACCAAGACAATTTTGGATGCTGGTATCAATCATTGTATTAACTTCTTCTGTGCTTGCAGAATACTGACAGCAAATGTCTTCCAATTGGTGCAGTGTTGCAGTTTGCTAACCATGGTTTGATATCACTCTCACTCCTGTGAAAAGGTATCGTTTGGTGATCAATCCTGCTGACATCTCCTTTCGTGTATGAGCTACTTCAGGTAAATAAGCATGTATTTAAGCATGGAGGTCAAGAGGAGAGAGGGTGCACAAATTCCCGTGTGTATGTGTGAGGTATTTCAAGTAAATGGGTATGCTTGTACGCTGGGAGATCAAGACGAAGAGGGAGGGTGCACAAACTTCACATGTGGATGTGTGCTGGAAGGTGGCTACTTGAATCCTTCTCTCTTTAACTCTACTAACGACCATTTTATCTAGAAAATGAAAGGCGTACCCTAGGGGAGAAAAGGTACTCGTGTATGTTATTAAGGTCATAATTAGAATGAGTAAGTACAACTAAAAACTACAGATTCTCTGGCATTATTAGGTAATGTACAATTCGATTGACTTCATAAACATCAATAAGGAGCATAAACTAATCAAATGGCAGGAGTAAGGAAGGATGATTCTTCTAAATTTGTATGTCAAAAGCTCATAAGAGAACTTTTCCAGAATGAAGCCGAGTTTACAAAGAACGATTTTCCTCATCTTATTAGTTGAATTTTAGATATGTACTCATATTATTAATTGTTATATATGTTAGATGATCTTGTGAGAATTATGTGAGCGTTTGGTGATTAGGAAATCTAGACAAAAGTGCAAAATGAGTTTGACATAAACATAGGCTTTGTTGTGCATGAAAGCCTGACAATACACCATGGGGAATTACAATAACAATAGCCATGAAAAACAAGTCTTCAATTCTTCCAAGATTCTCCTATCTATGGCAGTCTTTCTAACATAGTTTGCAGTATCGGCCGATATCGACATGATACGGCCGATACCAATACGATTTGGCATGTCCCGATCTGATACCGACCAATATCCAATACCCGACATTGGGGGTCTCTTTTCCGATCAAGTCAGCAAAGAAAATTGAACAAAAAGACCAATCATCAAGGGTGTAAGATTGCAAAAGAAAAAAACTAATCTATCGCATGTAAACCAATTGGCAAGGGTGACTACTATTTCATTCAATTTCAAAACTACCAAGAAACAACACTGAATTATGCATAAATATATAAATATATTTTCTAAAATGTTAATAATTTATTGCCGATACCGAAAAGAAACAACACCAATTTTCTTTTCGAAACCAAAAAAATCCGATACTCCGATCCGAAACCGACGATATTGCCGATACCGCCAATCCCGATACTCATATAAATGATTTGATACCGATTCTGATAACGATAGTGCAAACTTTGTTTTACGAGAAAAGTCTTCATATCAAAATGAATTGTGACAAGATAAGAAAGCTAACGGGCACGAGTCTCCAGGTTTGCAATTACAAAATACCAAGGTTCAAAGTATCGGTATCGGACCATTCTTACGAGTATCAGGATCGGCGGTATCGGTAGTATCGGTGGTTTCGGATCGGAGTATCGGATTTTTTTGGTATCGGAAAGCAAATAACTATTAGTAAATTGTTAACATTATAGAAAATATATTTTATACATTTATGCATAATTTTAAGTATTTCTAGTGTTGTTTCTAAGTATTTTTGAAATTGAATGAAATAGTAGTCATCATTGTCAATTGATTTACATGCGATAGAAAAAATTTCCTCTTTTATATGCTTTTACAACATTACTATGCTTTTACACCCTTACTGATTGGTCTTTTTCATTCAATTTTCTTTGTCGAATTGACCGAAAAAGAGACCTCAAATGTCGGTATCGGTCAGTATCGGGTATCAGTCGGTATCGGATCGGAACATGCCAAACTGTATCGGTATCGGCCGATACTGCAACACATCAATTTGGTAGGAAAAATAATTGTAACAGAAATAAAGAAACAAATACCTCCAAAGGTGTAAGGGGGCACTTCCCATTTATTCTAATTGCACCAGGCCGTATCACACAACCAGGTTTAGAAATGTTTCTTCTCCAAGCTCTCTCTGGTTGCTTTCATGTCATGTTTCTCTTGTTCCCCGCCATCAAAGATGCAACATGAGAAGGCAACCATATCCTAAAAGAAAAGGTAGTCAATATTTCACCAAATTCCTAGAATCAAAATCTACAGCATGAACCAGACTTAAGTTTACAATAGGTAATTTACTTCTTCAAAACGGAGATGCACCGCAATATATTTCCCATTATTATGTACACTTCGCTCTTTCATTCAAGAAATCAGATTCTCCGCTAACATTGTTATAGGAATTGAAAACAGCAAGGCCTCAAGTTAGCCAAGCATCTTAGGTGTTGGACTGGTGGGTGAGCATCAAATGAAAACCGATTTGCAAATGGAGATATCCGTATAAACCTGAATTATCGAAATGAAAAAGAAAATTCATAAAAGCATCTACATACTATAGCCCGTGCTAAAAGCTTAGAAAAATAGAAGTACACTCAAGCATGCAGGATTTCTATATTCAATAGATTGTGTCAAAGCATACCTTGAGTAGAAATCTATGTATGAAAGTTAATAAAAATTGACACTGTTATTTATTTTCATATTATAAGATTTTTCATGCCCTAAGTCAACAATTAAGATCTTTCATTCCTATGTTGTACTGGGCGCTAGGCAAGACGAGGCGACAGGCCGGCCGCCTCGCCTAGGCACGCCTAGGCGCCTCCTAGACGTCCGTCTAGAATTTTCATGCAAAGCATGTAGCAGCAGGAGCACATGCAGCAGCAGGCAGCAGTAGCACATGCATCAGGCAGCAGGAGCACATGCAGCAGGCAGCAGTAGCAGCAGCATGTAACAGCATTTTTATCCGCCTAGGCGCGCCTAGGGAATCCTCGGGTCGCCTCTAGGCACCCGCCTAGGCGCCCGTCGACTGACACAGACATTTTTTCCTCGGGTCGAGGCAAGCTCCTCCTGACCTGGATGCCTAGGCCTCCTAGGCGTCGCCCATGACAACATAGTTTCATTTTCTAAATTACTGCTTCACAATTTGTACACAGGAATATGCCTTTTTCCAAGACAAAAGATAGTAAGTACTAAGGTAGTCAAAGGCGCACTCAAGGCGCGCGCCGAGCGAAGTAAGGCACAAATATAAAAATAAGAAATATATATATATAAGAAATAAAACTAAATAACATATTAAAACCAACAAAATATATTAAAACATAACCAAATGAACTAGCATAACAGCAGTAGCAGTCAACAAAACTAACAAGTAACAAGAGTTTATATTATCCCTACCACGCTTTTAGTAAATTTTAGTCTTTCCAGTTCAACTGTAACCAACTACTTGTATGAGATAAGTGTTATCTCCATAACTCAAAGTTTTTTGTATAAAAAAAAAAAAACACAAGGCGCACCTTTTCTTGGTTGCGCCTTGCAGAAAGGCTCGCATAAGGCGCACCTTGGGTGTAGGGTTGAGCATTCGGTTCTTTCGGTCCAAAACCGAACCGAATAAGCAAAATCGAATTCGACCGAAAACCGAATAAGCAAAACCGAAACCGAACCGAAATGGCCCATAACCGAACCAAACCGAACTGAATTAAATCGGTTCGGTTTTCGGTTTATTTGCATTTTTTTGTTAATATATATAGTACCTATATATATATATATATATATATATATATATATATGAATTAAATTTAGTATATACCTATATATATTAATACCTATTAATACCTTATTCAGTTTTCGGTTTTGAACCGAAACCCAAAACCGAAATCGAAACCGAATAAAAAAATTTAGTATTTTCAAAACTAAAATCGAACCAATATTTTTTAAAACCGAACCGAATCTCTTATTCGGTTTCGGTTCGATTCGGTTTTCAGCCCAAAATCGAATAATGCTCACCCCTACTTGGGTGCGCCTGGAGAAGTGCGCATTGCCTAGTGAGGTGCGAGGTGTAGCTATTGCGCCTTTCTGTGAGGTGCTCCTTTGAATACCAACTAAGTACTTTCACAAGAACATTCCAAGACAAAGCTACGCAATTCCACTTGGCTCTTTGGATTGTATTCATCATCGTACGTGTATCTAATTTTCTCTATCAAAATTATGATAATACTCTTGTTTAGATCCTATCCTACATAGGGACATTAAAGGCTGCTAATTTATTATGTATACAATCTAACTACATTACAGATTTGTAGGTTCACCCTTTAAGACTTGATATTTGGTTGTGCTTGGTCAATTCTTTTGTTGAACCTTCTTGGTTTTGAGTGACGATCAACTAGCAACCTTATTTTAACAGAAAAAGCTTGAATATTAATAGCGACCTAAACAAACCGTTAGAAAAAAAATACTTGGCCTCCTCTCTTGCTCTTTACCTATGGCTTCTGCTACTAGCAATGTCTAAAAGACTAATACCTTTCCTGTATTTACTGATCCTTCTTCCACGGAAGACTTGCAGAAGCTATAAATTCTTTCAAATAGTAGAGATGGTAATCAATACTAGCTAGTGTTATCTCCTTACCAAAGATTACATGTTCAGTGGTCATTCAAGTAGTTGAAGGAAGAGGGTCGTCAGTTTATTGGTGTAAAGTGGGAATCAAAACAAAACCAATGAGCTAATCAAAATCAAATCAATAAATGTACCAGGATATCATACCTGAAACCATAGTTAAAAACACTGCAGGAAAAAACAAAAAACCCTAAGATAAACTTTAATTTGCTCGTTGATAATGATAGTTCAGTTACGAATACTTAATGCCCTCTACTAGTAATGTTTATTAACTTATGTTAACTTTTATTTTCTCAATTTATCTATAATCTGTTGCTAAGTCCTAACCAAGTAAAGTGAGATACCATCTTCACATCAATATACAATTTTACAAAGAACAACCAATATTTCTATAGTAAGAAAATAGTAGTAATAATTTATTGAAAACTCGCCAATATAAGGATTGACAATTATGTCAAAGCTCCCGCCTTGTGTAAATGAGTGGCACAATATAAGTTTATACTTCCTACAATTTCTTAACATCAGACTCCCAGAGGGGGCCAAGAGAAGGGGTTTGAAGAACCTGTGGCATACCATACTAATTTGAGTAGGAGGTACCCTCATGCCACCTTATTTTCCTAGTCAATAATCAAAAAATATAGTAGTCAGATTCGTTGATGATGTTTACCGCCGTTCGCATCTTAGAAATGGGATAGCAACATATACAAGGATTACAATGCTAAAAGAAGTGACAATCAATCTTCATTACTTTATCAGTTCGCTAAAAATGTAACGTTTACTGCTGTAAACTACAATCCAAGGTTCGCGGTATCGGTATCGGTATCGGTATCAGACAATTTCTATGAGTATCGGGATCGGCGATATCAGCAGTATCGGCAGTTTCAGATCGGACTATCGGATTTTTTTTGTATCAGAAAACAAATAATTATTAACATTTTAGAAAATATATTTTATACATTTAGGCATAATTTTAAGTATTCCAGTGTTGTTTCTTAGTAGTTTTCAATTGAATGAAAAGTAGTCACCATTACCGATTGCTTTACATGCGATGGATAAGTTTTCTTTTTTTACATGCTTTTACAACATTACAATACTTTTACACCCTTGTTGATTGGTCCTTTCCATTCAATTTTCTTTGTCGACCCCAATGTCAGTATCAGTCAGTATCGATCGTATTGGATCGGTATCGGCCGATACTGCAAACTATGCTACAATCATAGAAAGTTGGAGAATGCAGAACCAACTCAGAAAAGGGAAAGCTTCAATATAACAAGAAATGAAGAAACTCATCTGAAGCTCTCAAGAGAGTGCGAGAAAAAAGTTCTCTCATTTGAGATATATAAAATTTTGTAAGAAATATGCATTAACTAGTAGTAGAATGTCAATTCCAACTATCAGCACTAGCAAAAGCTAGTAGTATAATGCAATCAGTCGGTCCCAACAATCAGCATTAACAGAAGACGAAAAAGTTACTGAGGCATTATTAAGGAGTGATAAGAGTCTAGGAGGTATCAGAAAGTTGTGAAAGAAGTGCATAATATACTGAGTAAGCAATCCTTATAGATGGGCACACTACTAATATGCCAAGCGATGAAATGCTAAGAGACAGAATTCACCTACTCATGAACAACAACAAATTTCTATATTCTTGCCAAGGCAAGAACATAAAAATAGGATATTATAAGGGAATGCATTTGGTGCAGCAAAGTGCAGATAGTTTCATTGAAATTACTAAACCTAGCCTTATATATTATAAACATAAAGTATCCAAGTCATAAAGCAATGAGGAAGTCTGTGCAAGATATGCAGAAACCAGTAGTAAATTCAAAATGTTGATTCCTACAAAAAAGGCATCACCAAAAACTTAGGGTTGTATAAAGAAGAACTACACGACACGTCTAAGGGTCATGTATACAACAAGAAGAACAAAGACTTTATCCGAAATTTTGGAGTCAGTTGCCTGACTTTTTATCTTCCTTTCAGCTATTTAAGGATCATCTCCTCCCTAACATTAGAAAACACTTGCCCTTTTGAGTCCTAAATCTTAATCCAAGTAATTTTTTGTGCATCCATGTTCTAGCAAGTCCTTTAATAGCTTACCATCACTCCTAAACAATGCCTCGAACACTATCTTATCAGTGAAGTTTGGAGATGGAGATGGAGATGGAGATGGAGAGGAGAGGAGAGAAGGAGAAAAGTAGAAGAAGAGAGAATATGGGAAAGAATATTGCAAGGGCATAAAACCCTAGGTTGCATCTCATGTCTATTTATATTGATATGCAATACACCCACAATTACTATTATACCCTCATAAGATAAATAACAAAATAAAATAACTGTAACACCCTCCCTCAAAACTAAAATTTACTAAAAGTGTGGTAGGGATAATACAAACAAACCCTTATTAGTTATATTCTGCTAGTACTGCTCTCCTAGTTCACTTGGTTATGTTTTAATATTTTTTTATTGGTTTTAATATGTTATTTGGTTTTATTCTTACATTACTAATTTATTTTTGAAATGTACGCCTTTGACGTAACAAATTATATCAAGGCCATAAGAAGATGTAGCATATGAGAACATGACACAAGGGCATAACCTAATGAAGCACACGATGCTCGACACAAGGTTGATGTAGCACACAGGGCCATTTGCAAAAATATAAATGCTACATCGTGTCAATCCCTTGTGTTGATCCCTGTGTGGAAAAAAAATGTTATGGCCTTATTGAGCATTGTGTGCTACATCATGTTATGATCTCATGTCAAGTCGTCTTGATTGGTCTATGCATTTTAAATATGAAAGGAGCCATATTGTGTAGTAGATATGTGTGTAGGATCGAATAAGTACCTCTAGAGGGGGGTGAATGGTGTGCGTGTATATCCAGCGGAATAAAAAATCACCCAATAAAAATTAACATAGTTAGCTAACAATCTAAATATAAAATGACAGTAAGTAAATAGAGAGAGAGAGAGAGAGAGATCAGCAGTCGCAAACACAACAATGTATATTGGTTTTCCTCTGAGAGTACTAGTCCAGTCCCGAAAACTCTAACTCGGAGTTGAAATCCACTATCAAGTGAAACACAAGTTTTGATCCGAAGGCTTGCAACTTCATACAGACATGAGCTTTGATCCGAAAGGCTCGAATACTTCTCGAAGTGTTGAACTTCTTGACAAACTCTTTTTACAACTCTTGAAAACTTCTAACCAAGAACGTACTGACACTTAAGGCTTAGGAGTTGTAGAAAGCTTGGGATTGGAAAGTGTAAAGACTCTTGCACTGAGGAAATAGAGAAAAGAAATGAAAGTGAATTGAATGAATAAGAATGGTGAATTCTTTCTCTATTTATAGTACTTTTGCAAACCGAGTTCGGGACGAATTCGGATGCCAAACGTTCGAATTTTTGAACGTTGGAGCCGAGTCTGCAGGAAGAACAGGTTGCAAGGGCTTACTGGGTCTAGGAACCGAGTTCTAGCCGAACTTGCACCGAACTTGTGTCGAGTTCGTACCGAGTTCGCTTTTCCTAAATCCAGTCAGAATCAGAATATGTTGCGTTGGTTTAGGCTAACTTGGTTTTGGAAAAATAGGTTGGGCTATTTTCAAAACTCGAAATATTTTGGCTAAAAATAATCTGGGTCTAGAAAATATTTTTGGTAGCCTCTAAATGCCAAATGCGACTCGATTTACATATTTTTATATACTCAATAAATAGAAAAATTGCATTGACTCGATACTGAAAACAAATTGCATTCACATTCTTTGAAACTGTAGTTGTAGCAGTAGTACATCCGTATCATCGGTTCTCGTAGGTTATATCAAGTCCGAGTTTTAGTCGATTTATCGAAATATGGTTCGACCATGACTAATGGGCCAACAATCTCCTCCATTTTGATAATTGACAAACTCTGACTGATATAGCAGAAAATGAAACTCAAAACTTGAATGTGGTAGTATTTTCTTCTTTTGCCAAAAGCTTGATTGCTGATAAGTAAAGGTTACAACATGATGTTGTATGCGATTCGGTTTCCCCAAGCGGTCGTTCCGGCCACGCCGATAGCTTTTTCTCTTTTATATGTTTTTACAACCTTACTATGCTTTTACATCCTTTCTAGTTGGTCTTTTTAATTCAAATTTTTTTGCCGAATTGACTGGAAAAGAGACCTCTAATGTCGGTATCGGTCAGTATCGGGTATCGGTCGGTATCGGATCGGGACATGCCAAACTGTATCGGTATCGGCCGTATCGGATCGGTATCGGCCGATACTTTAAACTATGGTGTCGACACAACACAAGTAGCATTCGTGAGGTTGTATGGATTTGTGCCTGATTTTAGCATGCCCTATCCGGTATCACAATAATCTTTATTATATACGTTTTTGGACTACATCTGACACGGGCATAACACCAATTTCGGAGTAGGTTTGTGCTTCCTTGGATGCAACTACAGGCAATAGATCAATTACCATCTAAATGAAGTATTTTGAAATCATGGAACAGAGGACCAACCCTCAGAAATTCTGTCAGACGGCAAACTGAATATATCAATATCAAGTCCGTTTCTACTCGAAGGATTTGGTATTTATGTCAGGTTCAAAAATTAAGTGAACATGGCAACTTTCATGATTAATCACACTGAATACAGGTGATGCAATAAAACCAAATATCATTGTTTGAATCTGAATGTTCTGTATATTTGGTTGCAGAACATGGAGCTAGACCTAACTCATCTAGTTTATTTTAAGGGTCTAACTCATCTGCTACTCATCAACTTAAAGCCATGTGCTATCTTATTGGGTTAGCATATTTCTTCCTCGTCTTGTTTGTAGAGTTCCTAATACCTAAGTTGCCTTCTTTCTAATTCGGTGTCACATTCCTGGAAACGAAAAAAGATGAATCCAAATTTGAATTTGACAATGGAAGATAGAAAAGCACGTAAAGGAATGAATATGATTCAGGCGGTTGTCCAAAATATACCATAGTTAAAGGAGCAATAATCCAAACTTACAACATGGGCTTACATTTGGTAAAAAGTGATCCAGTTGAAGTAGGGAAACTTAAAACTCGACCTAGCAACTGAAGTTACTACAGAACTCGATCTTTCTATTTGTAAATCGTCGTTATCATGATAAACTTGTAGCAATTTCACTACCTTGTACCTATTTGAAAATGTTAGTACCATGTATCCATATCTTGTACTTATCCGTATTCGTTCAATATATCTCGTAAAACATAGGCAACGATGTTGATGAAATTCAACTACATTATTGGATTTCAGCCAAAGATTAAAGGAGACCTATGTTACTGGTTCAACGGTCTATGGCAATCAAATTGCATCAAATTAGCAAACATTCTAGAACTTTCTTAAAGTAGAAAGTACTAAAAAAAGCATTTTTTTTTTTTTAATTTTCCTGCATTCGGCGAGATGATTTCTTAGACTGGGAACTTGAGTTTCATGAGGTTTAATTTCGCCAAACACACAAAGAAACCAACACTCCTTTCATAATTCCAAATAGATGGTAATTTGATCAAGTGAAACAAATTTAACGAAATGTGGATTCCATACCATCCGGTTTCCCCAAGCGGTCGTTCCGGCCACGCCAATAGCTCCAGCACCCTCACCTCCCTTGGCCCATATCCTGACCCTATCTCTCATCCTCCTCTCCTGCAAGAATATAAAAAAAAAAAAAAAAAAAATCACTCAAAAGCAATAAAGGAGCCATCTTTGAATCTTAGAAAGGAACCAACTTTCTGAGGCTTATACCTGCAAAGGAGCCGCCTTTCCTTTCTTGGTGGAGGGCATCTGAGTAATACGAAGAAGAAGAAGAAATCTTCGACGGAGGATACTTGTACCGAATTCTCCCGAGCGGATTAGCACGGGGAAGCAGCGCCCAATAAAACCACATCGCTCCCTTCCCGTAGCAATTGCAAAACGTAAATCCCTGCAAAACCCTAAACCCCTGAGAATTGCAAAACCCTAAACCCCCAATTTGAAACAAAAATCATATTTTGTTGAAAAGAAAAAGAACAGGGAAAAAAACGAGAAAAAGGGGGGGGGGGTCTATCAGACAACCTCTCGTCCATCCCAGGATCGGATCCCGGGAACGATCCTCTACTGCCGATCACTGGAAGATCTCAGCCGTTAATCACGCTCTAGACGAGAAGCCATGTGTCATCCACCAGACTCTGTTGCCTGTCTCCTTAGAACTCAAGGATACAGTAGTACGAGCCTATAGAACAGATCCTGTTCAAGTAAGGTCGTGCCAGTCCTTCCTAAGCAGACTATCATAAGCATTGACATCTCTACAGTCTTTCCGAGGTGGGACTAAAATGAAGACGAAGGATCTGTGGTTCTGATATTAAGCCGATCTGACATTAAAACTAAAATGTCCAATAAGTAAATTTATGCATATTCGTCTGACATTAAATTTTCATTCCTTCTTTCTTTTTAACAAAGGCATGCATAATTTCTTTTTTCAAATATTGGCGATATGACTTGGTCCTGTTTCATAAAATTATAGTTTAGTATAATAGCTAGTATCATTATAATGATATTAAAATTTAGGATGGATTCAAAAATCATATTGTTCTTCAACGTCCCTCATTTGGACCTTGAGAGTGATGGCCATCACCGGCACACTAGTAATGATGCTAATCTATCTAAGACTTAGTTTTGATACATAATTTGTTGGTGTACTTGATGAGTACTTGTTTATTTTCCTTTTGTTTGATTTTATTTTAAAATTAATTATTTGAATTTATTGTATATTTTACTATAGTTTAAATTTTAAGATGTACACTCCCATGTCAAAAATGATAGGATCAAATATCTACAAACATGATTTATTATGATTATCAGCGAGTCAAGTTATAGGTTAGTACATAAAATGTCCTTGGTTAGTAAGTTTTAATCCACTAAGTGCATGTTTGGTATAAAAAAAAGGCAGTGGAATCTGAATTAATAGTTTTAGGATTTTGCACAAAAAAATTGTTTGGTAAAATTTAAAATTTGGCATTGGAAGTGTTCATAATCCAAATTCTTTGTTTGGATAGTATGAGATATTTAAAAATAATAATATTATGTCTAACTAATAATATAAATAACTAATATCAACAAACTATTATGATTAACTAAAACTATTAAATGAGGGTATAAAATTTAATTAGTTAATCATATTAACTAATTATTAGTTATATCAACAATCCTCTGATAATATCCACTAGAGCTCGAGTATTCCTCTCTGCTAGCTGTACTGGCATTGCTAGCTGGTCAAACTGAACCCGATGCTCTCCTCCAGGATCTATCATGGACTTTGCCCCTGAATGTTGAGGTTGCTCCTCAGGAATTTGGAGGCCTAAGAAAGTTGTTCTGCCATCTACGAAGCCCAAGCTAACTGATCGGAAGGAACATGAACAGTGCCCATGAAAGAAGAGAATATTAGATCAATTCGGGGAACTTGATAGAGCAAGGATGAAAGAAAATAGCAGGCCAAGGGATAGGAAAAATAGAATAATGTTAGAAGATATTAATGTTCTCAAGTTTGTAAAAACTTATGTTGAGAAGACTTACACGGTTGTTCTCCATCTTACTCGGATCTTGCTTTGAGATTGTTAGTCCCGAGGCTTAATCAAATATGGTAGAACTAGAAGTTGAAGTCGAGATCAGGAGTTCACACAAAAGTTTTCTCTCTGATATATCTCGATCCAACGAAGAACTATATAATATAGAATATAGTTGTTGATTACAATTCATTCTCCATCACAGAATTCAAGAACCAAAAACACATTTTTTCTTACAAACGCAGTTGCAATTGGGACAGAACGTTTACAACTAAAATAAGAGGAGAGAAATATATAATACAAATTATTCTTGCTGGGGTGGTGAAGACCACCGTTGCCCAAAGCAAGATTTGTCCTCTATCGACGATCTGCTCCCAGGAGCCAGCAAGTTCACAAGAGAACTTCTGGAACGCTCGTAGTCACATATTTATGTGACTCGAACAGACTCCTTTTGGACTCATCTTTCTTAAATTTTTGTGTGTTTCAAAAGGAGGCTAAATGGCTCTTTATATAGGGAATGATGGAAGCCCATCCTCCTTTTCTTTCCGATGTGGGACTAAAAAGTCAATATACAAAATTGATATCCCACAATCGCAGTCCAATGCATAGCCCGCTCAGCGTCCGTTCAGCGCCCGTAAAGCACCCGCTCAGTGCCCGTTCATGCAACACGCACACGCGCATGCAACAAGAGCAACAAAAGAGCACAAGCGCCTTGCGACGATGCTGACCTGCTCATGCAACACGCGCATGCAACCCGAGCATAAAACGAGCAAAACAAAAGCGCACAAGCGCCTTGCAACGTGCTAAGTGCGCCAACAAAGCGCCACTTTGCGTCTGAGTCCGAGTCGGCTTAGCTCCTATGGAATAATATTCAAGAGCATGACAAAAAGCTCAAAAGCTTTCATTAAGGAATTAATCATTTTTTCTCCTAATCAAATACCCCCACATGGCACCCATGTGCCCCACCATACCCCATGTGCACAACTCAACACATACAAAGTATTATATTGAGAAATCCACTTGGTGGTGTAGTGTCACCCCCAGTCCCAAAATATCGAGGGACTAGACACGTGACAATGGCCAGCAGCACACACCGATGGGCAAACCCAATTTAATGGACCCATCAGGATGTACTTAAGCTGTAAAACAACAATAAGGCCTAATATACTAATCTCATCCACAGAAATAAATACAACAATATCAGAGTATAAAGCAATATCAAATCTCAATAAAACATAACTCGGGGAACAACCCGATAATAAGTTTGATACAATAGTCAAGATACAAGAATAAAGATAACTATAACAAATACTGAGTATGGATAAAGCATATACTCAAGAGAAATCCTAAACTGCTCATGTACCTACTTCTGCTCCTGCTAATGCTCATGTCCCGTATACCTCGGGATAGATCTCGTCTGCTAATCCTGGGGACATAATCCAGATCCAGGTCCTCAGGGGACATAGCAAGGTACAAAATAACTCAAGCCAAAATAAATACAGTGCAGCAATAAATGAATCAATAGGGTAAACTATATAACCAGCTAAGTGATATGCAAGTGAGAGTTTTAATCATACTTGGGCTGAGACTACTATAGGATCTGTGTCGGGAAAACCCATAGCAGTATTCTCTCGAAGGGCCAGTAATGTACCAAAGTTCTGTGTCAGAGTCTAAGGCACCTCCAGTAATGTAATATATATATATATAATCAGCCTTTTGTATGGTAATTCTCTCCCCACCCAATGTAATCAGACGTCACATGTTCAAGATATCTCATGTCCATGTCACACAAGATCATAACTAATGCAGCAAGTCATATGATAGTTATGAATATAATATCTATGTCACAACTCCTGTGACTTATACAAAATCACCATGAATATCTCAGAAAGATTCCGTCTCATGAATAGTGTCAGGTGTCCTGTGTAACGACCCGCTCCGCTCAACCCGGAGGGCCGATTCAAACGGCACAAGTGTAGCTATTCAACCGCCTTGCTCAGCGAGATGGCTCGTTCGATGCAAAGGCATTTATGCTGGGATCTTCAATGGTGTCAGACTTAGGCTATCAGAGGCGCGTCCGAAGTTTCTCTCGACCGATCGATACATCGCTAAGGTGGGTGGCCCCGGTGAACCTGTCTCTACTTAGCTGCACACTAAAAAAATAAATGTTACATGCTAGTTTATAGGCGATAACCTTTGCATGCTAATAAAAGAGATGAAGGCACATAGCTAAGGGGATAACCCTGCCTTATCATTGTATAGAACATGGAGATCTTACTTGCTTTTTGCGTAGTCGGGATTGTTGAGTTGGAATGTAGTAGCTTCTTTCATATATGCCGTAAAGTAGATTGAGTTCATACTGAGGCGTTGCACCGCACGGAACATGACACGAGATGGAGTAAAATCATGTTGTATGCATAGACGAGGAAGGCTATCAAGTAGTTGTTCCGAGTCAGGAGATGGAAGGAAAGGAAGGTACTCGGGATATGCAGATCACCGAGGCAGTCTCTAATCAGGGAGCTGTGTAAAGAAGAAAAGATCCGAGTGTAGTCCTCGGCAAAGATTGATCCGAGAGTTGTCCTCGGCTAGGATTGGAAGTGGGGGAGTAGTTGCATGGTCACGGACAACTGGTTGCGCACCAGGTAGAGAGAGTCCTCGACACGATTGCTGAGGCATCCGAATCGTGTCGGCCCGGGAGGACAGTGCCAGTGTAGTCCTGGCAATACGCTAGCTGATGACTAGTGGACGAGAGCGAGACATCCAGCAAGGCTTGCTACCGACCTGGATGGGCGTCGACTCGTTAGACGGTTGAGAGGCCCAGCAAGGCTAGCAACCGAGCTGGGAAGACAACCGTCCATCGCAGATTATGTCCAATATGGCTAGCAGAGCCAGTGACCTTCATATAGATAAGTCATGTTTGCATAGCGGCTATCCGCATTGAGAAAAGGAGAAACGGGAAGGTGTGCGTTTGCACGACATTTTGCATAATGAGAATGGATGCACGGTATCACGCATAGTTCTAGTAAAATGGGCTTTGAGGCAGAGATACGACATAACACTTGGATTTCATAGATGCTCTTTATTATTTCGTAGATCATTGTTTATATTGCTGCATATGACATGGAAGGCCAAATGGTAAGAAATGGTAAGGTGAACTCAATTGTTCATTATTATGACACTCTTGGGCTGACACGGAGATTACTTTCTTTATATTGCCATGTAACTGATCCTAAGGCAAAAGAATAAAAAGACAACGAAACCAGTCGGTGCACAAAACTAATGAACGTGCTTGTTTTGTGGCGTAGACGAGAGGCCTCCCCACCAGTGCATTCAATGTACTGATACCCAACCAATCTGCATGCAGGGTGCAGGGGGAACTCGTACGGATTCGGAGATCGCTTAATGCAATGAGGCGCCGGACCGCACTTGGCATCTTGGAGCGTGGCACACGGACCTGGAGCTCGCATATATGAGACATAATGTATGAGAACATCATCATCCAGATCGTTTGTATTTGTTCTAAGCCTAAGGGCATACTCATTGTAAGAGAGAGAGAGAGCATGAGCGATTTATAATCTTGGCCTAGCGCCGCTCAAAATCTTTACTTCATATCAATAAAGAGCTTGATTTGGATTCAATACTTGTGTTCATTATATGTTTCCGCTATAACGACTCTATAAACTAGTTATCAACGGCCGTTTCGGTATTTGCCTTGCGCAGGCGCAACCCCAGGCTCGCGCAGCATCGCGTCCCGATGGAAACGTACGTCCTGCGGGAGCCCTGGCACGGTGATTCACGCCTAGCGGGGACGGCCGATTCCGGCGGGAGATCGGGGCGTGACATCCTATGGTATGACGTACTTGATAATGCAAGCACGAGAATGTATAGGGTCTCGATATCCATGTCTAGGTGACGTTACACAACTTCACGTACGACGTTGACACCCAAATATTATTCAGACGCTAGGTAATGTTACACGGTCCTAGGTTGAACAGAGATATTACAGTAAATAATCAAGAGAATAGTATAAACAAATACTGCAAGTATGGCAAGACACTTGCCTCGGGTTGGAATACCAATAACTGCTCCGATATCAGCGGAATTTGCAGGTACTCCTCCAAAAGCTGTAATAAATATTACCATCAGGTTCAGAAGATATCAAATAGCTAAAATTGCCTGTCCTTGAGTCTAATTTGGACACAGGGGCAAAAATGACAGTTTCTGGTCAAAGCGGGGTCCACATGTGGCCCGCTTCGCACCGAAAAATGTGCCAAAGACAATATTCTTCAAATTTGTCAAACTTAGTGTCCACAAGTCCAGAACGATGATACAAACCCAATGGAATGTCTAGAACTAGATTCCGATGAGCCGATCAAAAAATCGCCCGTCAAGTGGAGCCGTGGGGTCCACGATACACAATTTTGTCAACGTTCTCAGAATCGAACCAAACTTGGGTCACAGGACCGGCGTATTGCTACGAGTTCGATGGCGCAAGTTTTGTTTCGATTCGACGTACGTACACAAAGTTACAATGAGTTCCAGAACAGGGCCGATACGGGGTGTTGTCGACGGATACGCGTTGATTCCGGTGTGCGCGTACATCCAAATCAACTTCCGCAAAATCCTATACGTCCGTATTAACGGCGTGCACCTTTCGGTGAAGTCCGCACATGACCAAGTCATCCCGTTTAGCGCACACTCAGTTCCGGGGAAAAATAGGGTATCTATTTTTCTGTTTTTGGGTCGCAGTTTGCGATCGCCACAGACGCGACACGTCGAACCAATGGCACGGATATCGAGAGGGTCACGCAGACTACGCGTCACAGTAGACGGAACAAAAATGGGGCAGCAAGAAGAGGGAAACAGCCACCTGAACATGGCTCCGAAGAAGACTGAAAACACGTGATTCCGTGAGGCGGCGCGAAGCGGCACGGCGGCGGCGGCACGATGGCTAGGGCTGACGGAGGCGGCGCTGTGCTGCTGGGGTTGTAACGCCCCGCTCCGCGTCGGCGTTATGTATCAAGGTGAGTGGGCAGAACTTCGTTCTCTTATTCTTGCACGCCTTAATAATAACCTGAGTTTTTGCTTGCAATATTTGCATAAGAGAATGATAGAACCTGCCTTGCATGTTAATGAACGAACTCACCTAGCTTGTCTTTGAAACGATAAGTCTGCTAACGAGAATCCTGAAATGCTTGTTGAGTGCATGAACATGTTCACTATCGTCTATGCTTTGAGAGAACCATACTATGCCTGAATGTGTTCAAGTGATAAGTCGGATTGCCTCGCAACAACGATTGTATTCTGATGGTTTGTCTCGTCTGCATACTAGAGTTTATTTGATAGTGTTCCATGCATTCGCATGCGGTCGGACAATGGCTATTGGTGGAAAGCTGAACTGCATGTGTCACGGCTGCTACAGAGATAGTGGAAAGCAACCATGAGTCACAGCTGCCTCTAGCATCAGATAAAGAGTCATTGGTATGCTGTACAACCAACTGCCGATCCTAAGATACTCGGGGACCGCCCTGCATATAGCTAAGTCATTGTGTTGGCTTGGATAGATGACTGCCCCTAAGATGTGCATTGTGTGTCTATCTTTGCATCTGACCCTGGAGTCGCACGAGATATGCTGCGCACAACCTGAAACATGAACGATAGCTTACTTCCATATTCAATATGAAACTCTGTTTCCAAACATGTTTCCAAACATGTTTCCAAACAATGTAATATGAATCTGCTAGAACTGCATGAAATGAACCTAGGTAAAACTAGAAAGATCACCTAGCTAAGGGAATAATCCCAACTTGTATTGCCTATGCTAGAACATGGAAATTAAAATACTGCTTATATTCATACCCTCGCATGCTAAGTCCTTAACGGTTTCATCTCTCGGCTTACCTTCGGGTCCGAGCAAACGTGTTTACTTATGTTCCTTAGAAACGCATGCTTGTCTGCTTGAATGTTGCCTTGTTTTCATCCAAACCCCGGAAGACTACTACGTAGTCGTTCCGTGCCTGAATGAACCTGCAAGTATCTGGGACCGTTGGGTCTCCAAGGCAATCCCCGAACCAGGGGCACGCATCAGGGTAATGAACACTGAACGTGAATCCTATAACGTGATAACTGAATGGTAATCACATCAAGTTTATATCTGAACGAGAATCACGTCATGTAACGAACGAATCTCAGCTCTTGGAGCAAACGCTCGTTCAGATCACGAATCATGGATTATCATCCAAGTTGTGGATTTGAAACTGACCCTGACCTGCATGTCGCGGACAACTCAGAAACGAGGCATCGTTCCACGGGCGGTCTCTGGGGCACTGGAACCGACCCGATCCGGATGGAACATAACGTAATAGTCTCACATGATTGACGGGATGGTTTGCAGCACCTCACGTGCTTTCGTTGCATTCTCTACCCACCAATGACTATGGTCCTTTATGGCTATGCCAGCGACTAACGTTCATATAGATAAGTCATCCTCGCTTAGCGGCTATCCGCGTGCGAGTTATTGCATGGCATCATGAACAACTGAACACCTGAACGATCTGGACATAACGACTCTCGTGTTGTATATGCTATTGCTTGGTTTTCATTATTATGAATGCCCCTGAATGTTTATACTTGCCCGTGCTCAAATTAACAATGTTTGCCTTGGACAACGAAGGTAAAAATGGTAAGTCTCGTCGTGTTTCCTCTCATGTTGCACGGCGCCTTGCATGAAACTGATCCTAAGGCAACTAGAAAGACAACTTAATAGTTGGTGCACGGAACCTGTATTATGTGTTTGGATTTGTCGAGTGGGCGAGTAGTTTCCCCACCAGTGCATTCAATGTACTGATAATCCACCAGTTTGTATGCAGGGTGCGGGAGAACCTCGTTCGGTGCGGATGCCTCCTTCGTGCGTGCTAAGGTGTGGAGATCACTCCGAAGCAACGGTGCGTCCGGAACTGAAGCACATATACAAGACATAATGTTGGAACTCGCCTGAACATCGCCTGTACAATCATTCCATAATTGTAGTCACTTGGCACGCTTTTACTGTTTAAGAGAGAGAGGCTTGAGCGACTTGTAATCTCGGCTATATGCCGCCTGTAACACTTGTTTATATCAATAAAGAGTTGCTTTACTTCAACTAGTGTTTCAATGCTTTCGCTATATTGTCGACTCAGTGAACCTGTTACCAAATCGCTACGCGTTTATGACTCCGCTGCACTCGGACAATCTGTGCGATTCTGTGGCTTAGAACTCTTACCGCCAGCCAATGAACCACGGCCTTGCACGGGCGTGGCTCACGCTCGTGCGACATCATGCCCGGATGGGTCAAAGCGATCGTTCCGCGGGAGCGCTGGCGGGGTGATTTTTGCCTAGCGGGAACGGCCGATTTGCCTGCGGGAGATCAGGGCGTGACAGGGGTCGCCAGGGCTTGTCGTCGAGTCGTCAGGGGAAGCTCGGTCGGATGATCGCCGGAGGAAGAAGGTGGCGGTGGCAGTGGCTTACGGTGGTGAGGCGGTGGTGGTGTTGGTGGTCGTGGGGTTTAAATAGGGAGCTGGGAGGAGCTGGGCCGCCGGCCGGTGGGATTTAGAGAAGGTGAAGGGGAAGAGACGGGCGACGGGAGGCGAGGCGCTGGGGCGGTTGAGAGGCGCTGGAAGCCGAGCAGTCGGCGGCGCCCGACGGAAAGTCGAGCGGGCGGTCTAGGGTGTTACTGGAATTTGGGGGCACACTGTAGCAGTCCTAATGGGTCGGGTTAGCGGGTCGGGTCCTGGATTCGGGTCCGGATCCGACCCGCTAGGGTACGGGTCGGGTATGGGTCGCGGGTACGGGTCGGGTTCAGATCCGACCCGATCCACTAAGATTGGGTCTGGTTTAGGGTGGGTTCGGTTCAGGGTTTTAAAAATAAATCGGGTTTATTTTAGTTTATATTGGTTTATTTTGGGTTTAATAAATACCTTAGTTTTTAGGTCTTTAAAAATGGTTCTGGGGTCCAATAAATTCCAAGAAAATTATCCTATGTCTAATATTTTATTTTAAACCCAAAAAATATTATTTTTATAATATTTTAATATTTAATAAAAATATGTAAAAAAAATTTAACACCAGAAAATATTTATTTTAATTACTGAAAAATCACAGAAAATTCCGGAAATTTGTTTTTAAATTTCTGAAAAATATGGGGGTTTACATGTAGCCAATGTGGGACTATCTTTACAAGTCCAAAGGCAAAAACACCAACAATTTCCCACCATGACTTGTCACAAATACTTTACCATGAAGACAGATAGTGTAGTCTAAAGCAACCATCCTGGAAGAGAAACTTTGGAAATAATAGCTTACAGTTAAACATTGTACTGCTACCTAATCTTTAAATCCACGATGAGAAATCACCCCAAATAGCTTAAGATTGCATTTGGATGAAAGTTTTATATTCCTAGAAACCTACTTCCCATTCTTTTTTCATGAGAAATGAATTCAACATTCACATACCCATATTTGGTTAGGTTGGAAATATGTAGTCCAAAAAATTTAATTTTTTCATTTCCATATTTTGTTCAAAGTCTTCAGACACGAAAAGTAATCTTAATTTGTTTAGTTTTTCATAAATATCATTTCATTAATTTCATGATGCCTATTACCGAAATTCAGTTGGTATCATTGATGGTATTACTGTCCAAAAAATTGTAATTATTGCACCCACCCAACGTTTCCAGGAAAGTAATAATATTCCCACGGGGAGCCTGGGTTTTTACTTTCCCACTGTTGTGGAAAACTGAAGCCCCACATATTCCCTCCCAATTCTCAATCCTAAAATTACCAATATGGATAAGGAATCCCAAAATCATTCTTAAGCCTCTAAAACTTGAACCAAATATCACCTTAAGGGGGCATTTGGTACGCGACAATTTTTTTTTCCGGAAATATTTATGATGGGAATCTATTACCATGTTTGTTTAGAACATAAACAAATTATTCACGGGAATTACAAATACCCGGATAAATAATTTATCCATGAAATATGAGAATCATATCCCTCAAGAATATGTGGGTATAATGTTTGTGTCCAGACAAAAAAAAATCTTGTTTACGTTTTTCTTTTCTTTTTTATCGTTTTTTTTTTGTTTTTGATATTTTTTTCGTTTTTAATATTTTTGTCGTTTTTGATCATTTTTGTCGTTTTTTTATTGATTTTAGTAATTTTTTGTCGTTTTTAGTCGCTTTTTGTCCTTATTTTTTTGTCATTTTTGATTTTTTTGTCTTTTTTAGTTCCTTTTTTTATCATTTTTTTCGTTTTTGGTCATTTTAAAATTATTTTTGACCGATTTGTCATTTTTAATCATTTTTTTAATCATTTTTAGTCTTTTTTGAATTTTTTTTGTCGTTTTTAGTCGATTTTTAGTTTTTTTTGTCATTTTTTTTAATCCTTTTTAATCAATTTTAATTATTTTTAGTCGTTTTTAATTATTTTTGATCGTTTTTAGTGGTTTTTACTACTCAGCCTTGTTTGTAGTTCCTAATACCTAAGTTGCCTTCTTTCTAATTCGGTGTCACATTCATGGAAAGGAGAAAAGATGAATCCAAATTTGAATTTGACAATGGAAGATAGAAAAGCACGTAAAGGAATGAATATGATTCAGGCGGTTGTCCAAAATATACCATAGTTAAAGGAGTAAGAATCCAAACTTACAACATGGACTTACATTTGCTAAAATGTGATCTAGTTGAAGTAGGGAAACTTAAAACTCGACCAGCAACTGAAGTTACTCCAGAACTCCATCTTTCTATTTATAAATCACCGTTATCATGATAAACTTGTAAACTTGTAGCAATTTCACTACCTTGTACCTATTTGAAAATGTTAGTACCATGTATCCATATCGTGTACTTATCCGTATTCGTTCAATATATCTTGTAAAACATAAGCAAGGGTATTGATGAAATACGGTGTCATATACATTATTGGATTTCAACCAAGATTAAAGGAGACCTATGTTACAACGGTTCATGACAATCAAATTGCAACAAATTAGCAACATTCTAGAACTTTCTTAAAGTAGAAAGTCCTACAGAAAGCATTTTTTTCCTGCATTCGGGGAGATGGTTTCTTAGACTGGGAACTTGATTTCGTCAAACATTCAAAGAAACAACACTTCTTTTATAATTCCAAATAGATGATAATTTGATCTAAGTGAAACAAATCTAACGAAATGTGGATTCCATATCATCCGATTTCCCGAAGTGGTCGTTCCGGCTACGCCGATAGCTCTAGCATCCACCCCCCCTCCTTCACAAGAATAATAATAACAATAAAACATCACTCAAAAGCAATAAAGGAGCCATCTATGAATCATAGAAAGGAGCCAACTTTCTTAGGCTTATACCTGCAAAGGAGCCACCTTTCCTTTCTCGGTGGGGGGCATATGAGTAATACGAAGAAGAAGAAGAAATCTTCGATGGAGGATACTTGCACCGAATTCTTTCGAGCGGATTAGCACGGGGAAGCAGTGCCCGATGAAACCACGTCGCTCTCTTCCAGTAGCAATTGCAAAACGTAAATCCCCAATGTAAGGTTGGGGGTATGAGAAGTAGAACCCTAGTTTAGTTTCAAAAAAAGCGGGAAAAAAGAACAAAAATGTGGGGGCCTGTCAGACGACCTCTCGTCCATCCCAGGACGTAATTCTGGAAATGATCCTTCTACTGCCGATCACAGGAAGGATCTTCAGCCGTTAATCACGCTCTAGACAGAAGGCCACGTGTCATACACCAGACTTTGTGTTTCTGCTCCTACGAGGACTATCATAAGCATTAATCTCTCTCCTGGCCTTTCCGATGTGGGACTAAAATGAAGGGAGAAGTTGTGCCAAACCACAGCTATAGCAGTGCAAGGAGTAGACAGATCTCCAACTCACAGGGCGGAATGAAATTTTACATATAAACTGAAATGCCCAACAATTAAATTTATGCATGTTGGTCTGACATTAAATTTTCTTTCTTTTTAACAAATGGATGTATTTTTTTTTCTTTTTCTTTTCAAAATATTTGGCGATATGACTTGGTCCAAGTTTCATTAAATTACAGTTAAATATAATAGCTAGTATCATTATAATGATATAAAATTTACCCTAAATTTTACAATGAATTCAAAAATTATATTGTTCTTCGATAGATCACGGTGCAAAATCACTTCACTCTTTTGGACCTTGAGAGTGATGGAAAACATTTGCCATCACCGACACTAGTAATGATGTTGATCTATCTAAGATTTAGTTTCGATACATAATTCGGTGTTTGTAGTTAATGAGTATTTGTTTATTTTGTTTTTAGTTGACTTTATTTTAAATAAATTAATTATTTGAATGTATTGTATATTTGATTATAATTAAGATTTTATATGGGTAGAGTACCATGTCACGTTTAGAAATTTTATGATCAAATATTTATAAACGTGATTTATTTTGATCATTTGTTATTGCAAGAGCATGGTCAGCGAGTCGAATCAAGTTGTAGGTTAATACATAAAGCATCCTTGGTTAGAAAGTTTTAATCCACTAAGGACATGTTTGGTAAAAAAAAGGCAATGGATTTGGATTTTGGATATATATATATATATATATATATATATATATATATATATATATATATATATATATATATATATATATATATTCTAGTTCAAATTCTAAATTCATAGTTTTTGGATTTTGCACAAAATAATGTTTTGTAAAATTTGGAATTTGGAATTAAAGTGCACATTCCAAATTTTTTGTTTGGATAGTATGATATATTTACAAAAAAATATTATGGTTAACTTATAATGTAAATAATTGATATCAACAAACTATTATGATTATTTAATTTAATTTTATAATGTTATTAATTACCTAATATTATGGTTCGGTTGAGGAAATCAAATTATGTCTGAATTGAGTGGGATTGAGTTTTGAATTGAGTATGAAAACTTTTTGGTACGATTGGAAGTTTATTTCGAGGATATGAGAATGACTCGAAGGTTTTAAAAGTTATATTATTCGATTATTTGAGTTAGCGTATATCCGATTTGATTTTGAGTATAAATGAGTTGATCTTGTATCGATTTTTGAAGATAGTATTGGCTGAAACAAATTCGAGTTTCGTGAATGGATAAATTTTCTAGTTATGTATATATATTTGATGATATTGAAGTGTATCGTAGATTGATAGACGTTAACTCGAGAAAATTTTGGTTGAATAAACTATGAGTTGAATTTTAGTTGCCTTGATGGATGCTATTATGGACTATTGGTAGATTGAATAATAGTGTTGAAGTTTAGGACGACTTGGCTGAATGAATGATTAGCCATTGTTGCACTTTCTCAACAGGGAAGAGAAAAAGGAGATGGTGAGGATGATGTGAATATTATATAATAATTGGGTGAGGATTGGTGTATGGTTACCGTAAGGTGATTTTAACATGGATAAGTTTTAATAACAACTGGTTAAGAAGGGATGTGTTTAAATAATAGAACGACTGGTGCTCGTGAGGGAGGTGTCAGTAACAGAGTGATGGGAAGCAATGACTGGTGGGTCTATGTCTGCTGTGCTAGATACATAAAAGTGATGATGTAAATGTTTTCATCGGTGTAATAATAGATGGATAATCTGATGTTGTGAATCGAACACGTCCTGCAAGCATTCTGACACCGTATCTGAGAGTGCCCGCAGCAAAAATTTTAGGCCAACCCACCTGAGATAACTAACTCCTGTCTAACGAACACCAAGCACAGATAAAGGCAAGTATATGGTGGTGACTACGTCACCTGGACAAATCTCAACCTTTATAACTCAGGTAAAATTACAAGATGACAAAATCAATGTTGAACCATTTGCCCTAATAGATTCAACCCCCTCACCACACTCAAGAAGAAAAGAAAGAGATTATAATTGAAATCACTCACCAACCTGTAGCAATCTCCCTGAGCGAATGTGACGACTCCTCGATCTGATCCCTTTCTTCCTTCTGTCCTGGATGACGAAGTCCTAAGAGCAAAGCACGGAGTTTCTTTTAGATTTTCTATGGACGAGTACCCCGAATCTCCAACTTGTTCTATGCTTTGTGCCTGCACCCTCCTCCTATATTTATAGGATGAAAAATTCTTTTTAGGTCATAATAGGATTTCCTAAATAGAAAATCTTAAAATAAGAATCATATTCCACCTAAAATAGCCCAACGTCAATTATGGACGTCCAAATATGGTCAAATTAAATATTTGATACAAATTTAAAATCTAATCAAATCTTACATTTAATGTAGATTTTTAAATTATATCAAATCAAATCTTTGACCATGTTTGGGCTCTAAAATTTACCAAATTTAGACTGGACCCTAACAATCTCCCCCTCCAGTCTGATGAAAGGGTGTTGACCCCATGGCTTCTCAACTGGACTCCATGCATGTCTTTCCGTGACAGAGTTCCTGTTCTCCCATGCCACCGATATCCGATCCCCTGAGTTGATTTGCATCTCCTTCGTCTCCAACTCCTCGACCGTCACGTCGACGGTAGTTGTCATGCGTAGCTGTGTAACGACCCGTTCCGTTCAAGCGGAGAGCCAATTCAAACGGCATAAGTGCGATGACCCGGCCCGCTTTGCTCATCGAGAAGACTTGCTTAAAGCAAAGGATTTAAGACTTGGCCCTTCAGGAGTTCAGACTTAGACTTTCAAAGGCGCGTTCGGAGTATCGCTCGACCGAGGCGAATCATCGCTAAGGTGGGTGGCTACAATGAACCTGTCTTTGCTTAGCCTGCACACTTAAAAATATTGATGATACGTATCACGACCCGCACCTGGTATAGGGGCACGAGTACGTGGGTACGTCCAGCCTACGATGCAGCATCGACGGTAGAACGTTGTCTAGGTCAACAATACTATCTAAATATCTCACACATTATGTAAGGGTACCTACCAATAATATTTCAACTCCAACTGGAGGACAAAATAATGGTTCAATTATAATCGGTACTCAATCATAATAAAAGCTAAAGGAAGATAAATGCACGAAATGGAATAGAAGAAAGAGTCACAAAAGTCATAATACAATACATCCAAGACTATTAGTCTAGCTACAACACAATCTCAAATAATATATACATGCCAATATCTAAAACTGAAATATATATACAATATGCTAAAGAAAATCTAAGTCGCCTCAGTAGCCGGTACTAATCTTTAGTCGGCTCACCATCTAGTGGTCCATAAAAGGTGGGACACATCTCCTCTAACCAATCATCTGAAAAATATATCCAGTCAAGATTGGAGCGAAGTACAACCCAATAGCAGTTCCAATTAATTGATAATGACTATAAACAGAAATATAGAATGTAATACAATACGAGAAATAATGAACAATATCATAGTATGGTAGAAAGAAACAGATAAACTAGAGCAATATGGTATAAACTGATCACAATAGGATGGAATAAAGATAATAAAATAGAATATAGTGAAGAACTGTAACTACACTAAGTGTTTGAAATACTAGTTAGATATGTGATCGGCTTGGGTTGAACATTGTCTACTTAAACATTGGATAAACATTGTCTAACTTAAATATTGAACATTGAATATTGTCTAGGCTTTGATCACATATCTAGCTAACACTTCCCCTTTCCCCGACTAGTAAAATGGATCCAACCATGACACGTTACGATGCAAGATACTCAATTAACATTGTCTAATATTAAACATTGTCTAATGTTAAACATTGTCTAAACCATGCGAGAACACGAGAAACAATGAAACAATAAATAACATCTCATGACTGAAGATCCATGTGTATACTAATCCGTGTACCATTGTGTCATGAATCAAGTAATAGATTTCTAAATACTTGTATTATAGTAATTATCAAATAATGGAAACTATCAGAGAATGTACTTGCTTGTGGTCCTGAGCAAATGATATATCTCGTTAACTGAGCTGGTGTCACACACACCTAAATATGAATATCATGTTACTTGGTGTAATAAAGTGAGAAATGAGGCAAAATGCACTAATATGAGTTTCTAGGCCATTTCTAGGTCTCACTAGCTAAACCAAGTCAAACTAGATCTCAAATAGGTGTTAACTTGATTTTAGGTCCATACCTAGGTTCTAGGTCGATTACAAGTCCAAAGTAGTGAATACTAGGTCACCTCTAGTTTTCTAGGTTCATAACTAGAATATACTAGTTAACTAGCTAATATGCTATACTATATTATTGGATACTATAGACTCCATGAAAAATCAGCATCTCAATATACCTTGCCTAACTCATTACCCACCCATAACACTAATATCCCATTATTGAATTACCTTAGCACCCACTGGGACACCCCTCAAGTATCCAGGTACCATATTGATACTACCGCATATAAACACAACTCATACCTACCCTCATCTTCAAAGCTAACTGATACTTAATATATACACTAACTATTCCAAATAATCACTAACATTTTAACTGATACCACAACTAACTGATACCTCAATCTCTCCCCTTCCTGTCAGTTCAAGCTTCACTTCACCTCCCCCTTGTCTGAACACCAACACACACATTCACATATAACCTTCTCACCACAGTCATTCCCATTGGCACCCATCTAACATTACACCATGACTGAACCAATATAGGACTAAAACCCTTGGTATCAGTCAGTTACATGTCTGATCTGCCATTGATGACCGATGCTCTTGAGTATCAAGATACTCGAGCTGCTCCCTCACTTCCTTGCACCCACACACAGACATACTCTATGCCATAAACACCCCTCATGGCACCCTCGAATGCAAATAATTCTCAGGCATAAAAATACTGCCACCTAACACTCATCTTCAGTTCTAACTAGTAGGAATTGATACACACTTACAAATTAACTCAAGAATGCACATCTGATACTCAACCTGGACTGATACTCTCTTAGGTATTTGCACCCAAACTTCCTTACTGACCACTAAACCTTAACTCCAACCATACTCAAGTACTCAAGTACATAAACAAGTATAACACTCCAGATTATATACTGTTTGCAACTAGCATCTAACACAGAAAGGAAGCTCTCATATACAATTACCCACACCCCAAAACTAATACACCAATACCTTCTACCAACTGTTTCTACTATGAAGCTGAGCTTCAAGTCACTGCTAGCTGCTGCTGCCTATGCTGCTGCTGATACTGCTATTGCAGCTACTGCCTATGCTGTTGCTACTCTTATAGCAGTGCAAGAGTGTGCACTGTTGCTACTACTATTGATATTGCTACTGCATACTACCCCAACTCCAGATATCAGGGATCCTAATCTCCTATACTTGAATGCAGCAACTTCAAGTTGTTGTTACAGCTGCTACTACTTCCATCTTCCCTCACAACATCAGACACACTCACACCTATACACTCCACCTTCGTGCACAGTCAGCACCATCACACCACACTAAGATGTATGCATGACCCAAAGACACACACACACACACACACACACACACACACACACACACACACACACACACACACACACACATATATATATATATATATATATATATATATATATAGACACACACCCACACATCAACCCTTACATAAATATATATACTCTCCTATATTTACCATATGCATATATATACATCTATATAGCACACACACCCACACAATAAAAGCATTAGACCAAACACTTGGCATGCTAATTATGATACACTATGATACGTACCCAATTGAAATGCCAAAACCTCCAAATCTCCATTTACCCATACATACATATCATAAACATCATAATACAACTAAAGGAACTTGCTACAAAGGAGATTGAAGGTATTAACACCAATCACCCATAAATAAGCATCGTATCACACCGTATCACAAATTACCATGACACGGCCTACTCGTATCCAATGGTGGGCACGTACCTAGTCCCACAACCCCGATCTAAGTCTAATTAGATCTAATTGGTATCATGACACATAATTGATGTGTCAATCTCGTAATTCCCCCTATTTGGACACAAATTACCATGTAACTTTCAGAATACAAGTCAGGTGGACCTAATTCTTGATCCTATGGGTAGCCCTAAGCCAAGGGATGATTCCTAATGGTTAAATGCATAAATTATAGTCTAATTTAAGGTTAGATTCAGAATTTACCTAATGGGAGATGGATTTCCAATAAAAAGTCAATGTACACAATTAGGACACGATCTCCTTGCCAATTCCTCTTCCTCAAGTGCTCCTTGCCAATCTAAGCTCTAATGCTTTTTAGATGATGAATATGAGAGAGAATGGGTATAAATTAGATTAAATTTGTGGAGGGATGAGTCAATTTGGGGATGAACTAAATTGAGAATCTAGAATGAATGAGAAAATGAAGTGAAGAGAGAGAGAGAGAGAGAGAGAGAGAGAACCCCCTCTATGTAGTGGTCGGCCCCCTTTTCTTCTCCTCAAGCAAAACACAATGCCAAGTATACCCCTACTAATTGTCACGCCCCAATCTCCCGCAAGCTCGATAGTCCCCGCTGAACGTGAATCACCACGTTTGCAGCTCTCCCGCAGGACCATCGTTCTCATCGAGACGTGATGCCGTACGAGCCTGGAGTTGCGCTCGTACAAGGCGATGTTGTCAAACACCAAATGTTATCATTGAAACAACCAAGGTGCAGCGGAAGTCAAGTATTGTGTACCAAGCACACAATCAGAGTAATACGCAGTGAAGCTCACGATAGGGTCAAATGAAATGCCTCATCGAAGACAAGGCCACGAAGGCGATGTCACGAAGGCGATGAAATACTCTTGCTCTTTTCTCTAGCCCACAAAGGTACTTACAGTTCATACATCATGTCCCATATATCCAAGCAGCGCCACTACGCCTGCGTACCTGAAATAATGCCCACAAACGTGGGTCAGTACACAACCGTACTGGTGAGCGGGGTAACCCACTCGCCTAAGCCGACACTAAGTAAAAAATAGTGAATGCAAACAGTTATATGGTGATCTTTCTAGTTGAATCCTAGATTCATTTTATGGCATAGGGATGACATGTTAAGGAAAGCTGTAAAGCAGTTTAAGCATGCAAGTACTCAACCCAAACCAAACGACAAGCAAATATATAAGCAAGTCGAGGGAAACTAGCATGCAAACCGTCCTGCTCAAGTCCAAGCAACACGATAACATGTCGAACCATCAACCAAGCCTCAATATCCATCCTCAACCAACACTTACAATCCAAATCTCATAGTGCACACTCTTGCCGAGGCAAGGTGGCCGTGCCTACACGAAAGCCAAACCAACAAAAGAAAAGCAAGCCAACACTATACTATATGAAGTCACTGGCCAAGCCATAAAGGACTTTGATCGGACTGATCAAATGCGGTTCTCCTCGAAACAGCGCTAAGTAGCTAACCCACCTGGATCGATTCCAACCGCTGGCACCGCGCCCAAGACGCGTTACCCAATTGTCTCCTCCATGGCCGAACGGTCCCGGTGCCCCGGAGTACCCGTTCGAGGAGACCAAACCCTGTGCAATACAGGTTGTCCGTGACATGCTGACACCAAGTAGGTATGACGAGAGGATCGAACATTCTTGCCCCACCAAGCGATCCTAGACTCGTTCCATGAATAATCCAACCAACACATCCATAACCATTCTTCCAACATATAGCCCAAGGCACCATTCACAAGTTATTCCCATAGGCACAATGCCTCTTCTCAACACAGTATTTCCAATGGTGCAACACCCATGCTCAAAGCTAACCCATGGCACAATGCCGTTTCAGTGGCACAATGCCCCATTCGTGGCACGATGCCCCATCAAGCGGCACAACACCCTCGCCGATGCAGTTGTTCGGTTTTGAACCATAACTGCTCGCTTTGCAAGACAAAGCGACCAAGTGATACCCGTGCACGGATGCACGCTCGCTCGCCCAAATCTCAATGTTCCCAATCTCTCAATGCATCATTCCAACTGTCCAAGCATAATCCCAATTATCCAACCAACTGCCTCAAATATAATATTCCAACTCTAGCTCCAACTATCCAATGCACAAACCAAATCAAGCCACAATCCTACCAAGCCAATGGCGTACACTCTATGCACGCCTCAGTGTAGTGATTCCCAATGTTTCAGCCCAAGTGTTCAAGCCATTACGTGTTTTCCATATTATTAGGCATGAAGGAGTAGAGGAGAAGGGAAAGAGCCCACTCACAATGATTGATCCCGTTAGGCATCCTGTCCTGCCGATACGGCCAATCCCTTGAACCCGTGGTTCGATGCAAGCGCGATCTACTCAACTGGTATGACCGTGCGAGCAGGCCGTGCTCTACAAATTATCCGACCGATCGGACTAAGGAAGATGGCATTATCATTCCAACTCAGCTATCTCAGTACTGCTCTGAACGAACACCTGATTTCCATCGAACCCGCTAGCCATCTGCACATGAAACAACTCAATCAATACTTATTTCCAAAATCCAACAAATCAAATGGAACCAGCATTTGTTTCATTCAATCCGACTCAGCGTAACGCACCGTACGGTTGCGGGGCGTTACATAATATACCACTTAGAATCAGGTTCGTCCACGAACCGTGCTGGTACTCATTCCTATCACATGCCACAATCCAATTCCATGGATCTGCTCTATGCAACTCACATTATCCTGATCCAGACTCAGCATCTCGCTCTGTTGAATGCTCGTACAAATTCTATATTCCCACATCCGCCTTGCAGCTCAATACGAATTCCTCGTATCGCTTAGTTTTGGATCGATACACATATTTAAGGCGTCCCTAAAATACATGTATTTCAGCCGAGCTTTGCGATAGCGAATTTGGATAAGTTACAAGGGTATCTTTATGTCCGAGGCATCCATTTGCTTTACTCCCAATTGAACCAAACCTGATTTCCATTCCAACATATTCGCTTGAGCACTATTTTCAATATGATAATTTTCCACCGATCAATCAGTCCGAGTTCCAACTCGATCCATCCAACTATTTCTGAATCCGCACTAGCAACATCTCCAAATATATCTCATGCACCGAACGATCAACTCAAATGATACTACCCCATCTAGGCGACTTACCCAAATATCAACTTTGCTTTCATCAGCTCAGTCCAACACCTCTTCCTCAATCTCAATACCTCACAGGGTGAACATCTATATTGAGGTTTGTGTGATCCACGAAGATCTCGCCGCCACGCCAAAGGGATAGTGTCGCCACGATTTCAACGTGGACACACTCGCCACAATTCCTAGGTTGCGCATGGAATAGTTCTTCGTGCTGCTTCCACTGCCTCGAAGCATAGGATATCACCTTCGCCTTCCGAATGAGCACGCTTTCCAGACTAAGTTTCGAGACATCTTGTAAATCTGAAGCACGTTTGTCCCTTCCAGTATTCGCAAAGATTTGATTTGAACGAGCCGCCACAGTCGTCCATTCATATAAATGCTATTTCCTTCCAGAGCACGATGAGTCAGAGGCGATGCCATCTACAAAAATCTGTGACTCTGAATCTCATCAGTTGACTTAGGCCAATCCCACAATCGCTTCGGTCTTCCGGTTGCATCTTCAGTTGAAGGCTATCCCAAGGATCTCTCAAATCCAACTCTCAGTCAATAAGCCAAATCTCCAACACGCATCTGCCCTCGACGCATTCCCAAATACGCCGCCACAAGGGTCATTCTATGGGTCTACCATATTCATATCCGATTAGCGGGTCAAGGTCGCTAGGGTCAGCTGTCCCGAAGCTACGCTCGATAATTATAATCATCACGATGGACAGTTACTATGAACCATGCTATATCTCATCTGCAAATCCGAATCAAAATCCAACCATTCCATCCGAGCGAACTTCCGAATCCGAGAACTGCGCTTGCTGAAACCGTCTTCCATCAGTCCGTCGTATGCCCTGAATCCATCAAATTTTCGAACTGCCATATTCGTCTACTCGCACTACCACTGCAATGATTTCCGAAACTCAAGACTTGCTCTAATTCTTATTCCTTTGCCGCATTTTATAATGCACGTCCAACTTGCTCAAACAACACAGTGATTTGTTCCGACTTGCTCCCACATTTAGCTATCTCTAAAAGTCTGTCCGCCACAATATTTGCCTTTAATTGTTGCCATAATCCGTCAACGTCTTCCAGAGAATATGTCTATCATTGTTGCACCATTTTGCCCAAAATTCTATTTCCGCTAAACCTGAGTCAACTTCTCGAGCAGCAATATCCAAAATCTTTCAAGTTTGTGTGAATCCATCTCATTGTCCCTCCAGACCAATATCGTGTTTCTTTGCTCAACCAACAGCTCAAATGTGTCGTCCAAAATCGTAGTTCGTGCTCGCTATCCTTCGATTCACCCATCGCTTCGCTCAAGCGTATCCCAACTGTTCATTCCGATCTCGTCCATCTCTTATGCTCAATGATACTTCCATTTGTACTAGTCCGTTCACGATATGCTCAACTCAATATTCGCTTGCTCCATTTTCATTCTTCCCAACACAATCGACTTGCACCAACCAACTTATATTTCTGTTACTCGAGTTCGTTCAGGCAATTCCCATAGATGTCCAACCAAAATATTTCCAATGCCTTGCTTAACACGTTTGATCCCATATACCACTTCGAATCAAGTCACTACTCACATTACAAATTCCTTCACAGATCCAAGATCCGTTCGAACCATCCCTTATGCATAATCATGCCTTTTCCAATTCGAGTCTGACACAAAACTCAGGCAACGCTTGAATTATCCAACTGTTTCCATAAATCTCACTACGCAACTCATGCCATATCCCATTCACAATACTTCCAGCTATTCTCAAAGCCGTCTGATACTTTTGCAACACGAGCAACCCGTGCAACGATCTCTCTTCCAAGTAATCCAACCCAATACCCAACGGTTTTACACTTTTGTTATACGAGCAACTCGTGCCAACTATTCTGATATTCCCGAGCCAAACTCAAACATGCTCAACCGATGCGCCACAGCCAAAATTCTAACTTCTATCCAACACAGTCGCTACACGAGCAACTCGTGCAACGATCCATTCTCATCAAATGCTTCTACTCACAACATGCCGCATAACCAATCTCGTATGCCAACCAACTGATCCACGATGCAATCAGAAACTCCCTGAACGACAAGCCAAGCCAACCCAACGAAAGCTCTCAACTTGTTGCACAAATGCAACAACGCCACCCAACTTGCTGCACGAATGCAACAACGCCTAACGAGGCTAAACAATCCTACGAAAACCAACCAAGGCAACACAACCAAGAATAAAATGCAGCCACAACCAGCAATAAATAGACTTATTGCATGAAACATCCAATGCGGCACTGAGTAGAGTCAAGAGCTAGACGACACACGGAAGCTATTTAGAGTTTGTGATGAAGCGAAGGACCAAGTCCGAGAAAATGAACCAGGCACTCTGATACCAATCTGTCACGCCCCAATCTCCCGCAAGCTCGATAGTCCCCGCTGAACGTGAATCACCACGTTTACAGCTCTCCCGCAGGACCATCGTTCTCATCGAGACGTGATGCCGTACGAGCCTGGAGTTGCGCTCGTACAAGGCGATGTTGTCAAACACCAAATGTTATCATTGAAACAACCAAGGTGCAGCGGAAGTCAAGTATTGTGTACCAAGCACACAATCAGAGTAATACGCAGTGAAGCTCACGATAGGGTCAAATGAAATGCCTCATCGAAGACAAGGCCACGAAGGCGATGTCACGAAGGCGATGAAATACTCTTGCTCTTTTCTCTAGCCCACAAAGGTACTTACAGTTCATACATCATGTCCCGTATATCCAAGCAGCGCCACTACGCCTGCGTACCTGAAATAATGCCCACAAACGTGGGTCAGTACACAACCGTACTGGTGAGCGGGGTAACCCACTCGCCTAAGCCGACACTAAGTAAAAAATAGTGAATGCAAACAGTTATATGGTGATCTTTCTAGTTGAATCCTAGATTCATTTCATGGCATAGGGATGACATGTTAAGGAAAGCTGTAAAGCAGTTTAAGCATGCAAGTACTCAACTCAAACCAAACGACAAGCAAATATATAAGCAACTCGAGGGAAACTAGCATGCAAACCGTCCTGCTCAAGTCCAAGCAACACGATAACATGTCGAACCATCAACCAAGCCTCAATATCCATCCTCAACCAACACTTACAATCCAAATCTCACAGTGCAAGCCAACACTATATGAAGTCAAACCAACAAAAGAAAAGCAAGCCAACACTATACTATATGAAGTCACTGGCCAAGCCATAAAGGACTTTGATCGGACTGATCAAATGCGGTTCTCCTCGAAACAGCGCTAAGTAGCTAACCCACCTGGATCGATTCCAACCGCTGGCACCGCGCCCAAGACGCGTTATCCAATTGTCTCCTCCATGGCCGAACGGTCCCGGTGCCCCGGAGTACCCGTTCGAGGAGACCAAACCCTGTGCAATACAGGTTGTCCGTGACATGCAGACACCAAGTAGGTATGACGAGAGGATCGAACATTCTCGCCCCACCAAGCGATCCTAGACTCGTTCCATGAATAATCCAACCAACACATCCATAACCATTCTTCCAACATATAGCCCAAGGCACCATTCACAAGTTATTCCCATAGGCACAATGCCTCTTCTCAACACAGTATTTCCAATGGTGCAACACCCATGCTCAAAGCTAACCCATGGCACAATGCCGTTTCAGTGGCACAATGCCCCATTCGTGGCACGATGCCCCATCAAGCGGTACAACACCCTCGCCAATGCAGTTGTTCGGTTTTGAACCATAACTGCTCGCTTTGCAAGACAAAGCGACCAAGTGATACCCGTGCACGGATGCACGCTCGCTCGCCCAAATCTCAATGTTCCCAATCTCTCAATGCATCATTCCAACTGTCCAAGCATAATCCCAATTATCCAACCAACTGCCTCAAATGTAATATTCCAACTCTAGCTCCAACTATCCAACGCACAAACCAAATTAAGCCACAATCCTACCAAGCCAATGGCGTACACTCTATGCACGCCTCAGTGTAGTAATTCCCAATGTTTCAGCCCAAGTGTTCAAGCCATTACGTGTTTTCCATATTATTAGGCATGAAGGAGTAGAGGAGAAGGGAAAGAGCCCACTCACAATAATTGATCCCGTTAGGCATCCTGTCCTGCCGATACGGCCAATCCCTTGAACCCGTGGTCCGATGCAAGCGCGATCTACTCAACTGGTATGACCGTACGAGCAGGCCGTGCTCTACAAATCATCCGACCGATCGGACTAAGGAAGATGGCATTATCATTCCAACTCAGCTATCTCAGTACTGCTCTGAACGAACACCTGATTTCCATCGAACCCGCTAGCCATCTGCACATGAAACAACTCAATCAATACTTATTTCCAAAATCCAACAAATCAAATAGAACCAGCATTTGTTTTATTCAATCCGACTCAGCGTAACGCACCGTACGGTTGTGGGGCGTTACACTAATTAGTCATGAGAATTTAATTAGGGAGGGCTATATTAGGAACCTTCTAAACTAATGCAAATTAAACTAATCTCCTTAATTAACTAAGGAAGAGGGTCTAATGGGCCTAGTTCAATGTTGAGCCCAAAGTTATCATGACAAGTCTAATTTGGGTTCACTAGTGTCAAGTCTAAATAACTAGGCTAGCCCACTAACTAAAATAAATAAGTAGCTCAAGGACAAATATTAATTGTTAGCACAATGAAGAAATATTAATCACTAAAAATAAATATATGCAAAATGACAAAATACTCTCATCTAGAAATATGGGGGTGACAATCCTACCCTACTTAGAAAAGTTTTGTCCTCAAAATTTAAAGATGGTTGTCTCTCCTCTAGGTCAAACCTCTAACCCATCTAAAATCATACAAGCACGCAATTAATTTTTTTTACTAATTATGGTCACACATTATTATGGTCTTTGTCCATCATAGTATCGTATTCTCTGTCAGGATACTCTACTAACTATACTATAGTACAAAAGCACACAAAACAATAGATGGAAAGGAACAGAATAGAACATGACAAAATATGCTAGCCCATCACCTGTAGCGTCGGCGTCCTCGACCGTCATCGTAAATGCTCCACCCAGCTGGGGTGGCTCCATCCGCGTGTGTTGGACAATCTGTGGTGCTACATGTGGCTTAACTCTACCTCTCTGATTGGAACTGCACCACGATCTGGACCATACAGATTGTTGGAACACTCTTTCACCTGATGATTAGGGGAACCACAATACAGGCATAGTCTGAGCCTCTTCCGACATTTCTCCCAATCATGCCCATGCCTCCCACAATAGGCATAAGGAAAAGTCTGCTCAGTCTGCCTCTGAGGCTGCTGCGGTGCCTGATGAACTGGTCTCTGAAACTGATGTGTCTGCTGAGCTGGTGCCCTGACTGGCATAGAAAACTGATGATGATGTATGTTCTCGGCTGGTAAAAATAGGGTTCCTTAGCTGGACCCGTACTGCTGCTAACTCCTCCTGATACATCCCTCATCCTCTTGGACGTGAGCTCCAAGTCATCCTCCGCCCTCTATGCATCCATCAATATCTCCTCGAAGGTAGAAGTGCGGTGACCCCTAGTGTGGGATTTGATCTCCCTGATCAAACCCTTCCGAAACCTCCTCGCTCTCCCTAGGAGATTATGTCCCTTCACAAATCTACCCAATCTATAAAACTTTGTGACGTACTCGTCCACCGTCATACTCCCTTGGACGAGATCCTGAAACTGGCTCACTAATGCACTCTAAGCCACATCCGGAAAGAACTTCTCTTTGAAAGCTCCCCAAGTCAATCCAGGTGGCGCAATCCTCGGATCCGTACGAAACCATGTCAATGCTATATCGAACATCTGGCTGCCAGTTACCTCAATCCATAGGATCTCCGGGATCTGCGCCAATCGCAAGTTTCTCTCGATGTCCTCTATCCAGTCGTCTGCGTACAAGATTCCCTCGGTGCCCTTGAAGTCCTTAGGCCCCATCCTCTTGAAATTCACAATAGTGTCCGGCCTCGGTTGCGGATGTCACATCCTAGTCCCAAAATACCAAGGGAATAGCCATGTGGCAATGGCCAGCAGTACAACTTCAATAAGCAAACCCAATTTAATGGACCCGTTAGAGTGCACCTAAGTTGTATTAAGTATAAGTAAAAGTCTACAACATCTGCCACAGTATATAAATCTAATCTCATCCATAGACCACAGTCACAATACATTATGATAGTCCAGTCAAGATAATAAATAACAAATAACTGTCCATCAACAAGTCCAAATAAATAGTGTCTCAGGGAACAACCCGTCACAATAAAGAAAAGAGAAATGACACCAAATACATATGTCCAGAAGTCCGAGCCCAAATATAAAATAATACTAAGCATAAATAACTAAATAGATAACTGAGTACGCAGGAGAAGTCCTCTGGCACAACCTCGTCCTCTGGTGCAAGTACCGCTCCAACGTCAGCTCATGTCCCAAAAACCTCGGGGTAATCCTCCTCTGCTATACCTGGGGACATAATCCGGATCCAGGTCCTCAGGGGACATAGCAATGTACAAGAATAACTCAAACCAAAGTACAGTAAATAAATAACAGGTGTTCTCAGGGTATCTAACATAAACCATCTAAGTGAATGTAGTGAGAACGTACTCGTCCGCTAAACCACCGGGTCCTGTAGGTCTGCATAGACACAACATTAGCTAGTAATAATAGTAGTAGTAGGTACATACAGGCCCCGTCAAGATACCTGCAGCACTATAGGGCCCGAAGCGCAAGCATCGGTAGCTAATAGTGTATGGTAGCCCAGCGGTACGGTAAATTCTCCCCAACCTCATGTATCCCACGTCTCATGACCATGATACACAAGACAATAACTATCCATGTCTCAAGTCCAGGTGTAAATAACATCATGTCAACTAGCACATGTCTCAAGTCTTGTCCTAAAACAGAAGCCGGAATCCTAGAACATCTCAAGTGAGGCTTCTGTATATGAGAGTCGTGTATAGTGTCTTAAGGTAATTAGTGCAAGTGTTGATATGAGAGTCGTGTAAAACGTAGTATATCAATGTATATGAGAGTCGTGTAAAACGTGCCAACAACTACGTACCATACTTTTGTTTATAACATCATAAGGGTCTCGTACATTGATATACTACGCGTACATATAAGCCTTTACGTGTGGTTAATCAACATACTCCTACACGTGCGTAGGTAGGGTTTAATGTCGCAAAACGCTATACAACGCTAACCGGTTAATTGAGAATGCATGTAACCATTTTATTTCACTAATTAACATCTTATATTACAAAGATAAATAAGTTTAATATTCTAAAATTCATTTTAATTATTAATAAAAATTCATGCACACTTTTTATATTCAAGCTTATGTGCATGCAATAAACTCTACATAGTTACCACTACCACTGAATGCACTCAACCATTCCTTTGTTCATCAACTAAGCTACTAAATATACGTGTTAATACATATATAATTATTATTATTATTATTATTATTATTATTATTATTATTATTCTGAAATTAAATTAACTATAGTGAACAACATATTTTTTATAGTTCTGCATGCAATAAGTATACGAGTTCACCTATAGTAATCATACAACCTATCTATCAATTATTCATCAAACAAATCACTAAAATACATATTTTAATATGTATATAATCTAAAATTTGGTTCATACATTTCTGAATAATAATTATAATAATCTGAAAATAATTAACTATAGACATCAACTCAATATTTTTATTTACAACATCTATGTAACAAATACAACCCTGCCAAAAAAACTGAGGGCTTCAATATGTACAGCATTTTGCAGCAGTATAAGATACCAAAGAGGCTCGAAATGCAGGCTCAAGTTTTACTGTTAGCGTCCAGGTGAACTCTCGGAACGCAAAAAGGAGAAAAGTATAGTTTCGTTTTCAATTCATGTACAAAGGGGATGCAGCTATCCCAGGTCAAAAAGAATTGGAGCAATGTCCCTCTGCAGGTTCCTTTAAGATTTGGAGATGGAAATCAAAGAATAAGTGATGATGCTCCAGCGGGAAAACCCAGCAACAACTCCCATTAAAAATCATTTTGCAGGTAAAGATTTCATAACTTCCGTTCTGTTTGAACAGCACATGCAATTCGGTCAGGGGTATATATATATATATATATATGGAATCACTCCGTCTTTTAACCTCTATTCCATTGCCATCACTGTGAGATTGCACCTTCGACAATTGGCGCTTCAACGCTTTCCATCTGTCAAATGAAAAAGGGGACACAATGAGGATGCAAATTATGATTTAAGTCACAACTGGATCATAGAACAACGATTGATTTACCTATTTGGTAATTAACTAGTAAAAAAACTATGACTTAACATGTGGAACTTAGAGTTACTTTGTTGTCTAAACTAACTTTCTAATATAATTTCAGTTCAAAAAATCTACTCTATGTTTAGACAAAAGCCAGTATTGTCCAAGAAAAGACATGGTTGGGGAAACATGTAAACATCAGTAAGCTTAGTAGTCAACCTGCAAGCCATGCAGCCTCTTAATGGATCAAATGCTGGTCTATGTTCAAAAAGTAGGACACTGTAATATAATTGTTAATTGTCGACACAATAGGGATATTTGAGACAAGATCCACCAGCACTACATTGACCAGTATTTCAATAATAAATGTTATCAACAAAAAGTTGAATTTGAAAAGCTGAAACAGAAATCTTGGTTCACACATTTGCATGAAAGTTTTCCTTTGAAGCAGTGTTGAGAGAAGAGGCAACTGTTACCAGAAATATACATATCATTTCAAATTTTAGCGAGTCACTACCATAAATCAATCAACTTTATATACCTCCAAACATATGTGAAGTATAAAGTGGACATCTTTAGCTCTGCCAAATCAGTCCACACAAGAAAAACCAATCTTGAACTAGGAGAGTTTGTACACACTACACACAGCACAAGCACACGTATTCTAGCTATAAATTCAGAAGCTTTAAGGCTAAAAAACATCCTATGCAACTACACTCACAATCAAGTGGTCAGCAAATGGTAGAACTTTTCATTTTAAGCATGGTAAACCCATATTTTATGCATTACAACCAAATGTGGGTTTCTATGTTTGACGGTCCTATCTTGTATAAGTTGCACCAATACTATTTGAGCCCCAAATGCTTCTCAGATAATTTTGCATGCCCTTATTTTTATTCAAAAATAAATAATACATGGTTACCACTGTTCTAAAAGGCGGCCTAGGCGCAGGACCAGCCCTGAATTCATGGGGCCCTAGGCAAACTTTCAAAATGGCCCCCCCATATATAATGTAAACAAAATTAAAAACTGAAATAAAAATAAGTTAAAAAAAAGATGACACCAAGATTTGAACCTAGGACCTTTAGTATGCAAGTCTAACATTATAACCACTATACCACAATTGTTTTGGGTCAAAAGAGACCCATGGCACATACTAGTCCTATTTTAGATACAAGATTATATATATATATATATATATATATATATATATATATATATATATATATATATATATATATATATATATATATATATATATATATATATGCTTAAAATATATTTTTTGGGCCCCCATGGTCCGTAGGCCCTAGGCAGTCACCCTAGCTGCCCTGGGCCAGCGTCGGCCCTGCCTAGGCGGCGCCTGGTGCCTGCCCGATGCCCGCCTAGGCATCTGTCTAGTCCCCTCCGACAGCCAACTATGCATGTTTTGGGGTTTTATGGACTTTTTTTCAAAATTTAGTAGGTTTTTTGAATTTTTATTTTATTGTTTTGAACCGCCTAGGCAGGCTATGCGCTAGGTGATGGGTGCCCATCCGACAAGCACCTAGTGCTTCTCACAACCTTGATGGTAGCGTTTTTCACAACCTTGATGGTTACCATTTTGCACTAGTTATGGATGAAATTCCCACAAGGCATATTCACAAGGTTTCATGGTGTAGCATGTTTGTTTGATGATATTATGATGTTTGATGAGAGTATAGGCTAAGGATTAGATGATAAAATAAAATTATCGAGAAACTTTGGAATCTAAAAGTTCTAAAATTAATAGATGAAAACAGAGTATATGGAATATAACTCCAAGTATAAGTAAAACAGAAATCAGGGAGGAATACATATGGATGAACAAGAGATATCTAGGAGAGTATGGTTTTTGGCCTTTAAGATCAATTAAGAAATATGTATAAAAAATTAGTTTAGTTGACATGAGAATGCTAAGATTGATGAGTGGCAATACATTAGAAGATGGACAAGAAATGATAGTATTCATGAGAAGTTTGAGGTGGCATCAATTAAAAACAAGATGAGAGAAAATAGACTTGGACGGAATATGCAAATGCAAACAAATAGATGAACCAGAAAGGATAAGCAATATGATAGTAATTAAAGGATCCGCTAAGACAAGAGGTAGTCCTAAAGGAACATGGATTGAAACTATAAAGGACATTGTTTGTTAGCCTCACAAGGACTTGGCCCCCAGACATGGCACTTCAATGAGCTAGGTTGAAAAAAATGATTCAAATAGCCAATCTCAAAATTTTGGGATAAAGATTTTATTGTTGTTACGTACTGATGAAGGACCATTCAGATATTTGATGTGAGTTCAGTTGGAGACTGGATCCATTTGGATCTTTTTGAGACCTTGGGTTTATTTCTCTGTTTTAGTCTATTCTTGGTTCTTATTTATTCCGTTAGTTTAGCTTAAGTTTGTTTATAGGAGATTTTAATCATTTGTGAGAGAAGAATTTGAGAAATCAAATTGAGAGTCATGGTAAGATGCCTACGCTAGATTATGTTTTCTTTTTCTTTATTCTTATCCTACACACGTTTGCTTCTTGACGTAGCTCTAAGCTTCAATTAGTTTGTTCCACTACCTATATTTCTTAGTAAACAAAAGAAATATACAACCAAAAAACTGTGTTTAGAGCACAAGAGGAATATATGTTCTCTTTTGACCTACGAAGGCAGTGAAGTTTGGAGATGGAAAGAGAAGAAAAAGAGAAGTAGGCGAAAATAGAATATGAGAAAGAAGATTGCATGGACATAAAATTATAGGTTGCATCTCATGTCTATTTATATTAGTATGCAATACACCCACAATTACTATTATACCCTCATAAGATAAATAACAAAATAAAATAACTCTAACACACTCCCTCAAACTGGTGCATATAGATCATACATGCCCAGCTTGCTACATAAATCAGAAAATGGATCACGAACAAGTGGTTTGGTGAGGATATCACATAATTGGTCCTCCGACCGAACATGAGTGACAATTTGTTTCTTCAGCAACAAATCACGAACGAAATGACAATCGACCTCGATATGCTTCGTGAACTCATGAACACCGGATTACTTGCGATAAACATTGCCGACTAATTATCATAATACATCTCCATCGAAATAGGAATATAATCCCCATTTCATGAAGAAGAGTGCACCCACATCATCTCAGAAGCTATATGAGCCAACATTGTACGGTACTCGGCCTCTGCACTAGAACGAGCCACAACATTCTGCTTCTTACTACGCAACGTGACAAGATTGTCACCCACAAACGTACAATAGCCAAAAGTAGACCTATCACTGCGACTGACTGCCCAATCAGCATCACTGAATCCCGTCACCGTAAACAACTGGGAAGGTTTGTACAATAAACCCTTTCCAGATGCATCCTTCAAGTATCGAAGAATGCAAGAGATAGCCTCCTAATGTGGTTGCCGAGGGGCATGCATAAACTGACTAACTACTCCAACTACATATGTGATGTCTGATCGTGTAACAGTAAGATATATAAGTTTGCCAACCAAACGTCTATAATATCCAACATCCTCAAATAACTCTCCCCTGTCAGCATCAAGCTTGTCATGATAATGCATAGGAGTCTCAATTGGCTGTCACTCCAACATTCCAGTCTTGGAGAACCAAGTCTAGAAAATACATGCGTTATGACAGATACACACCCTTCTTAGATCGACCAACCTCGATTCCAAGAAAATATCGGAGACCCAAATACTTAGTATAAAACTGACGACTTAAGGTAGGCCTTCAAGTCCACAATCCCAGCATGATCACTCTCAGATATAATGATATCATCAACATAAACAATCAACACAATAATACCTGCTGAGGAAGAATGGCAAAATACTGAACGATCTGATGTGATACGCCGAAAGCCATACTGAATGAGAACTGAACTGAACTTGTCAAACCAAGCACGAGGTGACTGTTTCAGTCCATATAATGATTTCTTCGATCGACATACGAGTTTTTTATTTTCTGCTACAATATATCCCGGTGGTTGATCCATATAAACCTCCTCCTATAAGTCACCATGCAAGAAAGCATTCTTTATGTCCAGCTGATATATAGACTATTGACGATTAACCGTCACAGAAATAAGAATTCGAAATGAATTCAGCCAAGCCACTGGAGAGAAAGTCTCCATATAATCCACACCATATGTCTGAGTATACCCTTTGGCAACCAACCGCGCCTTGAGATGCTCAACTGAACCATCGGGATGATACTTAACAGTGTACACTTATCTACAACCCACTGTCTGCTTTCCAACAAGAAGTGATGTCAGCTCCCAAGTATGATTTTGATGTAAAGCATACATCTCCTTATCCATTGCACTTTTTCAACCAAAAGATGACACAGCATGCTTATAAGTTTTGGAAATTTAAATATAAGACAATGAAACAGCAAATGCATGAAAAGATGATAAAGTACGGTGTAATAAAACATAATTAGAAATGTAATGCTTATTCTTTGTGGTACAAATGTGTTTTCTTTTTCTGAGAGCAATAGGAAGATCATCTGGATCTGTGGTGATGGACGCAAAAACCTCAGGCACGGAAGCTGATTGGTTGAGGGTTGTTATGTAGAACCACTGGCATGTCCTTAAATCTCTGATAAAACTGTAAAGGGATAATGAAGACAGAAACTGATTCAGGAATGACCGAAAGTGGTACGGAAGATATCAAATATGATGTAAAAGAAATACAACGGTCGTCTGAAGGAAGGGTAGACTCAAAGAATGTAATATCTGCACTAACATAATACTTGCATGACTGTGGACTGTAACAACGATAACCTTTCTGAGTACGAGGATAACCAAGAAAGGCACACTTCAGAGATCTATGAGCCAACTTATCTCAATTAGGTTTCAAGTTATGAACAAAAGCGACACACCCAAACACTCGAGGAGGTTAGGAAAAAGGAGCGATATCTGTATATAACATGGAAAATAGAACTATAAATTTAATACAGATGATGGCATGCGATTAATTAGATAACATGGAGTAAGAACGGTATTTGTCCAATACTATTTAGGGACATGCATATTGAACATGAGAGTTCGAGCCACGTCTAAAATGTGTCGATGTTTGCGTTCGGCTATACCATTTTATTGAGAGGTGTGGACACAACTGGTTTGATGAATTATACCACGATCAACACAAAAATTGTTCACAGAAGATTGAGTATACTCCAAAGCATTATCAAAACGCAAAATTTTAATGCGTTTATCAAACTGAACATAGACTTTATTGGAAAAGGCAGATAACACATTTGGAAACTCAGATCTTTCTTTCATTAAATAACACCAAGTCATTCTGGAATAATCATCAATAAAATAACAAAATACTGAAATTCTTTCGGACTTTTGACTCTAGACGGACCCCAAATATCATAATGAACAAGATCAAAATATTATAACTGACGACTCTCACTACGACGAGGAAAGAAACTACGGTGATGTTTGCCGAACTGACAAATCTCACATTCAAGAGTAGAAACATGACTCAAACTAGGAATAACTTGACACAACTTAGCCAAAGACGGATGTTCGAAACGATAATGCCACTACAACGGAGAAGTAGAAACAGAAGTAAAAAAAACCTTTCCAGGTTGATCCAAATAATACAGTCCATTTGTTTCATATCCCGAATCAATCATCTTCTTCGTCCTGAGGTCCTAAAAATACACTAATTAGGAGAAAATGTCACAAAACATTGAAAAAATTTAGTTAACTGACTCACAGATAACAAATTAAATAAAAAATTAAGTACATATAATGAATCAAATAATGACAGTAATTGAGTACGGTGAATGACACATTTTCCAAGTACAGGACGAGTAGACCCATCAGCCAAGTTAATATTATGTTTCATGGGACTACGATTATGAAAGAGAGGTTATACCAGACATGTGAGAACTTACTCCTAAGTCGAAGACCTAAGAGGTGGATGGTGACTGGATTGCCACAAAAGTAGGATTATATATATGTGTCATGGTTCCAGAAGGTTAGGAGGTGGTACTACCAAGCGCGTTCAATTTCTAGAGGATCTGTTCAAATGGAGTGAGGTATCGGACGTTGAAGTCTGACTGAAACCAGAAGTATCATCTCTGAGAGCATTAGTGGTGACCTGGAACTGCATATTTTTATCATGCACTTGATGTGCATATTCTGGTTTGCCCCACTTGTCCCAACAATAGTCTTCGATATGACCGAACATTCCACAATAGTTACACTTTCGTGGTTGACCACGACCACAACCACCACCGCGACCACCACCACGGTCACCACCACGACCGTTATCTCTACCACCAGGGCCTCCTCCTCGACCAAAACTACGACCACCATCTTTGCCGCCACGTCCACCACCACGACCAGCAACACTAGAAACTATGACAGAAGAGTCAGTACTCGACACCACAGAACTGTCCTAGAAAGAAACGAATAAGACACGAGAAAGTATTTGCCACCGTAGGTAACTGCTCTCCAACAAGAATATGAGCTTTATAAGGTTCGAGCGCAGGATCCAAGCTGGCTAGGATAAGGGAAACATGAAACTCTTCCTTCTATCGTTGAGCTTTCTTCAACTGGTTTGATGAATTATACCACGATCAACACAAAAATTGTTCACAGAAGATTGAGTATACTCCAAAGCATTATCAGAACGCAAAATTTTAATGCGTTTATCAAACTGAACAAAGACTTCATTGTAAAAGGCGGATAACACATTTGGAAACTCAGATCTTTCTTTTATTAAATAACACCAAGTCATTCTGGAATAATCATAAATAAAATAACAAAATACGGAAATTCTTTTGGACTTTTGACTCTAGACGGACCCCAAATATCATAATGAACAAGATCAAAATATTATAACTGACGACTCTCACTACAACGAGGAAAGAAACTACGGTGATGTTTGCCTAACTGACAAATCTCACATTCAAGACTAGAAACATGACTCAAACTAGGAACAACTTGACACAACTTAGCCAAAGACGGATGTCCGAAACGATAATGCCACTATAACGAAGAAGTAGAAACAGAAATAAAAAAACCTTTCCAGGTTGATCCAAATAATACAGTCCATTTTTTTCATATCCCGAACAAATCATCTTCTTCGTCCTAAGGTCCTAAAAATACACTAATTGGGAGAAAATGTCACAAAACATTGAAGAAATTTGGTTAACTGACTCACAGATAACAAATTAAATAAAAACTTAAGCACATATAATGAATCAAATAATGACAGTAATTGAGTACGGTGAATGACACATTTTTCAAGTACAGGACGAGTAGACCCATCAGCCAAGTTAATATTATGTTTCATAGGACTACGATTATGAAAGAGGTTATACCAGACATGTGAGAACTTGCTCCTGAGTCGATGACCTAAGAGGTGGATGGTGACTGGATTGCCACAAAAGTAGGATTATATATATGTGTCATGGTTCCAGTAGGTTGGGAGGTGGTACTACCAAGCGCGTTCAATTTCTGGAGGATCTGTTCAAATGGAGTGAGGTATCGGACGTTGAAGTCTGACTGAAACCAGAAGTATCATCTCTGAGAGCATTAGTGGTGACCTGGAACTGCATATTTTTATCATGCACTTGATGTGCATATTCTGGTTTGCCCCACTTGTCCCAACAATAGTCTTCGATATGACCAAACATTCCACAATAGTTACACTTTCGTGGTTGACCACGGCCACCACCACCACCGCGACCACCACCACGGTCACCACCACGACCGTTATCTCTACCACCAGGGCCTCCTCCTCGACCAAAACTACGACCACCATCTTTGCCGCCACGTCCACCACCACGACCAGCAACACTAGAAACTAGGACAGAAGAGTCAGTACTCGACACCACAGAACTGTCCTAGAAAGAAACGAATGAGACAGGAGAAAGTATCTACCACCGTAGGTAACTGTTCTCCAGCAAGAATATGAGCTTTATAAGGTTCGAGCGCAGGATCCAAGCCGGCTAGGATAAGGGAAACATGAAACTCTTCCTTCTATCGTTGAGCTTTCTTCAAATCAGTAGTAACAGGATGATATTGTAGCAGTTCCTCCCACAAAGCCTTCTTTGAAACCAGATATTCATTCACAGGCCTCCCATTTTATTTTGTATTAAACAATAACTCGTAAACTCATAGATACGGACAACGTTCCGCTTCTGCAAATATGATTCTTCCAGAGATGCCCAAATCTGTAGGTGGATTCACACCACTGAACATTAGCAACGATGTGCGACTCCGTACTATACCACAACCACGATATAACATATGCATCTGCACTCATCCAATCTCCATACTCAGCAAACGTTTCAGGTGGGGGTTCTTCCGTCAAAAACTTCAATTTCTTTTTCGCCCATAATACTACTTTGATAGACTTGGACCAGGCAAGGTAGTTCGCACCATTGAGTTTCACAGATGTAATTGATTTTTCCAATTCATCATTATAAATAACAGTAAAAAGGGAACCACCTCCGCTATTAACATCACCAGAAGATTTGGTCCCCACCATACTTGCAGATGCAACAGAAAGACGAGATCTTTGAAATCCTAGATCTCACAACGAACCACAACCGACGACGAACCAACGAAGCTCTGTAGGAACCCTAGATCTCATAAAGGAACCACGAACGAGAACAAACAACGAAAAACGAACGACGAATCATGAAAAGTAGACGAAAAACAGCTGGAAAAAAATTGCAAGTGAAGTTTGGAGATGGAGATAGGAGAAAAGTAGCAGAAGAGAGTATGAGAAAAGAGATTGCAAGGACATAAAAACCTAAGTTGCATCTCATGTCTATTTATAGTGATATGCAATACACCCACAATTACTATTATACCCTCATAAGATAAATAACTGTAACTCTCCGGACCAAGAATTTAGAAAAAAAAATCTTAATTTCAAGTCTACTTAAATCATTAAGCAATAATTCAATTATTATTTAATGCGTTAGTAATAATTAATGAAGGGTTAAGAAAATAATTACTATTTAGATTAACTGAATGATGTTTCTTTTATTTTTGAATTAGTTAATCGGTTATTAGCTATCATATTCTTTTGCTAGAGACTCTCCACAACCCACGAACAAACTCCCACTTCTCTCTCTCCATGTAAAAGTCCACTTTCCCCCACTACTCTCACCTCTCCTTCACTCTTCCCATCTATTTAAACTTTCTCGTATCACTTTTCCCTCACAAACGTCTCTGGTAACACTCCATTTCTTAAACCTTTTTCCCCCACACTCCAACACAAATATCTCCAAATCCATACTCCTCCACGTCGTGGCCAACCGTCTGCTCACTGGTCTTTTCCTTCATTGAGCAGTCAGCCGACCACCCCAACTGAAGTTGCCAACTTCGACCCCGTCGCCTTTCGGCTACCTCGATCCACCCGAAGGCCAACGAGTTATCACCACCAACTCTGTCGTTTGCCAGCGTAGTCCCGGCATCGACGAACATCAACGAGTTAAAAATAATAATAATAAGGAATCAGTAGAATGAACAGAGTCCCACTAGAATGATAATGTTAGGCTTCATGTGGTTAAAAAGAAATATGTAGTAGCCAATGGGCATACTTACTCTTCTGTGCAAGTAGTCTATAAAGTGATCATTAACTTAAAGCCATAAGGAATTCCAACAATTAGAATAAAATAATAATAACTATAAATATTTAGTTAGTATAACTACTAGTATAAGAGAATGGTAGTAAACAATAAACACTTGCATGCATTCTAAAGTAACCTAGTGTACCTTTCTTTTTCCTATTAGTACGTAGTAGCTAGCTAATGTCCATGAATAAGATAAACTATGTACTAAAGGAATAATAAGAAAAAGAATAAGAAGGTTAATTATATATAAACTGTGCACCACAACTATTATATATATATATATATATATATATATATATATATATATATATATATATATATATATATATATATATATACACACACACACGTAGCCTAAAAATTTGGTATATTCATCCAAACCTCAAATCCTGACACCAAGTCCACTATTGGACTCACAACGTCATTTATATTCTAAAAACATTTAAGGTTGTATGTTTATCAAATTGTCTAACTAGGTTATTTCTTTTGTCTTCTTCTGGACCTATGTGCGGACTCCGAAATGTCTTAAAATTCTATCTTTGCCGAATCTCCAATTTTGGACTTTTATATATCTATCTGGACTAATCGGGCGATATTGGAAATCTGGGATGATATTATTCCTACAATTGGAATTTCTGTTTGGATATTAGTTTTGGGCACCATTCCGTATCGGCACGATCGTGACCGTTACGTCGACTCCAAATTATTTCGAGGCAAACTACCTACACTTCAAGTTTATTCTTTAGATTATGATATTTAGTTCATTGCTCTACTAGTACCATTGGATGATTACACTTAGTGTTAGGAATTGGATTTTATGTCTTGATTTTCGTGTCGGGAGGGGGAATATTATGAGGCATGTGGTTTACCCTTTCCACCATGTCATGACTGCTAGCTGTTGAGTACGCGACTGTACCATCAGCCTTATACTCAATTGTTCCTGACTGCTAGCCGTCTATGACGTGCCTTATCAGCCATATAACCCCCTACATGCCGACTATGTATTCTAAATACACATATTCACACACATAGTTTCTTTATTAGTCTTGTAGCAGTTTCATTTTCTTGTCTCATTATATTCCTGTTTCACTTATATCCCTGATTTATAGTACTTGATACTTAGTTAATTTTTACTACTTATCATGTATAATCTTTATTGTGATACTTAGTCAGTTTTCACTACTTTATTTAGTTTAAACTTTGTTGTGTATTGGTACTTTGCTCCTTTTCTGACTGGATCTGTTGGCATATTAGGCGATGATGAGGACTATGCCCCTACCTTTATGGCCTATATGACGTAGCAGATGATACTGTTGAGGAGCTTGTTCCTACTCAGGAGACTACTTTTGAGGAATAGTTAGCCAGTTAGCTAGTATTTTTTTTCAGCATAGTACTCGGATTTGTCCCCGATTTATCATTTCTTCTGGTTTGTATTAAACTGTGGATTGGTGGATGTCAAAAATTATGAAATCTTAGCATTCCTATTTCCTGTCATTATTCTTGTCTATTAATTTACTGTGAATGAGCTAGATTTAAATTACATGTGAATATGATGAATATGAAAAAGGTCTAGACAGCGTACTACCGTCGACACTGCGGCGTAGGCTGGACATACTCGCGAACTCGTGCCTGAATATCTGGGTGCGGGTCATGACACGTTTTTATGGTGGCCCATGCAGGTCCGAATTCTCAAATAGTGTAATATCCTAGGATAGAGTAAGAAATAAGATTGAGGATTTAAGGAAAAACTCATTCACAGAATAGGATCTTTTATTTCAAATCTTGACATCATTCCTTAGTAAATTTTCCTATCGTCCTTGATTTCCAAGTAATCTATTATAATATTACTATCCCTTAACCTTTCAGAATGGTTCAGACAAGGAATACAGTAGGAGGCACATCCGAACCCGTCGAACAGACTGTGCCCGAAACCCTTGCGCTCCCTCCTCCTCCAACTACTCCGACAGTTACTATGGATGGAGCGCAACTACTCGGAGTATTCCAGGGACTTATAGAATCCCAGAGGGAACAGACTATCCTCCTACGAACTAGCCTTTCAGATGCTCTTCAATCCCAGGAGGCACCACAAAAGAGGCCAGGAAATGCCAAAGACTTCAAGAACCTTGGACCCATGGATTTCTATGGGACTGAAGGTATTCTCTATGCCGATGAATGGATAGAGAATGTGGAGCGACTCCAGAAAACTACTCGAGTCCCTGATGATCTTAAGGTAGAATCTGCAAGCCTGCAACTATTCAACATAGCTCGGACTTGGTTTAGAGATGAACCTCAGTTATCTGCTCCTGAGCTCACTTGGAAGGATTTCAAGAGGCTGTTCAAGAAGAAGTTCTATCCCGAAGTGGCTCGAGAAGCTCTCGAAAGTCAATTCGAGAGGCTGGAACAAGGTAATCTTTCTGTTGACGAGTATACTGCTGAATTTAGCAGACTGAGCCACTTTGCAGAATATATGGTTCGCACCCCTGAAGATAGAGCCCGTAGATTTAAGAAGGGGTTGTCTCCTGATATTCGTCTTGCTGTCACCACTAGCCGAGCTCGTACATACGAAGAAATCTCGAGCGTGGCACAAGGTGTTGAAAGACATGGGACCTAGACTAGAGCGGGAAAGAGATGCTGGAAGTATGGGACCCCACAAACGCCCATTCCAACAACTACAGCAGAGGGCCCCGCAACAACCCCAACGTCCTCCCCCTCGAGCCACAGCACCCCAACAACAAACTCAAGGACAGAACCAACAAGCTCCCACATGTGGCTATTGTCAAAAACAAGATCACACTTGGCAAGTCTGTAGAAAGAGGCTAGGTGTCTGTCTATATTGTGGATCAGCAGCACATCAAATGAAGGACTGTCCTGCTGCTCAAGGATGCACAGCTGCATAAAAAGTTCTAGTTCAGGCCAGGCCCCCAACAGCGCAACAGAGAGGACCCCCACTCCCAACTCAGCAACAACGCTTTGCTCAGCACCAACATCAGTAGCAGAGGGGTGAACCTCAACAATGACGTGCTTTTGTAATGACTCTAGAGGAAGCTGAAGCCACAGCAGATGTGATCACAGGTTCTGTACTTATAAATTCAATACCAGCCATTACTTTATTTGATTCTGTAGCATCCCATTCATTCATGTCCGTAGATTTTCTTATGAAGCATAGCTTCCTCACAGAACCTCTTAGGAATTGTTATAAGATCATTATCGGTGGAGGAATTATCCCGGTTAGTGATGCATGTAACAATTGTCCTATCACACTATGTGGGAGAGAATTATATGCTGGGCTACTCGTAATGCCAATTCCCAGTTTCGACATTATTCTGGGTATGGATTGGTTGAGTCAGCATCATGCCACTATAGATTATCACAGGGGTAGTGTAATCTTAGATCCCTTGACAAGCCAGAATTTGAATTCACTAAAGGTTTTAGAGAATTGGGTAGTAATAAAATTTGTGGAGCCCTAGTACCAGAAGAATTGCCACTGTCTATCATTTCTTAATATCTTGATGTCTTTCCTAAGGATCTCCCAGGATTACCCCCAGACTGAGAAGTTGAATTCTCTATTGACTTAGTGCCAGGAGCAGCTCCAGTATCTCAAAATCCATATAGAATCAACAAGAAGGATATAGTAGAATTAAATGAGCAGATAAAAGAGTTAGAAGACAAATGCTTCATTAGGTCTAGTGTTTCGCCCTGGGGAGCTCCAGTATTATTTGTGCCAAAGAAGGATGGATCATCTCGAATGTGTATAGGTTATAGGGCATTGAATGCTTTAACAATCAAGAATAAATATCCCCTACCAAGGATAGATGATTTATTTGATCAATTAAGTGGAGCTCGGGTATTTTCGAAGATTGACTTGAGGTCGGGTTACCATCAAGTAAGGGTGAGGAAGGAAGACATCCCTAAAACTGCTTTCAATACCCGGAACGGACACTATGAATTCTTAGTGATGCCTTCGGGTTAACTAATGCTCCAGCAGTATTTATGAATTTAATGAACATAGTCTTCCAACAATATCTAGACAAATTTGTGGTAGTTTTCATTGATGATATTTTGATTTATTCCAAGACTCCAGAAGAACATGAACACTTGAAGGTTAGTATTGGAGACATTAAGGAAGGAAAAACTTTATGGAAAACTATCTAAATGTGCATTCTTCCTAGACAAAGTAGAATTTTTGGGACATGTTGTAACTGGAGATGGCATAGCAGTAGATCCTAAGAAGGTAGCAGCAGTAGAATCATGGCCCACTCCAGACTCTGTAGCAGAAATTAGAAGTTTCCTGGGACTAGTTGGCTATTATCGAAAGTTTGTGAAGGACTTTGCTAGAATTGCTGAACCAATGACAAAATTAACAAGGAAGAATGAAGAATTTATATGGACTGATGGATGTCAACATACTTTTGAAGAACTAAAAAAAAGGCTGACTACTGCCCCTATTCTGACCTTACCATCTGGAACCGGAGGATTCGCTATATACATTGATGCCTCTAGAAAAGGTCTAGGTTGTGTATTGGAGCAGAACAAAAAAGTAATATCATATGCTTCTAGACAGCTTCGACCTCATGAAAAGAACTATCCAACTCATGACTTAGAATTAGCAGCTGTTATCTTTGCTCTTAAGCTATGGAAGCATTATCTTTATGGAGAAAGGGTAGAAATCTTTACAGATCACAAAAGTTTAAAATATGTCTTTACTCAAAAAGAGCTAAACATGAGACAAAGAAGGTGGCTGGAGTTAATGAAAGATTTTGACATCACCCTTCAATATCATCCGGGGAAGGCCAATGTAGTTGCTGATGCTCTAAGCAGATATCCTATGGCAATGTACTTGACGATGGACCGACACTTGCTTGAGGACTTGGAAAGTTTAGGAATTTAGGTAATTATTCCAGGAATAGAAGGTCAAATGATGAATTTGAGGATCCAATCTACCTTAATGGATAAGATTAAGGAGACTCAGTTTCAAGACGAAGGCCTACGAAGCATTCGAGACCAAGTGCAAGCTGGATTATTGGAGGAATTCAAAATTCATGAAGATGGATCACTAAGACATGGAGATAGATTATGTGTACCTCAAGGAGATATAAGAGAAGAAATTATGCAAGAGGCACACAGATCACAATACTCTATACATCCAGGAGCCAACAAAAATGTACAAAGATCTAAGGATGCATGTTTGGTGGTATGGCATGAAAAGAGAAGTAGCCAAGTTCATATCTCGTTGCTTAGTGTGCCAACAAGTCAAGGCTGAAAGACAAACACCTGGGGAATTGCTTCAACCACTACCCATTCCAGAGTGGAAGTGGGAACATATTACTATGGGTTTTGTGTCTGGGCTTCCAAGGACACCTAGTGGGAATGATGCAATTTGGGTGATAGTGGATAGACTGACCAAGTCTGTACATTTTCTACCCTTCAAAGTAGGGTTATCTACAGAAAAGTTGACAGATTTATATATTCGCCAGATTGTTAAATTGCATGGAGTTCCAGTAAGTATTATCTCCGACCGAGATTCGAGATTTACCTCTTACTTCTGGAGGAGCTTACAAGCTAGCTTGGGGACTCAACTCAAATTCAGTACAGCCTATCATCCCCAAACTAATGGACAATCTGAACGTACCATTCAGACACTTAAAGATATGCTCCGTACATGTGTTCTGGATTTTGGAGGATCGTGGAAAGATTATTTACATCTTGTGGAGTTCTCTTATAATAAAAGTTACCAAGCAAGTATTGAAATGGACTCAATTTGAGGTTTTATATGGACGAAGATGTCGTACCCCACTATCATGGGATGATGTAGGAGAAAGAGCTTTACTGGGACTAGAGATGGTGGTTGATTCTACCGAGAAGGTGAAACAAATAAGGGAAAGACTTTGTGTGGCTCAAGACAGGCAACGACATTGGGCCGATAGCCATCGAAGACCATTGGAATTTGAGGTAATCAATTTATGAAATTCAAGTTAATTTAACATTATGATTATGGAATTATGACTTGATTATGATTTTATTAAAGGTTGGAGAGTTGGTATTCTTGAAGATTTCTCTGACACGTGGCACCATTAGGTTCGGAAGGAGCAGAAAACTCAGTCCAAGATTTATTGGACCGTTTGGCATACTGGAGAAAATCGGAGAAGTGGCATACAGTTTGGCATTGCCACCCACTCTAGATGGGGTCCATAACGTATTCCATGTGTCGCAACTGAGAAAATACGTGGCAGATCCAAGTCATATTTTGGATCATTCAGAGTTCGAAGTAGGCCCAAGCTTGACTTACCAAGAGCAACCTGTAGGGATACTGGACCGAACGGAGAAAGTTCTAAGGAATCAAGTTATTCCCCTTGTTCGTATAGCTTGGAGGCATCATTCTCCTGGTGAATCCACCTGGGAGCGAGAAGACGAGATTAGGGAGCACTACCCCTATCTTTTTGAATCTTGAGGTATATTTCAACTCTCGACCTTCCTTTTCGTGCCATTGTTAATTTTAAATTTTGAGGACGAAATTTTTCTAAGGAGGAAAGTTTGTAACTCTCCTGACCAAGAATTTAGAAAAAAAAAATTCTTAATCTCAAGTCTACTTAAATCATAAAGCAATAATTCAATTATTATTTAATGTGTTAGTAATAATTAATGAAGGGTTAAGAAAATAATTACTATTTAGATTAGCAGAATGACGTTTCTTTTATTTTTGAATTAGTTAATCGGTTATTAGCTATCCTATTCTTCTGCTAGAGACTCTCTCCACAACCCACGAACAAACTCCTGCTTCTCTCTCCATGTAACAGTCCACTTTCCTCCACTACTCTCACCTCTCCTTCACTCTTCCCATATATTTAAACTAACTTTCTCCCATCACTTTTCCCTCACAAACGTCTCTGGTAACACTCCATTTCTCAAACCTTTTTCCCCCAGACTCCAACACAAATATTTCCAAATCCATACTCCTCCACGTCGTGGCCAACCGTCTGCTCATTGGTCTTTTCCTTCATTGAGCAGTCAACCGACCATCCCAACTGAAGTTGCCAACTTCGACCCCGTCGCCTTTCGGCTACCTCGATCCACCCGAAGGCCAACGAGTTATCACCACCAACTCTGTCGTTTGCCGGCGTAGTCCCGGCATCGACGAACATCGACCAAGCAACCTCGGAAGCTGTTTGGGTTTCCAGTCCAGCCCAACGCCGGCACTGCGTCAAGCAAGCTTTCAAGGCAGTAAGGTGAGACTTCATATTCTCCTCCCTTCTATGAATCAGAACCGATACAATGCATATAAGAGCCACTGGTTAAAAAATAATAATAATAAGGAATCAGTAGAATGAACAGAGTCCCACTAGAATGATAATGTTAGGCTTCATGTGGTTAAAAAGAAATATGTAGTAGCCACTACTACTTACTCTTCTGTGCAAGTAGTCTATAAAGTGATCATTAACTTAAAGCCATAAGGAATTCCAACAATTAGAATAAAATAATAATAACTATAAATATTTAGTTAGTATAACTACTAGAATAAGAGAATAGTAGTAAACAATAAACACTTGCATGCATTCTAAAGTAACCTACTGTACCTTTCTTTTTCCTATTAGAACGTAGTAGCTAGCTAATGTCCATGAATAAGATAAACTATGTACTAAAGGAATAATAAGAAAAAGAATAAGAAGGTTAATTATATATAAACTGTGCACCACAACTATTATATATATATATATATATATACACACACACACACGTACGTAGACTAAAAATTTGGTCTATTCATCCAAACCTCAAATCCTGACACCAAGTTCACTATTGGACTCACAGCGTCATTTCTATTCTAAAAACATTTAAGGTTGTACGTTTATCAAATTGTCTAACTAGGTTATTTCTTTTGTCTTCTTCTGGACCTATGTGCGGACTCCGAAATGTCTTAAAATTTGATCTTTGTCGAATCTCCAATTTTGGACTTTTCTATATCTATCAGGACTAATCGAGCGATATTGGAAATTTGGGATGATATAATTCCTACAATTGGAATTTCTGTTTGGATATTAGTTTTGGGCACCATTCCGTATCGGCACGATCGTGACCGTTACGTCGACTCCAAATTATTTCGAGGCAAGTACCTACACTTCAAGTGTATTCTTTAGATTATGATATTTAGTTCATTGCTCTACTAGTACCATTGGATGATTACACTTAGTGTTAGAAAAATGTCTTGATTTTCGTGTCGAAAGGGAAAATACTAGGAGGCATGTGGTTTACCCTTTCCATCATGTAATGACTGCTAGTTGTTGAGTACGCGACTGTACCATCAGCCTTATACTCAATTGTTCCTGACTACTAGTCGTCTATGACGTGCCTTATTAGCCTTATAACCCCCTACATGCCGACTATGTATTCTAAATACACATATTCACACACATAGTTTCTTTATTAGTCTTGTAGCAGTTTTATTTTCTTGTCTCATTATATTCATGTTTCACTTATATCCCTGATTTATAGTACTTGATACTTAGTTATTTTTTACTACTTATCATGTATAATCTTTATTGTGATACTTAGTCAATTTTTACTACTTTATTTAGTTTAAGCTTTGTTGTGTATTGGTACTTTGCTCATTTCCTGACTGGATTCGTTGACATATTAGGCGATGATGAGGACTATGCCCCTACCTTTTATGGCCCATATGACGTAGCAGATGATACTGTTGAGGAGCCTGTTCCTACTCAGGAGTCTACTTTTGAGGAGTAGTTAGCCAGTTAGCTAGTATTTTCTTTCAGCATAGTACTCGGGTTTGTCCCCGATTTATCATTTCTTCTGGTTTGTATTAAACTGTGGATTGGTGGATGTCACAAAATTATGAAATCTTAGCATTCCTATTTCCTGTCATTATCCTTGTCTATTTATTTATTGTGAATGAGCTAGATTTAAATTACCTGTGAATATGAAGAATATGAAAAAGGTCTAGACAGCGTACTACCGCCGACACTGCGGCATAGGCTGGACGTACTCGCGAACTCGTGCATGAATATCTGGGTGCGGGTCGTGACAATAACAAAATAAAATTACTCTAACAAAGGTAATAGCCAGTTTTTGGATTGTCAAACAGTACTGCCAATCTCCTTTTGTCTAGTTTGATAGTTTTGGAATGCCCACTGTACAAAAATCTCCTATGGCCAATCAGAAAATGAGGGAAGTTTGGACCTTGAGTTGTCACAAATACTTCACTGTGAGGACAAACTTAGTCTAAAGCAGCCATCCTGTAAGAAAAACTCTGAAAGTAAAAGTTTACAGTTAAAACATTGTCTGCTGCCTAATCTTGAAAAGCCATGATGAGAAATCACCCCAATTACCTTAAATGGATCAAGCTCCTCAGGTGATGCTAACATGCATTTAGTTTCAAGAAGTGGACGCATATGCTTCCCTGCTTGGTATATCTTTCCCGAGGCTAGATAAATCGATGTATTATTATTGAAACCCATGCCACGCAGCATCAAACCAACCTAGCCCAATTATTGGATAGGACAGAAACCAAAATCTTAACTGTTGTACGAAAACTGGCTATAGAATAATCACACCAAGATTATTTGAAGCAGTTGCCCTGCCAGTCTAAAATTAAATAAACTACATACCAATATAACAAAGATTGGCCTTACACATGCTGTATAAAGATAAGGGGTTCATATAAAAACCATAACTCCATATCATTCAACCAAGACAATTTTGGATGCTGGTATCAATCATTGTATTAACTTCTTCTGTGCTTGCAGAATACTGACAGCAAATGTCTTCCAATTGGTGCAGTGTTGCAGTTTGCTAACCATGGTTTGATATCACTCTCACTCCTGTGAAAAGGTATCGTTTGGTGATCAATCCTGCTGACATCTCCTTTCGTGTATGAGCTACTTCAGGTAAATAAGCATGTATTTAAGCATGGAGGTCAAGAGGAGAGAGGGTGCACAAATTCCCGTGTGTATGTGTGAGGTATTTCAAGTAAATGGGTATGCTTGTACGCTGGGAGATCAAGACGAAGAGGGAGGGTGCACAAAATTCACATGTGGATGTGTGCTGGAAGGTGGCTACTTGAATCCTTCTCTCTTTAACTCTACTAACGACCATTTTATCTAGAAAATGAAAGGCGTACCCTAGGGGAGAAAAGGTACTCGTGTATGTTATTAAGGTCATAATTAGAATGAGTAAGTACAACTAAAAACTACAGATTCTCTGGCATTATTAGGTAATGTACAATTCGATTGACTTCATAAACATCAATAAGGAGCATAAACTAATCAAATGGCAGGAGTAAGGAAGGATGATTCTTCTAAATTTGTATGTCAAAAGCTCATAAGAGAACTTTTCCAGAATGAAGCAGAGTTTACAAAGAACGATTTTCCTCATCTTATTAGTTGAATTTTAGATATGTACTCATATTATTAATTGTTATATATGTTAGATGATCTTGTGAGAATTATGTGAGCGTTTGGTGATTAGGAAATCTAGACAAAAGTGCAAAATGAGTTTGACATAAACATAGGTTTTGTTGTGCATGAAAGCCTGACAATACACCATGGGGAATTACAATAACAATAGCCATGAAAAACAAGTCTTCAATTCTTCCAAGATTCTCCTATCTATGGCAGTCTTTCTAACATAGTTTGCAGTATCGGCCGATATCGACATGATACGGCCGATACCAATACGATTTGGCATGTCCCGATCTGATACCGACCAATATCCAATACCCGACATTGGGGGTCTCTTTTCCGATCAAGTCAGCAAAGAAAATTGAACAAAAAGACCAATCATCAAGGGTGTAAGATTGCAAAAGAAAAAAAACTAATCTATCGCATGTAAACCAATTGGCAAGGGTGACTACTATTTCATTCAATTTCAAAACTACCAAGAAACAACACTGAATTATGCATAAATATATAAATATATTTTCTAAAATGTTAATAATTTATTGCCGATACCGAAAAGAAACAACACCAATTTTCTTTTCGATACCAAAAAAATCCGATACTCCGATCCGAAACCGACAATATTGCCGATACCGCCAATCCCGATACTCATATAAATGATTTGATACCGATTTTGATAACGATAGTGCAAACTTTGTTTTACGAGAAAAGCCTTCATATCAAAATGAATTGTGACAAGATAAGAAAGCTAACGGGCACGAGTCTCCAGGTTTGCAATTACAAAATACCAAGGTTCAAAGTATCGGTATCGGACCATTCCTACGAGTATCGGGATCGGCGGTATCGGTAGTATCGGTGGTTTCGGATCGGAGTATCGGATTTTTTTGGTATCGGAAAGCAAATAACTATTAGTAAATTATTAACATTATAGAAAATATATTTTATACATTTATGCATAATTTTAAGTATTTCTAGTGTTGTTTCTAAGTATTTTTGAAATTGAATGAAATAGTAGTCATCATTGTCAATTGATTTACATGCGATAGAGAAATTTTCCTCTTTTATATGCTTTTACAACATTACTATGCTTTTACACCCTTACTGATTGGTCTTTTTCATTCAATTTTCTTTGTCGAATTGACCGAAAAAGAGACCTCAAATGTCGGTATCGGTCAGTATCGGGTATCAGTCGGTATCGGATCGGAACATGCCAAACTGTATCGGTATCGGCCGATACTGCAACACATCAATTTGGTAGGAAAAATAATTGTAACAGAAATAAAGAAACAAATACCTCCAAAGGTGTAAGGGGGCACTTCCCATTTATTCTAATTGCACCAGGCCGTATCACACGACCAGGTTTAGAAATATTTCTTCTCCAAGCTCTCTCTGGTTGCTTTCATGTCATGTTTCTCTTGTTCCCCGCCATCAAAGATGCAACATGAGAAGGCAACCATATCCTAAAAGAAAAGGTAGTCAATATTTCACCAAATTCCTAGAATCAAAATCTACAACATGAACCAAACTTAAGTTTACAATAGGTAATTTACTTCTTCAAAACGGAGATGCACCGCAATATATTTCCCATTATTATGTACACTTCGCTCTTTCATTCAAGAAATCAGATTCTCCGCTAACATTGCTATAGGAATTGAAAACAGCAAGGCCTCAAGTTAGCCAAGCATCTTAGGTGTTGGACTGGTGGGTGAGCATCAAATGAAAACCGATTTGCAAATGGAGATATCCGTATAAACCTGAATTATCGAAATGAAAAAGAAAATTCATAAAAGCATCTACATACTATAGCCCGTGCTAAAAGCTTAGAAAAATAGAAGTACACTCAAGCATGCAGGATTTCTATATTCAATAGATTGTGTCAAAGCATACACTCAAGCATGCAGGATTTCTATATTCAATAGATTGTGTCAAAGCATACCTTGAGTAGAAATCTATGTATGAAAGTTAATAAAAATTGACACTGTTATTTATTTTCATATTATAAGATTTTTCATGCCCTTAGTCAACAATTAAGATCTTTCATTCCTATGTTGTACTGGGTGCTAGGCAAGACGAGGCGACAGGCCGGCCGCCTCACCTAGGCACGCCTAGGCGCCTCCTAGACGTCCGTCTAGAATTTTCATGCAAAGCATGTAGCAGCAGGAGCACATGCAACATGAATATGCCTTTTTTCCAAATTACTGCTTCACAATTTGTACACAGGAATATGCCTTTTTCCAAGACAAAAGATAGTAAGTACTAAGGTAGTCAAAGGCGCACTCAAGGCGCGCGCCCGAGCGAAGTAAGGCACAAATATAAAAATAAGAAATATATATATATATATATATATATATATATATATATATATATATATAAGAAATAAAACTAAATAACATATTAAAACCAACAAAATATATTAAAACATAACCAAATGAACTAGCATAACAGCAGTAGCAGTCAACAAAACTAACAAGAGTTTATATTATCCCTACCACGCTTTTAGTAAATTTTAGTCTTTCCAATTCAACTGTAACCAACTACTTGTATGAGATAAGTGTTATCTCCATAACTCAAAGTTTTTCGTATAAAAAAAAAACACAAGGCGCACCTTTTCTTGGTTGCGCCTTGCAGAAAGGCTCGCATAAGGCGCACCTTGGGTGTAGGGTTGAGCATTCGGTTCTTTCGGTCCAAAACCGAACCGAATAAGCAAAATCGAATTCGACCGAAAACCGAATAAGCAAAACCGAAACCGAACCGAAATGGCCCATAACGAACCAAACCGAACTGAATTAAATCGGTTCGGTTTTCGGTTTATTTGCATTTTTTTGTTAATATATATAGTACCTATATATATATATATATATATATATATATATATATATATATATATATATATATATATATATATATATATATATATATGAATTAAATTTAGTATATACCTATATATATTAATACCTATTAATACCTTATTCAGTTTTCGGTTTTGAACCGAAACCCAAAACCGAAATCGAAACCGAATAAAAAAATTTAGTATTTTCAAAACTAAAATCGAACCAATATTTTTTAAAACCGAACCGAATCTCTTATTCGATTTCGGTTCGATTCGGTTTTCAGCCCAAAATCGAATAATGCTCACCCCTACTTGGGTGCGCCTGGAGAAGTGCGCATTGCCTAGTGAGGTGCGAGGTGTAGCTATTGCGCCTTTCTGTGATGTGCTCCTTTGAATACCAACAAAGTACTTTCACAAGAACATTCCAAGACAAAGCTACGCAATTCCACTTGGCTCTTTGGATTGTATTCATCATCGTACGTGTATCTAATTTTCTCTATCAAAATTATGATAATACTCTTGTTTAGCTCCTATCCTACATAGGGACATTAAAGGCTGCTAATTTATTATGTATACAATCTAACTGCATACAGATTTGTAGGTTCACCCTTTAAGACTTGATATTTGGTTGTGCTTGGTCAATTCTTTTGTTGAACCTTCTTGGTTTTGAGTGACGATCAACTAGCAACCTTATTTTAACAGAAAAAGCTTGAATATTAATAGCGACCTAAACAAACCGTTAGAAAAAAAAATACTTGGCCTCCTCTCTTGCTCTTTACCTATGGCTTCTGCTACTAGCAATGTCTAAAAGACTAATACCTTTCCTGTATTTACTGATCCTTCTTCCACGGAAGACTTGCAGAAGCTATAAATTCTTTCAAATAGTAGAGATGGTAATCAATACTAGCTAGTGTTATCTCCTACCAAAGATTACATGTTCAGTGGTCATTCAAGTAGTTGAAGGAAGAGGGTCGTCAGTTTATTGGTGTAAAGTGGGAATCAAAACAAAACCAATGAGCTAATCAAAATCAAATCAATAAATGTACCAGGATATCATACCTGAAACCATAGTTAAAAACACTGCAGGAAAAAACAAAAAACCCTAAGATAAACTTTAATTTGCTCGTTGATAATGATAGTTCAGTTACGAATACTTAATGCCCTCTACTAGTAATGTTTATTAACTTATGTTAACTTTTATTTTCTCAATTTATCTATAATCTGTTGCTAAGTCCTAACCAAGTAAAGTGAGATACCATCTTCACATCAATATACAATTTTACAAAGAACAACCAATATTTCTATAGTAAGAAAATAGTAGTAATAATTTATTGAAAACTCGCCAATATAAGGATTGACAATTATGTCAAAGCTCCCGCCTTGTGTAAATGAGTGGCACAATATAAGTTTATACTTCCTACAATTTCTTAACATCAGACTCCCAGAGGGGGCCAAGAGAAGGGGTTTGAAGAACCTGTGGCATACCATACTAATTTGAGTAGGAGGTACCCTCATGCCACCTTATTTTCCTAGTCAATAATCAAAAAATATAGTAGTCAGATTCGTTGATGATGTTTACCGCCGTTCGCATCTTAGAAATGGGATAGCAACATATACAAGGATTACAATGCTAAAAGAAGTGACAATCAATCTTCATTACTTTATCAGTTCGCTAAAAATGTAACGTTTACTGCTGTAAACTACAATCCAAGGTTCGCGGTATCGGTATCGGTATCGGTATCAGACAATTTCTATGAGTATCGGGATCGGCGATATCAGCAGTATCGGCAGTTTCAGATCGGACTATCGGATTTTTTTTGTATCAGAAAACAAATAATTATTAACATTTTAGAAAATATATTTTATACATTTAGGCATAATTTTAAGTATTCCAGTGTTGTTTCTTAGTAGTTTTCAATTGAATGAAAAGTAGTCACCATTACCGATTGCTTTACATGCGATGGATAAGTTTTCTTTTTTTACATGCTTTTACAACATTACAATACTTTTACACCCTTGTTGATTGGTCCTTTCCATTCAATTTTCTTTGTCGACCCCAATGTCAGTATCAGTCAGTATCGATCGTATTGGATCGGTATCGGCCGATACTGCAAACTATGCTACAATCATAGAAAGTTGGAGAATGCAGAACCAACTCAGAAAAGGGAAAGCTTCAATATAACAAGAAATGAAGAAACTCATCTGAAGCTCTCAAGAGAGTGCGAGAAAAAAGTTCTCTCATTTGAGATATATAAAATTTTGTAAGAAATATGCATTAACTAGTAGTAGAATGTCAATTCCAACTATCAGCACTAGCAAAAGCTAGTAGTATAATGCAATCAGTCGGTCCCAACAATCAGCATTAACAGAAGACGAAAAAGTTACTGAGGCATTATTAAGGAGTGATAAGAGTCTAGGAGGTATCAGAAAGTTGTGAAAGAAGTGCATAATATACTGAGTAAGCAATCCTTATAGATGGGCACACTACTAATATGCCAAGCGATGAAATGCTAAGAGACAGAATTCACCTACTCATGAACAACAACAAATTTCTATATTCTTGCCAAGGCAAGAACATAAAAATAGGATATTATAAGGGAATGCATTTGGTGCAGCAAAGTGCAGATAGTTTCATTGAAATTACTAAACCTAGCCTTATATATTATAAACATAAAGTATCCAAGTCATAAAGCAATGAGGAAGTCTGTGCAAGATATGCAGAAACCAGTAGTAAATTCAAAATGTTGATTCCTACAAAAAAGGCATCACCAAAAACTTAGGGTTGTATAAAGAAGAACTACACGACACGTCTAAGGGTCATGTATACAACAAGAAGAACAAAGACTTTATCCGAAATTTTGGAGTCAGTTGCCTGACTTTTTATCTTCCTTTCAGCTATTTAAGGATCATCTCCTCCCTAACATTAGAAAACACTTGCCCTTTTGAGTCCTAAATCTTAATCCAAGTAATTTTTTGTGCATCCATGTTCTAGCAAGTCCTTTAATAGCTTACCATCACTCCTAAACAATGCCTCGAACACTATCTTATCAGTGAAGTTTGGAGATGGAGATGGAGATGGAGATGGAGAGGAGAGGAGAGAAGGAGAAAAGTAGAAGAAGAGAGAATATGGGAAAGAATATTGCAAGGGCATAAAACCCTAGGTTGCATCTCATGTCTATTTATATTGATATGCAATACACCCACAATTACTATTATACCCTCATAAGATAAATAACAAAATAAAATAACTGTAACACCCTCCCTCAAAACTAAAATTTACTAAAAGTGTGGTAGGGATAATACAAACAAACCCTTATTAGTTATATTCTGCTAGTACTGCTCTCCTAGTTCACTTGGTTATGTTTTAATATTTTTTTATTGGTTTTAATATGTTATTTGGTTTTATTCTTACATTACTAATTTATTTTTGAAATGTACGCCTTTGACGTAACAAATTATATCAAGGCCATAAGAAGATGTAGCATATGAGAACATGACACAAGGGCATAACCTAATGAAGCACACGATGCTCGACACAAGGTTGATGTAGCACACAGGGCCATTTGCAAAAATATAAATGCTACATCGTGTCAATCCCTTGTGTTGATCCCTGTGTGGAAAAAAAATGTTATGGCCTTATTGAGCATTGTGTGCTACATCATGTTATGATCTCATGTCAAGTCGTCTTGATTGGTCTATGCATTTTAAATATGAAAGGAGCCATATTGTGTAGTAGATATGTGTGTAGGATCGAATAAGTACCTCTAGAGGGGGGTGAATGGTGTGCGTGTATATCCAGCGGAATAAAAAATCACCCAATAAAAATTAACATAGTTAGCTAACAATCTAAATATAAAATGACAGTAAGTAAATAGAGAGAGAGAGAGAGAGAGATCAGCAGTCGCAAACACAACAATGTATATTGGTTTTCCTCTGAGAGTACTAGTCCAGTCCCGAAAACTCTAACTCGGAGTTGAAATCCACTATCAAGTGAAACACAAGTTTTGATCCGAAGGCTTGCAACTTCATACAGACATGAGCTTTGATCCGAAAGGCTCGAATACTTCTCGAAGTGTTGAACTTCTTGACAAACTCTTTTTACAACTCTTGAAAACTTCTAACCAAGAACGTACTGACACTTAAGGCTTAGGAGTTGTAGAAAGCTTGGGATTGGAAAGTGTAAAGACTCTTGCACTGAGGAAATAGAGAAAAGAAATGAAAGTGAATTGAATGAATAAGAATGGTGAATTCTTTCTCTATTTATAGTACTTTTGCAAACCGAGTTCGGGACGAATTCGGATGCCAAACGTTCGAATTTTTGAACGTTGGAGCCGAGTCTGCAGGAAGAACAGGTTGCAAGGGCTTACTGGGTCTAGGAACCGAGTTCTAGCCGAACTTGCACCGAACTTGTGTCGAGTTCGTACCGAGTTCGCTTTTCCTAAATCCAGTCAGAATCAGAATATGTTGCGTTGGTTTAGGCTAACTTGGTTTTGGAAAAATAGGTTGGGCTATTTTCAAAACTCGAAATATTTTGGCTAAAAATAATCTGGGTCTAGAAAATATTTTTGGTAGCCTCTAAATGCCAAATGCGACTCGATTTACATATTTTTATATACTCAATAAATAGAAAAATTGCATTGACTCGATACTGAAAACAAATTGCATTCACATTCTTTGAAACTGTAGTTGTAGCAGTAGTACATCCGTATCATCGGTTCTCGTAGGTTATATCAAGTCCGAGTTTTAGTCGATTTATCGAAATATGGTTCGACCATGACTAATGGGCCAACAATCTCCTCCATTTTGATAATTGACAAACTCTGACTGATATAGCAGAAAATGAAACTCAAAACTTGAATGTGGTAGTATTTTCTTCTTTTGCCAAAAGCTTGATTGCTGATAAGTAAAGGTTACAACATGATGTTGTATGCGATTCGGTTTCCCCAAGCGGTCGTTCCGGCCACGCCGATAGCTTTTTCTCTTTTATATGTTTTTACAACCTTACTATGCTTTTACATCCTTTCTAGTTGGTCTTTTTAATTCAAATTTTTTTGCCGAATTGACTGGAAAAGAGACCTCTAATGTCGGTATCGGTCAGTATCGGGTATCAGTCGGTATCGGATCGGGACATGCCAAACTGTATCGGTATCGGCCGTATCGGATCGGTATCGGCCGATACTTTAAACTATGGTGTCGACACAACACAAGTAGCATTCGTGAGGTTGTATGGATTTGTGCCTGATTTTAGCATGCCCTATCCGGTATCACAATAATCTTTATTATATACGTTTTTGGACTACATCTGACACGGGCATAACACCAATTTCGGAGTAGGTTTGTGCTTCCTTGGATGCAACTACAGGCAATAGATCAATTACCATCTAAATGAAGTATTTTGAAATCATGGAACAGAGGACCAACCCTCAGAAATTCTGTCAGACGGCAAACTGAATATATCAATATCAAGTCCGTTTCTACTCGAAGGATTTGGTATTTATGTCAGGTTCAAAAATTAAGTGAACATGGCAACTTTCATGATTAATCACACTGAATACAGGTGATGCAATAAAACCAAATATCATTGTTTGAATCTGAATGTTCTGTATATTTGGTTGCAGAACATGGAGCTAGACCTAACTCATCTAGTTTATTTTAAGGGTCTAACTCATCTGCTACTCATCAACTTAAAGCCATGTGCTATCTTATTGGGTTAGCATATTTCTTCCTCGTCTTGTTTGTAGAGTTCCTAATACCTAAGTTGCCTTCTTTCTAATTCGGTGTCACATTCCTGGAAACGAAAAAAGATGAATCCAAATTTGAATTTGACAATGGAAGATAGAAAAGCACGTAAAGGAATGAATATGATTCAGGCGGTTGTCCAAAATATACCATAGTTAAAGGAGCAATAATCCAAACTTACAACATGGGCTTACATTTGGTAAAAAGTGATCCAGTTGAAGTAGGGAAACTTAAAACTCGACCTAGCAACTGAAGTTACTACAGAACTCGATCTTTCTATTTGTAAATCGTCGTTATCATGATAAACTTGTAGCAATTTCACTACCTTGTACCTATTTGAAAATGTTAGTACCATGTATCCATATCTTGTACTTATCCGTATTCGTTCAATATATCTCGTAAAACATAGGCAACGATGTTGATGAAATTCAACTACATTATTGGATTTCAGCCAAAGATTAAAGGAGACCTATGTTACTGGTTCAACGGTCTATGGCAATCAAATTGCATCAAATTAGCAAACATTCTAGAACTTTCTTAAAGTAGAAAGTACTAAAAAAAGCATTTTTTTTTTTAATTTTCCTGCATTCGGCGAGATGATTTCTTAGACTGGGAACTTGAGTTTCATGAGGTTTAATTTCGCCAAACACACAAAGAAACCAACACTCCTTTCATAATTCCAAATAGATGGTAATTTGATCAAGTGAAACAAATTTAACGAAATGTGGATTCCATACCATCCGGTTTCCCCAAGCGGTCGTTCCGGCCACGCCAATAGCTCCAGCACCCTCACCTCCCTTGGCCCATATCCTGACCCTATCTCTCATCCTCCTCTCCTGCAAGAATATAAAAAAAAAAAAAAAAAAAATCACTCAAAAGCAATAAAGGAGCCATCTTTGAATCTTAGAAAGGAACCAACTTTCTGAGGCTTATACCTGCAAAGGAGCCGCCTTTCCTTTCTTGGTGGAGGGCATCTGAGTAATACGAAGAAGAAGAAGAAATCTTCGACGGAGGATACTTGCACCGAATTCTCCCGAGCGGATTAGCACGGGGAAGCAGCGCCCAATAAAACCACATCGCTCCCTTCCCGTAGCAATTGCAAAACGTAAATCCCTGCAAAACCCTAAACCCCTGAGAATTGCAAAACCCTAAACCCCCAATTTGAAACAAAAATCATATTTTGTTGAAAAGAAAAAGAACAGGGAAAAAAACGAGAAAAAGGGGGGGGGGGTCTGTCAGACAACCTCTCGTCCATCCCAGGATCGGATCCCGGGAACGATCCTCTACTGCCGATCACTGGAAGATCTCAGCCGTTAATCACGCTCTAGACGAGAAGCCATGTGTCATCCACCAAACTCTGTTGCCTGTCTCCTTAGAACTCAAGGATACAGTAGTACGAGCCTATAGAACAGATCCTGTTCAAGTAAGGTCGTGCCAGTCCTTCCTAAGCAGACTATCATAAGCATTGACATCTCTACAGTCTTTCCGAGGTGGGACTAAAATGAAGACGAAGGATCTGTGGTTCTGATATTAAGCCGATCTGACATTAAAACTAAAATGTCCAATAAGTAAATTTATGCATATTCGTCTGACATTAAATTTTCATTCCTTCTTTCTTTTTAACAAAGGCATGCATAATTTCTTTTTTCAAATATTGGCGATATGACTTGGTCCTGTTTCATAAAATTATAGTTTAGTATAATAGCTAGTATCATTATAATGATATTAAAATTTAGGATGGATTCAAAAATCATATTGTTCTTCAACGTCCCTCATTTGGACCTTGAGAGTGATGGCCATCACCGGCACACTAGTAATGATGCTAATCTATCTAAGACTTAGTTTTGATACATAATTTGTTGGTGTACTTGATGAGTACTTGTTTATTTTCCTTTTGTTTGATTTTATTTTAAAATTAATTATTTGAATTTATTGTATATTTTACTATAGTTTAAATTTTAAGATGTACACTCCCATGTCAAAAATGATAGGATCAAATATCTACAAACATGATTTATTATGATTATCAGCGAGTCAAGTTATAGGTTAGTACATAAAATGTCCTTGGTTAGTAAGTTTTAATCCACTAAGTGCATGTTTGGTATAAAAAAAAGGCAGTGGAATCTGAATTAATAGTTTTAGGATTTTGCACAAAAAAATTGTTTGGTAAAATTTAAAATTTGGCATTGGAAGTGTTCATAATCCAAATTCTTTGTTTGGATAGTATGAGATATTTAAAAATAATAATATTATGTCTAACTAATAATATAAATAACTAATATCAACAAACTATTATGATTAACTAAAACTATTAAATGAGGGTATAAAATTTAATTAGTTAATCATATTAACTAATTATTAGTTATATCAACAATCCTCTGATAATATCCACTAGAGCTCGAGTATTCCTCTCTGCTAGCTGTACTGGCATTGCTAGCTGGTCAAACTGAACCCGATGCTCTCCTCCAGGATCTATCATGGACTTTGCCCCTGAATGTTGAGGTTGCTCCTCAGGAATTTGGAGGCCTAAGAAAGTTGTTCTGCCATCTACGAAGCCCAAGCTAACTGATCGGAAGGAACATGAACAGTGCCCATGAAAGAAGAGAATATTAGATCAATTCGGGGAACTTGATAGAGCAAGGATGAAAGAAAATAGCAGGCCAAGGGATAGGAAAAATAGAATAATGTTAGAAGATATTAATGTTCTCAAGTTTGTAAAAACTTATGTTGAGAAGACTTACACGGTTGTTCTCCATCTTACTCGGATCTTGCTTTGAGATTGTTAGTCCCGAGGCTTAATCAAATATGGTAGAACTAGAAGTTGAAGTCGAGATCAGGAGTTCACACAAAAGTTTTCTCTCTGATATATCTCGATCCAACGAAGAACTATATAATATAGAATATAGTTGTTGATTACAATTCATTCTCCATCACAGAATTCAAGAACCAAAAACACATTTTTTCTTACAAACGCAGTTGCAATTGGGACAGAACGTTTACAACTAAAATAAGAGGAGAGAAATATATAATACAAATTATTCTTGCTGGGGTGGTGAAGACCACCGTTGCCCAAAGCAAGATTTGTCCTCTATCGACGATCTGCTCCCAGGAGCCAGCAAGTTCACAAGAGAACTTCTGGAACGCTCGTAGTCACATATTTATGTGACTCGAACAGACTCCTTTTGGACTCATCTTTCTCAAATTTTTGTGTGTTTCAAAAGGAGGCTAAATGGCTCTTTATATAGGGAATGATGGAAGCCCATCCTCCTTTTCTTTCCGATGTGGGACTAAAAAGTCAATATACAAAATTGATATCCCACAATCGCAGTCCAATGCATAGCCCGCTCAGCGTCCGTTCAGCGCCCGTAAAGCACCCGCTCAGTGCCCGTTCATGCAACACGCACACGCGCATGCAACAAGAGCAACAAAAGAGCACAAGCGCCTTGCGACGATGCTGACCTGCTCATGCAACACGCGCATGCAACCCGAGCATAAAACGAGCAAAACAAAAGCGCACAAGCGCCTTGCAACGTGCTAAGTGCGCCAACAAAGCGCCACTTTGCGTCTGAGTCCGAGTCGGCTTAGCTCCTATGGAATAATATTCAAGAGCATGACAAAAAGCTCAAAAGCTTTCATTAAGGAATTAATCATTTTTTCTCCTAATCAAATACCCCCACATGGCACCCATGTGCCCCACCATACCCCATGTGCACAACTCAACACATACAAAGTATTATATTGAGAAATCCACTTGGTGGTGTAGTGTCACCCCCAGTCCCAAAATATCGAGGGACTAGACACGTGACAATGGCCAGCAGCACACACCGATGGGCAAACCCAATTTAATGGACCCATCAGGATGTACTTAAGCTGTAAAACAACAATAAGGCCTAATATACTAATCTCATCCACAGAAATAAATACAACAATATCAGAGTATAAAGCAATATCAAATCTCAATAAAACATAACTCGGGGAACAACCCGATAATAAGTTTGATACAATAGTCAAGATACAAGAATAAAGATAACTATAACAAATACTGAGTATGGATAAAGCATATACTCAAGAGAAATCCTAAACTGCTCATGTACCTACTTCTGCTCCTGCTAATGCTCATGTCCCGTATACCTCGGGATAGATCTCGTCTGCTAATCCTGGGGACATAATCCAGATCCAGGTCCTCAGGGGACATAGCAAGGTACAAAATAACTCAAGCCAAAATAAATACAGTGCAGCAATAAATGAATCAATAGGGTAAACTATATAACCAGCTAAGTGATATGCAAGTGAGAGTTTTAATCATACTTGGGCTGAGACTACTATAGGATCTGTGTCGGGAAAACCCATAGCAGTATTCTCTCGAAGGGCCAGTAATGTACCAAAGTTCTGTGTCAGAGTCTAAGGCACCTCCAGTAATGTAATATATATATATATAATCAGCCTTTTGTATGGTAATTCTCTCCCCACCCAATGTAATCAGACGTCACATGTTCAAGATATCTCATGTCCATGTCACACAAGATCATAACTAATGCAGCAAGTCATATGATAGTTATGAATATAATATCTATGTCACAACTCCTGTGACTTATACAAAATCACCATGAATATCTCAGAAAGATTCCGTCTCATGAATAGTGTCAGGTATCCTGTGTAACGACCCGCTCCGCTCAACCCGGAGGGCCGATTCAAACGGCACAAGTGTAGCTATTCAACCGCCTTGCTCAGCGAGATGGCTCGTTCGATGCAAAGGCATTTATGCTGGGATCTTCAATGGTGTCAGACTTAGGCTATCAGAGGCGCGTCCGAAGTTTCTCTCGACCGATCGATACATCGCTAAGGTGGGTGGCCCCGGTGAACCTGTCTCTACTTAGCTGCACACTAAAAAAATGAATGTTACATGCTAGTTTATAGGCGATAACCTTTGCATGCTAATAAAAGAGATGAAGGCACATAGCTAAGGGGATAACCCTGCCTTATCATTGTATAGAACATGGAGATCTTACTTGCTTTTTGCGTAGTCGGGATTGTTGAGTTGGAATGTAGTAGCTTCTTTCATATATGCCGTAAAGTAGATTGAGTTCATACTGAGGCGTTGCACCGCACGGAACATGACACGAGATGGAGTAAAATCATGTTGTATGCATAGACGAGGAAGGCTATCAAGTAGTTGTTCCGAGTCAGGAGATGGAAGGAAAGGAAGGTACTCGGGATATGCAGATCACCGAGGCAGTCTCTAATCAGGGAGCTGTGTAAAGAAGAAAAGATCCGAGTGTAGTCCTCGGCAAAGATTGATCCGAGAGTTGTCCTCGGCTAGGATTGGAAGTGGGGGAGTAGTTGCATGGTCACGGACAACTGGTTGCGCACCAGGTAGAGAGAGTCCTCGACACGATTGCTGAGGCATCCGAATCGTGTCGGCCCGGGAGGACAGTGCCAGTGTAGTCCTGGCAATACGCTAGCTGATGACTAGTGGACGAGAGCGAGACATCCAGCAAGGCTTGCTACCGACCTGGATGGGCGTCGACTCGTTAGACGGTTGAGAGGCCCAGCAAGGCTAGCAACCGAGCTGGGAAGACAACCGTCCATCGCAGATTATGTCCAATATGGCTAGCAGAGCCAGTGACCTTCATATAGATAAGTCATGTTTGCATAGCGGCTATCCGCATTGAGAAAAGGAGAAACGGGAAGGTGTGCGTTTGCACGACATTTTGCATAATGAGAATGGATGCACGGTATCACGCATAGTTCTAGTAAAATGGGCTTTGAGGCAGAGATACGACATAACACTTGGATTTCATAGATGCTCTTTATTATTTCGTAGATCATTGTTTATATTGCTGCATATGACATGGAAGGCCAAATGGTAAGAAATGGTAAGGTGAACTCAATTGTTCATTATTATGACACTCTTGGGCTGACACGGAGATTACTTTCTTTATATTGCCATGTAACTGATCCTAAGGCAAAAGAATAAAAAGACAACGAAACCAGTCGGTGCACAAAACTAATGAACGTGCTTGTTTTGTGGCGTAGACGAGAGGCCTCCCCACCAGTGCATTCAATGTACTGATACCCAACCAATCTGCATGCAGGGTGCAGGGGGAACTCGTACGGATTCGGAGATCGCTTAATGCAATGAGGCGCCGGACCGCACTTGGCATCTTGGAGCGTGGCACACGGACCTGGAGCTCGCATATATGAGACATAATGTATGAGAACATCATCATCCAGATCGTTTGTATTTGTTCTAAGCCTAAGGGCATACTCATTGTAAGAGAGAGAGAGAGCATGAGCGATTTATAATCTTGGCCTAGCGCCGCTCAAAATCTTTACTTCATATCAATAAAGAGCTTGATTTGGATTCAATACTTGTGTTCATTATATGTTTCCGCTATAACGACTCTATAAACTAGTTATCAACGGCCGTTTCGGTATTTGCCTTGCGCAGGCGCAACCCCAGGCTCGCGCAGCATCGCGTCCCGATGGAAACGTACGTCCTGCGGGAGCCCTGGCACGGTGATTCGCGCCTAGCGGGGACGGCCGATTCCGGCGGGAGATCGGGGCGTGACATCCTATGGTATGACGTACTTGATAATGCAAGCACGAGAATGTATAGGGTCTCGATATCCATGTCTAGGTGACGTTACACAACTTCACGTACGACGTTGACACCCAAATATTATTCAGACGCTAGGTAATGTTACACGGTCCTAGGTTGAACAGAGATATTACAGTAAATAATCAAGAGAATAGTATAAACAAATACTGCAAGTATGGCAAGACACTTGCCTCGGGTTGGAATACCAATAACTGCTCCGATATCAGCGGAATTTGCAGGTACTCCTTCAAAAGCTATAATAAATATTACCATCAGGTTCAGAAGATATCAAATAGCTAAAATTGCCTGTCCTTGAGTCTAATTTGGACACAGGGGCAAAAATGACAGTTTCTGGTCAAAGCGGGGTCCACATGTGGCCCGCTTCGCACCGAAAAATGTGCCAAAGACAATATTCTTCAAATTTGTCAAACTTAGTGTCCACAAGTCCAGAACGATGATACAAACCCAATGGAATGTCTAGAACTAGATTCCGATGAGCCGATCAAAAAATCGCCCGTCAAGTGGAGCCGTGGGGTCCACGATACACAATTTTGTCAACGTTCTCAGAATCGAACCAAACTTGGGTCACAGGACCGGCGTATTGCTACGAGTTCGATGGCGCAAGTTTTGTTTCGATTCGACGTACGTACACAAAGTTACAATGAGTTCCAGAACAGGGCCGATACGGGGTGTTGTCGACGGATACGCGTTGATTCCGGTGTGCGCGTACATTCAAATCAACTTCCGCAAAATCCTATACGTCCGTATTAACGGCGTGCACCTTTCGGTGAAGTCCGCACATGACCAAGTCATCCCGTTTAGCGCACACTCAGTTCCGGGGAAAAATAGGGTATCTATTTTTCTGTTTTTGGGTCGCAGTTTGCGATCGCCACAGACGTGACACGCCGAACCAATGGCACGGATATCGAGAGGGTCACGCAGACTATGCGTCACAGTAGACGGAACAAAAATGGGGCAGCAAGAAGAGGGAAACAGCCACCTGAACATGGCTCCGAAGAAGACTGAAAACACGTGATTCCGTGAGGCGGCGCGAAGCGGCACGGCGGCGGCGGCACGATGGCTAGGGCTGACGGAGGCGGCGCTGTGCTGCTGGGGTTGTAACGCCCCGCTCCGCGTCGGCGTTATGTATCAAGGTGAGTGGGCAGAACTTCGTTCTCTTATTCTTGCACGCCTTAATAATAACCTGAGTTTTTGCTTGCAATATTTGCATAAGAGAATGATAGAACCTGCCTTGCATGTTAATGAACGAACTCACCTAGCTTGTCTTTGAAACGATAAGTCTGCTAACGAGAATCCTGAAATGCTTGTTGAGTGCATGAACATGTTCACTATCGTCTATGCTTTGAGAGAACCATACTATGCCTGAATGTGTTCAAGTGATAAGTCGGATTGCCTCGCAACAACGATTGTATTCTGATGGTTCGTCTCGTCTGCATACTAGAGTTTATTTGATAGTGTTCCATGCATTCGCATGCGGTCGGACAATGGCTATTGGTGGAAAGCTGAACTGCATGTGTCACGGCTGCTACAGAGATAGTGGAAAGCAACCATGAGTCACAGCTGCCTCTAGCATCAGATAAAGAGTCATTGGTATGCTGTACAACCAACTGCCGATCCTAAGATACTCGGGGACCGCCCTGCATATAGCTAAGTCATTGTGTTGGCTTGGATAGATGACTGCCCCTAAGATGTGCATTGTGTGTCTATCTTTGCATCTGACCCTGGAGTCGCACGAGATATGCTGCGCACAACCTGAAACATGAACGATAGCTTACTTCCATATTCAATATGAAACTCTGTTTCCAAACATGTTTCCAAACATGTTTCCAAACAATGTAATATGAATCTGCTAGAACTGCATGAAATGAACCTAGGTAAAACTAGAAAGATCACCTAGCTAAGGGAATAATCCCAACTTGTATTGCCTATGCTAGAACATGGAAATTAAAATACTGCTTATATTCATACCCTCGCATGCTAAGTCCTTAACGGTTTCATCTCTCGGCTTACCTTCGGGTCCGAGCAAACGTGTTTACTTATGTTCCTTAGAAACGCATGCTTGTCTGCTTGAATGTTGCCTTGTTTTCATCCAAACCCCGGAAGACTACTACGTAGTCGTTCCGTGCCTGAATGAACCTGCAAGTATCTGGGACCGTTGGGTCTCCAAGGCAATCCCCGAACCAGGGGCACGCATCAGGGTAATGAACACTGAACGTGAATCCTATAACGTGATAACTGAATGGTAATCACATCAAGTTTATATCTGAACGAGAATCACGTCATGTAACGAACGAATCTCAGCTCTTGGAGCAAATGCTCGTTCAGATCACGAATCATGGATTATCATCCAAGTTGTGGATTTGAAACTGACCCTGACCTGCATGTCGCGGACAACTCAGAAACGAGGCATCGTTCCACGGGCGGTCTCTGGGGCACTGGAACCGACCCGATCCGGATGGAACATAACGTAATAGTCTCACATGATTGACGGGATGGTTTGCAGCACCTCACGTGCTTTCGTTGCATTCTCTACCCACCAATGACTATGGTCCTTTATGGCTATGCCAGCGACTAACGTTCATATAGATAAGTCATCCTCGCTTAGCGGCTATCCGCGTGCGAGTTATTGCATGGCATCATGAACAACTGAACACCTGAACGATCTGGACATAACGACTCTCGTGTTGTATATGCTATTGCTTGGTTTTCATTATTATGAATGCCCCTGAATGTTTATACTTGCCCGTGCTCAAATTAACAATGTTTGCCTTGGACAACGAAGGTAAAAATGGTAAGTCTCGTCGTGTTTCCTCTCATGTTGCACGGCGCCTTGCATGAAACTGATCCTAAGGCAACTAGAAAGACAACTTAATAGTTGGTGCACGGAACCTGTATTATGTGTTTGGATTTGTCGAGTGGGCGAGTAGTTTCCCCACCAGTGCATTCAATGTACTGATAATCCACCAGTTTGTATGCAGGGTGCGGGAGAACCTCGTTCGGTGCGGATGCCTCCTTCGTGCGTGCTAAGGTGTGGAGATCACTCCGAAGCAACGGTGCGTCCGGAACTGAAGCACATATACAAGACATAATGTTGGAACTCGCCTGAACATCGCCTGTACAATCATTCCATAATTGTAGTCACTTGGCACGCTTTTACTGTTTAAGAGAGAGAGGCTTGAGCGACTTGTAATCTCGGCTATATGCCGCCTGTAACACTTGTTTATATCAATAAAGAGTTGCTTTACTTCAACTAGTGTTTCAATGCTTTCGCTATATTGTCGACTCAGTGAACCTGTTACCAAATCGCTACGCGTTTATGACTCCGCTGCACTCGGACAATCTGTGCGATTCTGTGGCTTAGAACTCTTACCGCCAGCCAATGAACCACGGCCTTGCACGGGCGTGGCTCACGCTCGTGCGACATCATGCCCGGATGGGTCAAAGCGATCGTTCCGCGGGAGCGCTGGCGGGGTGATTTTTGCCTAGCGGGAACGGCCGATTTGCCTGCGGGAGATCAGGGCGTGACAGGGGTCGCCAGGGCTTGTCGTCGAGTCGTCAGGGGAAGCTCGGTCGGATGATCGCCGGAGGAAGAAGGTGGCGGTGGCAGTGGCTTACGGTGGTGAGGCGGTGGTGGTGTTGGTGGTCGTGGGGTTTAAATAGGGAGCTGGGAGGAGCTGGGCCGCCGGCCGGTGGGATTTAGAGAAGGTGAAGGGGAAGAGACGGGCGACGGGAGGCGAGGCGCTGGGGCGGTTGAGAGGCGCTGGAAGCCGAGCAGTCGGCGGCGCCCGACGGAAAGTCGAGCGGGCGGTCTAGGGTGTTACTGGAATTTGGGGGCACACTGTAGCAGTCCTAATGGGTCGGGTTAGCGGGTCGGGTCCTGGATTCGGGTCCGGATCCGACCCGCTAGGGTACGGGTCGGGTATGGGTCGCGGGTACGGGTCGGGTTCAGATCCGACCCGATCCACTAAGATTGGGTCTGGTTTAGGGTGGGTTCGGTTCAGGGTTTTAAAAATAAATCGGGTTTATTTTAGTTTATATTGGTTTATTTTGGGTTTAATAAATACCTTAGTTTTTAGGTCTTTAAAAATGGTTCTGGGGTCCAATAAATTCCAAGAAAATTATCCTATGTCTAATATTTTATTTTAAACCCAAAAAATATTATTTTTATAATATTTTAATATTTAATAAAAATATGTAAAAAAAATTTAACACCAAAAAATATTTATTTTAATTACTGAAAAATCACAGAAAATTCCGGAAATTTGTTTTTAAATTTCTGAAAAATATGGGGGTTTACATGTAGCCAATGTGGGACTATCTTTACAAGTCCAAAGGCAAAAACACCAACAATTTCCCACCATGACTTGTCACAAATACTTTACCATGAAGACAGATAGTGTAGTCTAAAGCAACCATCCTGGAAGAGAAACTTTGGAAATAATAGCTTACAGTTAAACATTGTACTGCTACCTAATCTTTAAATCCACGATGAGAAATCACCCCAAATAGCTTAAGATTGCATTTGGATGAAAGTTTTATATTCCTAGAAACCTACTTCCCATTCTTTTTTCATGAGAAATGAATTCAACATTCACATACCCATATTTGGTTAGGTTGGAAATATGTAGTCCAAAAAATTTAATTTTTTCATTTCCATATTTTGTTCAAAGTCTTCAGACACGAAAAGTAATCTTAATTTGTTTAGTTTTTCATAAATATCATTTCATTAATTTCATGATGCCTATTACCGAAATTCAGTTGGTATCATTGATGGTATTACTGTCCAAAAAATTGTAATTATTGCACCCACCCAACGTTTCCAGGAAAGTAATAATATTCCCACGGGGAGCCTGGGTTTTTACTTTCCCACTGTTGTGGAAAACTGAAGCCCCACATATTCCCTCCCAATTCTCAATCCTAAAATTACCAATATGGATAAGGAATCCCAAAATCATTCTTAAGCCTCTAAAACTTGAACCAAATATCACCTTAAGGGGGCATTTGGTACGCGACAATTTTTTTTTCCGGAAATATTTATGATGGGAATCTATTACCATGTTTGTTTAGAACATAAACAAATTATTCACGGGAATTACAAATACCCGGATAAATAATTTATCCATGAAATATGAGAATCATATCCCTCAAGAATATGTGGGTATAATGTTTGTGTCCAGACAAAAAAAAAATCTTGTTTACGTTTTTCTTTTCTTTTTTATCGTTTTTTTTTGTTTTTGATATTTTTTTCGTTTTTAATATTTTTGTCGTTTTTGATCATTTTTGTCGTTTTTTTATCGATTTTAGTAATTTTTTGTCGTTTTTAGTCGCTTTTTGTCCTTATTTTTTTGTCATTTTTGATTTTTTTGTCTTTTTTAGTTCCTTTTTTTATCATTTTTTTCGTTTTTGGTCATTTTAAAATTATTTTTGACCGATTTGTCATTTTTAATCATTTTTTTAATCATTTTTAGTCTTTTTTGAATTTTTTTTGTCGTTTTTAGTCGATTTTTAGTTTTTTTTGTCATTTTTTTTTATCCTTTTTAATCAATTTTAATTATTTTTAGTCGTTTTTAATTATTTTTGATCATTTTTAGTGGTTTTTACTACTCAGCCTTGTTTGTAGTTCCTAATACCTAAGTTGCCTTCTTTCTAATTCGGTGTCACATTCATGGAAAGGAGAAAAGATGAATCCAAATTTGAATTTGACAATGGAAGATAGAAAAGCACGTAAAGGAATGAATATGATTCAGGCGGTTGTCCAAAATATACCATAGTTAAAGGAGTAAGAATCCAAACTTACAACATGGACTTACATTTGCTAAAATGTGATCTAGTTGAAGTAGGGAAACTTAAAACTCGACCAGCAACTGAAGTTACTCCAGAACTCCATCTTTCTATTTATAAATCACCGTTATCATGATAAACTTGTAAACTTGTAGCAATTTCACTACCTTGTACCTATTTGAAAATGTTAGTACCATGTATCCATATCGTGTACTTATCCGTATTCGTTCAATATATCTTGTAAAACATAAGCAAGGGTATTGATGAAATACGGTGTCATATACATTATTGGATTTCAACCAAGATTAAAGGAGACCTATGTTACAACGGTTCATGACAATCAAATTGCAACAAATTAGCAACATTCTAGAACTTTCTTAAAGTAGAAAGTCCTACAGAAAGCATTTTTTTCCTGCATTCGGGGAGATGGTTTCTTAGACTGGGAACTTGATTTCGTCAAACATTCAAAGAAACAACACTTCTTTTATAATTCCAAATAGATGATAATTTGATCTAAGTGAAACAAATCTAACGAAATGTGGATTCCATATCATCCGATTTCCCGAAGTGGTCGTTCCGGCTACGCCGATAGCTCTAGCATCCACCCCCCCTCCTTCACAAGAATAATAATAACAATAAAACATCACTCAAAAGCAATAAAGGAGCCATCTATGAATCATAGAAAGGAGCCAACTTTCTTAGGCTTATACCTGCAAAGGAGCCACCTTTCCTTTCTCGGTGGGGGGCATATGAGTAATACGAAGAAGAAGAAGAAATCTTCGATGGAGGATACTTGCACCGAATTCTTTCGAGCGGATTAGCACGGGGAAGCAGTGCCCGATGAAACCACGTCGCTCTCTTCCAGTAGCAATTGCAAAACGTAAATCCCCAATGTAAGGTTGGGGGTATGAGAAGTAGAACCCTAGTTTAGTTTCAAAAAAAGCGGGAAAAAAGAACAAAAATGTGGGGGCCTGTCAGACGACCTCTCGTCCATCCCAGGACGTAATTCTGGAAATAATCCTTCTACTGCCGATCACAGGAAGGATCTTCAGCCGTTAATCACGCTCTAGACAGAAGGCCACGTGTCATACACCAGACTTTGTGTTTCTGCTCCTACGAGGACTATCATAAGCATTAATCTCTCTCCTGGCCTTTCCGATGTGGGACTAAAATGAAGGGAGAAGTTGTGCCAAACCACAGCTATAGCAGTGCAAGGAGTAGACAGATCTCCAACTCACAGGGCGGAATGAAATTTTACATATAAACTGAAATGCCCAACAATTAAATTTATGCATGTTGGTCTGACATTAAATTTTCTTTCTTTTTAACAAATGGATGTATTTTTTTTTTCTTTTTCTTTTCAAAATATTTGGCGATATGACTTGGTCCAAGTTTCATTAAATTACAGTTAAATATAATAGCTAGTATCATTATAATGATATAAAATTTACCCTAAATTTTACAATGAATTCAAAAATTATATTGTTCTTCGATAGATCACGGTGCAAAATCACTTCACTCTTTTGGACCTTGAGAGTGATGGAAAACATTTGCCATCACCGACACTAGTAATGATGTTGATCTATCTAAGATTTAGTTTCGATACATAATTCGGTGTTTGTAGTTAATGAGTATTTGTTTATTTTGTTTTTAGTTGACTTTATTTTAAATAAATTAATTATTTGAATGTATTGTATATTTGATTATAATTAAGATTTTATATGGGTAGAGTACCATGTCACGTTTAGAAATTTTATGATCAAATATTTATAAACGTGATTTATTTTGATCATTTGTTATTGCAAGAGCATGGTCAGCGAGTCGAATCAAGTTGTAGGTTAATACATAAAGCATCCTTGGTTAGAAAGTTTTAATCCACTAAGGACATGTTTGGTAAAAAAAAGGCAATGGATTTGGATTTTGGATATATATATATATATATATATATATATATATATATATATATATATATATATATATATATATATTCTAGTTCAAATTCTAAATTCATAGTTTTTGGATTTTGCACAAAATAATGTTTTGTAAAATTTGGAATTTGGAATTAAAGTGCACATTCCAAATTTTTTGTTTGGATAGTATGATATATTTACAAAAAAATATTATGGTTAACTTATAATGTAAATAATTGATATCAACAAACTATTATGATTATTTAATTTAATTTTATAATGTTATTAATTACCTAATATTATGGTTCGGTTGAGGAAATCAAATTATGTCTGAATTGAGTGGGATTGAGTTTTGAATTGAGTATGAAAACTTTTTGGTACGATTGGAAGTTTATTTCGAGGATATGAGAATGACTCGAAGGTTTTAAAAGTTATATTATTCGATTATTTGAGTTAGCGTATATCCGATTTGATTTTGAGTATAAATGAGTTGATCTTGTATCGATTTTTGAAGATAGTATTGGCTGAAACAAATTCGAGTTTCGTGAATGGATAAATTTTCTAGTTATGTATATATATTTGATGATATTGAAGTGTATCGTAGATTGATAGACGTTAACTCGAGAAAATTTTGGTTGAATAAACTATGAGTTGAATTTTAGTTGCCTTGATGGATGCTATTATGGACTATTGGTAGATTGAATAATAGTGTTGAAGTTTAGGATGACTTGGCTGAATGAATGATTAGCCATTGTTGCACTTTCTCAACAGGGAAGAGAAAAAGGAGATGGTGAGGATGATGTGAATATTATATAATAATTGGGTGAGGATTGGTGTATGGTTACCGTAAGGTGATTTTAACATGGATAAGTTTTAATAACAACTGGTTAAGAAGGGATGTGTTTAAATAATAGAATGACTGGTGCTCGTGAGGGAGGTGTCAGTAACAGAGTGATGGGGAGCAATGACTGGTGGGTCTATGTCTGCTGTGCTAGATACATAAAAGTGATGATGTAAATGTTTTCATCGGTGTAATAATAGATGGATAATCTGATGTTGTGAATCGAACACGTCCTGCAAGCATTCTGACACCGTATCTGAGAGTGCCCGCAGCAAAATTTTTAGGCCAACCCACCTGAGATAACTAACTCCTGTCTAACGAACACCAAGCACAGATAAAGGCAAGTATATGGCGGTGACTACGTCACCTGGACAAATCTTAACCTTTATAACTCAGGTAAAATTACAAGATGACAAAATCAATGTTGAACCATTTGCCCTAATAGATTCAACCCCCTCACCACACTCAAGAAGAAAAGAAAGAGATTATAATTGAAATCACTCACCAACCTGTAGCAATCTCCCTGAGCGAATGTGACGACTCCTCGATCTGATCCCTTTCTTCCTTCTGTCCTGGATGACGAAGTCCTAAGAGCAAAGCACGGAGTTTCTTTTAGATTTTCTATGGACGAGCACCCCGAATCTCCAACTTGTTCTATGCTTTGTGCCTGCACCCTCCTCCTATATTTATAGGATGAAAAATTCTTTTTTAGGTCATAATAGGATTTTCTAAATAGGAAATCTTAAAATAAGAATCATATTCCACCTAAAATAGCCCAACGCCAATTATGGACGTCCAAATATGGTCAAATTAAATATTTGATACAAATTTAAAATCTAATCAAATCTTACATTTAATGTAGATTTTTAAATTATATCAAATCAAATCTTTGACCATGTTTGGGCTCTAAAATTTACCAAATTTAGACTGGACCCTAACAATCTCCCCCTCCAGTCTGATGAAAGGGTGTTGACCCCATGGCTTCTCAACTGGACTCCATGCATGTCTTTCCGTGACAGAGTTCCTGTTCTCCCATGCCACCGATATCCGATCCCCTGAGTTGATTTGCATCTCCATCGTCTCCAACTCCTCGACCGTCACGTCGACGGTAGCTGTCATGCGTAGCTGTGTAACGACCCGTTCCGTTCAAGCGAAGAGCCAATTCAAACGGCGTAAGTGCGATGACCCGGCCCACTTTGCTCATCGAGAAGACTTGCTTAAAGCAAAGGATTTAAGACTTGGCCCTTCAGGAGTTCAGACTTAGACTTTCAAAGGCGCGTTCGGAGTATCGCTCGACCGAGGCGAATCATCGCTAAGGTGGGTGGCTACAATGAACCTGTCTTTGCTTAGCCTGCACACTTAAAAATATTGATGATACGTATCACGACCCGCACCTGGTGTAGGGGCACGAGTACGTGGGTACGTCCAGCCTACGATGCAGCATCGACGGTAGAACGTTGTCTAGGTCAACAATACTATCTAAATATCTCACACATTATGTAAGGGTACCTACCAATAATATTTCAACTCCAACTGGAGGACAAAATAATGGTTCAATTATAATCGGTACTCAATCATAATAAAAGCTAAAGGAAGATAAATGCACGAAATGGAATAGAAGAAAGAGTCACAAAAGTCATAATACAATACATCCAAGACTATTAGTCTAGCTACAACACAATCTCAAATAATATATACATGCCAATGTCTAAAACTGAAATATATATACAATATGCTAAAGAAAATCTAAGTCGCCTCAGTAGCCGGTACTAATCTTTAGTTGGCTCACCATCTAGTGGTCCATAAAAGGTGGGACACATCTCCTCTAACCAATCATCTGAAAAATATATCTAGTCAAGATTGGAGCGAAGTACAACCCAATAGCAGTTCCAATTAATTGATAATGACTATAAACAGAAATATAGAATGTAATACAATACGAGAAATAATGAACAATATCATAGTATGGTAGAAAGAAACAGATAAACTAGAGCAATATGGTATAAACTGATCACAATAGGATGGAATAAAGATAATAAAATAGAATATAGTGAAGAACTGTAACTACACTAAGTGTTTGAAATACTAGTTAGATATATGATCGGCTTGGGTTGAACATTGTCTACTTAAACATTGGATAAACATTGTCTAACTTAAATATTGAACATTGAATATTGTCTAGGCTTTGATCACATATCTAGCTAACACTTCCCCTTTCCTCGACTAGTAAAATGGATCCAACCATGACACGTTACGATGCAAGATACTCAATTAACATTGTCTAATATTAAACATTGTCTAATGTTAAACATTGTCTAAACCATGCGAGAACACGAGAAACAATGAAACAATAAATAACATCTCATGACTGAAGATCCATGTGTATACTAATCCGTGTACCATTGTGTCATGAATCAAGTAATAGATTTCTAAATACTTGTATTATAGTAATTATCAAATAATGGAAACTATCAGAGAATGTACTTGCTTGTGGTCCTGAGCAAATGATATATCTCGTTAACTGAGCTGGTGTCACACACACCTAAATATGAATATCATGTTACTTGGTGTAATAAAGTGAGAAATGAGGCAAAATGCACTAATATGAGTTTCTAGGCCATTTCTAGGTCTCACTAGCTAAACCAAGTCAAACTAGATCTCAAATAGGTGTTAACTTGATTTTAGGTCCATACCTAGGTTCTAGGTCGATTACAAGTCCAAAGTAGTGAATACTAGGTCACCTCTAGTTTTCTAGGTTCATAACTAGAATATACTAGTTAACTAGCTAATATGCTATACTATATTATTGGATACTATAGACTCCATGAAAAATCAGCATCTCAATATACCTTGCCTAACTCATTACCCACCCATAACACTAATATCCCATTATTGAATTACCTTAGCACCCACTGGGACACCCCTCAAGTATCCAGGTACCATATTGATACTACCGCATATAAACACAACTCATACCTACCCTCATCTTCAAAGCTAACTGATACTTAATATATACACTAACTATTCCAAATAATCACTAACATTTTAACTGATACCACAACTAACTGATACCTCAATCTCTCCCCTTCCTGTCAGTTCAAGCTTCACTTCACCTCCCCCTTGTCTGAACACCAACACACACATTCACATATAACCTTCTCACCACAGTCATTCCCATTGGCACCCATCTAACATTACACCATGACTGAACCAATATAGGACTAAAACCCTTGGTATCAGTCAGTTACATGTCTGATCTGCCATTGATGACCGATGCTCTTGAGTATCAAGATACTCGAGCTGCTCCCTCACTTCCTTGCACCCACACACAGACATACTCTATGCCATAAACACCCCTCATGGCACCCTCGAATGCAAATAATTCTCAGGCATAAAAATACTGCCACCTAACACTCATCTTCAGTTCTAACTAGTAGGAATTGATACACACTTACAAATTAACTCAAGAATGCACATCTGATACTCAACCTGGACTGATACTCTCTTAGGTATTTGCACCCAAACTTCCTTACTGACCACTAAACCTTAACTCCAACCATACTCAAGTACTCAAGTACATAAACAAGTATAACACTCCAGATTATATACTGTTTGCAACTAGCATCTAACACAGAAAGGAAGCTCTCATATACAATTACCCACACCCCAAAACTAATACACCAGTACCTTCTACCAACTGTTTCTACTATGAAGCTGAGCTTCAAGTCACTGCTAGCTGCTGCTGCCTATGCTGCTGCTGATACTGCTATTGCAGCTACTGCCTATGCTGTTGCTACTCTTATAGCAGTGCAAGAGTGTGCACTGTTGCTACTACTATTGATATTGCTACTGCATACTACCCCAACTCCAGATATCAGGGATCCTAATCTCCTATACTTGAATGCAGCAACTTCAAGTTGTTGTTACAGCTGCTACTACTTCCATCTTCCCTCACAACATCAGACACACTCACACCTATACACTCCACCTTCGTGCACAGTCAGCACCATCACACCACACTAAGATGTATGCATGACCCAAAGACACACACACACACACACACACACACACACACACACACACACACACACACACACACATATATATATATATATATATATATATATATATATATATATATAGACACACACCCACACATCAACCCTTACATAAATATATATACTCTCCTATATTTACCATATGCATATATATACATCTATATAGCACACACACCCACACAATAAAAGCATTAGACCAAACACTTGGCATGCTAATTATGATACACTATGATACGTACCCAATTGAAATGCCAAAACCTCCAAATCTCCATTTACCCATACATACATATCATAAACATCATAATACAACTAAAGGAACTTGCTACAAAGGAGATTGAAGGTATTAACACCAATCACCCATAAATAAGCATCGTATCACACCGTATCACAAATTACCATGACACGGCCTACTCGTATCCAATGGTGGGCACGTACCTAGTCCCACAACCCCGATCTAAGTCTAATTAGATCTAATTGGTATCATGACACATAATTGATGTGTCAATCTCGTAATTCCCCCTATTTGGACACAAATTACCATGTAACTTTCAGAATACAAGTCAGGTGGACCTAATTCTTGATCCTATGGGTAGCCCTAAGCCAAGGGATGATTCCTAATGGTTAAATGCATAAATTATAGTCTAATTTAAGGTTAGATTCAGAATTTACCTAATGGGAGATGGATTTCCAATAAAAAGCTCAATGTACACAATTAGGACACGATCTCCTTGCCAATTCCTCTTCCTCAAGTGCTCCTTGCCAATCTAAGCTCTAATGCTTTTTAGATGATGAATATGAGAGAGAATGGGTATAAATTAGATTAAATTTGTGGAGGGATGAGTCAATTTGGGGATGAACTAAATTGAGAATCTAGAATGAATGAGAAAATGAAGTGAAGAGAGAGAGAGAGAGAGAGAGAGAGAGAGAGAACCCCCTCTATGTAGTGGTCGGCCCCCTTTTCTTCTCCTCAAGCAAAACACAATGCCAAGTATACCCCTACTAATTGTCACGCCCCAATCTCCCGCAAGCTCGATAGTCCCCGCTGAACGTGAATCACCACGTTTGCAGCTCTCCCGCAGGACCATCGTTCTCATCGAGACGTGATGCCGTACGAGCCTGGAGTTGCGCTCGTACAAGGCGATGTTGTCAAACACCAAATGTTATCATTGAAACAACCAAGGTGCAGCGGAAGTCAAGTATTGTGTACCAAGCACACAATCAGAGTAATACGCAGTGAAGCTCACGATAGGGTCAAATGAAATGCCTCATCGAAGACAAGGCCACGAAGGCGATGTCACGAAGGCGATGAAATACTCTTGCTCTTTTCTCTAGCCCACAAAGGTACTTACAGTTCATACATCATGTCCCATATATCCAAGCAGCGCCACTACGCCTGCGTACCTGAAATAATGCCCACAAACGTGGGTCAGTACACAACCGTACTGGTGAGCGGGGTAACCCACTCGCCTAAGCCGACACTAAGTAAAAAATAGTGAATGCAAACAGTTATATGGTGATCTTTCTAGTTGAATCCTAGATTCATTTTATGGCATAGGGATGACATGTTAAGGAAAGCTGTAAAGCAGTTTAAGCATGCAAGTACTCAACCCAAACCAAACGACAAGCAAATATATAAGCAAGTCGAGGGAAACTAGCATGCAAACCGTCCTGCTCAAGTCCAAGCAACACGATAACATGTCGAACCATCAACCAAGCCTCAATATCCATCCTCAACCAACACTTACAATCCAAATCTCACAGTGCACACTCTTGCCGAGGCAAGGTGGCCGTGCCTACACGAAAGCCAAACCAACAAAAGAAAAGCAAGCCAACACTATACTATATGAAGTCACTGGCCAAGCCATAAAGGACTTTGATCGGACTGATCAAATGCGGTTCTCCTCGAAACAGCGCTAAGTAGCTAACCCACCTGGATCGATTCCAACCGCTGGCACCGCGCCCAAGACGCGTTACCCAATTGTCTCCTCCATGGCCGAACGGTCCCGGTGCCCCGGAGTACCCGTTCGAGGAGACCAAACCCTGTGCAATACAGGTTGTCCGTGACATGCAGACACCAAGTAGGTATGACGAGAGGATCGAACATTCTTGCCCCACCAAGCGATCCTAGACTCGTTCCATGAATAATCCAACCAACACATCCATAACCATTCTTCCAACATATAGCCCAAGGCACCATTCACAAGTTATTCCCATAGGCACAATGCCTCTTCTCAACACAGTATTTCCAATGGTGCAACACCCATGCTCAAAGCTAACCCATGGCACAATGCCGTTTCAGTGGCACAATGCCCCATTCGTGGCACGATGCCCCATCAAGCGGCACAACACCCTCGCCGATGCAGTTGTTCGGTTTTGAACCATAACTGCTCGCTTTGCAAGACAAAGCGACCAAGTGATACCCGTGCACGGATGCACGCTCGCTCGCCCAAATCTCAATGTTCCCAATCTCTCAATGCATCATTCCAACTGTCCAAGCATAATCCCAATTATCCAACCAACTGCCTCAAATATAATATTCCAACTCTAGCTCCAACTATCCAATGCACAAACCAAATCAAGCCACAATCCTACCAAGCCAATGGCGTACACTCTATGCACGCCTCAGTGTAGTGATTCCCAATGTTTCAGCCCAAGTGTTCAAGCCATTACGTGTTTTCCATATTATTAGGCATGAAGGAGTAGAGGAGAAGGGAAAGAGCCCACTCACAATGATTGATCCCGTTAGGCATCCTGTCCTGCCGATACGGCCAATCCCTTGAACCCGTGGTTCGATGCAAGCGCGATCTACTCAACTGGTATGACCGTGCGAGCAGGCCGTGCTCTACAAATTATCCGACCGATCGGACTAAGGAAGATGGCATTATCATTCCAACTCAGCTATCTCAGTACTGCTCTGAACGAACACCTGATTTCCATCGAACCCGCTAGCCATCTGCACATGAAACAACTCAATCAATACTTATTTCCAAAATCCAACAAATCAAATGGAACCAGCATTTGTTTCATTCAATCCGACTCAGCGTAACGCACCGTACGGTTGCGGGGCGTTACATAATATACCACTTAGAATCAGGTTCGTCCACGAACCGTGCTGGTACTCATTCCTATCACATGCCACAATCCAATTCCATGGATCTGCTCTATGCAACTCACATTATCCTGATCCAGACTCAGCATCTCGCTCTGTTGAATGCTCGTACAAATTCTATATTCCCACATCCGCCTTGCAGCTCAATACGAATTCCTCGTATCGCTTAGTTTTGGATCGATACACATATTTAAGGCGTCCCTAAAATACATGTATTTCAGCCGAGCTTTGCGATAGCGAATTTGGATAAGTTACAAGGGTATCTTTATGTCCGAGGCATCCATTTGCTTTACTCCCAATTGAACCAAACCTGATTTCCATTCCAACATATTCGCTTGAGCACTATTTTCAATATGATAATTTTCCACCGATCAATCAGTCCGAGTTCCAACTCGATCCATCCAACTATTTCTGAATCCGCACTAGCAACATCTCCAAATATATCTCATGCACCGAACGATCAACTCAAATGATACTACCCCATCTAGGCGACTTACCCAAATATCAACTTTGCTTTCATCAGCTCAGTCCAACACCTCTTCCTCAATCTCAATACCTCACAGGGTGAACATCTATATTGAGGTTTGTGTGATCCACGAAGATCTCGCCGCCACGCCAAAGGGATAGTGTCGCCACGATTTCAACGTGGACACACTCGCCACAATTCCTAGGTTGCGCATGGAATAGTTCTTCGTGCTGCTTCCACTGCCTCGAAGCATAGGATATCACCTTCGCCTTCCGAATGAGCACGCTTCCCAGACTAAGTTTCGAGACATCTTGTAAATCTGAAGCACGTTTGTCCCTTCCAGTATTCGCAAAGATTTGATTTGAACGAGCCGCCACAGTCGTCCATTCATATAAATGCTATTTCCTTCCAGAGCACGATGAGTCAGAGGCGATGCCATCTACAAAAATCTGTGACTCTGAATCTCATCAGTTGACTTAGGCCAATCCCACAATCGCTTCGGTCTTCCGGTTGCATCTTCAGTTGAAGGCTATCCCAAGGATCTCTCAAATCCAACTCTCAGTCAATAAGCCAAATCTCCAACACGCATCTGCCCTCGACGCATTCCCAAATACGCCGCCACAAGGGTCATTCTATGGGTCTACCATATTCATATCCGATTAGCGGGTCAAGGTCGCTAGGGTCAGCTGTCCCGAAGCTACGCTCGATAATTATAATCATCACGATGGACAGTTACTATGAACCATGCTATATCTCATCTGCAAATCCGAATCAAAATCCAACCATTCCATCCGAGCGAACTTCCGAATCCGAGAACTGCGCTTGCTGAAACCGTCTTCCATTAGTCCGTCGTATGCCCTGAATCCATCAAATTTTCGAACTGCCATATTCGTCTACTCGCACTACCACTGCAATGATTTCCGAAACTCAAGACTTGCTCCAATTCTTATTCCTTTGCCGCATTTTATAATGCACGTCCAACTTGCTCAAACAACACAGTGATTTGTTCCGACTTGCTCCCACATTTAGCTATCTCTAAAAGTCTGTCCGCCACAATATTTGCCTTTAATTGTTGCCATAATCCGTCAACGTCTTCCAGAGAATATGTCTATCATTGTTGCACCATTTTGCCCAAAATTCTATTTCCGCTAAACCTGAGTCAACTTCTCGAGCAGCAATATCCAAAATCTTTCAAGTTTGTGTGAATCCATCTCATTGTCCCTCCAGACCAATATCGTGTTTCTTTGCTCAACCAACAGCTCAAATGTGTCGTCCAAAATCGTAGTTCGTGCTCGCTATCCTTCGATTCACCCATCGCTTCGCTCAAGCGTATCCCAACTGTTCATTCCGATCTCGTCCATCTCTTATGCTCAATGATACTTCCATTTGTACTAGTCCGTTCACGATATGCTCAACTCAATATTCGCTTGCTCCATTTTCATTCTTCCCAACACAATCGACTTGCACCAACCAACTTATATTTCTGTTACTCGAGTTCGTTCAGGCAATTCCCATAGATGTCCAACCAAAATATTTCCAATGCCTTGCTTAACACGTTTGATCCCATATACCACTTCGAATCAAGTCACTACTCACATTACAAATTCCTTCACAGATCCAAGATCCGTTCGAACCATCCCTTATGCATAATCATGCCTTTTCCAATTCGAGTCTGACACAAAACTCAGGCAACGCTTGAATTATCCAACTGTTTCCATAAATCTCACTACGCAACTCATGCCATATCCCATTCACAATACTTCCAGCTATTCTCAAAGCCGTCTGATACTTTTGCAACACGAGCAACCCGTGCAACGATCTCTCTTCCAAGTAATCCAACCCAATACCCAACGGTTTTACACTTTTGTTATACGAGCAACTCGTGCCAACTATTCTGATATTCCCGAGCCAAACTCAAACATGCTCAACCGATGCGCCACAGCCAAAATTCTAACTTCTATCCAACACAGTCGCTACACGAGCAACTCGTGCAACGATCCATTCTCATCAAATGCTTCTACTCACAACATGCCGCATAACCAATCTCGTATGCCAACCAACTGATCCACGATGCAATCAGAAACTCCCTGAACGACAAGCCAAGCCAACCCAACGAAAGCTCTCAACTTGTTGCACAAATGCAACAACGCCACCCAACTTGCTGCACGAATGCAACAACGCCTAACGAGGCTAAACAATCCTACGAAAACCAACCAAGGCAACACAACCAAGAATAAAATGCAGCCACAACCAGCAATAAATAGACTTATTGCATGAAACATCCAATGCGGCACTGAGTAGAGTCAAGAGCTAGACGACACACGGAAGCTATTTAGAGTTTGTGATGAAGCGAAGGACCAAGTCCGAGAAAATGAACCAGGCACTCTGATACCAATCTGTCACGCCCCAATCTCCCGCAAGCTCGATAGTCCCCGCTGAACGTGAATCACCACGTTTACAGCTCTCCCGCAGGACCATCGTTCTCATCGAGACGTGATGCCGTACGAGCCTGGAGTTGCGCTCGTACAAGGCGATGTTGTCAAACACCAAATGTTATCATTGAAACAACCAAGGTGCAGCGGAAGTCAAGTATTGTGTACCAAGCACACAATCAGAGTAATACGCAGTGAAGCTCACGATAGGGTCAAATGAAATGCCTCATCGAAGACAAGGCCACGAAGGCGATGTCACGAAGGCGATGAAATACTCTTGCTCTTTTCTCTAGCCCACAAAGGTACTTACAGTTCATACATCATGTCCCGTATATCCAAGCAGCGCCACTACGCCTGCGTACCTGAAATAATGCCCACAAACGTGGGTCAGTACACAACCGTACTGGTGAGCGGGGTAACCCACTCGCCTAAGCCGACACTAAGTAAAAAATAGTGAATGCAAACAGTTATATGGTGATCTTTCTAGTTGAATCCTAGATTCATTTCATGGCATAGGGATGACATGTTAAGGAAAGCTGTAAAGCAGTTTAAGCATGCAAGTACTCAACTCAAACCAAACGACAAGCAAATATATAAGCAACTCGAGGGAAACTAGCATGCAAACCGTCCTGCTCAAGTCCAAGCAACACGATAACATGTCGAACCATCAACCAAGCCTCAATATCCATCCTCAACCAACACTTACAATCCAAATCTCACAGTGCACACTCTTGCCGAGGCAAGGTGGCCGCGCCTACACGAAAGCCAAACCAACAAAAGAAAAGCAAGCCAACACTATACTATATGAAGTCACTGGCCAAGCCATAAAGGACTTTGATCGGACTGATCAAATGCGGTTCTCCTCGAAACAGCGCTAAGTAGCTAACCCACCTGGATCGATTCCAACCGCTGGCACCGCGCCCAAGACGCGTTACCCAATTGTCTCCTCCATGGCCGAACGGTCCCGGTGCCCCGGAGTACCCGTTCGAGGAGACCAAACCCTGTGCAATACAGGTTGTCCGTGACATGCAGACACCAAGTAGGTATGACGAGAGGATCGAACATTCTCGCCCCACCAAGCGATCCTAGACTCGTTCCATGAATAATCCAACCAACACATCCATAACCATTCTTCCAACATATAGCCCAAGGCACCATTCACAAGTTATTCCCATAGGCACAATGCCTCTTCTCAACACAGTATTTCCAATGGTGCAACACCCATGCTCAAAGCTAACCCATGGCACAATGCCGTTTCAGTGGCACAATGCCCCATTCGTGGCACGATGCCACATCAAGCGGCACAACACCCTCGCCAATGCAGTTGTTCGGTTTTGAACCATAACTGCTCGCTTTGCAAGACAAAGCGACCAAGTGATACCCGTGCACGGATGCACGCTCGCTCGCCCAAATCTCAATGTTCCCAATCTCTCAATGCATCATTCCAACTGTCCAAGCATAATCCCAATTATCCAACCAACTGCCTCAAATGTAATATTCCAACTCTAGCTCCAACTATCCAACGCACAAACCAAATTAAGCCACAATCCTACCAAGCCAATGGCGTACACTCTATGCACGCCTCAGTGTAGTAATTCCCAATGTTTCAGCCCAAGTGTTCAAGCCATTACGTGTTTTCCATATTATTAGGCATGAAGGAGTAGAGGAGAAGGGAAAGAGCCCACTCACAATAATTGATCCCGTTAGGCATCCTGTCCTGCCGATACGGCCAATCCCTTGAACCCGTGGTCCGATGCAAGCGCGATCTACTCAACTGGTATGACCGTACGAGCAGGCCGTGCTCTACAAATCATCCGACCGATCGGACTAAGGAAGATGGCATTATCATTCCAACTCAGCTATCTCAGTACTGCTCTGAACGAACACCTGATTTCCATCGAACCCGCTAGCCATCTGCACATGAAACAACTCAATCAATACTTATTTCCAAAATCCAACAAATCAAATAGAACCAGCATTTGTTTTATTCAATCCGACTCAGCGTAACGCACCGTACGGTTGTGGGGCGTTACACTAATTAGTCATGAGAATTTAATTAGGGAGGGCTATATTAGGAACCTTCTAAACTAATGCAAATTAAACTAATCTCCTTAATTAACTAAGGAAGAGGGTCTAATGGGCCTAGTTCAATGTTGAGCCCAAAGTTATCATGACAAGTCTAATTTGGGTTCACTAGTGTCAAGTCTAAATAACTAGGCTAGCCCACTAACTAAAATAAATAAATAGCTCAAGGACAAATATTAATTGTTAGCACAATGAAAAAATATTAATCACTAAAAATAAATATATGCAAAATGACAAAATACTCTCATCTAGAAATATGGGGGTGACAATCCTACCCTACTTAGAAAAGTTTTGTCCTCAAAATTTAAAGATGGTTGTCTCTCCTCTAGGTCAAACCTCTAACCCATCTAAAATCATACAAGCACGCAATTAATTTTTTTTACTAATTATGGTCACACATTATTATGGTCTTTGTCCATCATAGTATCGTATTCTCTGTCAGGATACTCTACTAACTATACTATAGTACAAAAGCACACAAAACAATAGATGGAAAGGAACAGAATAGAACATGACAAAATATGCTAGCCCATCACCTGTAGCGTCGGCGTCCTCGACCGTCATCGTAAATGCTCCACCCAGCTGGGGTGGCTCCATCCGCGTGTGTTGGACAATCTGTGGTGCTACATGTGGCTTAACTCTACCTCTCTGATTGGAACTGCACCACGATCTGGACCATACAGATTGTTGGAACACTCTTTCACCTGATGATTAGGGGAACCACAATACAGGCATAGTCTGAGCCTCTTCCGACATTTCTCCCAATCATGCCCATGCCTCCCACAATAGGCATAAGGAAAAGTCTGCTCAGTCTGCCTCTGAGGCTGCTGCGGTGCCTGATGAACTGGTCTCTGAAACTGATGTGTCTGCTGAGCTGGTGCCCTGACTGGCATAGAAAACTGATGATGATGTATGTTCTCGGCTGGTAAAAATAGGGTTCCTTAGCTGGACCCGTACTGCTGCTAACTCCTCCTGATACATCCCTCATCCTCTTGGACGTGAGCTCCAAGTCATCCTCCGCCCTCTATGCATCCATCAATATCTCCTCGAAGGTAGAAGTGCGGTGACCCCTAGTGTGGGATTTGATCTCCCTGATCAAACCCTTCCGAAACCTCCTCGCTCTCCCTAGGAGATTATGTCCCTTCACAAATCTACCCAATCTATAAAACTTTGTGACGTACTCGTCCACCGTCATACTCCCTTGGACGAGATCCTGAAACTGGCTCACCAATGCACTCTAAGCCACATCCGAAAAGAACTTCTCTTTGAAAAGCGCTTTGAAAGCTCCCCAAGTCAATCCAGGTGGCGCAATCCTCGGATCCGTACGAAACCATGTCAATGCTATGTCGAACATCTGGCTGCCAGTTACCTCAATCCATAGGATCTCCGGGATCTGCGCCAATCGCAAGTTTCTCTCGATGTCCTCTATCCAGTCGTCTGCGTACAAGATTCCCTCGGTGCCCTTGAAGTCCTTAGGCCCCATCCTCTTGAAATTCACAATAGTGTCCGGCCTCGGTTGCGGATGTCACATCCTAGTCCCAAAATACCAAGGGAATAGCCATGTGGCAATGGCCAGCAGTACAACTTCAATAAGCAAACCCAATTTAATGGACCCGTTAGAGTGCACCTAAGTTGTATTAAGTATAAATAAAAGTCTACAACATCTGCCACAATATATAAATCTAATCTCATCCATAGACCACAGTCACAATACATTATGATAGTCCAGTCAAGATAATAAATAACAAATAACTGTCCATCAACAAGTCCAAATAAATAGTGTCTCAGGGAACAACCCGTCACAATAAAGAAAAGAGAAATGACACCAAATACATATGTCCAGAAGTCCGAGCCCAAATATAAAATAATACTAAGCATAAATAACTAAATAGATAACTGAGTACGCAGGAGAAGTCCTCTGGCACAACCTCGTCCTCTGGTGCAAGTACCGCTCCAACGTCAGCTCATGTCCCAAAAACCTCGGGGTAATCCTCCTCTGCTATACCTGGGGACATAATCCGGATCCAGGTCCTCAGGGGACATAGCAATGTACAAGAATAACTCAAACCAAAGTACAGTAAATAAATAACAGGTGTTCTCAGGGTATCTAACATAAACCATCTAAGTGAATGTAGTGAGAACGTACTCGTCCGCTAAACCACCGGGTCCTGTAGGTCTGCATAGACACAACATTAGCTAGTAATAATAGTAGTAGTAGGTACATACAGGCCCCGTCAAGATACCTGCAGCACTATAGGGCCCGAAGCGCAAGCATCGGTAGCTAATAGTGTATGGTAGCCCAGCGGTACGGTAAATTCTCCCCAACCTCATGTATCCCACGTCTCATGACCATGATACACAAGACAATAACTATCCATGTCTCAAGTCCAGGTGTAAATAACATCATGTCAACTAGCACATGTCTCAAGTCTTGTCCTAAAACAGAAGCCGGAATCCTAGAACATCTCAAGTGAGGCTTCTGTATATGAGAGTCGTGTATAGTGTCTTAAGGTAATTAGTGCAAGTGTTGATATGAGAGTCGTGTAAAATGTAGTATATCAATGTATATGAGAGTCGTGTAAAACGTGCCAACAACTACGTACCATACTTTTGTTTATAACATCATAAGGGTCTCGTACATTGATATACTACGCGTACATATAAGCCTTTACGTGTGGTTAATCAACATACTCCTACACGTGCGTAGGTAGGGTTTAATGTCGCAAAACGCTATACAACGCTAACCGGTTAATTGAGAATGCATGTAACCATTTTATTTCACTAATTAACATCTTATATTACAAAGATAAATAAGTTTAATATTCTAAAATTCATTTTAATTATTAATAAAAATTCATGCACACTTTTTATATTCAAGCTTATGTGCATGCAATAAACTCTACATAGTTACCACTACCACTGAATGCACTCAACCATTCCTTTGTTCATCAACTAAGCTACTAAATATACGTGTTAATACATATATAATTCTAATTATTATTATTATTATTATTATTCTGAAATTAAATTAACTATAGTGAACAACATATTTTTTATAGTTATGCATGCAATAAGTATACGAGTTCACCTATAGTAATCATACAACCTATCTATCAATTATTCATCAAACAAATCACTAAAATACATATTTTAATATGTATATAATCTAAAATTTGGTTCATACATTTCTGAATAATAATTATAATAATCTGAAAATAATTAACTATAGACAGCAACTCAATATTTTTATTTACAACATCTATGTAACATATACAACCCTGCCAAAAAAACTGAGGGCTTCAATGTGTACAGCATTTTGCAGCAGTATAAGATACCAAAAGAGGCTCGAAATGCAGGCTCAAGTTTTGCTGTTAGCGTCCAGGTGAACTCTCGGAACGCAAAAAGGAGAAAAGTATAGTTTCGTTTTCAATTCATGTACAAAGGGGATGCAGCTATCCCAGGTCAAAAAGAATTGGAGCAATGTCCCTCTGCAGGTTCCTTTAAGATTTGGAGATGGAAATCAAAGAATAAGTGATGATGCTCCAGCGGGAAAACCCAGCAACAACTCCCATTAAAAATCATTTTGCAGGTAAAGATTTCATAACTTCCGTTCTGTTTGAACAGCACATGCAATCCGGGCAGGGGTACTCACTCCGTCTTTTAACCTCTATTCCATTGCCATCACTGTGAGATTGCACCTTCGACAATTGGCGCTTCAACGCTTTCCATCTGTCAAATGAAAAAGGGGACACAATGAGGATGCAAATTATGATTTAAGTCACAACTGGATCATAGAACAACGATTGATTTACCTATTTGGTAATTAACTAGTAAAAAAACTATGACTTAACATGTGGAACTTAGAGTTACTTTGTAATCTAAACTAACTTCCTAATATAATTTCAGTTCAAAAAATCTACTCTATGTTTAGACAAAAGCCAGTATTGTCCAAGAAAAGACATGGTTGGGGAAACATGTAAACATCAGTAAGCTTAGTAGTCAACCTGCAAGCCATGCAGCCTCTTAATGGATCAAATGCTGGTCTATGTTCAAAAAGTAGGACACTCTGTAATATAATTGTTAATTGTCGACACAATAGGGATATTTGAGACAAGATCCACCAGCACTACATTGACCAGTATTTCAATAATAAATGTTATCAACAAAAAGTTGAATTTGAAAAGCTGAAACAGAAATCTTGGTTCACACATTTGCATGAAAGTTTTCCTTTGAAGCAGTGTTGAGAGAAGAGGCAACTGTTACCAGAAATATACATATCATTTCAAATTTTAGCGAGTCACTACCATAAATCAATCAACTTTATATACCTCCAAACATATGTGAAGTATAAAGTGGACATCTTTAGCTCTGCCAAATCAGTCCACACAAGAAAAACCAATCTTGAACTAGGAGAGTTTGTACACACTACACACAGCACAAGCACACGTATTCTAGCTATAAATTCAGAAGCTTTAAGGCTAAAAAACATCCTATGCAACTACACTCACAATCAAGTGGTCAGCAAATGGTAGAACTTTTCATTTTAAGCATGGTAAACCCATATTTTCTGCATTACAACCAAATGTGGGTTTCTATGTCTGACGGTCCTATCTTGTATAAGTTGCACCATTAGTATTTGAGCCCCAAATGCTTCTCAGATAATTTTACATGCCCTTATTTTTATTCAGAAATAAATAATACATGGTTACCACTGTTCTAAAAGGCGGCCTAGGCGCAGGACCAGCCCTGAATTCATGGGGCCCTAGGCAAACTTTCAAAATGGCCCCCCCATATATAATGTAAACAAAATTAAAACTGAAATAAAAATAAGTTAAAAAAAAAAGATGACACCAAGATTTGAACCTAGGACCTTTAGTATGCAAGTCTAACATTATAACCACTATACCACAATTGTTTTGGGTCAAAAGAGACCCATGGCACATACTAGTCCTATTTTAGATACAAGATTTTATATATATATATATATATATATATATATATATATATATATATGCTTAAAATATATTTTTGGGCCCCCATGGTCCGTAGGCCCTAGGCAGTCACCCTAGCTGCCCTGGGCCAGCGTCGGCCCTGCCTAGGCGGCGCCTGGTGCCTGCCCGATGCCCGCCTAGGCATCTGTCTAGTCCCCTCCGACAGCCAACTATGCATGTTTTGGGGTTTTATGGACTTTTTTTCAAAATTTAGTAGGTTTTTTGGATTTTTATTTTATTGTTTTGAACCGCCTAGGCAGGCTATGCGCTAGGTGATGGGTGCCCATCCGACAAGCACCTAGTGCTTCTCACAACCTTGATGGTAGCGTTTTTCACAACCTTGATGGTTACCATTTTGCACTAGTTATGGATGAAATTCCCACAAGGCATATTCACAAGGTTTCATGGTGTAGCATGTTTGTTTGATGATATTATGATGTTTGATGAGAGTATAGTCTAAGGATTAGATGATAAAATAAAATTATCGAGAAACTTTGGAATCTAAAAGTTCTAAAATTAATAGATGAAAACAGAGTATATGGAATATAACTCCAAGTATAAGTAAAACAGAAATCAGGGAGGAATACATATGGATGAACAAGAGATATCTAGGAGAGTATGGTTTTTGGCCTTTAAGATCAATTAAGAAATATGTATAAAAAATTAGTTTAGTTGACATGAGAATGCTAAGATTGATGAGTGGCAATACATTAGAAGATGGACAAGAAATGATAGTATTCATGAGAAGTTTGAGGTGGCATCAATTAAGAACAAGATGAGAGAAAATAGACTTGGACGGAATATGCAAATGCAAACAAATAGATGAACCAGAAAGGATAAGCAATATGATAGTAATTAAAGGATCCGCTAAGACAAGAGGTAGTCCTAAAGGAACATGGATTGAAACTATAAAGGACATTGTTTGTTAGCCTCACAAGGACTTGGCCCCCAGACATGGCACTTCAATGAGCTAGGTTGAAAAAAATGATTCAAATAGCCAATCTCAAAATTTTGGGATAAAGATTTTATTGTTGTTACGTACTGATGAAGGACCATTCAGATATTTGATGTGAGTTCAGTTGGAGACTGGATCCATTTGGATCTTTTTGAGACCTTGGGTTTATTTCTCTGTTTTAGTCTATTCTTGGTTCTTATTTATTCCGTTAGTTTAGCTTAAGTTTGTTTATAGGAGATTTTAATCATTTGTGAGAGAAGAATTTGAGAAATCAAATTGAGAGTCATGGTAAGATGCCTACGCTAGATTATGTTTTCTTTTTCTTTATTCTTATCCTACACACGTTTGCTTCTTGACGTAGCTCTAAGCTTCAATTAGTTTGTTCCACTACCTATATTTCTTAGTAAACAAAAGAAATATACAACCAAAAAACTGTGTTTAGAGCACAAGAAGAATATATGTTCTCTTTTGACCTACGAAGGCAGTGAAGTTTGGAGATGGAAAGAGAAGAAAAAGAGAAGTAGGCGAAAATAGAATATGAGAAAGAAGATTGCATGGACATAAAATTCTAGGTTGCATCTCATGTCTATTTATATTAGTATGCAATACACCCACAATTATTATTATACCCTCATAAGATAAATAACAAAATAAAATAACTCTAACACACTCCCTCAAACTGGTGCATATAGATCATACATGCCCAGCTTGCTACATAAATCAGAAAATGGATCACGAACAAGTGGTTTGGTGAGGATATCACCTAATTGGTCCTCCGACCGAACATGAGTGACAATTTGTTTCTTCAGCAACAAATCACGAACGAAATGACAATCGACCTCGATATGCTTCGTGAACTCATGAACACCGGATTACTTGCGATAAATATTGCCGACTAATTATCACAATACATCTCCATCGAAATAGGAATATAATCCCCATTTCATGAAGAAGAGTGCACCCACATCATCTCAGAAGCTATATGAGCCAACATTGTACGGTACTCGGCCTCTGCACTAGAACGAGCCACAACATTCTGCTTCTTACTACGCCACGTGACAAGATTGTCACCCACAAACGTACAATAGCCAAAAGTAGACCTATCACTGCGACTGACTGCCCAATCAGCATCACTGAATCCCGTCACCGTAAGCAACTGGGAAGGTTTGTACAATAAACCCTTTCCAGATGCATCCTTCAAGTATCGAAGAATGCAAGAGATAGCCTCCTAATGTGGTTGCCGAGGGGCATGCATAAACTGACTAACTACTCCAACTACATATGTGATGTCTGATCGTGTAACAGTAAGATATATAAGTTTGCCAACCAAACGTCTATAATATCCAACATCCTCAAATAACTCTCCCCTGTCAGCATCAAGCTTGTCATGATAATCCATAGGAGTCTCAATTGGCTGTCACTCCAACATTCCAGTCTTGGAGAGCCAAGTCTAGAAAATACATGCGTTGTGACAGATACACACCCTTCTTAGATCGACCAACCTCGATTCCAAGAAAATATCGAAGACCCAAATCCTTAGTATAAAACTGACGACTTAAGGTAGGCCTTCAAGTCCACAATCCCAGCATGATCACTCTCAGATATAATGATATCATCAACATAAACAATCAACACAATAATACCTGCTGAGGAAGAATGGCAAAATACTGAGCGATCTGATGTGATACGCCGAAAGCCATACTGAATGAGAAATGAACTTGTCAAACCAAGCACGAGGTGACTGTTTCAGTCCATATAATGATTTCTTCAATCGACATACGAGTTTTTTATTTTCTGCTACAATATATCCCGGTGGTTGATCCATATAAACCTCCTCCTATAAGTCACCATGCAAGAAAGCATTCTTTATGTCCAGCTGATATATAGACTATTGACGATTAACCGTCACAGAAATAAGAATTTAAAATGAATTCAGCCAAGCCACTGGAGAGAAAGTCTCCATATAATCCACACCATATGTCTGAGTATACCCTTTGGCAACCAACCGCGCCTTGAGATGCTCAACTGAACCATCGGGATGATACTTAACAGTGTACACTTATCTACAACCCACTGTCTGCTTTCCAACAAGAAGTGATGTCAGCTCCCAAGTATAATTTTGATGTAAAACATACATCTCCTTATCCATTGCACTTTTTCAACCAAAAGATGACACAGCATGCTTATAAGTTTTGGAAATTTAAATATAAGACAATGAATTAGCAAATGCATGAAAAGATGATAAAGTACGGTGTAATAAAACATAATTAGAAATGGAATGCTTATTCTTTGTGGTACAAATGTGTTTTCTTTTTCTGAGAGCAATAGGAAGATCATCTGGATCTGTGGTGATGGACGCAAAAACCTCAGGCACGGAAGCTGATTGGTTGAGGGTTGTTATGTAGAACCACTGGCATGTCCTTAAATCTCTGATAAAACTGTAAAGGGATAATGAAGACAGAAACTGATTCAGGAATGACCGAAAGTGGTACGGAAGATATCAAATATGATGTAAAAGAAATACAACGGTCTTCTGAAGGAAGGGTAGACTCAAAGAATGTAATATCTGCACGAACATAATACTTGCATGACTGTGGACTGTAACAACGATAACCTTTATGAGTACGAGGATAACCAAGAAAGGCACACTTCAGAGATCTATGAGCCAACTTATCTCAATTAGGTTCCAAGTTATGAACAAAAGCGACACACCCAAACACTCGAGGAGGTTAGGAAAAATGAGCGATATCTGTATATAATATGGAAAATAGAACTATAAATTTAATACAGATGATGGCATGCGATTAATTAGATAACATGGAGTAAGAACGATATCTGCCCAATACTATTTAGGGACATGCATATTGAACATGAGAGTTCGAGCCACGTCTAAAATGTGTCGATGTTTGCGTTCGGCTATACCATTTTATTGAGAGGTGTGGACACAACTGGTTTGATGAATTATACCACGATCAACACAAAAATTGTTCACAGAAGATTGAGTATACTCCAAAGCATTATCATAACGCAAAATTTTAATGCGTTTATCAAACTGAACATAGACTTCATTGTAAAAGGCAGATAACACATTTGGAAACTCAGATCTTTCTTTCATTAAATAACACCAAGTCATTCTGGAATAATCATCAATAAAATAACAAAATACTGAAATTCTTTCGGACTTTTGACTCTAGACGGACCCCAAATATCATAATAAACAAGATCAAAATATTATAACTGACGACTCTCACTACGACGAGGAAAGAAACTACGGTGATGTTTGCCTAACTGACAAATCTCACATTCAAGAGTAGAAACATGACTCAAACTAGTAACAACTTGACACAACTTAGCCAAAGACGGATGTCCGAAACGATAATGCCACTACAACGGAGAAGTAGAAACAGAAGTAAAAAAAACCTTTCCAGGTTGATCCAAATAATACAGTCCATCTGTTTTATATCCTGAACTAATCATCTTCTTCGTCCTGAGGTCCTAAAAATACACTAATTAGGTGAAAATGTCACAAAACATTGAAAAAATTTGGTTAACTGACTCACAGATGACAAATTAAATAAAAAATTAAGTACATATAATGAATCAAATAATGACAGTAATTGAGTACGGTGAATGACACATTTTCCAAGTACAGGACGAGTAGACCCATCAGCCAAGTTAATATTATGTTTCATGGGACTACGATTATGAAAGAGAGGTTATACCAGACATGTGAGAACTTGCTCCTAAGTCGAAGACCTAAGAGATTGATGGTGACTGGATTGCCACAAAAGTAGGATTATATATATGTGTCATGGTTCCAGTAGGTTAGGAGGTGGTACTACCAAGCGCGTTCAATTTCTGGAGGATCTGTTCAAATGGAGTGAGGTATCGGACGTTGAAGTCTGACTGAAACCAGAAGTATCATCTCTGAGAGCATTAGTGGTGACCTGGAACTGCATATTTTTATCATGCACTTGATGTGCATATTCTGGTTTGCCCCACTTGTCCCAACAATAGTCTTCGATATGACCGAACATTCCACAATAGTTACACTTTCGTGGTTGACCACGGCCACCACCACCACCGCGACCACCACCACGGTCACCACCACGACCGTTATCTCTACCACCAGGGCCTCCTCCTCGACCAAAACTACGACCACCATCTTTGCCGACACGTCCACCACCACGACCAGCAACACTAGAAACTATGACAGAAGAGTCAGTACTCGACACCACAGAACTGTCCTAGAAAGAAACGAATAAGACACGAGAAAGTATTTGCCACCGTAGGTAACTGCTCTCCAACAAGAATATGAGCTTTATAAGATTCGAGTGCAGGATCCAAGCCGGCTACGATAAGGGAAACATGAAACTCTTCCTTCTATCATTGAGCTTTCTTCAACTGGTTTGATGAATTATACCACGATCAACACAAAAATTGTTCACAGAAGATTGAGTATACTCCAAAGCATTATCAGAACGCAAAATTTTAATGCGTTTATCAAACTGAACAAAGACTTCATTGTAAAAGGCGGATAACACATTTGGAAACTCAGATCTTTCTTTTATTAAATAACACCAAGTCATTCTGGAATAATCATCAATAAAATAACAAAATACGAAAATTCTTTTGGACTTTTGACTCTAGACGGACCCCAAATATCATAATGAACAAGATCAAAATATTATAACTGACGACTCTCACTACGACGAGGAAAGAAACTACGGTGATGTTTGCCTAACTGACAAATCTCACATTCAAGACTAGAAACATAACTCAAACTAGGAACAACTTGACACAACTTAGCCAAAGACAGATGTCCGAAACGATAATGCCACTACAATGAAGAAGTAGAAACAGAAGTAAAAAAAACCTTTCCAGGTTGATCCAAATAATACAGTCCATTTTTTTCATATCCCGAACCAATCATCTTCTTCGTCCTGATGTCCTAAAAATACACTAATTGGGAGAAAATGTCACAAAACATTGAAGAAATTTGGTTAACTGACTCACAGATAAAAAATTAAATAAAAAATTAAGCACATATAATGAATCAAATAATGACAGTAATTGAGTACGGTGAATGACACATTTTCCAAGTACAGGACGAGTAGACCCATCAGCCAAGTTAATATTATGTTTCATGGGACTACGATTATGAAAGAGGTTATACCAGACATGTGAGAACTTGCTCCTGAGTCGATGACCTAAGAGGTGGATGGTGACTGGATTGCCACAAAAGTAGGATTATATATATGTGTCATGGTTCCAGTAGGTTGGGAGGTGGTACTACCAAGCGCGTTCAATTTCTGGAGGATCTGTTCAAATAGAGTGAGGTATCGGACGTTGAAGCCTGACTGAAACCAGAAGTATCATCTCTGAGAGCATTAGTGGTGACCTGGAACTACATATTTTTATCATGCACTTGATGTGCATATTCTGGTTTGCCCCACTTGTCCCAACAATAGTCTTCGATATGACCAAACATTCTACAATAGTTACACTTTCGTGGTTGACCACGGCCACCACCACCACCGCGACCACCACCACGGTCACCACCACGACCGTTATCTCTACCACCAGGGCCTCCTCCTCGACCAAAACTACGACCACCATCTTTGCCGCCACGTCCACCACCACGACCAGCAACACTAGAAACTAGGACAGAAGAGTCAGTACTCGACACCACAGAACTGTCCTAGAAAGAAACGAATGAGACAGGAGAAAGTATCTGCCACCGTAGGTAACTGTTCTCCAGCAAGAATATGAGCTTTATAAGGTTCGAGCGCAGGATCCAAGCTGACTAGGATAAGGGAAACATGAAACTCTTCCTTCTATCGTTGAGCTTTCTTCAAATCAATAGTAACAGGATGATATTGTAGCAGTTCCTCCCACAAAGCCTTCTTTGAAACCAGATATTCATTCACAGGCCTCCCATTTTATTTTGTATTAAACAATAACTCGTAAACTCATAGATACGGACAACGTTCCGCTTCTGCAAATATGATTCTTCCAGAGATGCCCAAATCTGTAGGTGGATTCACACCACTGAACATTAGCAACGAACGATGTGCGACTCCATACTATGCCACAACCACGATATAACGTATGCATCTGCACTCATCCAATCTCCATACTCAGCAAACGTTTCAGGTGGGGGTTCTTCCGTCAAAAACTTCAACTTCTTTTTCGCCCATAATACTACTTTGATAGACTTGGACCAGGCAAGGTAGTTCGCACCAATGAGTTTCACAGATGTAATTGAATTTTCCAATTCATCATTATAAATAACAGTAAAAAGGGAACCACCTCCGCTATTAACATCACCAGAAGATTTGGTCCCCACCATACTTGCAGATGCAACAGAAAGACGAGATCTTTGAAATCCTAGATCTCACAACGAACCACAACCGACGACGAACAACCAACGAAGCTCTGTAGGAACCCTAGATCTCATAAAGGAACCACGAATGAGCACAAACAACGAACGACGAACGACGAATCATGAAAAGTAGACGAAAAACAGCTGAAAAAAAAATTGCAAGTGAAGTTTGGAGATGGAGATAGGAGAAAAGGAGAAAAGTAGCAGACGAGAGTATGAGAAAAGAGATTGCAAGGACATAAAAACCTAAGTTGCATCTCATGTCTATTTATAGTGATATGCAATACACCCACAATTACTATTATACCCTCATAAGATAAATAACTGTAACTCTCCGGACCAAGAATTTAGAAAAAAAAAATCTTAATTTCAAGTCTACTTAAATCATTAAGCAATAATTCAATTATTATTTAATGCGTTAGTAATAATTAATGAAGGGTTAAGAAAATAATTACTATTTAGATTAGCTGAATGACGTTTCTTTTATTTTTGAATTAGTTAATCGGTTATTAGCTATCATATTCTTCTGCTAGAGACTCTCTCCACAACCCACGAACAAACTCCCACTTCTCTCTCTCCATGTAAAAGTCCAATTTCCCCCACTACTCTCACCTCTCCTTCACTCTTCCTATCTATTTAAACTTTCTCGTATCACTTTTCCCTCACAAACGTCTCTGGTAACACTCCATTTCTTAAACCTTTTTCCCCCACACTCCAACACAAATATCTCCAAATCCATACTCCTCCACGTCGTGGCCAACCGTCTGCTCACTGGTCTTTTCCTTCATTGAGCAGTCAGCCGACCACCCCAACTGAAGTTGCCAACTTCGACCCCGTCGCCTTTCGGCTACCTCGATCCACCCGAAGACCAACGAGTTATCACCACCAACTCTGTCGTTTGCCAGCGTAGTCCCGGCATCGACGAACATCAACGAGTTAAAAATAATAATAATAAGGAATCAGTAGAATGAACAGAGTCCCACTAGAATGATAATGTTAGGCTTCATGTGGTTAAAAAGAAATATGTAGTAGCCAATGGGCATACTTACTCTTCTGTGCAAGTAGTCTATAAAGTGATCATTAACTTAAAGCCATAAGGAATTCCAACAATTAGAATAAAATAATAATAACTATAAATATTTAGTTAGTATAACTACTAGTATAAGAGAATGGTAGTAAACAATAAACACTTGCATGCATTCTAAAGTAACCTAGTGTACCTTTCTTTTTCCTATTAGTACGTAGTAGCTAGCTAATGTCCATGAATAAGATAAACTATGTACTAAAGGAATAATAAGAAAAAGAATAAGAAGGTTAATTATATATAAACTGTGCACCACAACTATTATATATATATATATATATATATATATATATATATATATACACACACACACACACACGTAGCCTAAAAATTTGGTATATTCATCCAAACCTCAAATCCTGACACCAAGTCCACTATTGGACTCACAACGTCATTTATATTCTAAAAACATTTAAGGTTGTATGTTTATCAAATTGTCTAACTAGGTTATTTCTTTTGTCTTCTTCTGGACCTATGTGCGGACTCCGAAATGTCTTAAAATTCTATCTTTGCCGAATCTCCAATTTTGGACTTTTCTATATCTATCTGGACTAATCGGGCGATATTGGAAATCTGGGATGATATTATTCCTACAATTGGAATTTCTGTTTGGATATTAGTTTTGGGCACCATTCCGTATCGGCACGATCGTGACCGTTACGTCGACTCCAAATTATTTCGAGGCAAACTACCTACACTTCAAGTTTATTCTTTAGATTATGATATTTAGTTCATTGCTCTACTAGTACCATTGGATGATTACACTTAGTGTTAGGAATTGGATTTCATGTCTTGATTTTCGTGTCGGGAGGGAGAATATTATGAGGCATGTGGTTTACCCTTTCCACCATGTCATGACTGCTAGCTGTTGAGTACGCGACTGTACCATCAGCCTTATACTCAATTGTTCCTGACTGCTAGTCGTCTATGACGTGCCTTATTAGCCTTATAACCCCCTACATGCCGACTATGTATTCTAAATACACATATTCACACACATAGTTTCTTTATTAGTCTTGTAGCAGTTTCATTTTCTTGTCTCATTATATTCCTGTTTCACTTATATCCCTGATTTATAGTACTTGATACTTAGTTAATTTTTACTACTTATCATGTATAATCTTTATTGTGATACTTAGTCAGTTTTCACTACTTTATTTAGTTTAAACTTTGTTGTGTATTGGTACTTTGCTCCTTTTCTGACTGGATCCGTTGACATATTTGGCGATGATGAGGACTATGCCCCTACCTTTATGGCCTATATGACGTAGCAGATGATACTGTTGAGGAGCTTGTTCCTACTCAGGAGACTACTTTTGAGGAATAGTTAGCCAGTTAGCTAGTATTTTTTTCAGCATAGTACTCGGATTTGTCCCCGATTTATCATTTCTTCTGGTTTGTATTAAACTGTGGATTGGTGGATGTCAAAAATTATGAAATCTTAGCATTCCTATTTCCTGTCATTATTCTTGTCTATTTATTTACTGTTAATGAGCTAGATTTAAATTACACGTGAATATGATGAATATGAAAAAGGTCTAGACAGCGTACTACCGTCGACACTGCGACGTAGGCTGGACATACTCGCGAACTCGTGCCTGATTATCTGAGTGCGGGTCGTGACACGTTTTTATGGTGGCCCATGCAGGTCCGAATTCTCAAATAGTGTAATATCTTAGGATAGAGTAAGAATAAGATTGAGGATTTAAGGAAAAGCTCATTCACATAATAGGATCTTTTATTTAAAATCTTGACATCATTCCTTAGTAAATTTTCCTATCGTCCTTGATTTCCAAGTAATCTATTATAATATTACTATCCCTTAACCTTTCAGAATGGTTCAGACAAGGAATACAGTAGGAGGCACATCCGAACCCGTCGAACAGACTGTGCCCGAAACCCTTGCGCTCCCTCCTCCTCCAACTACTCCGACAGTTACTATGGATGGAGCGCAACTACTCGGAGTATTCCAGGGACTTATAGAATCCCAGAGGGAACAGACTATCCTCCTACGAACTAGCCTTTCAGATGCTCTTCAATCCCAGGAGGCACCACAAAAGAGGCTAGGAAATGCCAAAGACTTCAAGAACCTTGGACCCATGGATTTCTATGGGACTGAAGGTATTCTCTATGCCGATGAATGGATAGAGAATGTGGAGCGACTCAAGAAAACTACTCGAGTCCCTGATGATCATAAGGTGGAATCTGCAAGCCTGCAACTATTCAACATAGCTCGGACTTGGTTTAGAGATGAACCTCAGTTATCTGCTCCTGAGCTCACTTGGAAGGATTTCAAGAGGCTGTTCAAAAAGAAGTTCTATCCCGAAGTGGCTCGAGAAGCTCTCGAAAGTCAATTCAAGAGGCTGGAACAAGGTAATCTTTCTGTTGACGAGTACACTGCTGAATTTAGCAGACTGAGCCACTTTGCAGAATATATGGTTCGCACCCCTGAAGATAGAGCCCGTAGATTTAAGAAGGGGTTGTCTCCTGATATTCGCCTTCCTGTCACCACTAGCCGAGCTCGTACATACGAAGAAATCTCGAGCGTGGCACAAAGTGTTGAAAGACATGGGACCTAGACTAGAGCGGGAAAGAGATGCTGGAAGTATGTGACCCCACAAACGCCCATTCCAACAACTACAGCAGAGGGCCCCGCAACAACCCCAACGTCCTCCCCCTCGAGCCACAGCACCCCAACAACAAACTCAAGGACAGAACCAACAAGCTCCCACATGTGGCTATTGTCAAAAACAAGATCACACTTGGCAAGTCTGTAGAAAGAGGCTAGGTGTCTGTCTATATTGTGGATCAGCAGCACATCAAATGAAGGACTGTCCTGCTGCTCAAGGATGCACAGCTGCATAAAAAGTTCTAGTTCAGGCCAGGCCCCCAACAGCGCAACAGAGAGGACCCCCACTCCCAACTCAGCAACAACGCTTTGCTCAGCACCAACATCAGCAGCAGAGGGGTGAACCTCAACAATGCCGTGCTTTTGTAATGACTCTAGAGGAAGTTGAAGCCACAGCAGATGTGATCACAGGTTCTGTACTTATAAATTCAGTACCAGCCATTACTTTATTTGATTCTGTAGCATCCCATTCATTCATGTCCGTAGATTTTCTTATGAAGCATAGCTTCCTCACAGAACCTCTTAGGAATTGTTATAAGATCATTATCGGTGGAGGAATTATCCCGATTAGTGATGCATGTAACAATTGTCCTATCACACTATGTGGGAGAGAATTATATGCTAGGCTACTCGTAATGCCAATTCCCAGTTTCGACATTATTCTGGGTATGGATTGGTTGAGTCAGCATCATTCCACTATAGATTGTCACAGGGGTAGTGTAATCTTTAGACCCCTTGACAAGCCAGAATTTGAATTCACTAGAGGTTTTAGAGAATTTGGTAGTAACAAAATTTGTGGAGCCCTAGTACCAGAAGAATTACCACTGCCTATCATTTCTTAATATCTTGATGTCTTTCCTAAGGATCTCCCAGGATTACCCCCAGACTGAGAAGTTGAATTCTCTATTGACTTAGTGCCAGGAGCAGCTCCAGTATCTCAAAATCCATATAGAATCAACAAGAAGGATATAGTAGAATTAAATGAGCAGATAAAAGAGTTAGAAGACAAATGCTTCATTAGGTCTAGTGTTTCGCCCTGGGGAGCTCCAGTATTATTTGTGCCAAAGAAGGATGGATCATTTCGAATGTGTATAGATTATAGGGCATTGAATGCTTTAACAATCAAGAATAAATATCCCCTACCAAGGATAGATGATTTATTTGATCAATTAAGTGGAGCTCGGGTATTTTCGAAGATTGACTTGAGGTCGGGTTACCATCAAGTAAGGGTGAGGAAGGAAGACATCCCTAAAACTGCTTTCAATACCCGGAACGGACACTATGAATTCTTAGTGATGCCTTCGGGTTAACTAATGCTCCAGCAGTATTTATGAATTTAATGAACATAGTCTTCCAACAATATCTAGACAAATTTGTGGTAGTTTTCATTGATGATATTTTGATTTATTCCAAGACTCCAGAAGAACATGAACACTTAAAGGTTAGTATTGGAGACATTAAGGAAGGAAAAACTTTATGGAAAACTATCTAAATGTGCATTCTTCCTAGACAAAGTAGAATTTTTGGGACATGTTGTAACTGGAGATGGCATAGCAGTAGATCCTAAGAAGGTAGCAGCAGTAGAATCATGACCCAGTCCAGACTCTGTAGCAGAAATTAGAAGTTTCCTGGGACTAGTTGGCTATTATCGAAAGTTTGTGAAGGACTTTGCTAGAATTGCTGAACCAATGACAAAATTAACAAGGAAGAATGAAGAATTTATATGGACTGATGAATGTCAACATGCTTTTGAAGAACTAAAAAAAAGGCTGACTACTGCCCCTATTCTGACCTTGCCATCTGGAACCGGAGGATTCGCTATATACATTGATGCCTCTAGAAAAGGTCTAGGTTGTGTATTGGAGCAGAACAAAAAAGTAATATCATATGCTTCTAGACAGCTTCGACCTCATGAAAAGAACTATCCAACTCATGACTTAGAATTAGCAGCTGTTATTTTTGCTCTTAAGCTATGGAAGCATTATCTTTATGGAGAAAGGGTAGAAATCTTTACAGATCACAAAAGTTTAAAATATGTCTTTACTCAAAAAGAGCTAAACATGAGACAAAGAAGGTGGCTGGAGTTAATGAAAGATTTTGACATCACCCTTCAATATCATCCGGGGAAGGCCAATGTAGTTGCTGATGCTCTAAGCAGATATCCTATGGCAATGTACTTGACGATGGACCGACACTTGCTTGAGGACTTGGAAAGTTTAGGAATTTAGGTAATTATTCCAGGAATAGAAGGTCAAATGATGAATTTGAGGATCCAATCTACCTTAATAGATAAGATTAAGGAGACTCAGTTTCAAGACGAAGGCCTACGAAGCATTCGAGACCAAGTGCAAGCTGGATTATTGGAGGAATTCAAAATTCATGAAGATGGATCACCAAGACATGGAGATAGATTATGTGTACCTCAAGGAGATATAAGAGAAGAAATTATGCAAGAGGCACACAGATCACAATACTCTATACATCCAGGAGCCAACAAAAATGTACAAAGATCTAAGGATGCATGTTTGGTGGTATGGCATGAAAAGAGAAGTAGCCAAGTTCGTATCTCGTTGCTTAGTGTGCCAACAAGTCAAGGCTGAAAGACAAAGACCTGGGGAATTGCTTCAACCACTACCCATTCCAGAGTGGAAGTGGAAACATATTACTATGAGTTTTGTGTCTGGGCTTCCAAGGACACCTAGTGGGAATAATGCAATTTGGGTGATAGTGGATAGACTGACCAAGTCTGTACATTTTCTACCCTTCAAAGTAGGGTTATCTACAGAAAAGTTGACAGATTTATATATTCGCCAGATTGTTAAATTGCATGGAGTTCCAGTAAGTATTATCTCCGACCGAGATTCGAGATTTACCTCTTACTTCTGGAGGAGCTTACAAGCTAGCTTGGGGACTCAACCCAAATTCAGTACAGCTTATCATCCCTAAACTGATGGACAATCTGAACGTACCATTAAGACACTTGAAGATATGCTCCGTACATGTGTTCTGGATTTTGGAGGATCGTGGAAAGATTATCTACATCTTTTGGAGTTCTCTTATAATAAAAGTTACCAAGCAAGTATTGAAATGACTCAATTTGAGGTTTTATATGGACGAAGATGTCGTACCCCACTATCATGGGATGATGTAGGAGAAAGAGCTTTACTGGGACTAGAGATGGTGGTTGATTCAACCGAGAAGGTGAAACAAATAAGGGAAAGACTTCGTGTGGCTCATGAGAGGCAACGACATTGGGCCGATAGCCATCGAAGACCATTGGAATTTGAGGTAATCAATTTATGAAATTCAAGTTAATTTAACATTATGATTATGGAATTATGACTTGATTATGATTTTATTAAAGGTTGGAGAGTTGGTATTCTTGAAGATTTCTCTGACACGTGGCACCATTAGGTTCGGAAGGAGCAGAAAACTCAGTCCAAGATTTATTGGACCGTTTGGCATACTGGAGAAAATCGGAGAAGTGGCATACAGTTTGGCATTGCCACCCACTCTATATGGGGTCCATAACGTATTCCATGTGTCGCAACTGAGAAAATACGTGGCAGATCCAAGTCATATTTTGGATCATTCAGAGTTCGAAGTAGGCCCAAGCTTGACTTACCAAGAGCAACCTGTAGGGATACTGGACCGAACGGAGAAAGTTCTAAGGAATCAAGTTATTCCCCTTGTTCGTATAGCTTGGAGGCATCATTCTCCTGGTGAATCCACCTGGGAACGAGAAGACGAGATTAGGGAGCACTACCCCTATCTTTTTGAATCTTGAGGTATATTTCAACTCTCGACCTTCCTTTTCGTGCCATTGTTAATTTTAAATTTTGAGGACAAAATTTTTCTAAGGAGGAAAGTTTGTAACTCTCCTGACCAAGAATTTAGAAAAAAAAATCTTAATCTCAAGTCTACTTAAATCATTAAGTAATAATTCAATTATTATTTAATGTGTTAGTAATAATTAATGAAGGGTTAAGAAAATAATTACTATTTAGATTAGCAGAATGACGTTTCTTTTATTTTTGAATTAGTTAATCGGTTATTAGCTATCCTATTCTTCTGCTAGAGACTCTCTCCACAACCCACGAACAAACTCCTACTTCTCTCTCCATGTAACAGTCCACTTTCCTCCACTACTCTCACCTCTCCTTCACTCTTCCCATATATTTAAACTAACTTTCTCCCATCACTTTTCCCTCACAAACGTCTCTGGTAACACTCCATTGCTCAAACCTTTTTCCCCCAGACTCCAACACAAATATTTCCAAATCCATACTCCTCCACGTCGTGGCCAACCGTCTGCTCATTGGTCTTTTCCTTCATTGAGCAGTCAACCGACCATCCCAACTGAAGTTGCCAACTTCGACCCCGTCGCCTTTCGGCTACCTCAATCCACCCGAAGGCCAACGAGTTATCACCACCAACTCTGTCGTTTGCCGGCGTAGTCCCGGCATCGACGAACATCGACCAAGCAACCTCGGAAGCTGTTTGGGTTTCCAGTCCAGCCCAACGCCGGCACTGCGTCAAGCAAGCTTTCAAGGCAGTAAGGTGAGACTTCATATTCTCCTCCCTTCCATGAATCAGAACCGATACAATGCATATAAGAGCCACTGGTTAAAAAATAATAATAATAAGGAATCAGTAGAATGAACAGAGTCCCACTAGAATGATAATGTTAGGCTTCATGTGGTTAAAAAGAAATATGTAGTAGCCACTACTACTTACTCTTCTGTGCAAGTAGTCTATAAAGTGATCATTAACTTAAAGCCATAAGGAATTCCAACAATTAGACTAAAATAATAATAACTATAAATATTTAGTCAGTATAACTACTAGAATAAGAGAATAGTAGTAAACAATAAACACTTGCATGCATTCTAAAGTAACCTACTGTACCTTTCTTTTTCCTATTAGAAAGTAGTAGCTAGCTAATGTCCATGAATAAGATAAACTATGTACTAAAGGAATAATAAGAAAAAGAATAAGAAGGTTAATTATATATAAACTGTGCACCACAACTATTATATATATATATATATATATATATATATATATATATATATATATATATATATATATATATATATACACACACACACACACACACACACGTACGTAGACTAAAAATTTGGTCTATTCATCCAAACCTCAAATCCTGACACCAAGTTCACTATTGGACTCACAGCGTCATTTCTATTCTAAAAACATTTAAGGTTGTACGTTTATCAAATTGTCTAACTAGGTTATTTCTTTTGTCTTCTTCTGGACCTATGTGCGGACTCCGAAATGTCTTAAAATTTGATCTTTGTCGAATCTCCAATTTTGGACTTTTCTATATCTATCAGGACTAATCGAGCGATATTGGAAATTTGGGATGATATTATTCCTACAATTGGAATTTCTGTTTGGATATTAGTTTTGGGCTCCATTCCGTATCGGCACGATCGTGACCGTTACGTCGACTCCAAATTATTTCGAGGCAAGTACCTACACTTCAAGTTTATTCTTTAGATTATGATATTTAGTTCATTGCTCTACTGGTACCATTGGATGATTACACTTAGTGTTAGGAAAATGTCTTGATTTTCGTGTCGAGAGGGAAAATACTAGGAGGCATGTGGTTTACCCTTTCCATCATGTAATGACTGCTAGTTGTTGAGTACGCGACTGTACCATCAGCCTTATACTCAATTGTTCCTGACTGCTAGTCGTCTATGACGTGCCTTATTAGCCTTATAACCCCCTACATGCCGACTATGTATTCTAAATACACATATTCACACACATAGTTTCTTTATTAGTTTTGTAGCAGTTTTATTTTCTTGTCTCATTATATTCCTGTTTCACTTATATCCCTGATTTATAGTACTTGATACTTAGTTATTTTTTACTACTTATCATGTATAATCTTTATTGTGATACTTAGTCAATTTTTACTACTTTATTTAGTTTAAGCTTTGTTGTGTATTGGTACTTTGCTCATTTCCTGACTGGATTCGTTGACATATTAGGCGATGATGAGGACTATGCCCCTACCTTTTATGGCCCATATGACGTGGCAGATGATACTGTTGAGGAGCCTGTTCCTACTCAGGAGTCTACTTTTGATGAGTAGTTAGCCAGTTAGCTAGTATTTTCTTTCAGCATAGTACTCGGGTTTGTCCCCGATTTATCATTTCTTCTGGTTTGTATTAAACTGTGAATTGGTGGATGTCACAAAATTATGAAATCTTAGCATTCCTATTTCCTGTCATTATCCTTGTCTATTTATTTATTGTGAATGAGCTAGATTTAAATTACCTGTGAATATGATGAATATGAAAAAGGTCTAGACAGCGTACTACCGCCGACACTGCGGCGTAGGCTGGACGTACTCGCGAACTCGTGCATTAATATCTGGGTGCGGGTCGTGACAATAACAAAATAAAATTACTCTAACAAAGGTAATAGCCAGTTTTTGGATTGTCAAACAGTACTGCCAATCTCCTTTTGTCTAGTTTGATAGTTTTGGAATGCCCACTGTACAAAAATCTCCTATGGCCAATCAGAAAATGAGGGAAGTTTGGACCTTGAGTTGTCACAAATACTTCACTGTGAGGACAAACTTAGTCTAAAGCAGCCATCCTGTAAGAAAAACTCTGAAAGTAAAAGTTTACAGTTAAAACATTGTCTGCTGCCTAATCTTGAAAAGCCATGATGAGAAATCACCCCAATTACCTTAAATGGATCAAGCTCCTCAGGTGATGCTAACATGCATTTAGTTTCAAGAAGTGGACGCATATGCTTCCCTGCTTGGTATATCTTTCCCGAGGCTAGATAAATCGATGTATTATTATTGAAACCCATGCCACGCAGCATCAAACCAACCTAGCCCAATTATTGGATAGGACAGAAACCAAAATCTTAACTGTTGTACGAAAACTGGCTATAGAATAATCACACCAAGATTATTTGAAGCAGTTGCCCTGCCAGTCTAAAATTAAATAAACTACATACCAATATAACAAAGATTGGCCTTACACATGCTGTATAAAGATAAGGGGTTCATATAAAAACCATAACTCCATATCATTCAACCAAGACAATTTTGGATGCTGGTATCAATCATTGTATTAACTTCTTCTGTGCTTGCAGAATACTGACAGCAAATGTCTTCCAATTGGTGCAGTGTTGCAGTTTGCTAACCATGGTTTGATATCACTCTCACTCCTGTGAAAAGGTATCGTTTGGTGATCAATCCTGCTGACATCTCCTTTCGTGTATGAGCTACTTCAGGTAAATAAGCATGTATTTAAGCATGGAGGTCAAGAGGAGAGAGGGTGCACAAATTCCCGTGTGTATGTGTGAGGTATTTCAAGTAAATGGGTATGCTTGTACGCTGGGAGATCAAGACGAAGAGGGAGGGTGCACAAAATTCACATGTGGATGTGTGCTGGAAGGTGGCTACTTGAATCCTTCTCTCTTTAACTCTACTAACGACCATTTTATCTAGAAAATGAAAGGCGTACCCTAGGGGAGAAAAGGTACTCGTGTATGTTATTAAGGTCATAATTAGAATGAGTAAGTACAACTAAAAACTACAGATTCTCTGGCATTATTAGGTAATGTACAATTCGATTGACTTCATAAACATCAATAAGGAGCATAAACTAATCAAATGGCAGGAGTAAGGAAGGATGATTCTTCTAAATTTGTATGTCAAAAGCTCATAAGAGAACTTTTCCAGAATGAAGCAGAGTTTACAAAGAACGATTTTCCTCATCTTATTAGTTGAATTTTAGATATGTACTCATATTATTAATTGTTATATATGTTAGATGATCTTGTGAGAATTATGTGAGCGTTTGGTGATTAGGAAATCTAGACAAAAGTGCAAAATGAGTTTGACATAAACATAGGTTTTGTTGTGCATGAAAGCCTGACAATACACCATGGGGAATTACAATAACAATAGCCATGAAAAACAAGTCTTCAATTCTTCCAAGATTCTCCTATCTATGGCAGTCTTTCTAACATAGTTTGCAGTATCGGCCGATATCGACATGATACGGCCGATACCAATACGATTTGGCATGTCTCGATCTGATACCGACCAATATCCAATACCCGACATTGGGGGTCTCTTTTCCGATCAAGTCAGCAAAGAAAATTGAACAAAAAGACCAATCATCAAGGGTGTAAGATTGCAAAAGAAAAAAACTAATCTATCGCATGTAAACCAATTGGCAAGGGTGACTACTATTTCATTCAATTTCAAAACTACCAAGAAACAACACTGAATTATGCATAAATATATAAATATATTTTCTAAAATGTTAATAATTTATTGCCGATACCGAAAAGAAACAACACCAATTTTCTTTTCGATACCAAAAAAATCCGATACTCCGATCCGAAACCGACGATATTGCCGATACCGCCAATCCCGATACTCATATAAATGATTTGATACCGATTCTGATAACGATAGTGCAAACTTTGTTTTACGAGAAAAGCCTTCATATCAAAATGAATTGTGACAAGATAAGAAAGCTAACGGGCACGAGTCTCCAGGTTTGCAATTACAAAATACCAAGGTTCAAAGTATCGGTATCGGACCATTCTTACGAGTATCAGGATCGGCGGTATCGGTAGTATCGGTGGTTTCGGATCGGAGTATCGGATTTTTTTGGTATCGGAAAGCAAATAACTATTAGTAAATTGTTAACATTATAGAAAATATATTTTATACATTTATGCATAATTTTAAGTATTTCTAGTGTTGTTTCTAAGTATTTTTGAAATTGAATGAAATAGTAGTCATCATTGTCAATTGATTTACATGCGATAGAGAAATTTTCCTCTTTTATATGCTTTTACAACATTACTATGCTTTTACACCCTTACTGATTGGTCTTTTTCATTCAATTTTCTTTGTCGAATTGACTGAAAAAAGACCTCAAATGTCGGTATCGGTCAGTATCGGGTATCAGTCGGTATCGGATCGGAACATGCCAAACTGTATCGGTATCGGCCGATACTGCAACACATCAATTTGGTAGGAAAAATAATTATAACAGAAATAAAGAAACAAATACCTCCAAAGGTGTAAGGGGGCACTTCCCATTTATTCTATTTGCACCAGGCCGTATCACACGACCAGGTTTAGAAATGTTTCTTCTCCAAGCTCTCTCTGGTTGCTTTCATGTCATGTTTCTCTTGTTCCCCGCCATCAAAGATGCAACATGAGAAGGCAACCATATCCTAAAAGAAAAGGTAGTCAATATTTCACCAAATTCCTAGAATCAAAATCTACAGCATGAACCAGACTTAAGTTTACAATAGGTAATTTACTTCTTCAAAACGGAGATGCACCGCAATATATTTCCCATTATTATGTACACTTCGCTCTTTCATTCAAGAAATCAGATTCTCCGCTAACATTGTTATAGGAATTGAAAACAGCAAGGCCTCAAGTTAGCCAAGCATCTTAGGTGTTGGACTGGTGGGTGAGCATCAAATGAAAACTGATTTGCAAATGGAGATATCCGTATAAACCTGAATTATCGAAATGAAAAAGAAAATTCATAAAAGCATCTACATACTATAGCCCGTGCTAAAAGCTTAGAAAAATAGAAGTACACTCAAGCATGCAGGATTTCTATATTCAATAGATTGTGTCAAAGCATACCTTGAGTAGAAATCTATGTATGAAAGTTAATAAAAATTGACACTGTTATTTATTTTTATATTATAAGATTTTTCATGCCCTTAGTCAACAATTAAGATCTTTCATTCCTATGTTGTACTGGGCGCTAGGCAAGACGAGACGACAGGCCGGCCGCCTCGCCTAGGCACGCCTAGGCGCCTCCTAGACGTCCGTCTAGAATTTTCATGCAAAGCATGTAGCAGCAGGAGCACATGCAGCAGCAGGCAGCAGTAGCACATGCATCAGGCAGCAGGAGCACATGCAGCAGGCAGCAGTAGCAGCAGCATGTAGCAGCATTTTTATCCGCCTAGGCGCGCCTGGGGAATCCTCGGGTCGCCTCTAGGCACCCGCCTAGGCGCCCGTCGACTGACACAGACATTTTTTCCTCGGGTCGAGGCAAGCTCCTCCTGACCTGGATGCCTAGGCCTCCTAGGTGCGCCTAGGCGTCGCCCATGACAACATAGTTTCATTTTCTAAATTACTGCTTCACAATTTGTACACAGGAATATGCCTTTTTCCAAGACAAAAGATAGTAAGTACTAAGGTAGTCAAAGGCGCACTCAAGGCGCGCGCCGAGCGAAGTAAGGCACAAATATAAAAATAAGAAATATATATATATAAGAAATAAAACTAAATAACATATTAAAACCAACAAAATATATTAAAACATAACCAAATGAACTAGCATAACAGCAGTAGCAGTCAACAAAACTAACAAGTAACAAGAGTTTATATTATCCCTACCACGCTTTTAGTAAATTTTAGTCTTTCCAGTTCAACTGTAACCAACTACTTGTATGAGATAAGTGTTATCTCCATAACTCAAAGTTTTTTGTATAAAAAAAAAACACAAGGCGCACATTTTCTTGGTTGCGCCTTGCAGAAAGGCTCGCATAAGGCGCACCTTGGGTGTAGGGTTGAGCATTCGGTTCTTTCGGTCCAAAACCGAACCGAATAAGCAAAATCGAATTCGACCGAAAACCGAATAAGCAAAACCGAAACCGAACCGAAATGGCCCATAACCGAACCAAACCGAACTGAATTAAATCGGTTCGGTTTTCGGTTTATTTGCATTTTTTTGTTAATATATATAGTACCTATATATATATATATATATATATATATATATATATATGAATTAAATTTAGTATATACCTATATATATTAATACCTATTAATACCTTATTCAGTTTTCGGTTTTGAACCGAAACCCAAAACCGAAATCGAAACCGAATAAAAAAATTTAGTATTTTCAAAACTAAAATCGAACCAATATTTTTTAAAACCGAACCGAATCTCTTATTCGGTTTCGGTTCGATTCGGTTTTCAGCCCAAAATCGAATAATGCTCACCCCTACTTGGGTGCGCCTGGAGAAGTGCGCATTGCCTAGTGAGGTGCGAGGTGTAGCTATTGCGCCTTTCTGTGAGGTGCTCCTTTGAATACCAACTAAGTACTTTCACAAGAACATTCCAAGACAAAGCTACGCAATTCCACTTGGCTCTTTGGATTGTATTCATCATCGTACGTGTATCTAATTTTCTCTATCAAAATTATGATAATACTCTTGTTTAGATCCTATCCTACATAGGGACATTAAAGGCTGCTAATTTATTATGTATACAATCTAACTACATTATAGATTTGTAGGTTCACCCTTTAAGACTTGATATTTGGTTGTGCTTGGTCAATTCTTTTGTTGAACCTTCTTGGTTTTGAGTGACGATCAACTAGCAACCTTATTTTAACAGAAAAAGCTTGAATATTAATAGCGACCTAAACAAACCGTTAGAAAAAAAATACTTGGCCTCCTCTCTTGCTCTTTACCTATGGCTTCTGCTACTAGCAATGTCTAAAAGACTAATACCTTTCCTGTATTTACTGATCCTTCTTCCACGGAAGACTTGCAGAAGCTATAAATTCTTTCAAATAGTAGAGATGGTAATCAATACTAGCTAGTGTTATCTCCTTACCAAAGATTACATGTTCAGTGGTCATTCAAGTAGTTGAAGGAAGAGGGTCGTCAGTTTATTGGTGTAAAGTGGGAATCAAAACAAAACCAACGAGCTAATCAAAATCAAATCAATAAATGTACCAGGATATCATACCTGAAACCATAGTTAAAAACACTACAGGAAAAAACAAAAAACCCTAAGATAAACTTTAATTTGCTCGTTGATAATGATAGTTCAGTTACGAATACTTAATGCCCTCTACTAGTAATGTTTATTAACTTATGTTAACTTTTATTTTCTCAATTTATCTATAATCTGTTGCTAAGTCCTAACCAAGTAAAGTGAGATACCATCTTCACATCAATATACAATTTTACAAAGAACAACCAATATTTCTATAGTAAGAAAATAGTAGTAATAATTTATTGAAAACTCGCCAATATAAGAATTGACAATTATGTCAAAGCTCCCGCCTTGTGTAAATGAGTGGCACAATATAAGTTTATACTTCCTACAATTTCTTAACATCAGACTCCCAGAGGGGGCCAAGAGAAGGGGTTTGAAGAACCTGTGGCATACCATACTAATTTGAGTAGGAGGTACCCTCATGCCACCTTATTTTCCTAGTCAATAATCAAAAAATATAGTAGTCAGATTCGTTGATGATGTTTACCGCCGTTCGCATCTTAGAAATGGGATAGCAACATATACAAGGATTACAATGCTAAAAGAAGTGACAATCAATCTTCATTACTTTATCAGTTCGCTGAAAATGTAACGTTTACTGCTGTAAACTACAATCCAAGGTTCGCGGTATCGGTATCGGTATCAGACAATTTCTATGAGTATCGGGATCGGCGATATCAGCAGTATCGGCAGTTTCAGATCGGACTATCGAATTTTTTTTGTATCAGAAAACAAATAATTATTAACATTTTAGAAAATATATTTTATACATTTAGGCATAATTTTAAGTATTCCAGTGTTGTTTCTTAGTAGTTTTCAATTGAATGAAAAGTAGTCACCATTACCGATTGCTTTACATGCGATGGATAAGTTTTCTTTTTTTACATCCTTTTACAACATTACAATACTTTTACACCCTTGTTGATTGGTCCTTTCCATTCAATTTTCTTTGTCGACCCCAATGTCGGTATCAGTCAGTATCGATCGTATTGGATCGGTATCGGCCGATACTGCAAACTATGCTACAATCATAGAAAGTTGGAGAATGCAGAACCAACTCAGAAAAGGGAAAGCTTCAATATAACAAGAAATGAAGAAACTCATCTGAAGCTCTCAAGAGAGTGCGAGAAAAAAGTTCTCTCATTTGAGATATATAAAATTTTGTAAGAAATATGCATTAACTAGTAGTAGAATGTCAATTCCAACTATCAGCACTAGCAAAAGCTAGTAGTATAATGCAATCAGTCGGTCCCAACAATCAGCATTAACAGAAGACGAAAAAGTTACTGAGGCATTATTAAGGAGTGATAAGAGTCTAGGAGGTATCAGAAAGTTGTGAAAGAAGTGCATAATATACTGAGTAAGCAATCCTTATAGATGGGCACACTACTAATATGCCAAGCGATGAAATGCTAAGAGACAGAATTCACCTACTCGTGAACAACAACAAATTTCTATATTCTTGCCAAGGCAAGAACATAAAAATAGGATATTATAAGGGAATGCATTTGGTGCAGCAAAGTGCAGATAGTTTCATTAAAATTACTAAACCTAGCCTTATATATTATAAACATAAAGTATCCAAGTCATAAAGCAATGAGGAAGTCTGTGCAAGATATGCAGAAACCAGTAGTAAATTCAAAATGTTGATTCCTACAAAAAAGGCATCACCAAAAACTTAGGGTTGTATAAAGAAGAACTACACGACACGTCTAAGGGTCATGTATACAACAAGAAGAACAAAGACTTTATCCGAAATTTTGGAGTCAGTTGCCTGACTTTTTATCTTCCTTTCAGCTATTTAAGGATCATCTCCTCCCTAACATTAGAAAACACTTGCCCTTTTGAGTCCTAAATCTTAATCCAAGTAATTTTTTGTGCATCCATGTTCTAGCAAGTCCTTTAATAGCTTACCATCACTCCTAAACAATGCCTCGAACACTATCTTATCAGTGAAGTTTGGAGATGGAGATGGAGATGGAGATGGAGAGGAGAGGAGAGAAGGAGAAAAGTAGAAGAAGAGAGAATATGGAAAAGAATATTGCAAGGGCATAAAACCCTAGGTTGCATCTCATGTCTATTTATATTGATATGCAATACACCCACAATTACTATTATACCCTCATAAGATAAATAACAAAATAAAATAACTCTAACACCCTCCCTCAAAACTAAAATTTACTAAAAGTGTGGTAGGGATAATACAAACAAACCCTTATTAGTTATATTCTGCTAGTACTGCTCTCCTAGTTCACTTGGTTATGTTTTAATTTTTTTTTATTGGTTTTAATATGTTATTTGGTTTTATTCTTACATTACTAATTTATTTTTGAAATGTACGCCTTTGACGTAACAAATTATATCAAGGCCATAAGAAGATGTAGCATATGAGAACATGACACAAGGGCATAACCTAATGAAGCACACGATGCTCGACACAAGGTTGATGTAGCACACAGGGCCATTTGCAAAAATATAAATGCTACATCGTGTCAATCCCTTGTGTTGATCCCTGTGTGGAAAAAAAATGTTATGGCCTTATTGAGCATTGTGTGCTACATCATGTTATGATCTTATGTCAAGTCGTCTTGATTGGTCTATGCATTTTAAATATGAAAGGAGCCATATTGTGTAGTAGATATGTGTGTAGGATCGAATAAGTACCTCTAGAGGGGGGTGAATGGAGTGCGTGTATATCCAGCGGAATAAAAAATCACCCAATAAAAATTAACATAGTTAGCTAACAATCTAAATATAAAATGACAGTAAGTAAATAGAGAGAGAGAGAGAGAGAGATCAGCAGTCGCAAACACAACGATGTATATTGGTTTTCCTCTGAGAGTACTAGTCCAGTCCCGAAAACTCTAACTCGGAGTTGAAATCCACTATCAAGTGAAACACAAGTTTTGATCCGAAGGCTTGCAACTTCATACAGACATGAGCTTTGATCCGAAAGGCTCGAATACTTCTCGAAGTGTTGAACTTCTTGACAAACTCTTTTTACAACTCTTGAAAACTTCTAACCAAGAACGTACTGACACTTAAGGCTTAGGAGTTGTAGAAAGCTTGGGATTGGAAAGTGTAAAGACTCTTGCACTGAGGAAATAGAGAAAAGAAATGAAAGTGAATTGAGTGAATAAGAATGGTGAATTCTTTCTCTATTTATAGTACTTTTGCAAACCGAGTTCGGGACGAATTCGGATGCCAAACGTTCGAATTTTTGAACGTTGGAGCCGAGTCTGCAGGAAGAACAGGTTGCAAGGGCTTACTGGGTCTAGGAACCGAGTTCTAGCCGAACTTGCACCGAACTTGTGCCGAGTTCGTACCGAGTTCGCTTTCCCTAAATCCAGTCAGAATCAGAATAGGTTGCGTTGGTTTAGGCTAACTTGGTTTTGGAAAAATAGGTTGGGCTATTTTCAAAACTCGAAATATTTTGGCTAAAAATAATCTGGGTCTAGAAAATATTTTTGGTAGCCTCTAAATGCCAAATGCGACTCGATTTACATATTTTTATATACTCAATAAATAGAAAAATTGCATTGACTCGATACTGAAAACAAATTGTATTCACATTCTTTGAAACTGTAGTTGTAGCAGTAGTACATCCGTATCATCGGTTCTCGTAGGTTATATCAAGTCCGAGTTTTAGTCGATTTATCGAAATATGGTTCGACCATGACTAATGGGCCAACAATCTCCTCCATTTTGATAATTGACAAACTCTGACTGATATAGCAGAAAATGAAACTCAAAACTTGAATGTGGTAGTATTTTCTTCTTTTGCTAAAAGCTTGATTGCTGATAAGTAAAGGTTACAACATGATGTTGTATGCGATTCGGTTTCCCCAAGCGGTCGTTCCGGCCACGCCGATAGCTTTTTCTCTTTTATATGTTTTTACAACCTTACTATGCTTTTACATCCTTTCTAGTTGGTCTTTTTAATTCAAATTTTTTTGCCGAATTGACTGGAAAAGAGACCTCTAATGTCGGTATCGGTCAGTATCGGGTATCGGTCGGTATCGGATCGGGACATGCCAAACTGTATCGGTATCGGCCGTATCGGATCGGTATCGGCCGATACTTTAAACTATGGTGTCGACACAACACAAGTAGCATTCGTGAGGTTGTATGGATTTGTGCCTGATTTTAGCATGCCCTATCCGGTATCACAATAATCTTTATTATATACGTTTTTGGACTACATCTGACACGGGCATAACACCAATTTCGGAGTAGGTTTGTGCTTCCTTGGATGCAACTACAGGCAATAGATCAATTACCATCTAAATGAAGTATTTTGAAATCATGGAACAGAGGACCAACCCTCAGAAATTCTGTCAGACGGCAAACTGAATATATCAATATCAAGTCCGTTTCTACTCGAAGGATTTGGTATTTATGTCACGTTCAAAAATTAAGTGAACATGGCAACTTTCATGATTAATCACACTGAATACAGGTGATGCAATAAAACCAAATATCGTTGTTTGAATCTGAATGTTCTCTATATTTGGTTGCAGAACATGGAGCTAGACCTAACTCATCTAGTTTATTTTAAGGGTCTAACTCATCTGCTACTCATCAACTTAAAGCCATGTGCTATCTTATTGGGTTAGCATATTTCTTCCTCGTCTTGTTTGTAGAGTTCCTAATACCTAAGTTGCCTTCTTTCTAATTCGGTGTCACATTCCTGGAAACGAAAAAAGATGAATCCAAATTTGAATTTGACAATGGAAGATAGAAAAGCACGTAAAGGAATGAATATGATTCAGGCGGTTGTCCAAAATATACCATAGTTAAAGGAGCAATAATCCAAACTTACAACATGGGCTTACATTTGGTAAAAAGTGATCCAGTTGAAGTAGGGAAACTTAAAACTCGACCTAGCAACTGAAGTTACTACAGAACTCGATCTTTCTATTTGTAAATCGTCGTTATCATGATAAACTTGTAGCAATTGCAAAACCCTAAACCCCCAATTTGAAACAAAAATCATATTTTGTTGAGAAGAAAAAGAACAGGGAAAAAAACGAGAAAAAGGGGGGGGTCTGTCAGACAACCTCTCGTCCATCCCAGGATCGGATCCCGGGAACGATCCTCTACTGCCGATCACTGGAAGATCTCAGCCGTTAATCACGCTCTAGACGAGAAGCCATGTGTCATCCACCAGACTCTGTTGCCTGTCTCCTTAGAACTCAAGGATACAGTAGTACGAGCCTATAGAACAGATCCTGTTCAAGTAAGGTCGTGCCAGTCCTTCCTAAGCAGACTATCATAAGCATTGACATCTCTACAGTCTTTCCGAGGTGGGACTAAAATGAAGACGAAGGATCTGTGGTTCTGATATTAAGCCGCAATTGATCTGACATTAAAACTAAAATGTCCAATAAGTAAATTTATGCATATTCGTCTGACATTAAATTTTCATTCCTTCTTTCTTTTTAACAAAGGCATGCATAATTTCTTTTTTCAAATATTGGCGATATGACTTGGTCCTGTTTCATAAAATTATAGTTTAGTATAATAGCTAGTATCATTATAATGATATTAAAATTTAGGATGGATTCAAAAATCATATTGTTCTTCAACGTCCCTCATTTGGACCTTGAGAGTGATGGCCATCACCGGCACACTAGTAATGATGCTAATCTATCTAAGACTAAGTTTTGATACATAATTTGTTGGTGTACTTGATGAGTACTTGTTTATTTTCCTTTTGTTTGACTTTATTTTAAAATTAATTATTTGAATTTATTGTATATTTTACTATAGTTTAAATTTTAAGATGTACACTCCCATGTCAAAAATGATAGGATCAAATATCTACAAACATTATTTATTATGATTATCAGCGAGTCAAGTTATAGGTTAGCACATAAAATGTCCTTGGTTAGTAAGTTTTAATCCACTAAGTGCATGTTTGGTATAAAAAAAAAAGGCAGTGGAATCTGAATTAATAGTTTTAGGATTTTGCACAAAAAAATTGTTTGGTAAAGTTTAAAATTTGGCATTGGAAGTGTTCATAATCCAAATTCTTTGTTTGGATAGTATGATATATTTAAAAATAATAATATTATGTCTAACTAATAATATAAATAACTAATATCAACAAACTATTATGATTAACTAAAACTATTAAATGAGGGTATAAAATTTAATTAGTTAATCATATTAACTAATTATTAGTTATATCAATAATCCTCTAATAATATCCACTAGAGCTCGAGTATTCCTCTCTGCTAGCTGTACTGGCATTGCTAGCTGGTCAAACTGAACCCGATGCTCTCCTCCAGGATTTATCATGGACTTTGCCCCTGAATGTTGAGGTTGCTCCTCAGGAATTTGGAGGCCTAAGAAAGTTGTTCTGCCATCTACGAAGCCCAAGCTAACTGATCGGAAGGAACATGAACAGTGCCCATGAAAGAAGAGAATATGAGATCAATTCGGGGAACTTGATAGAGCAAGGATGAAAGAAAATAGCAGGCCAAGGGATAGGAAAAATAGAATAATATTAGAAGATATTAATGTTCTCAAGTTTGTAAAAACTTATGTTGAGAAGACTTACACGGTTGTTCTCCATCTTACTCGGATCTTGCTTTGAGATTGTTAGTCCCGAGGCTTAATCAAATATGGTAGAACTAGAAGTTGAAGTCGAGATCAGGAGTTCACACAAAAGTTTTCTCTCTGATATATCTCGATCCAACGAAGAACTATATAATATAGAATATAGTTGTTGATTACAATTCATTCTCCATCACAGAATTCAAGAACCAAAAACATATTTTTTCTTACAAACGCAGTTGCAATTGGGACAGAACGTTTACAACTAAAATAAGAGGAGAGAAATATATAATACAAATTATTCTTGCTGGGGTGGTGAAGACCACCGTTGCCCAAAGCAAGATTTGTCCTCTATCGACGATCTGCTCCCAGGAGCCAGCAAGTTCACAAGAGAACTTCTGGAACGCTCGTAGTCACATATTTGTATGACTCGAACAGACTCCTTTTGGACTCATCTTTCTCAAATTTTTGTGTGTTTCAAAAGGAGGCTAAATGGCTCTTTATATAGGGAATGATGGAAGCCCATCCTCCTTTTCTTTCCGATGTGGGACTAAAAAGTCAATATACAAAATTGATATCCCACAATCGCAGTCCAATGCATAGCCCGCTCAGCGTCCGTTCAGCGCCCGTAAAGCACCCGCTCAGTGCCCGTTCATGCAACACGCACACGCGCATGCAACAAGAGCAACAAAAGAGCACAAGCGCCTTGCGACGATGCTGACCTGCTCATGCAACACGCGCATGCAACCCGAGCATAAAACGAGCAAAACAAAAGCGCACAAGCGCCTTGCAACGTGCTAAGTGCGCCAACAAAGCGCCACTTTGCGTCTGAGTCCGAGTCGGCTTAGCTCCTATGGAATAATATTCAAGAGCATGACAAAAAGCTCAAAAGCTTTCATTAAGGAATTAATCATTTTTTCTCCTAATCAAATACCCCCACATGGCACCCATGTGCCCCACCATACCCCATGTGCACAACTCAACACATACAAAGTATTATATTGAGAAACCCACTTGGTGGTGTAGTGTCACCCCCAGTCCCAAAATATCGAGGGACTAGACACGTGACAATGGCCAACAGCACACACCGATGGGCAAACCCAATTTAATGGACCCATCAGGATGTACTTAAGCTGTAAAACAACAATAAGGCCTAATATACTAATCTCATCCACAGAAATAAATACAACAATATTAGAGTATAAAGCAATATCAAATCTCAATAAAACATAACTCGGAGAACAACCCGATAATAAGTTTGATACAATAGTCAAGATACAAGAATAAAGATAACAATAGCAAATACTGAGTATGGATAAAGCATATACTCAAGAGAAATCCTAAACTGCTCATGTTCCTACTTCTGCTCCTGCTAATGCTCATGTCCCGTATACCTCGGGATAGATCTCGTCTGCTAATCCTGGGGACATAATCCGGATCCAGGTCCTCAGGGGACATAGCAAGGTATAAAATAACTCAAGCCAAAATAAATACAGTGCAGCAATAAATGAATCAATAGGGTAAACTATATAACCAGCTAAGTGATATGCAAGTGAGAGTTTTAATCATACTTGGGCTGAGACTACTATAGGATCTGTGTCGGGAAAACCCATAGCAGTATTCTCTCGAAGGGCCAGTAATGTACCAAAGTTCTGTGTCAGAGTCTAAGGCACCTCCAGTAATGTAATATATATATATATATATAATCAGCCTTTTGTATGGTAATTCTCTCCCCACCCAATGTAATCAGGCGTCACATGTTCAAGATATCTCATGTCCATGCACACAAGATCATAACTAATGCAGCAAGTCATATGATAGTTATGAATATAATATCTATGTCACAACTCCTGTGACTTATACAGAATAACCATGAATATCTCAGAAAGATTCCGTCTCATGAATAGTGTCAGGTGTCCTGTGTAACGACCCGCTCCGCTCAACCCGGAGGGCCGATTCAAACGGCACAAGTGTAGCTATTCAACCGCCTTCCTCAGCGAGATGGCTCATTCGATGCAAAGGCATTTATGCTGGGATCTTCAATGGTGTCAGACTTAGGCTATCAGAGGCGCGTCCGGAGTCTCGCTCGACCGATCGATACATCGCTAAGGTGGGTGGCCCCGGTGAACCTGTCTCTACTTAGCTGCACACTAAAAAAATGAATGTTACATGCTATTTTATAGGCGATAACCTTTGCATGCTAATAAAAGAGATGAAGGCACATAGCTAAGGGGATAACCCTGCCTTATCATTGTATAGAACATGGAGATCTTACTTGCTATTTGTGTAGTCGGGATTGTTGAGTTGGAATGTAGTAGCTTCTTTCATATATGCCGTAAAGTAGATTGAGTTCATACTGAGGCGTTGCACCGCACAGAACATGACACGAGATGGAGTAAAATCATGTTGTATGCATAGACGAGGAAGGCTATCAAGTAGTCGTTCCGAGTCAGGAGATGGAAGGAAAGGAAGGTACTCGGGATATGCAGATCACCGAGGCAGTCTCTAATCAGGGAGCTGTATAAAGAAGAAAAGATCCGAGTGTAGTCCTCGGCAAAGATTGATCCGAGAGTTGTCCTCGGCTAGGATTGGAAGTGGGGGAGTAGTTGCATGGTCACGGACAACTGGTTGCGCACCAGGTAGAGAGAGTCCTCGACACGATTGCTGAGGCATCCGAATCGTGTCGGCCCGGGAGGACAGTGCCAGTGTAGTCCTGGCAATACGCTAGCTGATGACTAGTGGACGAGAGCGAGACATCCAGCAAGGCTTGCTACCGACCTGGATGGGCGTCGACTCGTTAGACGGTTGAGAGGCCCAGCAAGGCTAGCAACCGAGCTGGGAAGACAACCGTCCATCGCAGATTATGTCCAATATGGCTAGCAGAGCCAGTGACCTTCATATAGATAAGTCATGTTTGCATAGCGGCTATCCGCATTGAGAAAAGGAGAAACGGGAAGGTGTGCGTTTGCACGACATTTTGCATAATGAGAATGGATGCACGATATCACGCATAGTTCTAGTAAAATGGGCTTTGAGGCAGAGATACGACATAACACTTGGATTTCATAGATGCTCTTTATTATTTCGTAGATCATTGTTTATATTGCTGTATATGACATGGAAGGCCAAATGGTAAGAAATGGTAAGGTGAACTCAATTGTTCATTATTATGACACTCTTGGGCTGACACGGAGATTACTTTCTTTATATTGCCATATAACTGATCCTAAGGCAAAAGAATAAAAAGACAACAAAACCAGTCGGTGCACAAAACTAATGAACGTGCTTGTTTTGTGGCGTAGACGAGAGGCCTCCCCACCAGTGCATTCAATATACTGATACCCAACCAATCTGCATGCAGGGTGCAGGGGGAACTCGTACGGATTCGGAGATCGCTTAATGCAATGAGGCGCCGGACCGCACTTGGCATCTTGGAGCGTGGCGCACGAACCTGGAGCTCGCATATATGAGACATAATGTATGAGAACATCATCATCCAGATCGTTTGTATTTGTTCTAAGCCTAAGGGCATACTCATTGTAAGAGAGAGAGAGAGAGAGAGAGAGAGAGAGAGAGCATGAGCGATTTATAATCTTGGCCTAGCGCCGCTCAAAATCTTTACTTCATATCAATAAAGAGCTTGATTTGGATTCAATACTTGTGTTCATTATATGTTTCCGCTATAACGACTCTATGAACTAGTTATCAACGGCCGTTTCGGTATTTGCCTTGCGCGGGCGCAACCCCAGGCTCGCGCAGCATCGCGTCCCGATGGAAACGTACGTCCTGCGGGAGCCCTGGCACGGTGATTCGTGCCTAGCGGGGACGGCCGATTCCGACGGGAGATCGGGGCGTGACATCCTATGGTATGACGTACTTGATAATGCAAGCACGAGAATGTATAGGGTCTCGATATCCATGTCTAGGTGACGTTACACAACTTCACATACGACGTTGACACCCAAATATTATTCAGACGCTAGGTAATGTCACACGGTCCTAGGTTGAACAGAGATATTACAGTAAATAATCAAGAGAATATTATAAACAAATACTGCAAGTATGGCAAGGCACTTGCCTGGGGTTGGAATACCAATAACTGCTCCGATATCAGCGAAATCTGCAGGTACTCCTCCAAAAGATGTAATAAACATTACCATCAGGTTCAGAAGATATAAAATAGCTAAAATTGCCTGTCCTTGAGTCTAATTTGGACACAGGGGCAAAAATGACAGTTTCTGGTCAAAGCGGGGTCCACATGTGGCTCGCTTCGCACCGAAAAATGTGCCAAAGACAATGTTCTTCAAATTTGTCAAACTTAGTGTCCACAAGTCCAGAACGATGATACAAACCCAATGGAATATCCAGAACTAGATTCCGATGAGCCGATCAAAAAATCGTCCGTCAAGTGGAGCCGTGGGGCCCACGATACACAATTTTGTCAACGTTCTCAGAATCGAACCAAACTTGGGTCACAGGACCGGCGTATTGCTACGAGTCCGATGGCACAAGTTTTATTTCGATTCGACGTGCGTACACAAAGTTACAATGAGTTCCAAAACAGGGCCGATACGGGGTATTGTCGACGGATACGCGTTGATTCCGGTGTGCGCGTACATCCAAATCAACTTCCGCAAAATCCTATACATCCGTATTAACGGCGCACACCTTTCGGTGAAGTCCGTACACTCAGTTCCGGGGAAAAATAGGGTATCTATTTTTCTGTTTTTGGGTCGTAGTTTGCGATCGCCACAGACGCGACACGCCGAACCAATGGCACGGATATCGAGAGGGTCACGCAGTCTACGCGTCACAGTAGACAGAACAAAAATGGGGCAGCGAGAAGAGGGAAACAGCCACCTGAACATGGCTCCGAAGAAGACTGAAAATACGTGATTCCGTGAGGCGGCGCAAAGCGGCACGGCGGCGACGGCACGATGGCTAGGGCTGACGGAGGCGGCGCTGTGCTGCTGGGGTTGTAACGCCCCGCTCCGCGTCGGCGCTATGTATCAAGATGAGTGGGCAGAACTTCGTTCTCTGATTCTTGCACGCCTTAATAATAACCTGAGTTTTTGCTTGCAATATTTTCATAAGAGAATGATAGAACCTGCCTTGCATGTTAATGAACGAACTCACCTAGTTTGTCTTTGAAACGATAAGTCTGCTAACGAGAATCCTGAAATGCTTGTTGAGTGCATGAACATGTTCACTATCGTCTATGATTTGAGAGAACCATACAGTGCCTGAATGTGTTCAAGTGATAAGTCGGATTGTCTCGCAATAACGTGTCACGACCCGCACCCGGAAAATCGGGCATGAGTCGTGGGTACGTCCAGCCTACGCCGCAGCACCGGCGGTAGAACGCTGTCTAGGTCAACTATCTAGATAATAATCTCACACAAAATCGGGCATGACCTCTCCAAAAGGAGGGCAACCACACAAACAATATATCAACCTGTCAAGATCTCAACTCCAAATGGAGGAGCAATATCAAATGATAATCTCAAGTACTCAATCACGAATCTAAGCACGATAAGATAACAAAGAAGACTAACAACTATAAAGTCTAACCAACAACAACTACTACAACAACCACAACATCAAATAATAATACAACATCCAAAAATAATATACAAACAAGGTCTCAATCCAAGACCGGAGACAAATCCGGTACTAAAGCTAATAAAACAACAACAAGATCCTAGTGATCCCGGCTACCAACTCGGAAATCACCCCTAAACTAGAGGGTCCCTGTCTGCACCATCGACAGGCTCAGGTCCATAAAACGTCGGACACCAATCCTCCGGATACTCTGGAAGAATATGTCCAGTCAGGACTGGAGCAAGTACATCTCTAACAGTAGTTCCATTTAAATGATAAAAACTATAAAACAGTTATAGCAAGTAGCAAGAAAAATGGAGCAAGTATGAACAAGAAAATATGTAAGTCACTGGTGCATAAAGGTAAAGATGCATGGATATCAGAGCAAGATAGTAATAACTACAAGATACATAAAATCTAAGCTAAGATCAAGTCCGTGCACATGAACGTGTAGTGAGTCCAGCATGAAAAACATGTAGTGAGTCAAGTCCAGAAACATGTAAGTGAGACAAGTCAAGAAATGCATGAGAGTCCAGACTATAAAGAATGAACTCGGTGTCTTTGAAATACTTGTTTCGACATGTAAACGGCTAAGGGTAAGTACGGCTCACCGCGCACTGGGTGCGCGGCTGCTATCATTCCAGATTAGACTAGAGGGAGTGATTCCTGATGATGCCAGATAGGAATGTTTACATGTCTACTCGAGTATTTCCCCGCCCCGACTAATACAAGTGGATCCAAGACCCGACACGCAAATCAAGATGAGTCCAGCCTGAACATGAGTGATGCCTGTAGTGATGCCTGTAGGTGATGCCAGTAGTGATTCCAGAATAGAGGCCAGAAACATGAAATGTACGTGTCGCAAGTAAATGAATCCAGAAATACCAGTCAGTGTCCCGTGTTGTGCCAGAATAATCAGATGATACTATACTAGAAGCTGAATCATAATAATCATCAGATAATAAAAACTATCAGAGAATGTACTCGCCTGACGTCCTGAGCAACTGGCGATCCGAACCGGTGTCGCAAGGACCTAATACGAAAAACAAGGTTAAACAGGGTTCTAATGAGTTAAACAGATATAAAATAACTAAAAATAGGCTTCTAGGGTCGTTCTAGGTCAAACAGGTCAAACCGGTGAAATCTGGGTCAAAAAGTCAACTCTGGGTCCAAAAAGTCAACTTTGGGTCAAAACTAGGTCAAAAGTTGACTTTGGCGGTCAACCGAGTCAACTACGGTCAAGTCTGGGTCAAACTAGGGTGCTCCTGAAATTCTAGGTCAAACCGAGATCATTAAGCTAGAAAACTCACAAACTCGCCTCCTTGAGATACCGGGATACCCTCGGTATCCGATACCTCAACCTAGGCCACGCACCCCGCCTAAACCCGCTAAAACCTATGCTAGCACGCGTAAATATATACACATAAGCATATAAAAATTACTCCAAGACAAATCCTAGGCTATTGCTCAAAAACCCCGCTCGAAACCCAATACCTTGGTTATCTCAAGGTATTGAGATACCGCTCTAAACTCCTCTAACTAGCTATCTAGCTACTAATTATGCACCTAGTTATTAACCTAGGCTAGGTAATATAGATATCTACCATATATATATATGTCTAAGTAGGTATCTACCTATATACATATATATATCCACACACATACCCATTAATACCCATTACCCATTTACCTTATCTATACACACATATATATATATATATATTACCTTACCTTACCCAACTCATAAATATCTATGTATAACTATCTAGATATCTATAGATATGTATATAACTATATGTATATACATCTATATCCTAGATAGATATAACTATCTATCTACCTATCTATTATCAACCTATCTAGTTATCTATCTATCTATCTAACTAGATATCTTAATATCTAGTATTTACCTACCTAACTATCTATCAAATTATCTATCTATTTACCTATCTATATATATAATTATCTATCTATCAAACTACCTACTTACCTATCAATCTATCTATCTAGCTATCTATCAACCTATCTAACTATCCAACTATCTATAAATCTAGCTAGCTATCTATCTATTAATTCTAACTATTTACCTATCTAATCTATAGTTATATCTATCTATGTAACTATCTACCTAATATCTATCCACCTATTTAACTATCTAACTATCTATTTATATATCTATCTCATATATCTATCTACCAATCTAACTATCTATCCATCTAGATATATCTAACTATCTCTCTAATCTATTTAACTACTTATCTAACTATCAACCTATTGATAGATACATCTATCTAGCACTCTACCTATTCCTAACCCTCACTAGTACTCTACTGCTACTGCTCCCTGCTCAAAATGCTGCTGCTGCACGCTGTTATTGCTGCGCTGCTGCTGCTCCTCTTGGCACTGCTGCTGCTGCAGGTGCTCCTACATGTGCTGCTGCTGCTGCTCCTTCTGGAGCTGCTGCTGCTGCTCTCCTAGCAGCAGCTAGCTGCTGCTGTTGCAGCTGAACTGCTGCTGCTGCAGTTCAGTTTCCCCCCGCTGCGCTGCGCTGCACTGGCCACCCCCCTCGCTGCCTATACACCACACACCTATATACATAATATAACTCTATATATCTATATATATATATACCACTAGATATATATATACACAAACTAATATCTATATCCTAACACACACACACACTTAAACACACACTAATACACACACACACTCACAACACTAACAACACACACACACATAAATATATATACATAGCTACATATATATATACACTCAATATATATATATCTACACACACTCTCAACTATATATATATATATATCTACACACACACTCCCATATACACATATATATATCACCCCCTATATATATATATACATACACATATATAACTATATATATATATATAACTAGATACACATATATACACACCTATATATATATACACATACACCCACACAAGCACACTTACACAAGCACTCCCTAACACGCTCACAAACACATAACCACACACATATATATATATATAAATATATATATAAAAACACACACACAATATATATACACATATATATAAACAAACACAACACAACGCACACCACGCCCACAACGTCCACCAACGCACGCCCAACGACCCCGACACGCCCAAACACCTAAAAATATATAAAATATAACCCGAGAACTCTAGCACACACTCTCCAATACTAACCCAACGTGCGCACAAGCCCGAAACGAGGAACCCAAGTCGAAATGGCCATTCGGTCATTTGGACGAACACGTGGTGCGCGGCTCAAAAAATCTCCTGAAACGCACACCAAACGAACTCGGAATTGGCCCAAAATTTACCCATGTGCTCTACACGATGTCTAGATCCTAGAAAATGTGCTCCCGCATCGATTCTAGGTCCGTGGCGGAAACGCACATGCACTTAGAATCGGCGACGACGAAAAGCCCCAATTTTGCCCGAAACGCCCATTTCTCCGTGACACGGCTTCCGTGTCCGAACGGAGACACGCACTCACCCTCTAGACACCCGACAACGTCTACCTAGGTCCATCTAACCTAGGGCATCACCCAAAATTGGGCCAAATTCGGATTCCACTCGAAATTGACACAAAACCTAGTGTTAAAGTCTCCAAACACTACCCAACTAGTTCCAACTTCCTCCCACGGGTAGCCTAAGGGTCTAGGAAGGTTCTAAAATATTAATTACACTATAAAAGAGTAATTATAAGGGGAAATTTAGGGTTTACCTCTTGGGAGTTGGAATCCCAAGCCAAAATCTCCAAATCCTCCAATCCAAGCTTCCAAGCCTCAAATCCAAGCTCCAACACCAAATCTAGGCTCTACCCACCTAGGTTAGGGAAAAATGTAAGGTTAGGGTTCAAGTAAGAAGAAGAAATGGAAAGAGGAAGGAAGAAAAATAAGAAAACTTACTTTGGAAGAAGGAAGAAAGAAGAAAGAAGAAGTGGAGAAGAAGGAGAAGTGAAGAAGAAGAGGAAAATGAAAATGGGGAGTGGGAGCTGCTGTGTTCGGGTGTGGGGGCTGTGGGAATCCGGCCAAGCACCTAATTAAAGGGTTTACAAGTTCCAAAATACCCAAAATGCCCTCCCGTAACTCGGTTTTGGGTTTCGGGGTCCAAAAACACTCAAACTAACTCCAAATCTCTCCCACTAACCTTCTAAAAATATAATAAATATTTCTAAGCCCCAAAATAATTCTCACAAGGGTGTGGGCTGGGTCGGACATGGGTCCATTAGGGTCTGACATGGGTCCAGGCTAGCCAAAATCCTAAAACATACAATAAAAATATAATAAAAAAAATAATGCAATCACTAATTAAATATAAATATAATTAAATATAAATAATACACAATTAACTAAATTAAAAATAATAAAAATACCCGGATCTGAAAATGGGGTGGTGACAAGCCTATCCTCCTTAGAAAATTTCGTCCTCGAAATTTAAAGTCAATCACACTCCTCTAGGTCAAACCCCCAACAATCACAGTCAAGAAATTCTACCTAAACAACATACAAGATCAGGGTCCTACTGGTCGTGTTATCACAGTCTCAATCAGGGTTACTACACTATCTACCACAGCACAAGAAAATCTAACAGGTACTAATGAAGCACACCACAAGGAATGGAAATGACAGGAAGAAGAAACAAGAGACAGACCTGCTAACCCGACATCCGTAGCATCGGTCTCCTCGACCGTCAATGCATAAGCCCTGCCCTGCTGGGGTGTATCCCTCTGCTGGTGCGGGGCATGATGCTGTGCCACAGATGGCCTAGCTCCAACTCTCTGATCCTGTGCTCCACCCAATGGAGGTGCAGTGGAGCAATCTCGCATCTGGTGAGCAGCGGATCCACAGAACAAATACACCTTCAGCCTCCTCCTACAAACATCCCAGGTGTGTCCTGCCTTCCTGCAGTAGGCACAAGTGGGCACCCTCTGATCCTGACCCTGTTGTGCTGCCTTCTGCACATAGGGACGCTTAGCTGGTCCCGCACTACCACTGGCACTGCCTGAATCATCCCTGCCTCTCTTGGACTTGAGCTCCAAGTCATCCTCTGCTCTCTGAGCATCTCCTACTATCTGCTCAAAAGTTGCCTCGCGGTCGCTCCTGGTCAAAGACTTGACCGCCATAACCAAGCCCTTGCGAAACTTCCTCGCCTTAGCTGCCTCACTCAAGCCATCTACAAATCTGCCTAGACGGCAGAACTCCGCTGCGTACTCGTCCACTGTCATGCTCCCTTGGACGAGTGCCTCGAACTGGCTCTCCAAAGCACTAAGCGCCACATCAGGGAAAAACTTCTCCTTAAAAAGCCTCTTGAAAGCCTCCCAAGTAAGCCCTGGCGCTGCAATCCTCGTATCTGTGCGATACCACGTCAAAGCGAGGTCGAACATCTGACTGCCCGCCGCCTCTATCTGCATGCTGTCTGGAATCTGCGCTAGCCTGAAGATCCCCTCAATCTGCTCTATCCAGTCATCCGCGTACAGGATCCCTTCTGTACCACGGAACTCCTTGGGCCGCATCCTCTGAAAGTCAATGATACTGCCCTGCCTCGGGCACTGAATCTGATCTGCCTGTGGCTGATTCTGTGCCACCCTATCCACTGCCGTCATGGCCACCTGGTGGGCGTTCTCAATGCCCAGCCTCATCACATCCACCTGACGGTGCTGCTAGTCCATCATCTCCCTGAAGAACGCAAACAACTGCGCGGCATCTACTGGAGCAGGAAGTGGTGGAGGAACCACCGGAACGACTGGGGTAGTCCTCGGATCGACAGGTGAAGGAGAATCCCCGAGAGAAGCAGATGCTCCCTCAACCGCAGGAGTGGTGAGTGGAGCGGTAGCAGCTGCCTGAATAGGAGCTGGACGAGAGGTAGCAGACCTCTCCGAGGCAACTGCTGGAACGGTACGATGGGATCGTGTCTTCGGAGGCATCCTGAACACAGATCAAAAGAAGTCAATATGGCGCAAGATACGATATCATCAAAGAAGGACAGTAATATTTCAAAAGAAGCAATTTCAGAATAATTAGATTGGAATTGTTCCTAGTCGTGATTGAGTACACTCTCATCCTAGATCCTAGATCCTATAGCAGGCTCGCAGCAGAACAACTAAGTTGTTGTACCACCACGACATCGTACTAATTGCGAATCGAGACCTGCATGGGGCCGCCACCAAAAACGTGTCACGACCCGCACCCGGAAAATCGGGCATGAGTCGTGGGTACGTCCAGCCTACGCCGCAGCACCGGCGGTAGAACGCTGTCTAGGTCAACTATCTAGATAATAATCTCACACAAAATCGGGCATGACCTCTCCAAAAGGAGGGCAACCACACAAACAATATATCAACCTGTCAAGATCTCAACTCCAAATGGAGGAGCAATATCAAATGATAATCTCAAGTACTCAATCACGAATCTAAGCACGATAAGATAACAAAGAAGACTAACAACTATAAAGTCTAACCAACAACAACTACTACAACAACCACAACATCAAATAATAATACAACATCCAAAAATAATATACAAACAAGGTCTCAATCCAAGACCGGAGACAAATCCGGTACTAAAGCTAATAAAACAACAACAAGATCCTAGTGATCTCGGCTACCAACTCGGAAATCACCCCTAAACTAGAGGGTCCCTGTCTGCACCATCGACAGGCTCAGGTCCATAAAACGTCGGACACCAATCCTCCGGATACTCTGGAAGAATATGTCCAGTCAGGACTGGAGCAAGTACATCTCTAACAGCAGTTCCATTTAAATGATAAAAACTATAAAACAGTTATAGCAAGTAGCAAGAAAAATGGAGCAAGTATGAACAAGAAAATATGTAAGCCACTGGTGCATAAAGGTAAAGATGCATGGATATCAGAGCAAGATAGTAATAACTACAAGATACAGAAAATCTAAGCTAAGATCAAGTCCGTGCACATGAACGTGTAGTGAGTCCAGCATGAAAAACATGTAGTGAGTCAAGTCCAGAAACATGTAAGTGAGACAAGTCAAGAAATGCATGAGAGTCCAGACTATAAAGAATAAACTCGGTATCTTTGAAATACTTGTTTCGACATGTAAACGGCTAGGGGTAAGTACGGCTCACCGCGCACTGGGTGCGCGGCTGCTATCATTCCAGATTAGACTAGAGGGAGTGATTCCTGATGATGCCAGATAGGAATGTTTACATGTCTACTCGAGTATTTCCCCGCCCCGACTAATACAAGTGGATCCAAGACCCGACACGCAAATCAAGATGAGTCCAGCCTGAACATGAGTGATGCCTGTAGTGATGCCTGTAGGTGATGCCAGTAGTGATTCCAGAATAGAGGCCAGAAATATGAAATGTACGTGTCGCAAGTAAATAAATCTAGAAATACCAGTCAGTGTCCCGTGTTGTGCCAGAATAATCAGATGATACTATACTAGAAGCTGAATCATAATAATCATCAGATAATAAAAACTATCAGAGAATGTACTCGCCTGACGTCCTGAGCAATTGGCGATCCGAACCGGTGTCGCAAGGACCTAATGCGAAAAACAAGGTTAAACAGGGTTCTAATGAGTTAAACAGATATAAAATAACTAAAAATAGGCTTCTAGGGTCGTTCTAGGTCAAACAGGTCAAACCGGTGAAATCTGGGTCAAAAAGTCAACTCTGGGTCCAAAAAGTCAACTTTGGGTCAAAACTAGGTCAAAAGTTGACTTTGGCGGTCAACCGAGTCAACTACGGTCAAGTCTGGGTCAAACTAGGGTGCTCCTGAAATTCTAGGTCAAACCGAGATCATTAAGCTAGAAAACTCACAAACTCGCCTCCTTGAGATACCGGGATACCCTCGGTATCCGATACCTCAACCTAGGCCACGCACCCCGCCTAAACCCGCTAAAACCTATGCTAGCACGCGTAAATATATACACATAAGCATATAAAAATCACTCCAAGAGAAATCCTAGGCTATTGCTCAAAAACCCCGCTCGAAACCCAATACCTTGGTTATCTCAAGGTATTGAGATACCGCTCTAAACTCCTCTAACTAGCTATCTAGCTACTAATTATGCACCTAGTTATTAACCTAGGCTAGGTAATATAGATATCTACCATATATATATATATATCTAAGTAGGTATCTACCTATATACATATATATATCCACACACATACCCATTAATACCCATTACCCATTTACCTTATCTATACACACATATATATATATATATTACCTTACCTTACCCAACTCATAAATATCTATGTATAACTATCTAGATATCTATAGATATGTATATAACTATATGTATATACATCTATATCCTAGATAGATATAACTATCTATCTACCTATCTAGTTATCTATCTATCTATCTAACTAGATATCTTAATATCTAGTATTTACCTACCTAACTATCTATCAAATTATCTATCTATTTACCTATCTATATATATAATTATCTATCTATCAAACTACCTACTAACCTATCAATCTATCTATCTAGCTATCTATCAACCTATCTAACTATCCAACTATCTATAAATCTAGCTAGCTATCTATCTATTAATTCTAACTATTTACCTATCTAATCTATAGTTATATCTATCTATGTAACTATCTACCTAATATCTATCCACCTATTTAACTATCTAACTATCTATTTATATATCTATCTCATATATCTATCTACCAATCTAACTATCTATCCATCTAGATATATCTAACTATCTCTCTAATCTATTTAACTACTTATCTAACTATCAACCTATTGATAGATACATCTATCTAGCACTCTACCTATTCCTAACCCTCACTAGTACTCTACTGCTACTGCTCCCTGCTCAAAATGCTGCTGCTGCACGCTGTTATTGCTGCGCTGCTGCTGCTCCTCTTGGCACTGCTGCTGCTGCAGGTGCTCCTACATGTGCTGCTGCTGCTGCTCCTTCTGGAGCTGCTGCTGCTGCTCTCCTAGCAGCAGCTAGCTGCTGCTGTTGCAGCTGAACTGCTGCTGTTGCAGCTGAACTGCTGCTGCTGCAGTTCAGTTTCCCCCCGCTGCGCTGCGCTGCACTGGCCACCCCCCTCGCTGCCTATACACCACACACCTATATACATAATATAACTCTATATATCTATATATATATATACCACTAGATATATATATATACACAAACTAATATCTATATCCTAACACACACACACACTTAAACACACACTAATACACACACACACTCACAACACTAACAACACACACACACATAAATATATATACATAGCTACATATATATATACACTCAATATATATATATCTACACACACTCTCAACTATATATATATATATCTACACACACACTCCCATATACACATATATATATCACCCCCTATATATATATATACATACACATATATAACTATATATATATAACTAGATACACATATATACACACCTATATATATATACACATACACCCACACAAGCACACTTACACAAGCACTCCCTAACACGCTCACAAACATATAACCACACATATATATATATATAAATATATAAATATATATATAAAAACACACAAACAATATATATACACATATATATAAACAAACACAACACAACGCACACCACGCCCACAACGTCCACCAACGCACGCCCAACGACCCCGACACGCCCAAACACCTAAAAATATATAAAATATAACCCGAGAACTCTAGCACACACTCCCCGATACTAACCCAACGTGCGCACAAGCCCGAAACGAGGAACCCAAGTCGAAATGGCCATTCGGTCATTTCGACGAACACGTGGTGCGCGGCTCGGAAAACCTCCTGAAACGCACACCAAACGAACTCGGAATCAGCCCAAAATTTACCCATGCGCTCTACACGATGTCTAAATCCTAGAAAATGTACTCCCGCGTCGATTCTAGGTCCGTGGCGGAAACGCACACGCACTTATAATCGGCGACGACGAAAAGCCCCAATTTCGCCCGAAACGCCCATTTCTTTGCGACACGGCTTCCCGTGTCCGAACGGAGACACGCACTCACCCTCTAGACACCCGGCAACATCTACCTAGGTCCATCTAACCTAGGGCATCACCCAAAATTGGGCCAAATTCGGATTCCACCCGAAATTGACACAAAACCTAGTGTTAAAGTCTCCAAACACTACCCAACTAGTTCCAACTTCCTCCCACGGGTAGCCTAAGGGTCTAGGAAGGTTCTAAAATATTAATTACACTATAAAAGAGTAATTACAAGGGGAAATTTAGGGTTTACCTCTTGGGAGTTGGAATCCCAAGCCAAAATCTCCAAATCCTCCAATCCAAGCTTCCAAGCCTCAAATCCAAGCTCCAACACCAAATCTAGGCTCTACCCACCTAGGTTAGGGAAAAATGTAAGGTTAGGGTTCAAGTAAGAAGAAAAAATGGAAAGAGGAAGGAAGAAAAATAAGAAAACTTACTTTGGAAGAAGGAAGAAAGAAGAAAGAAGAAGTGGAGAAGAAGAAGAAGTGAAGAAGAAGAGGAAAATGAAAATGGGGAGTGGGAGCTGCTGTGTTCGGGTATGGGGGCTGTGGGAATCCGGCCAAGCACCTAATTAAAGGGTTTACAAGTTCCAAAATACCCAAAATGCCCTCCCGTAACTCGGTTTTGGGTTTCGGGGTCCAAAAACACTCAAACTAACTCCAAATCTCTCCCACTAACCTTCTAAAAATATAATAAATATTTCTAAGCCCCAAAATAATTCTCACAAGGGTGTGGGCTGGGTCGGACATGGGTCCATTAGGGTCTGACATGGATCCAGGCTAGCCAAAATCCTAAAACATACAATAAAAATATAATAAAAAAATAATGCAATCACTAATTAAATATAAATATAATTAAATATAAATAATACACAATTAACTAAATTAAAAATAAAAAAAATACCCGGATCTGAAAATGGCGTGGTGACACAACGATTGTATTCTGATGGTTCGTCTCGTCTGCATACTAAAGTTTATTTGATAGTGTTCCATGCATTCGCATGCGGTCGGACAATGGCTATTGGTGGAAAGCTGAACTGCATGTGTCACGGCTGCTACAGAGATAGTGAAAAGCAACCATGAGTCACAGCTGCCTCTAGCATCAGATAAAGAGTCATTGGTATGCTGTACAACCAACTGCCGATCCTAAGATACTCGGGGACCGCCCTGCATATAGCTAAGTCATTGTATTGGCTTGGATAGATGACTGCCCCTAAGATGTGCATTGTGTGTCTATCTTTGCATCTGACCCTGGAGTCGCACGAGATACGCTGCGCACAACCTGAAACATTAACGATAGCTTACTTCCATATTCAATATGAAACTCTGTTTCCAAACATGTTTCCAAACAATGTAATATGAATCTGCTAGAACTGCATGAAACGAACCTAGGTAAAACTAGAAAGATCACTAGTAATGTAATATTTTATAACATGATTACTTAGTGTTGGTTTGAGTGAATGCTTATTTCTGTTCAGTTATTTTATCTCACCAGTACTTGTATAAAGTGCTGACCCACAAACAGTTTACTTGCTTGCAGGTACTGGATCGTCCGAAGGAGCGATAGACGTGCCACAGTCCCTAAGACCCAGAATCCTGGTTTCGATTGTTGCCCCAAGAATGCTATCGTATAAGGGGGCATAATGTATGGAACGAACGTATGCCTTTGCTAAAGGAACCCATGTTGCCTCGATTATCCCGAATACTCAGTTGACTAAATGCATTGCATTACAACAAGTCCCTTTCTGCTGCTTACTCGATTGATGAGACGATAGCCAACTATCAACTTAAATGATTGGCCTTGCACGGGCGCAATCCCAGGCCCATGCGGCATCACGTCCCCCGATGGGCTCGATCGGGCTAGGCCACTCCTTCCCCTTCCTCGCACCCGCGGGACGGGAGCGGTGATTCGCGTCCGGCGCGCAGAGGCACGGTTATTCGTGCCCGGTTCGATAATTCCGGCCATACGGGGCGGGGCATAGGCAGAGCGGCGGCCCGGGCGGGTCCGGGGCGTGACAGAATATAACATCCCGTTCTGTTTCAGCGGACTGCCGTCTCAAACGGCAAAAGTGCAACTGTCCCGACCCGCTTTGCCTCAAGCAAGAAGCAAAGGATATCCAGACTTGTCCCTACAAGATCCCGGCTTAGGCTTCCAGAGGCTCGCTTGACGTATCGCTCTACCGAGGCAAATCATCGCTAAGGTGGGTGGCTACGGTGAACTTGTCTTTGCTTAGCCAGCACACATAAAATGTGGAATATTCATGCTAGTCGCTAGGTGATTCACCCCCTGCATGCTAATAAGAATCTAACGCACCTAGCTAAGGGAATAATCCTAACTTGTATTGCCTATGCTAGAACATGGAAATTAAAATACTGCTTATATTCAGACCCTCGCATGCTAAGTCCTTAACGGTTTCATCTCTCGGCTTACCTTCGGGTCCGAGCAAACGTGTTTACTTATGTTCCTTAGAAACGCATGCTTGTCTGCTTGAATGTTGCCTTATTTTCATCCAAACCCCGGAAGACTACTACGTAGTCGTTCCGTGCCTGAATGAACCTGCAAGTATCTGGGACCGTTGGGTCTCCAAGGCAATCCCCGAACCAGGGGCACGCATCAGGGTAATGAACACTGAACGTGAATCCTATAATATGATAACTGAATGGTAATCACATCAAGTTTATATCTGAATGAGAATCACGTCATGTAACGAACGAATCTCAGCTCTTGGAGCAAACGCTCGTTCAGATCACGAATCATGGATTATCATCCAAGTTGTGGATTTGAAACTGACCCTGACCTGCATGTCGCGGACAACTCAGAAACGAGGCATCGTTCCACGGGCGATCTCTGGGGCACTGGAACTGACCCGATCCGGATGGAACATAACGTAATAGTCTCACATGATTGACGGGATGGTTTGCAGCGCCTCACGTGCTTTCGTTGCATTCTCTACCCGCCAATGACTATGGTCCTTTATGGCTATGCCAGCGACTAACGTTCATATAGATAAGTCATCCTCGCTTAGCGGCTATCCGCGTGCGAGTTATTGCATGGCATCATGAACAACTGAACACCTGAACGATCTGGACATAATGACCCTCGTGTTGTATATGCTATTGCTTGGTTTTCATTATTATGAATGCCCCTGAATGTTTATACTTGCCCGTGCTCAAATTAACAATGTTTGCCTTGGACAACGAAGGTAAAAATGGTAAGTCTCGTCGTGTTTCCTCTCATGTTGCACGGCGCCTTGCATGAAACTGATCCTAAGGCAACTAGAAAGACAACTTAATAGTTGGTGCACGGAACCTGTATTATGTGTTTGGATTTGTCGAGTGGGCGAGTAGTTTCCCCACCAGTGCATTCAATGTACTGATAATCCACCAGTTTGTATGCAGGGTGCGGGAGAACCTCGTTCGGTGCGGATGCCTCCTTCGTGCTGCTAAGGTATGGAGATCACTCCGAAGCAACGGTGCGTCCGGAACTGAAGCACATATACAAGACATAATGTTGGAACTCGCCTGAACATCGCCTGTACAATCATTCCATAATTGTAGCCACTTGGCACGCTTTTACTGTTTAAGAGAGAGGCTTGAGCGACTTGTAATCTCGGCTATACGCCGCCTGTAACACTTGTTTATATCAATAAAGAGTTGCTTTACTTCAACTAGTGTTTCAATGCTTCCGCTATATTGTCGACTCAGTGAACCTGTTACCAAATCGCTACGCGTTTATGACTCCGCTGCACTCGGACAATCTGTACGATTCTGTGGCTTAGAACTCTTACGGCCAGCCAATGAACCACGGTCTTGCACGGGCGTGGCTCACGCTCGTGCGACATCATGCCCGGATGGGTCAAAGCGATCGTTCCGCGGGAGCGCTGGCGGGGTATTTTTTGCCTAGCGGGAACGGCCGATTTGCCTGCGGGAGATCAGGGCGTGACAGGGGTCGCCAGGGCTTGTCGTCGAGTCGTCAGGGGAAGCTCGGTCGGATGATCGCCGGAGGAAGAAGGTGGCGGTGGCAGTGGCTTACGGTGGTGAGGCGGTGGTGGTGTTGGTGGTCGTGGGGTTTAAATAGGGAGCTGGGAGGAGCTGGGCCGCCGGCCGGTGGGATTTAGAGAAGGTGAAGGGGAAGAGACGGGCGACGGGAGGCGAGGCGCTGGGGCGGTTGAGAGGCGCTGGAAGCCGAGCAGTCGACGGCGCCCGACGGAAAGTCGAGCGGGCGGTCTAGGGTGTTACTGGAATTTGGGGGCACACTGTAGCAGTCCTAATGGGTCGGGTTAGCGGGTCGGGTCCTGGATTCGGGTCCGGATCCGACCCGCTAGGGTACGGGTAGGGTATGGGTCGCGGGTACGGGTCGGGTTCAGATCCGACCCGATCCACTAAGATTGGGTCCGGTTTAGGGTGGGTTCGGTTCAGGGTTTTAAAAATAAATCGGGTTTATTTTAGTTTATATTGGTTTATTTTGGGTTTAATAAATAACTTAGTTTTTAGGTCTTTAAAAATGGTTCTGGGGTCCAATAAATTCCAAGAAAATTATCCTATGTCTAATATTTTATTTTAAACCCAAAAAATATTATTTTTATAATATTTTAATATTTAATAAAAATATGTAAAAAAATTTAACACCAGAAAATATTTATTTTAATTACTGAAAAATCACAGAAAATTCCGGAAATTTGTTTTTAAATTTCTGAAAAATATGGGGGTTTACATGTAGCCAATGTGGGACTATCTTTAAAAGTCCAAAGGCAAAAACACCAACAATTTTCCACCATGACTTGTCACAAATACTTTACCATGAAGACAGATAGTGTAGTCTAAAGCAACCATCCTGGAAGAGAAACTCTGGAAATAATAGCTTACAGTTAAACATTGTACTGCTACCTAATCTTTAAATCCACGATGAGAAATCACCCCAAATAGCTTAAGATTGCATTTGGATGAAAGTTTTATATTCCTAGAAACCTACTTCCCATTCTTTTTTCATGAGAAATGAATTCAACATTCACATACCCATATTTGGTTAGGTTGGAAATATGTAGTCCAAAAAATTTAATTTTTTCATTTCCATATTTTGTTCAAAGTCTTCAGACACGAAAAGTAATCTTAATTTGTTTAGTTTTTCATAAATATCATTTCATTAATTTCATGATGCCTATTACCGAAATTCAGTTGGTATCATTGATGGTATTACTGTCCAAAAAATTGTAATTATTGCACCCACCCAACGTTTCCAGGAAAGTAATAATATTCCCACGGGGAGCCTGGGTTTTTACTTTCCCACAGTTGTGGAAAACTGAAGCCCCACATATTCCCTCCCAATTCTCAATCCTAAAATTACCAATATGGATAAGGAATCCCAAAATCATTCTTAAGCCTCTAAAACTTGAACCAAATATCACCTTAAGGGGGCATTTGGTACGCGACAATTTTTTTTTCCGGAAATATTTATGATGGGAATCTATTACCATGTTTGTTTAGAACATAAACAAATTATTCACGGGAATTACAAATACCCGGATAAATAATTTATCCATGAAATATGAGAATCATATCCCTCAAGAATATGTGGGTATAATGTTTGTGTCCAGACAAAAAAAAATCTTGTTTACGTTTTTCTTTTCTTTTTTATCGTTTTTTTTTGTTTTTGATATTTTTTTCGTTTTTAATATTTTTGTCGTTTTTGATCATTTTTGTCGTTTTTTTATCAATTTTAGTAATTTTTTGTCGCTTTTAGTCGCTTTTTGTCCTTATTTTTTTGTCATTTTTGATTTTTTTTTCTTTTTTAGTTCCCTTTTTTTATCATTTTTTTCGTTTTTGGTTATTTTAAAATTATTTTTGACTGATTTGTCATTTTTAATCATTTTTTTATCATTTTTAGTCTTTTTTGAATTTTTTTTGTCGTTTTTAGTCGATTTTTAGTTTTTTTTGTCATTTTAAATTTTTTTATCCTTTTTAATCAATTTTAATTATTTTTAGTCGTTTTTAATTATTTTTGATCGTTTTTAGTGGTTTTTACTACTCAGCCTTGTTTGTAGTTCCTATTACCTAAGTTGCCTTCTTTCTAATTCGGTGTCACATTCATGGAAAGGAGAAAAGATGAATCCAAATTTGAATTTGACAATGGAAGATAGAAAAGCACGTAAAGGAATGAATATGATTCAGGCGGTTGTCCAAAATATACCATAGTTAAAGGAGCAAGAATCCAAACTTACAACATGGACTTACATTTGCTAAAATGTGATCTAGTTGAAGTAGGGAAACTTAAAACTCGACCAGCAACTGAAGTTACTCCAGAACTCCATCTTTCTATTTATAAATCACCGTTATCATGATAAACTTGTAAACTTGTAGCAATTTCACTACCTTGTACCTATTTGAAAATGTTAGTACCATGTATCCATATCGTGTACTTATCCGTATTCGTTCAATATATCTTGTAAAACATAAGCAAGGGTATTGATGAAATACGGTGTCATATACATTATTGGATTTCAACCAAGATTAAAGGAGACCTATGTTACATCGGTTCATGACAATCAAATTGCAACAAATTAGCAACATTCTAGAACTTTCTTAAAGTAGAAAGTCCTACAGAAAGCATTTTTTTCCTGCATTCGGGGAGATGGTTTCTTAGACTGGGAACTTGATTTCGTCAAACATTCAAAGAAACAACACTTCTTTTATAATTCCAAATAGATGATAATTTGATCTAAGTGAAACAAATCTAACGAAATGTGGATTCCATATCATCCGATTTCCCGAAGTGGTCGTTCCGGCTACGCCGATAGCTCTAGCATCCACCCCCCTCCTTCACAAGAATAATAATAATAATAAAACATCACTCAAAAGCAATAAAAGAGCCATCTATGAATCATAGAAAGGAGCCAACTTTCTTAGGCTTATACCTGCAAAGGAGCCACCTTTCCTTTCTCGGTGGGGGGCATCTGAGTAATACGAAGAAGAAGAAGAAGAAATCTTCGATGGAGGATACTTGCACCGAATTCTTCCGAGCGGATTAGCACGGGGAAGCAGTGCCCGATGAAACCACGTCGCTCTCTTCCAGTAGCAATTGCAAAACGTAAATCCCCAATGTAAGGTTAGGGGTATGAGAAGTAGAACCCTAGTTTAGTTTCAAAAAAAGCGGGAAAAAAGAACAAAAATGTGGGGGCCTGTCAGACGACCTCTCGTCCATCCCAGGACGTAATTCTGGAAATGATCCTTCTACTGCCGATCACAGGAAGGATCTTCAGTCGTTAATCACGCTCTAGACAGAAGGCCACGTGTCATACACCAGACTTTGTGTTTCTGCTCCTACGAGGACTATCATAAGCATTAATCTCTCTCCTGGCCTTTCCGATGTGGGACTAAAATGAAGGGAGAAGTTGTGCCAAACCACAGCTATAGCAGTGCAAGGAGTAGACAGATCTCCAACTCACAGGGCGGAATGAAATTTTACATATAAACTGAAATGCCCAACAATTAAATTTATGCATGTTGGTCTGACATTAAATTTTCTTTCTTTTTAACAAATGGATGTATTTTTTTTTCTTTTTCTTTTCAAAATATTTGGCGATATGACTTGGTCCAAGTTTCATTAAATTACAGTTAAATATAATAGCTAGTATCATTATAATGATATAAAATTTACCCTAAATTTTACAATGAATTCAAAAATTATATTGTTCTTCGATAGATCACGGTGCAAAATCACTTCACTCTTTTGGACCTTGAGAGTGATGGAAAACATTTGCCATCACCGACACTAGTAATGATGTTGATCTATCTAAGATTTAGTTTCGATACATAATTCGGTGTTTGTAGTTAATGAGTATTTGTTTATTTTGTTTTTAGTTGACTTTATTTTAAATAAATTAATTATTTGAATGTATTGTATATTTGATTATAATTAAGATTTTATATGGGTAGAGTACCATGTCATGTTTAGAAATTTTATGATCAAATATTTATAAACGTGATTTATTTTGATCATTTGTTATTGCAAGAGCATGGTCAGCGAGTCGAATCAAGTTGCAGGTTAATACATAAAGCATCCTTGGTTAGAAAGTTTTAATCCACTAAGGACATGTTTGGTAAAAAAAAGGCAATGGATTTGGATTTTGGATATATATATATATATATATATATATATATATATATATATACATATATATATATATATATATATATATATATATATATTCTAGTTCAAATTCTAAATTCATAGTTTTTGGATTTTGCACAAAATAATGTTTTGTAAAATTTGGAATTTGGAATTAAAGTGCACATTCCAAATTTTTTGTTTGGATAGTATGATATATTTACAAAAAAATATTATGGTTAACTTATAATGTAAATAATTGATATAAACAAACTATTATGATTATTTAATTTAATTTTATAATGTTATTAATTACCTAATATTATGGTTCGGTTGAGGAAATCAAATTATGTCTGAATTGAGTGGGATTGAGTTTTGAATTGAGTATGAAAACTTTTTGGTGCGATTGGAAGTTTATTTCGAGGATATGAGAATGACTCGAAGGTTTTAAAAGTTATATTATTCGATTATTTGAGTTAGCGTATATCCGATTTGATTTTGAGTATAAATGAGTTGATCTTGTATCGATTTTTGAAGATAGTATTGGCTGAAACAAATTCGTTTTTCGTGAATGGATAAATTTTCTAGTTATGTATATATATTTGATGATATTGAAGTGTATCGTAGATTGATAGACGTTAACTCGAGAAAATTTTGGTTGAATAAACTATGAGTTGAATTTTAGTTGCCTTGATGGATGCTATTATGGACTATTGGTAGATTGAATAATAGTGTTGAAGTTTAGGACGACTTGGCTGAATGAATGATTAGCCATTGTTGCACTTTCTCAACAGGGAAGAGAAAAAGGAGATGGTGAGGATGATGTGAATATTATATAATAATTGGGTGAGGATTGGTGTATGGTTACCGTAAGGTGATTTTAACATGGATAAGTTTTAATAACAACTGGTTAAGAAGGGATGTGTTTAAATAATAGAACGACTGGTGCTCGTGAGGGAGGTGTCAGTAACAGAGTGATGGGAAGCAATGACTGGTGGGTCTATGTCTGCTGTGCTAGATACATAAAAGTGATGATGTAAATGTTTTCATCGGTGTAATAATAGATGGATAATCTGATGTTGTGAATCGAACACGTCCTGCAAGCATTCTGACACCGTATCTGAGAGTGCCCGCAGCAAAAATTTTAGGCCAACCCACCTGAGATAACTAACTCCTGTCTAACGAACACCAAGCACAGATAAAGGCAAGTATATGGTGGTGACTACGTCACCTGGACAAATCTCAACCTTTATAACTCAGGTAAAATTACAAGATGACAAAATCAATGTTGAACCATTTGCCCTAATAGATTCAACCCCCTCACCACACTCAAGAAGAAAAGAAAGAGATTATAATTGAAATCACTCACCAACCTGTAGCAATCTCCCTGAGCGAATGTGACGACTCCTCGATCTGATCCCTTTCTTCCTTCTGTCCTGGATGACGAAGTCCTAAGAGCAAAGCACGGAGTTTCTTTTAGATTTTCTATGGACGAGTACCCCGAATCTCCAACTTGTTCTATGCTTTGTGCCTGCACCCTCCTCCTATATTTATAGGATGAAAAATTCTTTTTAGGTCATAATAGGATTTCCTAAATAGAAAATCTTAAAATAAGAATCATATTCCACCTAAAATAGCCCAACGTCAATTATGGACGTCCAAATATGGTCAAATTAAATATTTGATACAAATTTAAAATCTAATCAAATCTTACATTTAATGTAGATTTTTAAATTATATCAAATCAAATCTTTGACCATGTTTGGGCTCTAAAATTTACCAAATTTAGACTGGACCCTAACAATCTCCCCCTCCAGTCTGATGAAAGGGTGTTGACCCCATGGCTTCTCAACTGGACTCCATGCATGTCTTTCCGTGACAGAGTTCCTGTTCTCCCATGCCACCGATATCCGATCCCCTGAGTTGATTTGCATCTCCTTCGTCTCCAACTCCTCGACCGTCACGTCGACGGTAGTTGTCATGCGTAGCTGTGTAACGACCCGTTCCGTTCAAGCGGAGAGCCAATTCAAACGGCATAAGTGCGATGACCCGGCCCGCTTTGCTCATCGAGAAGACTTGCTTAAAGCAAAGGATTTAAGACTTGGCCCTTCAGGAGTTCAGACTTAGACTTTCAAAGGCGCGTTCGGAGTATCGCTCGACCGAGGCGAATCATCGCTAAGGTGGGTGGCTACGATGAACCTGTCTTTGCTTAGCCTGCACACTTAAAAATATTGATGATACGTATCACGACCCGCACCTGGTATAGGGGCACGAGTACGTGGGTACGTCCAGCCTACGATGCAGCATCGACGGTAGAACGTTGTCTAGGTCAACAATACTATCTAAATATCTCACACATTATGTAAGGGTACCTACCAATAATATTTCAACTCCAACTGGAGGACAAAATAATGGTTCAATTATAATCGGTACTCAATCATAATAAAAGCTAAAGGAAGATAAATGCACGAAATAGAATAGAAGAAAGAGTCACAAAAGTCATAATACAATACATCCAAGACTATTAGTCTAGCTACAACACAATCTCAAATAATATATACATGCCAATATCTAAAACTGAAATATATATACAATATGCTAAAGAAAATCTAAGTCGCCTCAGTAGCCGGTACTAATCTTTAGTCGGCTCACCATCTAGTGGTCCATAAAAGGTGGGACACATCTCCTCTAACCAATCATCTGAAAAATATATCCAGTCAAGATTGGAGCGAAGTACAACCCAATAGCAGTTCCAATTAATTGATAATGACTATAAACAGAAATATAGAATGTAATACAATACGAGAAATAATGAACAATATCATAGTATGGTAGAAAGAAACAGATAAACTAGAGCAATATGGTATAAACTGATCACAATAGGATGGAATAAAGATAATAAAATAGAATATAGTGAAGAACTGTAACTACACTAAGTGTTTGAAATACTAGTTAGATATGTGATCGGCTTGGGTTGAACATTGTCTACTTAAACATTGGATAAACATTGTCTAACTTAAATATTGAACATTGAATATTGTCTAGGCTTTGATCACATATCTAGCTAACACTTCCCCTTTCCCCGACTAGTAAAATGGATCCAACCATGACACGTTACGATGCAAGATACTCAATTAACATTGTCTAATATTAAACATTGTCTAATGTTAAACATTGTCTAAACCATGCGAGAACACGAGAAACAATGAAACAATAAATAACATCTCATGACTGAAGATCCATGTGTATACTAATCCGTGTACCATTGTGTCATGAATCAAGTAATAGATTTCTAAATACTTGTATTATAGTAATTATCAAATAATGGAAACTATCAGAGAATGTACTTGCTTGTGGTCCTGAGCAAATGATATATCTCGTTAACTGAGCTGGTGTCACACACACCTAAATATGAATATCATGTTACTTGGTGTAATAAAGTGAGAAATGAGGCAAAATGCACTAATATGAGTTTCTAGGCCATTTCTAGGTCTCACTAGCTAAACCAAGTCAAACTAGATCTCAAATAGGTGTTAACTTGATTTTAGGTCCATACCTAGGTTCTAGGTCGATTACAAGTCCAAAGTAGTGAATACTAGGTCACCTCTAGTTTTCTAGGTTCATAACTAGAATATACTAGTTAACTAGCTAATATGCTATACTATATTATTGGATACTATAGACTCCATGAAAAATCAGCATCTCAATATACCTTGCCTAACTCATTACCCACCCATAACACTAATATCCCATTATTGAATTACCTTAGCACCCACTGGGACACCCCTCAAGTATCCAGGTACCATATTGATACTACCGCATATAAACACAACTCATACCTACCCTCATCTTCAAAGCTAACTGATACTTAATATATACACTAACTATTCCAAATAATCACTAACATTTTAACTGATACCACAACTAACTGATACCTCAATCTCTCCCCTTCCTGTCAGTTCAAGCTTCACTTCACCTCCCCCTTGTCTGAACACCAACACACACATTCACATATAACCTTCTCACCACAGTCATTCCCATTGGCACCCATCTAACATTACACCATGACTGAACCAATATAGGACTAAAACCCTTGGTATCAGTCAGTTACATGTCTGATCTGCCATTGATGACCGATGCTCTTGAGTATCAAGATACTCGAGCTGCTCCCTCACTTCCTTGCACCCACACACAGACATACTCTATGCCATAAACACCCCTCATGGCACCCTCGAATGCAAATAATTCTCAGGCATAAAAATACTGCCACCTAACACTCATCTTCAGTTCTAACTAGTAGGAATTGATACACACTTACAAATTAACTCAAGAATGCACATCTGATACTCAACCTGGACTGATACTCTCTTAGGTATTTGCACCCAAACTTCCTTACTGACCACTAAACCTTAACTCCAACCGTACTCAAGTACTCAAGTACACAAACAAGTATAACACTCCAGATTATATACTGTTTGCAACTAGCATCTAACACAGAAAGGAAGCTCTCATATACAATTACCCACACCCCAAAACTAATACACCAGTACCTTCTACCAACTGTTTCTACTATGAAGCTGAGCTTCAAGTCACTGCTAGCTGCTGCTGCCTATGCTGCTGCTGATACTGCTATTGCAGCTACTGCCTATGCTGTTGCTACTCTTATAGCAGTGCAAGAGTGTGCACTGTTGCTACTACTATTGATATTGCTACTGCATACTACCCCAACTCCAGATATCAGGGATCCTAATCTCCTATACTTGAATGCAGCAACTTCAAGTTGTTGTTACAGCTGCTACTACTTCCATCTTCCCTCATAACATCAGACACACTCACACCTATACACTCCACCTTCGTGCACAGTCAACACCATCACACCACACTAAGATGTATGCATGACCCAAAGACACACACACACACACACACACACACACACACACACACACACACACATATATATATATCTATATATATATATATATATATATATATATATATATATATATAGACACACACCCACACATCAACCCTTACATAAATATATATACTCTCCTATATTTACCATATGCATATATATACATCTATATAGCACACACACCCACACAATAAAAGCATTAGACCAAACACTTGGCATGCTAATTATGATACACTATGATACGTACCCAATTGAAATGCCAAAACCTCCAAATCTCCATATTACCCATACATACATATCATAAACATCATAATACAACTAAAGGAACTTGCTACAAAGGAGATTGAAGGTATTAACACCAATCACCCATAAATAAGTATCGTATCACACCGTATCACAAATTACCATGACACGGCCTACTCGTATCCAATGGTGGGCACGTACCTATTTCCACAACCCCGATCTAAGTCTAATTAGATCTAATTGGTATCATGACACATAATTGATGTGTCAATCTCGTAATTCCCCCTATTTGGACACAAATTACCATGTAACTTTCAGAATACAAGTCAGGTGGACCTAATTCTTGATCCTATGGGTAGCCCTAAGCCAAGGGATGATTCCTAATGGTTAAATGCATAAATTATAGTCTAATTTAAGGTTAGATTCAGAATTTACCTAATGGGAGATGGATTTCCAATAAAAAGCTCAATGTACACAATTAGGACACGATCTCCTTGCCAATTCCTCTTCCTCAAGTGCTCCTTGCCAATCTAAGCTCTAATGCTTTTTAGATGATGAATATGAGAGAGAATGGGTATAAATTGGATTAAATTTGTGGAGGGATGAGTCAATTTGGGGATGAACTAAATTGAGAATCTAGAATGAATGAGAAAATGAAGTGAAGAGAGAGAGAGAGAGAGAGAGAGAGAGAGAGAGAGAGAGAGAGAGAGAACCCCCTCTATGTAGTGGTCGGCCCCTTTTTCTCCTCCTCAAGCAACACACAATGCCAAGTATACCCCTACTAATTAGTCATGAGATTTTAATTAGGGAGGGCTATATTAGGAACCTTCTAAACTAATGCAAATTAAACTAATCTCCTTAATTAACTAAGGAAGAGGGTCTAATGGGCCTAGTTCAATGTTGAGCCCAAAGTTATCATGACAAGTCTAATTTGGGTTCACTAGTGTCAAGTCTAAATAACTAGGCTAGCCCACTAACTAAAATAAATAAATAGCTCAAGGACAAATATTAATTGTTAGCACAATGAAGAAATATTAATCACTAAAAATAAATATATGCAAAATGACAAAATACTCTCATCTAGAAATGTGGGGGTGACAATCCTACCCTACTTAAAAAAGTTTTGTCCTCGAAATTTAAAGATGGTTGTCTCTCCTCTAGGTCAAACCTCCAACCCATCTAAAATCATACAAGCACGCAATTAATTTTTTTTACTAATTATGGTCACACATTATTATGGTCTTTGTCCATCATAGTATCGTATTCTCTGTCAGGATACTCTACTAACTATACTATAGTACAAAAGCACACAAAACAATAGATGGAAAGGAACAGAATAGAACATGACAAAATATGCTAGCCCATCACCTGTAGCGTCGGCGTCCTCGACCGTCATCGTAAATGCTCCACCCAGCTGGGGTGGCTCCATCCGCGTGTGCTGGACAATCTGTGGTGCTACATGTGGCTTAACTCTACCTCTCTGATTGGAACTGCACCACGATCTGGACCATACAGATTGTTGGAACACTCTTTCACCTGATGATTAGGGGAACCACAATACAGGCATAGTCTGAGCCTCTTCCGACATTTCTCCCAATCATGCCCATGCCTCCCACAATAGGCATAAGGAAAAGTCTGCTCAGTCTGCCTCTGAGGCTGCTGCGGTGCCTGATGAACTGGTCTCTGAAACTGATGTGTCTGCTGAGCTGGTGCCCTGACTGGCATAGAAAACTGATGATGATGTATGTTCTCGGCTGGTAAAAATAGGGTTCCTTAGCTGGACCCGTACTGCTGCTAACTCCTCCTGATACATCCCTCATCCTCTTGGACGTGAGCTCCAAGTCAACCTCCTCCCTCTATGCATCCATCAATATCTCCTCGAAGGTAGAAGTGCGGTGACCCCTAGTGTGGGATTTGATCTCCCTGATCAAACCCTTCCGAAACCTCCTCGCTCTCCCTAGGAGATTATGTCCCTTCACAAATCTACCCAATCTATAAAACTTTGTGACGTACTCGTCCACCGTCATACTCCCTTGGACGAGATCCTGAAACTGGCTCACCAATGCACTCTAAGCCACATTCGGAAAGAACTTCTCTTTGAAAAGCTCTTTGAAAGCTCCCCAAGTCAATCCAGGTGGCGCAATCCTCGGATCCGTACGAAACCATGTCAATGCTATGTCGAACATCTGGCTGCCAGTTACCTCAATCCATAGGATCTCCGGGATCTGCGCCAATCGCAAGTTTCTCTCGATGTCCTCTATCCAGTCGTCTGCGTACAAGATTCCCTCGGTGCCCTTGAAGTCCTTAGGCCCCATCCTCTTGAAATTCACAATAGTGTCCGGCCTCGGTTGCGGATGTCACATCCTAGTCCCAAAATACCAAGGGAATAGCCATGTGGCAATGGCCAGCAGTACAACTTCAATAAGCAAACCCAATTTAATGGACCCGTTAGAGTGCACCTAAGTTGTATTAAGTATAAGTAAAAGTCTACAACATCTGCCACAGTATATAAATCTAATCTCATCCATAGACCACAGTCACAATACATTATGATAGTCCAGTCAAGATAATAAATAACAAATAACTGTCCATCAACAAGTCCAAATAAATAGTGTCTCAGGGAACAACCCGTCACAATAAAGAAAAGAGAAATGACACCAAATACATATGTCCAGAAGTCCGAGCCCAAATATAAAATAATACTAAGCATAAATAACTAAATAGATAACTGAGTACGCAGGAGAAGTCCTCTGGCACAACCTCGTCCTCTGGTGCAAGTACCGCTCCAACGTCAGCTCATGTCCCAAAAACCTCGGGGTAATCCTCCTCTGCTATACCTGGGGACATAATCCGGATCCAGGTCCTCAGGGGACATAGCAATGTACAAGAATAACTCAAACCAAAGTACAGTAAATAAATAACAGGTGTTCTCAGGGTATCTAACATAAACCATCTAAGTGAATGTAGTGAGAACGTACTCGTCCGCTAAACCACCGGGTCCTGTAGGTCTGCATAGACACAACATTAGCTAGTAATAATAGTAGTAGTAGGTACATACAGGCCCCGTCAAGATACCTGCAGCACTATAGGGCCCGAAGCGCAAGCATCGGTAGCTAATAGTGTATGGTAGCCCAGCGGTACGGTAAATTCTCCCCAACCTCATGTATCCCACGTCTCATGACCATGATACACAAGACAATAACTATCCATGTCTCAAGTCCAGGTGTAAATAACATCATGTCAACTAGCACATGTCTCAAGTCTTGTCCTAAAACAGAAGCCGGAATCCTAGAACATCTCAAGTGAGGCTTCTGTATATGAGAGTCGTGTATAGTGTCTTAAGGTAATTAGTGCAAGTGTTGATATGAGAGTCGTGTAAAACGTAGTATATCAATGTATATGAGAGTCGTGTAAAACGTGCCAACAACTACGTACCATACTTTTGTTTATAACATCATAAGGGTCTCGTACATTGATATACTACGCGTACATATATGCCTTTACGTGTGGTTAATCAACATACTCCTACACGTGCGTAGGTAGGGTTTAATGTCGCAAAACGCTATACAACGCTAACCGGTTAATTGAGAATGCATGTAACCATTTTATTTCACTAATTAACATCTTATATTACAAAGATAAATAAGTTTAATATTCTAAAATTCATTTTAATTATTAATAAAAATTCATGCACACTTTTTATATTCAAGCTTATGTGCATGCAATAAACTCTACATAGTTACCACTACCACTGAATGCACTCAACCATTCCTTTGTTCATCAACTAAGCTACTAAATATACGTGTTAATACATATATAATTCTAATTATTCTGAAATTAAATTAACTATAGTGAACAGCATATTTTTTATAGTTCTGCATGCAATAAGTATACGAGTTCACCTATAGTAATCATACAACCTATCTATCAATTATTCATCAAACAAATCACTAAAATACATATTTTAATATGTATATAATCTAAAATTTGGTTCATACATTTCTGAATAATAATTATAATAATCTGAAAATAATTAACTATAGACATCAACTCAATATTTTTATTTACAACATCTATGTAACATATACAACCCTGCCAAAAAAACTGAGGGCTTCAATGTGTACAGCATTTTGCAGCAGTATAAGATACCAAAGAGGCTCGAAATGCAGGCTCAAGTTTTACTGTTAGCGTCCAGGTGAACTCTCGGAACGCAAAAAGGAGAAAAGTATAGTTTCGTTTTCAATTCATGTACAAAGGGGATGCAGCTATCCCAGGTCAAAAAGAATTGGAGCAATGTCCCTCTGCAGGTTCCTTTAAGATTTGGAGATGGAAATCAAAGAATAAGTGATGATGCTCCAGCGGGAAAACCCAGCAACAACTCCCATTAAAAATCATTTTGCAGGTAAAGATTTCATAACTTCCGTTCTGTTTGAACAGCACATGCAATTCGGGCAGGGGTATATATATATATATATATATATATATATATATATATATATATATATATATATATGGAATCACTCCGTCTTTTAACCTCTATTCCATTGCCATCACTGTGAGATTGCACCTTCGACAATTGGCGCTTCAACGCTTTCCATCTGTCAAATGAAAAAGGGGACACAGTGAGGATGCAAATTATGATTTAAGTCACAACTGGATCATAGAACAACGATTGATTTACCTATTTGGTAATTAACTAGTAAAAAAACTATGACTTAACATGTGGAACTTAGAGTTACTTTGTAGTCTAAACTAACTTTCTAATATAATTTCAGTTCAAAAAATCTACTCTATGTTTAGACAAAAGCCAGTATTGTCCAAGAAAAGACATGGTTGGGGAAACATGTAAACATCAGTAAGCTTAGTAGTCAACCTGCAAGCCATGCAGCCTCTTAATGGATCAAATGCTGGTCTATGTTCAAAAAGTAGGACACTCTGTAATATAATTGTTAATTGTCGACACAATAGGGATATTTGAGACAAGATCCACCAGCACTACATTGACCAGTATTTCAATAATAAATGTTATCAACAAAAAGTTGAATTTGAAAAGCTGAAACAGAAATCTTGGTTCACACATTTGCATGAAAGTTTTCCTTTGAAGCAGTGTTGAGAGAAGAGGCAACTGTTACCAGAAATATACATATCATTTCAAATTTTAGCGAGTCACTACCATAAATCAATCAACTTTATATACCTCCAAACATATGTGAAGTATAAAGTGGACATCTTTAGCTCTGCCAAATCAGTCCACACAAGAAAAACCAATCTTGAACTAGGAGAGTTTGTACACACTACACACAGCACAAGCACACGTATTCTAGCTATAAATTCAGAAGCTTTAAGGCTAAAAAACATCCTATGCAACTACACTCACAATCAAGTGGTCAGCAAATGGTAGAACTTTTCATTTTAAGCATGGTAAACCCATATTTTCTGCATTACAACCAAATGTGGGTTTCTATGTTTGACGGTCCTATCTTGTATAAGTTGCACCATTAGTATTTGAGCCCCAAATGCTTCTCAGATAATTTTACATGCCCTTATTTTTATTCAAAAATAAATAATACATGGTTACCACTGTTCTAAAAGGCGGCCTAGGCGCAGGACCGGCCCTGAATTCATGGGGCCCTAGGCAAACTTTCAAAATGGCCCCCCCATATATAATGTAAACAAAATTAAAAACTGAAATAAAAATAAGTTAAAAAAAAGATGACACCAAGATTTGAACCTAGGACCTTTAGTATGCAAGTCTAACATTATAACCACTACACCACAATTGTTTTGGGTCAAAAGAGACCCATGGCACATACTAGTCCTATTTTAGATACAAGATTATATATAAATATATATATAAATATATATATATATATGCTTAAAATATATTTTTTGGGCCCCCATGGTCCGTAGGCCCTAGGCAGTCGCCCTAGCTGCCCTGGGCCAGCGTCGGCCCTGCCTAGGCGGCGCCTGGTGCCTGCCCGATGCCCGCCTAGGCATATGTCTAGTCCCCTCCGACAGCCAACTATGCATGTTTTGGGGTTTTATGGACTTTTTTTCAAAATTTAGTAGGTTTTTTGAATTTTTATTTTATTTTTTTGAACCGCCTAGGCAGGCTATGAGCTAGGTGATGGGTGCCCATCCGACAAGCACCTAGTGCTTCTCACAACCTTGATGGTAGCATTTTTCACAACCTTGATGGTTACCATTTTGCATGAAATTCCCACAAGGCATATTCACAAGGTTTCATGGTGTAGCATGTTTGTTTGATGATATTATGATGTTTGATGAGAGTATAGGCTAAGGATTAGATGATAAAATAAAATTATCGAGAAACTTTGGAATCTAAAAGTTCTAAAATTAATAGATGAAAACAGAGTATATGGAATATAACTCCAAGTATAAGTAAAACAGAAATCAGGGAGGAATACATATGGATGAACAAGAGATATCTAGGAGAGTATGGTTTTTGGCCTTTAAGATCAATTAAGAAATATGTATAGAAAATTAGTTTAGTTGACATGAGAATGCTAAGATTGATGAGTGGCAATACATTAGAAGATGGACAAGAAATGATAGTATTCATGAGAAGTTTGAGGTGACATCAATTAAGAACAAGATGAGAGAAAATAGACTTGGACGGAATATGCAAATGCAAACAAATAGATGAACCAGAAAGGATAAGCAATATGATAGTAATTAAAGGATCCGCTAAGACAAGAGGTAGTCCTAAAGGAACATGGATTGAAACTATAAAGGACATTGTTTGTTAGCCTCACAAGGACTTGGCCCCCAGACATGGCACTTCAATGAGCTAGGTTGAAAAAAATGATTCAAATAGCCAATCTCAAAATTTTGGGATAAAGATTTTATTGTTGTTACGTACTGATGAAGGACCATTCAGATATTTGATGTGAGTTCAGTTGGAGACTGGATCCATTTGGATCTTTTTGAGACCTTGGGTTTATTTCTCTGTTTTAGTCTATTCTTGGTTCTTATTTATTCCGTTAGTTTAGCTTAAGTTTGTTTATAGGAGATTTTAATCATTTGTGAGAGAAGAATTTGAGAAATCAAATTGAGAGTCATGGTAAGATGCCTACGCTAGATTATGTTTTCTTTTTCTTTATTCTTATCCTACACACGTTTGCTTCTTGACGTAGCTCTAAGCTTCAATTAGTTTGTTCCACTACCTATATTTCTTAGTAAACAAAAGAAATATACAACCAAAAAACTGTGTTTATAGCACAAGAGGAATATATGTTCTCTTTTGACCTACGAAGGCAGTGAAGTTTGGAGATGGAAAGAGAAGAAAAAGAGAAGTAGGCGAAAATAGAATATGAGAAAGAAGATTGCATGGACATAAAATTATAGGTTGCATCTCATGTCTATTTATATTAGTATGCAATACACCCACAATTACTATTATACCCTCATAAGATAAATAACAAAATAAAATAACTCTAACACACTCCCTCAAACTGGTGCATATAGATCATACATGCCCAGCTTGCTACATAAATCAGAAAATGGATCACGAACAAGTGGTTTGGTGAGGATATCACCTAATTGGTCCTCCGACCGAACATGAGTGACAATTTGTTTCTTCAGCAACAAATCACGAACGAAATGACAATCGACCTCGATATGCTTCGTGAACTCATGAACACCGGATTACTTGCGATAAACATTGCCGACTAATTATCACAATACATCTCCATCGAAATAGGAATATAATCCCCATTTCATGAAGAAGAGTGCACCAACATCATCTCAGAAGCTATATGAGCCAACATTGTACGGTACTCGGCCTCTGCACTAGAACGAGCCACAACATTCTGCTTCTTACTACGCCACGTGACAAGATTGTCACCCACAAACGTACAATAGCCAAAAGTAGACATATCACTGCGACTGACTGCCCAATCAGCATCACTGAATCCCGTCACCATAAGCAACTGGGAAGGTTTGTACAATAAACCCTTTCCAGATGCATCCTTCAAGTATCGAAGAATGCAAGAGATAGCCTCCTAATGTGGTTGCCGAGGGGCATGCATAAACTGACTAACTACTCCAACTACATATGTGATGTCTAATCGTGTAACAGTAAGATATATAAGTTTGCCAACCAAACGTCTATAATATCCAACATCCTCAAATAACTCTTCCCTGTCAGCATCAAGCTTGTCATGATAATCCATAGGAGTCTCAGTTGGCTGTCACTCCAACATTCCAGTCTTGGAGAGCCAAGTCTAGAAAATACATGCGTTGTGACAGATACACACCCTTCTTAGATCGACCAACCTCGATTCCAAGAAAATATCGAAGACCCAAATCCTTAGTATAAAACTGACGACTTAAGGTAGGCCTTCAAGTCCACAATCCCAGCATGATCACTCTCAGATATAATGATATCATCAACATAAACAATCAACACAATAATACCTGCTGAGGAAGAATGGCAAAATACTGAACGATCTGATGTGATACGCCGAAAGCCATACTGAATGAGAAATGAACTTGTCAAACCAAGCACGAGGTGACTGTTTCAGTCCATATAATGATTTCTTCAATCGACATACGAATTTTTTATTTTCTGCTACAATATATCCCGGTGGTTGATCCATATAAACCTCCTCCTATAAGTCACCATGCAAGAAAGCATTCTTTATGTCCAGCTGATATATAGACTATTGACGATTAACCGTCACAGAAATAAGAATTTAAAATGAATTCAGCCAAGCCACTGGAGAGAAAGTCTCCATATAATCCACACCATATGTCTGAGTATACCCTTTGGCAACCAACCGCGCCTTGAGATGCTCAACTGAACCATCGGGATGATACTTAACAGTGTACACTTATCTACAACCCACTGTCTGCTTTCCAACAAGAAGTGATGTCAGCTCCCAAGTATAATTTTGATGTAAAGCATACATCTCCTTATCCATTGCACTTTTTCAACCAAAAGATGACACAACATGCTTATAAGTTTTGGAAATTTAAATATAAGACAATGAATTAGCAAATGCATGAAAAGATGATAAAGTACGGTGTAATAAAACATAATTAGAAATGGAATGCTTATTCTTTGTGGTACAAATGTGTTTTCTTTTTCTGAGAGCAATAGGAAGATCATCTGGATCTGTGGTGATGGACGCAAAAACCTCAGGCACGGAAGCTGATTGGTTGAGGGTTGTTATGTAGAACCACTGGCATGTCCTTAAATCTCTGATAAAACTGTAAAGGGATAATGAAGACAGAAACTGATTCAGGAATGACCGAAAGTGGTACGGAAGATATCAAATATGATGTAAAAGAAATACAACGGTCTTCTGAAGGAAGGGTAGACTCAAAGAATGTAATATCTGCACTAACATAATACTTGCATGACTGTGGACTGTAACAACGATAACCTTTATGAGTACGAGGATAACCAAGAAAGGCACACTTCAGAGATCTATGAGCCAACTTATCTCAATTAGGTTCCAAGTTATGAACAAAAGCGACACACCCAAACACTCGAGGAGGTTAGGAAAAATGAGCGATATCTGTATATAATATGGAAAATAGAACTATAAATTTAATACAGATGATGGCATGCGATTAATTAGATAACATGGAGTAAGAACGATATCTGCCCAATACTATTTAGGGACATGCATATTGAACATGAGAGTTCGAGCCACGTCTAAAATGTGTCGATGTTTGCGTTCGGCTATACCATTTTATTGAGAGGTGTGGACACAACTGGTTTGATGAATTATACCACGATCAACACAAAAATTGTTCACAGAAGATTGAGTATACTCCAAAGCATTATCAGAACGCAAAATTTTAATGCGTTTATCAAACTGAACATAGACTTCATTGTAAAAGGCAGATAACACATCTGGAAACTCAGATCTTTCTTTCATTAAATAACACCAAGTCATTCTGGAATAATCATCAATAAAATAACAAAATACTGAAATTCTTTCGGACTTTTGACTCTAGACGGACCCCAAATATCATAATGAACAAGATCAAAATATTATAACTGACGACTCTCACTACGACGAGGAAAGAAACTACGGTGATGTTTGCCTAACTGACAAATCTCACATTCAAGAGTAGAAACATGACTCAAACTAGGAACAACTTGACACAACTTAGCCAAAGACGGATGTCCGAAACGATAATGCCACTACAACGGAGAAGTAGAAACAGAAGTAAAAAAAACCTTTCCAGGTTGATCCAAATAATACAGTCCATCTGTTTTATATCCTGAACCAATCATCTTCTTCGTCCTGAGGTCCTAAAAATACACTAATTAGGAGAAAATGTCACAAAACATTGAAAAAATTTGGTTAACTGACTCACAGATAACAAATTAAATGAAAAATTAAGTACATATAATGAATCAAATAATGACAGTAATTGAGTACGGTGAATGACACATTTTCCAAGTACAGGACGAGTAGACCCATCAGCCAAGTTAATATTATGTTTCATGGGACTACGATTATGAAAGAGAGGTTATACCAGACATGTGAGAACTTGCTCCTAAGTCGAAGACCTAAGAGATGGATGGTGACTGGATTGCCACAAAAGTAGGATTATATATATGTGTCATGGTTCCAGTAGGTTAGGAGGTGGTACTACCAAGCGCGTTCAATTTCTGGAGGATCTGTTCAAATGGAGTGAGGTATCGGACGTTGAAGTCTGACTGAAACCAGAAGTATCATCTCTGAGAGCATTAGTGGTGACCTGGAACTGCATATTTTTATCATGCACTTGATGTGCATATTCTGGTTTGCCCCACTTGTCCCAACAATAGTCTTCGATATGACCGAACATTCCACAATAGTTACACTTTCGTGGTTGACCACGGCCACCACCACCACCGCGACCACCACCACGGTCACCACCACGACCGTTATCTCTACCACCAGGGCCTCCTCCTCGACCAAAACTACGACCACCATCTTTGCCGACACGTCCACCACCACGACCAGCAACACTAGAAACTATGACAGAAGAGTCAGTACTCGACACCACAGAACTGTCCTAGAAAGAAACGAATAAGACACGAGAAAGTATTTGCCACCGTAGGTAACTGCTCTCCAACAAGAATATGAGCTTTATAAGATTCGAGCGCAGGATCCAAGCCGGCTAGGATAAGGGAAACATGAAACTCTTCCTTCTATCGTTGAGCTTTCTTCAACTGGTTTGATGAATTATACCACGATCAACACAAAAATTGTTCACAGAAGATTGAGTATACTCCAAAGCATTATCAGAACGCAAAATTTTAATGCGTTTATCAAACTGAACAAAGACTTCATTGTAAAAGGCGGATAACACATTTGGAAACTCAGATCTTTCTTTTATTAAATAACACCAAGTCATTCTGGAATAATCATCAATAAAATAACAAAATACGAAAATTCTTTTGGACTCTTGACTCTAGACGGACCCCAAATATCATAATGAACAAGATCAAAATATTATAACTAACGACTCTCACTACGACGAGGAAAGAAACTACGGTGATGTTTGCCTAACTGACAAATCTCACATTCAAGACTAGAAACATGACTCAAACTAGGAACAACTTGACACAACTTAGCCAAAGACAGATGTCCGAAACGATAATGCCACTACAATGAAGAAGTAGAAACAGAAGTAAAAAAAACCTTTCCAGGTTGATCCAAATAATACAGTCCATTTTTTTCATATCCCGAACCAATCATCTTCTTCGTCCTGAGGTCCTAAAAATACACTAATTGGGAGAAAATATCACAACATTGAAGAAATTTGGTTAACTGACTCACAGATAAAAAATTAAATAAAAAATTAAGCACATATAATGAATCAAATAATGACAGTAATTGAGTACGGTGAATGACACATTTTCCAAGTACAGGACGAGTAGACCCATCAGCCAAGTTAATATTATGTTTCATGGGACTACGATTATGAAAGAGGTTATACCAGACATGTGAGAACTTGCTCCTGAGTCGATGACCTAAGAGGTGGATGGTGACTGGATTGCCACAAAAGTAGGATTATATATATGTGTCATGGTTCCAGTAGGTTGGGAGGTGGTACTACCAAGCGCGTTCAATTTCTGGAGGATCTGTTCAAATGGAGTGAGGTATCGGACGTTGAAGCCTGACTGAAACCAGAAGTATCATCTCTGAGAGCATTAGTGGTGACCTGGAACTGCATATTTTTATCATGCACTTGATGTGCATATTCTGGTTTGCCCCACTTGTCCCAACAATAGTCTTCGATATGACCAAACATTCTACAATAGTTACACTTTCGTGGTTGACCACGGCCACCACCACCACCGCGACCACCACCACGGTCACCACCACGACCGTTATCTCTACCACTAGGGCCTCCTCCTCGACCAAAACTACGACCACCATCTTTGCCGCCACGTCCACCACCACGACCAGCAACACTAGAAACTAGGACAGAAGAGTCAGTACTCGACACCACAGAACTGTCCTAGAAAGAAACGAATGAGACAGGAGAAAGTATCTGCCACCGTAGGTAACTGTTCTCCAGCAAGAATATGAGCTTTATAAGGTTCGAGCGCAGGATCCAAGCTGACTAGGATAAGGGAAACATGAAACTCTTCCTTCTATCGTTGAGCTTTCTTCAAATCAGTAGTAACAGGATGATATTGTAGCAGTTCCTCCCACAAAGCCTTCTTTGAAACCAGATATTCATTCACAGGCCTCCCATTTTATTTTGTATTAAACAATAACTCGTAAACTCATAGATACGGACAACGTTCTGCTTCTGCAAATATGATTCTTCCAGAGATGCCCAAATCTGTAGGTGGATTCCAACCACTGAACATTAGCAACGAACGATGTGCGACTCCATACTATGCCACAACCACGATATAACGTATGCATCTGCACTCATCCAATCTCCATGCTCAGCAAACGTTTCAGGTGGGGGTTCTTCCGTCAAAAACTTCAACTTCTTTTTCGCCCATAATACTACTTTGATAGACTTGGACCAGGCAAGGTAGTTCGCACCATTGAGTTTCACAGATGTAATTGATTTTTCCAATTCATCATTATAAATAACAGTAAAAAGGGAACCACCTCCGCTATTAACATCACCAGAAGATTTGGTCCCCACCATACTTGCAGATGCAACAGAAAGACGAGATCTTTGAAATCCTAGATCTCACAACGAACCACAACCGACGACGAACAACCAACGAAGCTCTGTAGGAACCCTAGATCTCATAAAGGAACCACGAACGAGCACAAACAACGAACGACGAACGACGAATCATGAAAAGTAGACGAAAAACAGCTGGAAAAAAAATTGCAAGTGAAGTTTGGAGATGGAGATAGGAGAAAAGGAGAAAAGTAGCAGACGAGAGTATGAGAAAAGAGATTGCAAGGACATAAAAACCTAAGTTGCATCTCATGTCTATTTATAGTGATATGCAATACACCCACAATTACTATTATACCCTCATAAGATAAATAACTGTAACTCTCCGGACCAAGAATTTAGAAAAAAAAAAATCTTAATTTCAAGTCTACTTAAATCATTAAGCAATAATTCAATTATTATTTAATGCGTTAGTAATAATTAATGAAGGGTTAAGAAAATAATTACTATTTAGATTAGCTGAATGACGTTTCTTTTATTTTTGAATTAGTTAATCGGTTATTAGCTATCATATTCTTCTGCTAGAGACTCTCTCCACAACCCACGAACAAACTCCCACTTCTCTCTCTCCATGTAAAAGTCCAATTTCCCCCACTACTCTCACCTCTCCTTCACTCTTCCTATCTATTTAAACTTTCTCGTATCACTTTTCCCTCACAAACGTCTCTGGTAACACTCCATTTCTTAAACCTTTTTCCCCCACACTCCAACACAAATATCTCCAAATCCATACTCCTCCACGTCGTGGCCAACCGTCTGCTCACTGGTCTTTTCCTTCATTGAGCAGTCAGCCGACCACCCCAACTGAAGTTGCCAACTTCGACCCCGTCGCCTTTCGGCTACCTCGATCCACCCGAAGGCCAACGAGTTATCACCACCAACTCTGTCGTTTGCCAGCGTAGTCCCGGCATCGACGAACATCAACGAGTTAAAAATAATAATAATAAGGAATCAGTAGAATGAACAGTCCCACTAGAATGATAATGTTAGGCTTCATGTGGTTAAAAAGAAATATGTAGTAGCCAATGGGCATACTTACTCTTCTGTGCAAGTAGTCTATAAAGTGATCATTAACTTAAAGCCATAAGGAATTCCAACAATTAGAATAAAATAATAATAACTATAAATATTTAGTTAGTATAACTACTAGTATAAGAGAATGGTAGTAAACAATAAACACTTGCATGCATTCTAAAGTAACCTAGTGTACCTTTCTTTTTCCTATTAGTACGTAGTAGCTAGCTAATGTCCATGAATAAGATAAACTATGTACTAAAGGAATAATAAGAAAAAGAATAAGAAGGTTAATTATATATAAACTGTGCACCACAACTATTATATATATATATATATATATATATATATATATATATATATATATATATACACACACACGTAGCCTAAAAATTTGGTATATTCATCCAAACCTCAAATCCTGACACCAAGTCCACTATTGGACTCACAACGTCATTTATATTCTAAAAACATTTAAGGTTGTATGTTTATCAAATTGTCTAACTAGGTTATTTCTTTTGTCTTCTTCTGGACCTATGTGCGGACTCCGAAATGTCTTAAAATTCTATCTTTGCCGAATCTCCAATTTTGGACTTTTCTATATCTATCTGGACTAATCGGGCGATATTGGAAATCTGGGATGATATTATTCCTACAATTGGAATTTCTGTTTGGATATTAGTTTTGGGCACCATTCCGTATCGGCACGATCGTGACCGTTACGTCGACTCCAAATTATTTCGAGGCAAACTACCTATACTTCAAGTTTATTCTTTAGATTATGATATTTAGTTCATTGCTCTACTAGTACCATTGGATGATTACACTTAGTGTTAGGAATTGGATTTCATGTCTTGATTTTCGTGTCGGGAGGGAGAATATTATGAGGCATGTGGTTTACCCTTTCCACCATGTCATGACTGCTAGCTGTTGAGTACGCGACTGTACCATCAGCCTTATACTCAATTGTTCCTGACTGCTAGTCGTCTATGACGTGCCTTATTAGCCTTATAACCCCCTACATGCCGACTATGTATTCTAAATACACATATTCACACACATAGTTTCTTTATTAGTCTTGTAGCAGTTTCATTTTCTTGTCTCATTATATTCCTGTTTCACTTATATCCCTGATTTATAGTACTTGATACTTAGTTCATTTTTACTACTTATCATGTATAATCTTTATTGTGATACTTAGTCAGTTTTCACTACTTTATTTAGTTTAAACTTTGTTGTGTATTGGTACTTTGCTCCTTTTCTGACTGGATCCGTTGACATATTAGGCGATGATGAGGACTATGCCCCTACCTTTATGGCCTATATGACGTAGCAGATGATACTGTTGAGGAGCTTGTTCCTACTCAGGAGACTACTTTTGAGGAATAGTTAGCCAGTTAGCTAGTATTTTTTTTCAGCATAGTACTCGGATTTGTCCCCGATTTATCATTTCTTCTGGTTTGTATTAAACTGTGGATTGGTGGATGTCAAAAATTATGAAATCTTAGCATTCCTATTTCCTGTCATTATTCTTGTCTATTTATTTACTGTTAATGAGCTAGATTTAAATTACACGTGAATATGATGAATATGAAAAAGGTCTAGACAGCGTACTACCGTCGACACTGCGGCGTAGGCTGGACATACTCGCGAACTCGTGTCTGAATATCTGAGTGCGGGTCGTGACACGTTTTTATGGTGGCCCATGCAGGTCCGAATTCTCAAATAGTGTAATATCTTAGGATAGAGTAAGAATAAGATTGAGGATTTAAGGAAAAGCTCATTCACATAATAGGATCTTTTATTTCAAATCTTGACATCATTCCTTAGTAAATTTTCCTATCGTCCTTGATTTCCAAGTAATCTATTATAATATTACTATCCCTTAACCTTTCAGAATGGTTCAGACAAGGAATACAGTAGGAGGCACATCCGAACCCGTCGAACAGACTGTGCCCGAAACCCTTGCGCTCCCTCCTCCTCCAACTACTCCGACAGTTACTATGGATGGAGCGCAACTACTCGGAGTATTCCAGGGACTTATAGAATCCCAGAGGGAACAGACTATCCTCCTACGAACTAGCCTTTCAGATGCTCTTCAATCCCAGGAGGCACCACAAAAGAGGCCAGGAAATGCCAAAGACTTCAAGAACCTTGGACCCATGGATTTCTATGGGACTGAAGGTATTCTCTATGCCGATGAATGGATAGAGAATGTGGAGCGACTCCAGAAAACTACTCGAGTCCCTGATGATCTTAAGGTGGAATCTGCAAGCCTGCAACTATTCAACATAGCTCGGACTTGGTTTAGAGATGAACCTCAGTTATCTGCTCCTGAGCTCACTTGGAAGGATTTCAAGAGGCTGTTCAAAAAGAAGTTCTATCCCGAAGTGGCTCGAGAAGCTCTCGAAAGTCAATTCAAGAGGCTGGAACAAGGTAATCTTTCTGTTGACAAGTACACTGCTGAATTTAGCAGACTGAGCCACTTTGCAGAATATATGGTTCGCACCCCTGAAGATAGAGCCCGTAGATTTAAGAAGGGGTTGTCTCCTGATATTCGTCTTCCTGTCACCACTAGCCGAGCTCGTACATACGAAGAAATCTCGAGCGTGGCACAAAGTGTTGAAAGACATGGGACCTAGACTAGAGCGGGAAAGAGATGCTGGAAGTATGTGACCCCACAAACGCCCATTCCAACAACTACAGCAGAGGGCCCCGCAACAACCCCAACGTCCTCCCCCTCGAGCCACAGCACCCCAACAACAAACTCAAGGACAGAACCAACAAGCTCCCACATGTGGCTATTGTCAAAAACAAGATCACACTTGGCAAGTCTGTAGAAAGAGGCTAGGTGTCTGTCTATATTGTGGATCAGCAGCACATCAAATGAAGGACTGTCTTGCTGCTCAAGGATGCACAGCTGCATAAAAAGTTCTAGTTCAGGCCAGGCCCCCAACAGCGCAACAGAGAGGACCCCCACTCCCAACTCAGCAACAACGCTTTGCTCAGCACCAACATCAGCAGCAGAGGGGTGAACCTCAACAATGCCGTGCTTTTGTAATGACTCTAGAGGAAGTTGAAGCCACAGCAGATGTGATCACAGGTTCTGTACTTATAAATTCAGTACCAGCCATTACTTTATTTGATTCTGTAGCATCCCATTCATTCATGTCCGTAGATTTTCTTATGAAGCATAGCTTCCTCACAGAACCTCTTAGGAATTGTTATAAGATCATTATCGGTGGAGGAATTATCCCGGTTAGTGATGCATGTAACAATTGTCCTATCACACTATGTGGGAGAGAATTATATGCTAGGCTACTCGTAATGCCAATTCCCAGTTTCGACATTATTCTGGGTATGGATTGGTTGAGTCAGCATCATGCCACTATAGATTGTCACAGGGGTAGTGTAATCTTTAGACCCCTTGACAAGCCAGAATTTGAATTCACTAGAGGTTTTAGAGAATTTGGTAGTAACAAAATTTGTGGAGCCCTAGTACCAGAAGAATTACCACTGCCTATCATTTCTTAATATCTTGATGTCTTTCCTAAGGATCTCCCAGGATTACCCCCAGACTGAGAAGTTGAATTCTCTATTGACTTAGTGCCAGGAGCAGCTCCAGTATCTCAAAATCCATATAGAATCAACAAGAAGGATATAGTAGAATTAAATGAACAGATAAAAGAGTTAGAAGACAAATGCTTCATTAGGTCTAGTGTTTCGCCCTGGGGAGCTCCAGTATTATTTGTGCCAAAGAAGGATGGATCATTTCGAATGTGTATAGATTATAGGGCATTGAATGCTTTAACAATCAAGAATAAATATCCCCTACCAAGGATAGATGATTTATTTGATCAATTAAGTGGAGCTCGGGTATTTTCGAAGATTGACTTGAGGTCGGGTTACCATCAAGTAAGGGTGAGGAAGGAAGACATCCCTAAAACTGCTTTCAATACCCGGAACGGACACTATGAATTCTTAGTGATGCCTTCGGGTTAACTAATGCTCCAGCAGTATTTATGAATTTAATGAACATAGTCTTCCAACAATATCTAGACAAATTTGTGGTAGTTTTCATTGATGATATTTTGATTTATTCCAAGACTCCAGAAGAACATGAACACTTAAAGGTTAGTATTGGAGACATTAAGGAAGGAAAAACTTTATGGAAAACTATCTAAATGTGCATTCTTCCTAGACAAAGTAGAATTTTTGGGACATGTTGTAACTGGAGATGGCATAGCAGTAGATCCTAAGAAGGTAGCAGCAGTAGAATCATGACCGAGTCCAGACTCTGTAGCAGAAATTAGAAGTTTCCTGGGACTAGTTGGCTATTATCGAAAGTTTGTGAAGGACTTTGCTAGAATTGCTGAACCAATGACAAAATTAACAAGGAAGAATGAAGAATTTATATGGACTGATGAATGTCAACATGCTTTTGAAGAACTAAAAAAAAGGCTGACTACTGCCCCTATTCTGACCTTGCCATCTGGAACCGGAGGATTCGCTATATACATTGATGCCTCTAGAAAAGGTCTAGGTTGTGTATTGGAGCAGAACAAAAAAGTAATATCATATGCTTCTAGACAGCTTCGACCTCATGAAAAGAACTATCCAACTCATGACTTAGAATTAGCAGCTGTTATTTTTGCTCTTAAGCTATGGAAGCATTATCTTTATGGAGAAAGGGTAGAAATCTTTACAGATCACAAAAGTTTAAAATATGTCTTTACTCAAAAAGAGCTAAACATGAGACAAAGAAGGTGGCTGGAGTTAATGAAAGATTTTGACATCACCCTTCAATATCATCCGGGGAAGGCCAATGTAGTTGCTGATGCTCTAAGCAGATATCCTATGGCAATGTACTTGACGATGGACCGACACTTGCTTGAGGACTTGGAAAGTTTAGGAATTTAGGTAATTATTCCAGGAATAGAAGGTCAAATGATGAATTTGAGGATCCAATCTACCTTAATAGATAAGATTAAGGAGACTCAGTTTCAAGACGAAGGCCTACGAAGCATTCGAGACCAAGTGCAAGCTGGATTATTGGAGGAATTCAAAATTCATGAAGATGGATCACCAAGACATGGAGATAGATTATGTGTACCTCAAGGAGATATAAGAGAAGAAATTATGCAAGAGGCACACAGATCACAATACTCTATACATCCAGGAGCCAACAAAAATGTACAAAGATCTAAGGATGCATGTTTGGTGGTATGGCATGAAAAGAGAAGTAGCCAAGTTCGTATCTCGTTGCTTAGTGTGCCAACAAGTCAAGGCTGAAAGACAAAGACCTGGGGAATTGCTTCAACCACTACCCATTCCAGAGTGGAAGTGGAAACATATTACTATGAGTTTTGTGTCTGGGCTTCCAAGGACACCTAGTGGGAATAATGCAATTTGGGTGATAGTGGATAGACTGACCAAGTCTGTACATTTTCTACCCTTCAAAGTAGGGTTATCTACAGAAAAGTTGACAGATTTATATATTCGCCAGATTGTTAAATTGCATGGAGTTCCAGTAAGTATTATCTCCGACCGAGATTCGAGATTTACCTCTTACTTCTGGAGGAGCTTACAAGCTAGCTTGGGGACTCAACCCAAATTCAGTACAGCTTATCATCCCTAAACTGATGGACAATCTGAACGTACCATTAAGACACTTGAAGATATGCTCCGTACATGTGTTCTGGATTTTGGAGGATCGTGGAAAGATTATCTACATCTTTTGGAGTTCTCTTATAATAAAAGTTACCAAGCAAGTATTGAAATGACTCAATTTGAGGTTTTATATGGACGAAGATGTCGTACCCCACTATCATGGGATGATGTAGGAGAAAGAGCTTTACTGGGACTAGAGATGGTGGTTGATTCAACCGAGAAGGTGAAACAAATAAGGGAAAGACTTCGTGTGGCTCATGAGAGGCAACGACATTGGGCCGATAGCCATCGAAGACCATTGGAATTTGAGGTAATCAATTTATGAAATTCAAGTTAATTTAACATTATGATTATGGAATTATGACTTGATTATGATTTTATTAAAGGTTGGAGAGTTGGTATTCTTGAAGATTTCTCTGACACGTGGCACCATTAGGTTCGGAAGGAGCAGAAAACTCAGTCCAAGATTTATTGGACCGTTTGGCATACTGGAGAAAATCGGAGAAGTGGCATACAATTTGGCATTGCCACCCACTCTAGATGGGGTCCATAACGTATTCCATGTGTCGCAACTGAGAAAATACGTGGCAGATCCAAGTCATATTTTGGATCATTCAGAGTTCGAAGTAGGCCCAAGCTTGACTTACCAAGAGCAACCTGTAGGGATACTGGACCGAACGGAGAAAGTTCTAAGGAATCAAGTTATTCTCCTTGTTCGTATAGCTTGGAGGCATCATTCTCCTGGTGAATCCACCTGGGAACGAGAAGACGAGATTAGGGAGCACTACCCCTTCTTTTTGAATCTTGAGGTATATTTCAACTCTCGACCTTCCTTTTCGTGCCATTGTTAATTTTAAATTTTGAGGACAAAATTTTTCTAAGGAGGAAAGTTTGTGACTCTCCTGACCAAGAATTTAGAAAAAAAATCTTAATCTCAAGTCTACTTAAATCATTAAGCAATGATTCAATTATTATTTAATGTGTTAGTAATAATTAATGAAGGGTTAAGAAAATAATTACTATTTAGATTAGCAGAATGACGTTTCTTTTATTTTTGAATTAGTTAATCGGTTATTAGCTATCCTATTCTTCTGCTAGAGACTCTCCACAACCCACGAACAAACTCCTACTTCTCTCTCCATGTAACAGTCCACTTTCCTCCACTACTCTCACCTCTCCTTCACTCTTCCCATATATTTAAACTAACTTTCTCCCATCACTTTTCCCTCACAAACGTCTCTGGTAACACTCCATTGCTCAAACCTTTTTCCCCCAGACTCCAACACAAATATTTCCAAATCCATACTCCTCCACGTCGTGGCCAACCGTCTGCTCATTGGTCTTTTCCTTCATTGAGCAGTCAACCGACCATCCCAACTGAAGTTGCCAACTTCGACCCCGTCGTCTTTCGGCTACCTCAATCCACCCGAAGGCCAACGAGTTATCACCACCAACTCTGTCGTTTGCCGGCGTAGTCCCGGCATCGACGAACATCGACCAAGCAACCTCGGAAGCTGTTTGGGTTTCCAGTCCAGCCCAACGCCGGCACTGCGTCAAGCAAGCTTTCAAGGCAGTAAGGTGAGACTTCATATTCTCCTCCCTTCCATGAATCAGAACCGATACAATGCATATAAGAGCCACTGGTTAAAAAATAATAATAATAAGGAATCAGTAGAATGAACAGAGTCCCACTAGAATGATAATGTTAGGCTTCATGTGGTTAAAAAGAAATATGTAGTAGCCACTGCTACTTACTCTTCTGTGCAAGTAGTCTATAAAGTGATCATTAACTTAAAGCCATAAGGAATTCCAACAATTAGAATAAAATAATAATAACTATAAATATTTAGTCAGTATAACTACTAGAATAAGAGAATAGTAGTAAACAATAAACACTTGCATGCATTCTAAAGTAACCTACTGTACCTTTCTTTTTCCTATTAGAACGTAGTAGCTAGCTAATGTCCATGAATAAGATAAACTATGTACTAAAGGAATAATAAGAAAAAGAATAAGAAGGTTAATTATATATAAACTGTGCACCACAACTATTATATATATATATATATATATATATATATATATATATATATATATATATATATATATATATATACACACACACACACACGTACGTAGACTAAAAATTTGGTCTATTCATCCAAACCTCAAATCCTGACACCAAGTTCACTATTGGACTCACAGCGTCATTTCTATTCTAAAAACATTTAAGGTTGTACGTTTATCAAATTGTCTAACTAGGTTATTTCTTTTGTCTTCTTCTGGACCTATGTGCGGACTCCGAAATGTCTTAAAATTTGATCTTTGTCGAATCTCCAATTTTGGACTTTTCTATATCTATCAGGACTAATCGAGCGATATTGGAAATTTGGGATGATATTATTCCTACAATTGGAATTTCTGTTTGGATATTAGTTTTGGGCACCATTCCGTATCGGCACGATCGTGACCGTTACGTCGACTCCAAATTATTTCGAGGCAAGTACCTACACTTCAAGTTTATTCTTTAGATTATGATATTTAGTTCATTGCTCTACTAGTACCATTGGATGATTACACTTAGTGTTAGGAAAATGTCTTGATTTTCGTGTCGAGAGGGAAAATACTAGGAGGCATGTGGTTTACCCTTTCCATCATGTAATGACTGCTAGTTGTTGAGTACGCGACTGTACCATCAGCCTTATACTCAATTGTTCCTGACTGCTAGTCGTCTATGACGTGCCTTATTAGCCTTATAACCCCCTATATGCCGACTATGTATTCTAAATACACATATTCACACACATAGTTTCTTTATTAGTTTTGTAGCAGTTTTATTTTCTTGTCTCATTATATTCCTGTTTCACTTATATCCCTGATTTATAGTACTTGATACTTAGTTATTTTTTACTACTTATCATGTATAATCTTTATTGTGATACTTAGTCAATTTTTACTACTTTATTTAGTTTAAGCTTTGTTGTGTATTGGTACTTTGCTCATTTCCTGACTGGATTCGTTGACATATTAGGCGATGATGAGGACTATGCCCCTACCTTTTATGGCCCATATGACGTGGCAGATGATACTGTTGAGGAGCCTGTTCCTACTCAGGAGTCTACTTTTGAGGAGTAGTTAGCCAGTTAGCTAGTATTTTCTTTCAGCATAGTACTCGGGTTTGTCCCCGATTTATCATTTCTTCTGGTTTGTATTAAACTGTGAATTGGTGGATGTCACAAAATTATGAAATCTTAGCATTCCTATTTCCTGTCATTATCCTTGTCTATTTATTTATTGTGAATGAGCTAGATTTAAATTACCTGTGAATATGATGAATATGAAAAAGGTCTAGACAGCGTACTACCGCCGACACTGCGGCGTAGGCTGGACGTACTCGCGAACTCGTGCATTAATATCTGGGTGCGGGTCGTGACAATAACAAAATAAAATTACTCTAACAAAGGTAATAGCCAGTTTTTGGATTGTCAAACAGTACTGCCAATCTCCTTTTGTCTAGTTTGATAGTTTTGGAATGCCCACTGTACAAAAATCTCCTATGGCCAATCAGAAAATGAGGGAAGTTTGGACCTTGAGTTGTCACAAATACTTCACCGTGAGGACAAACTTAGTCTAAAGCAGCCATCCTGTAAGAAAAACTCTGAAAGTAAAAGTTTACAGTTAAAACATTGTCTGCTGCCTAATCTTGAAAAGCCATGATGAGAAATCACCCCAATTACCTTAAATGGATCAAGCTCCTCAGGTGATGCTAACATGCATTTAGTTTCAAGAAGTGGACGCATATGCTTCCCTGCTTGGTATATCTTTCCCGAGGCTAGATAAATCGATGTATTATTATTGAAACCCATGCCACGCAGCATCAAACCAACCTAGCCCAATTATTGGATAGGACAGAAACCAAAATCTTAACTGTTGTACGAAAACTGGCTATAGAATAATCACACCAAGATTATTTGAAGCAGTTGCCCTGCCAGTCTAAAATTAAATAAACTACATACCAATATAACAAAGATTGGCCTTACACATGCTGTATAAAGATAAGGGGTTCATATAAAAACCATAACTCCATATCATTCAACCAAGACAATTTTGGATGCTGGTATCAATCATTGTATTAACTTCTTCTGTGCTTGCAGAATACTGACAGCAAATGTCTTCCAATTGGTGCAGTGTTGCAGTTTGCTAACCATGGTTTGATATCACTCTCACTCCTGTGAAAAGGTATCGTTTGGTGATCAATCCTGCTGACATCTCCTTTCGTGTATGAGCTACTTCAGGTAAATAAGCATGTATTTAAGCATGGAGGTCAAGAGGAGAGAGGGTGCACAAATTCCCGTGTGTATGTGTGAGGTATTTCAAGTAAATGGGTATGCTTGTACGCTGGGAGATCAAGACGAAGAGGGAGGGTGCACAAAATTCACATGTGGATGTGTGCTGGAAGGTGGCTACTTGAATCCTTCTCTCTTTAACTCTACTAACGACCATTTTATCTAGAAAATGAAAGGCGTACCCTAGGGGAGAAAAGGTACTCGTGTATGTTATTAAGGTCATAATTAGAATGAGTAAGTACAACTAAAAACTACAGATTCTCTGGCATTATTAGGTAATGTACAATTCGATTGACTTCATAAACATCAATAAGGAGCATAAACTAATCAAATGGCAGGAGTAAGGAAGGATGATTCTTCTAAATTTGTATGTCAAAAGCTCATAAGAGAACTTTTCCAGAATGAAGCAGAGTTTACAAAGAACGATTTTCCTCATCTTATTAGTTGAATTTTAGATATGTACTCATATTATTAATTGTTATATATGTTAGATGATCTTGTGAGAATTATGTGAGCGTTTGGTGATTAGGAAATCTAGACAAAAGTGCAAAATGAGTTTGACATAAACATAGGTTTTGTTGTGCATGAAAGCCTGACAATACACCATGGGGAATTACAATAACAATAGCCATGAAAAACAAGTCTTCAATTCTTCCAAGATTCTCCTATCTATGGCAGTCTTTCTAACATAGTTTGCAGTATCGGCCGATATCGACATGATACGGCCGATACCAATACGATTTGGCATGTCCCGATCTGATACCGACCAATATCCAATACCCGACATTGGGGGTCTCTTTTCCGATCAAGTCAGCAAAGAAAATTGAACAAAAAGACCAATCATCAAGGGTGTAAGATTGCAAAAGAAAAAAACTAATCTATCGCATGTAAACCAATTGGCAAGGGTGACTACTATTTCATTCAATTTCAAAACTACCAAGAAACAACACTGAATTATGCATAAATATATAAATATATTTTCTAAAATGTTAATAATTTATTGCCGATACCGAAAAGAAACAACACCAATTTTCTTTTCGATACCAAAAAAATCCGATACTCCGATCCGAAACCGACGATATTGCCGATACCGCCAATCCCGATACTCATATAAATGATTTGATACCGATTCTGATAACGATAGTGCAAACTTTGTTTTACGAGAAAAGCCTTCATATCAAAATGAATTGTGACAAGATAAGAAAGCTAACGGGCACGAGTCTCCAGGTTTGCAATTACAAAATACCAAGGTTCAAAGTATCGGTATCGGACCATTCTTACGAGTATCAGGATCGGCGGTATCGGTAGTATCGGTGGTTTCGGATCGGAGTATCGGATTTTTTTGGTATCGGAAAGCAAATAACTATTAGTAAATTGTTAACATTATAGAAAATATATTTTATACATTTATGCATAATTTTAAGTATTTCTAGTGTTGTTTCTAAGTATTTTTGAAATTGAATGAAATAGTAGTCAATTGATTTACATGCGATAGAGAAATTTTCCTCTTTTATATGCTTTTACAACATTACTATGCTTTTACAACCTTACTGATTGGTCTTTTTCATTCAATTTTCTTTGTCGAATTGACCGAAAAAGAGACCTCAAATGTCGGTATCGGTCAGTATCGGGTATCAGTCGGTATCGGATCGGAACATGCCAAACTGTATCGGTATCGGCCGATACTGCAACACATCAATTTGGTAGGAAAAATAATTGTAACAGAAATAAAGAAACAAATAACTCCAAAGGTGTAAGGGGGCACTTCCCATTTATTCTAATTGCACCAGGCCGTATCACACAACCAGGTTTAGAAATGTTTCTTCTCCAAGCTCTCTCTGGTTGCTTTCATGTCATGTTTCTCTTGTTCCCCGCCATCAAAGATGCAACATGAGAAGGCAACCATATCGTAAAAGAAAAGGTAGTCAATATTTCACCAAATTCCTAGAATCAAAATCTACAGCATGAACCAGACTTAAGTTTACAATAGGTAATTTACTTCTTCAAAACGGAGATGCACCGCAATATATTTCCCATTATTATGTACACTTCGCTCTTTCATTCAAGAAATCAAATTCTCCGCTAACATTGTTATAGGAATTGAAAACAGCAAGGCCTCAAGTTAGCCAAGCATCTTAGGTGTTGGACTGGTGGGTGAGCATCAAATGAAAACCGATTTGCAAATGGAGATATCCGTATAAACCTGAATTATCGAAATGAAAAAGAAAATTCATAAAAGCATCTACATACTATAGCCCGTGCTAAAAGCTTAGAAAAATAGAAGTACACTCAAGCATGCAGGATTTCTATATTCAATAGATTGTGTCAAAGCATACCTTGAGTAGAAATCTATGTATGAAAGTTAATAAAAATTGACACTGTTATTTATTTTCATATTATAAGATTTTTCATGCCCTTAGTCAACAATTAAGATCTTTCATTCCTATGTTGTACTGGGCGCTAGGCAAGACGAGACGACAGGCCGGCCGCCTCGCCTAGGCGCCTCCTAGACGTCCGTCTAGAATTTTCATGCAAAGCATGTAGCAGCAGGAGCACATGCAGCAGCAGGCAGCAGTAGCACATGCATCAGGCAGCAGGAGCACATGCAGCAGGCAGCAGTAGCAGCAGCATGTAGCAGCATTTTTATCCGCCTAGGCGCGCCTGGGGAATCCTCGGGTCGCCTCTAGGCGCCCGTCGACTGACACATACATTTTTTCCTCGGGTCGAGGCAAGCTCCTCCTGACCTGGATGCCTAGGCCTCCTAGGCGCGCCTAGGCGTCGCCCATGACAACATAGTTTCATTTTCTAAATTACTGCTTCACAATTTGTACACAGGAATATGCCTTTTTCCAAGACAAAAGATAGTAAGTACTAAGGTAGTCAAAGGCGCACTCAAGGCGCGCGCCGAGCGAAGTAAGGCACAAATATAAAAATAAGAAATATATATATATAAGAAATAAAACTAAATAACATATTAAAACCAACAAAATATATTAAAACATAACCAAATGAACTAGCATAACAGCAGTAGCAGTCAACAAAACTAACAAGTAACAAGAGTTTATATTATCCCTACCACGCTTTTAGTAAATTTTAGTCTTTCCAGTTCAACTGTAACCAACTACTTGTATGAGATAAGTGTTATCTCCATAACTCAAAGTTTTTTGTATAAAAAAAAACACACAAGGCGCACCTTTTCTTGGTTGCGCCTTGCAGAAAGGCTCGCATAAGGCGCACCTTGGGTGTAGGGTTGAGCATTCGGTTCTTTCGGTCCAAAACCGAACCGAATAAGCAAAATCGAATTCGACCGAAAACCGAATAAGCAAAACCGAAACCGAACCGAAATGGCCCATAACCGAACCAAACCGAACTGAATTAAATCGGTTCGGTTTTCGGTTTATTTGCATTTTTTTGTTAATATATATAGTACCTATATATATATATATATATATATATATATATATATATGAATTAAATTTAGTATATACCTATATATATTAATACCTATTAATACCTTATTCAGTTTTCGGTTTTGAACCGAAACCCAAAACCGAAATCGAAACCGAATAAAAAAATTTAGTATTTTCAAAACTAAAATCGAACCAATATTTTTTAAAACCGAACCGAATCTCTTATTCGGTTTCGGTTCGATTCGGTTTTCAGCCCAAAATCGAATAATGCTCACCCCTACTTGGGTGCGCCTGGAGAAGTGCGCATTGCCTAGTGAGGTGCGAGGTGTAGCTATTGCGCCTTTCTGTGAGGTGCTCCTTTGAATACCAACTAAGTACTTTCACAAGAACATTCCAAGACAAAGCTACGCAATTCCACTTGGCTCTTTGGATTGTATTCATCATCGTACGTGTATCTAATTTTCTCTATCAAAATTATGATAATACTCTTGTTTAGATCCTATCCTACATAGGGACATTAAAGGCTGCTAATTTATTATGTATACAATCTAACTACATTACAGATTTGTAGGTTCACCCTTTAAGACTTGATATTTGGTTGTGCTTGGTCAATTCTTTTGTTGAACCTTCTTGGTTTTGAGTGACGATCAACTAGCAACCTTATTTTAACAGAAAAAGCTTGAATATTAATAGCGACCTAAACAAACCGTTAGAAAAAAAATACTTGGCCTCCTCTCTTGCTCTTTACCTATGGCTTCTGCTACTAGCAATGTCTAAAAGACTAATACCTTTCCTGTATTTACTGATCCTTCTTCCACGGAAGACTTGCAGAAGCTATAAATTCTTTCAAATAGTAGAGATGGTAATCAATACTAGCTAGTGTTATCTCCTTACCAAAGATTACATGTTCAGTGGTCATTCAAGTAGTTGAAGGAAGAGGGTCGTCAGTTTATTGGTGTAAAGTGGGAATCAAAACAAAACCAATGAGCTAATCAAAATCAAATCAATAAATGTACCAGGATATCATACCTGAAACCATAGTTAAAAACACTGCAGGAAAAAACAAAAAACCCTAAGATAAACTTTAATTTGCTCGTTGATAATGATAGTTCAGTTACGAATACTTAATGCCCTCTACTAGTAATGTTTATTAACTTATGTTAACTTTTATTTTCTCAATTTATCTATAATCTGTTGCTAAGTCCTAACCAAGTAAAGTGAGATACCATCTTCACATCAATATACAATTTTACAAAGAACAACCAATATTTCTATAGTAAGAAAATAGTAGTAATAATTTATTGAAAACTCGCCAATATAAGAATTGACAATTATGTCAAAGCTCCCGCCTTGTGTAAATGAGTGGCACAATATAAGTTTATACTTCCTACAATTTCTTAACATCAGACTCCCAGAGGGGGCCAAGAGAAGGGGTTTGAAGAACCTGTGGCATACCATACTAATTTGAGTAGGAGGTACCCTCATGCCACCTTATTTTCCTAGTCAATAATCAAAAAATATAGTAGTCAGATTCGTTGATGATGTTTACCGCCGTTCGCATCTTAGAAATGGGATAGCAACATATACAAGGATTACAATGCTAAAAGAAGTGACAATCAATCTTCATTACTTTATCAGTTCGCTGAAAATGTAACGTTTACTGCTGTAAACTACAATCCAAGGTTCGCGGTATCGGTATCGGTATCAGACAATTTCTATGAGTATCGGGATCGGCGATATCAGCAGTATCGGCAGTTTCAGATCGGACTATCGGATTTTTTTTGTATCAGAAAACAAATAATTATTAACATTTTAGAAAATATATTTTATACATTTAGGCATAATTTTAAGTATTCCAGTGTTGTTTCTTAGTAGTTTTCAATTGAATGAAAAGTAGTCAGCATTACCGATTGCTTTACATGCGATGGATAAGTTTTCTTTTTTTACATCCTTTTACAACATTACAATACTTTTACACCCTTGTTGATTGGTCCTTTCCATTCAATTTTCTTTGTCGACCCCAATGTCGGTATCAGTCAGTATCGATCGTATTGGATCGGTATCGGCCGATACTGCAAACTATGCTACAATCATAGAAAGTTGGAGAATGCAGAACCAACTCAGAAAAGGGAAAGCTTCAATATAACAAGAAATGAAGAAACTCATCTGAAGCTCTCAAGAGAGTGCGAGAAAAAAGTTCTCTCATTTGAGATATATAAAATTTTGTAAGAAATATGCATTAACTAGTAGTAGAATGTCAATTCCAACTATCAGCACTAGCAAAAGCTAGTAGTATAATGCAATCAGTCGGTCCCAACAATCAGCATTAACAGAAGACGAAAAAGTTACTGAGGCATTATTAAGGAGTGATAAGAGTCTAGGAGGTATCAGAAAGTTGTGAAAGAAGTGCATAATATACTGAGTAAGCAATCCTTATAGATGGGCACACTACTAATATGCCAAGCGATGAAATGCTAAGAGACAGAATTCACCTACTCGTGAACAACAACAAATTTCTATATTCTTGCCAAGGCAAGAACATAAAAATAGGATATTATAAGGGAATGCATTTGGTGCAGCAAAGTGCAGATAGTTTCATTGAAATTACTAAACCTAGCCTTATATATTATAAACATAAAGTATCCAAGTCATAAAGCAATGAGGAAGTCTGTGCAAGATATGCAGAAACCAGTAGTAAATTCAAAATGTTGATTCCTACAAAAAAGGCATCACCAAAAACTTAGGGTTGTATAAAGAAGAACTACACGACACGTCTAAGGGTCATGTATACAACAAGAAGAACAAAGACTTTATCCGAAATTTTGGAGTCAGTTGCCTGACTTTTTATCTTCCTTTCAGCTATTTAAGGATCATCTCCTCCCTAACATTAGAAAACACTTGCCCTTTTGAGTCCTAAATCTTAATCCAAGTAATTTTTTGTGCATCCATGTTCTAGCAAGTCCTTTAATAGCTTACCATCACTCCTAAACAATGCCTCGAACACTATCTTATCAGTGAAGTTTGGAGATGGAGATGGAGATGGAGAGGAGAGGAGAGAAGGAGAAAAGTAGAAGAAGAGAGAATATGGGAATGAATATTGCAAGGGCATAAAACCCTATGTTGCATCTCATGTCTATTTATATTGATATGCAATACACCCACAATTACTATTATACCCTCATAAGATAAATAACAAAATAAAATAACTCTAACACCCTCCCTCAAAACTAAAATTTACTAAAAGTGTGGTAGGGATAATACAAACAAACCCTTATTAGTTATATTCTGCTAGTACTGCTCTCCTAGTTCACTTGGTTATGTTTTAATATTTTTTTATTGGTTTTAATATGTTATTTGGTTTTATTCTTACATTACTAATTTATTTTTGAAATGTACGCCTTTGACGTAACAAATTATATCAAGGCCATAAGAAGATGTAGCATATGAGAACATGACACAAGGGCATAACCTAATGAAGCACACGATGCTCGACACAAGGTTGATGTAGCACACAGGGCCATTTGCAAAAATATAAATGCTACATCGTGTCAATCCCTTGTGTTGATCCCTGTGTGGAAAAAAAATGTTATGGCCTTATTGAGCATTGTGTGCTACATCATGTTATGATCTCATGTCAAGTCGTCTTGATTGGTCTATGCATTTTAAATATGAAAGGAGCCATATTGTGTAGTAGATATGTGTGTAGGATCGAATAAGTACCTCTAGAGGGGGGTGAATGGAGTGCGTCTATATCCAGCGGAATAAAAAATCACCCAATAAAAATTAACATAGTTAGCTAACAATCTAAATATAAAATGACAGTAAGTAAATAGAGAGAGAGAGAGAGATCAGCAGTCGCAAACACAACGATGTATATTGGTTTTCCTCTGAGAGTACTAGTCCAGTCCCGAAAACTCTAACTCGGAGTTGAAATCCACTATCAAGTGAAACACAAGTTTTGATCCGAAGGCTTGCAACTTCATACAGACATGAGCTTTGATCCGAAAGGCTCGAATACTTCTCGAAGTGTTGAACTTCTTGACAAACTCTTTTTACAACTCTTGAAAACTTCTAACCAAGAACGTACTGACACTTAAGGCTTAGGAGTTGTAGAAAGCTTGGGATTGGAAAGTGTAAAGACTCTTGCACTGAGGAAATAGAGAAAAGAAATGAAAGTGAATTGAGTGAATAAGAATGGTGAATTCTTTCTCTATTTATAGTACTTTTGCAAACCGAGTTCGGGACGAATTCGGATGCCAAACGTTCGAATTTTTGAACGTTGGAGCCGAGTCTGCAGGAAGAACAGGTTGCAAGGGCTTACTGGGTCTAGGAACCGAGTTCTAGCCGAACTTGCACCGAACTTGTGCCGAGTTCGTACCGAGTTCGCATTCCCTAAATCCAGTCAGAATCAGAATAGGTTGCGTTGGTTTAGGCTAACTTGGTTTTGGAAAAATAGGTTGGGCTATTTTCAAAACTCGAAATATTTTGGCTAAAAATAATCTGGGTCTAGAAAATATTTTTGGTAGCCTCTAAATGCCAAATGCGACTCGATTTACATATTTTTATATACTCAATAAATAGAAAAATTGCATTGACTCGATACTGAAAACAAATTGCATTCACATTCTTTGAAACTGTAGTTGTAGCAGTAGTACATCCGTATCATCGGTTCTCGTAGGTTATATCAAGTCCGAGTTTTAGTCGATTTATCGAAATATGGTTCGACCATGACTAATGGGCCAACAATCTCCTCCATTTTGATAATTGACAAACTCTGACTGATATAGCAGAAAATGAAACTCAAAACTTGAATGTGGTAGTATTTTCTTCTTTTGCTAAAAGCTTGATTGCTGATAAGTAAAGGTTACAACATGATGTTGTATGCGATTCGGTTTCCCCAAGCGGTCGTTCCGGCCACGCCGATAGCTTTTTCTCTTTTATATGTTTTTACAACCTTACTATGCTTTTACATCCTTTCTAGTTGGTCTTTTTAATTCAAATTTTTTTGCCGAATTGACTGGAAAAGAGACCTCTAATGTCGGTATCGGTCAGTATCGGATATCGGTCGGTATCGGATCGGGACATGCCAAACTGTATCGGTATCGGCCGTATCGGATCGGTATCGGCCGATACTTTAAACTATGGTGTCGACACAACACAAGTAGCATTCGTGAGGTTGTATGGATTTGTGCCTGATTTTAGCATGCCCTATCCGGTATCACAATAATCTTTATTATATACGTTTTTGGACTACATCTGACACGGGCATAACACCAATTTCGGAGTAGGTTTGTGCTTCCTTGGATGCAACTACAGGCAATAGATCAATTACCATCTAAATGAAGTATTTTGAAATCATGGAACAGAGGACCAACCCTCAGAAATTCTGTCAGACGGCAAACTGAATATATCAATATCAAGTCCGTTTCTACTCGAAGGATTTGGTATTTATGTCACGTTCAAAAATTAAGTGAACATGGCAACTTTCATGATTAATCACACTGAATACAGGTGATGCAATAAAACCAAATATCGTTGTTTGAATCTGAATGTTCTCTATATTTGGTTGCAGAACATGGAGCTAGACCTAACTCATCTAGTTTATTTTAAGCGTCTAACTCATCTGCTACTCATCAACTTAAAGCCATGTGCTATCTTATTGGGTTAGCATATTTCTTCCTCGTCTTGTTTGTAGAGTTCCTAATACCTAAGTTGCCTTCTTTCTAATTCGGTGTCACATTCCTGGAAACGAAAAAAGATGAATCCAAATTTGAATTTGACAATGGAAGATAGAAAAGCACGTAAAGGAATGAATATGATTCAGGCGGTTGTCCAAAATATACCATAGTTAAAGGAGCAATAATCCAAACTTACAACATGGGCTTACATTTGGTAAAAAGTGATCCAGTTGAAGTAGGGAAACTTAAAACTCGACCTAGCAACTGAAGTTACTACAGAACTCGATCTTTCTATTTGTAAATCGTCGTTATCATGATAAACTTGTAGCAATTTCACTACCTTGTACCTATTTGAAAATGTTAGTACCATGTATCCATATCTTGTACTTATCCGTATTCGTTCAATATATCTCGTAAAACATAGGCAACGATGTTGATGAAATTCAACTACATTATTGGATTTCAGCCAAAGATTAAAGGAGACCTATGTTACTGGTTCAACGGTCTATGGCAATCAAATTGCATCAAATTAGCAAACATTCTAGAACTTTCTTAAAGTAGAAAGTACTAAAAAAAGCATTTTTTTTTTTTAATTTTCCTGCATTCGGCGAGATGATTTCTTAGACTGGGAACTTGAGTTTCATGAGGTTTAATTTCGCCAAACACACAAAGAAACCAACACTCCTTTCATAATTCCAAATAGATGGTAATTTGATCAAGTGAAACAAATTTAACGAAATGTGGATTCCATACCATCCGGTTTCCCCAAGCGGTCGTTCCGGCCACGCCAATAGCTCCAGCACCCTCACCTCCCTTGGCCCATATCCTGACCCTATCTCTCATCCTCCTCTCCTGCAAGAATATAAAAAAAAAAAAAAAAAAAACATCACTCAAAAGCAATAAAGGAGCCATCTTTGAATCTTAGAAAGGAACCAACTTTCTGAGGCTTATACCTGCAAAGGAGCCGCCTTTCCTTTCTTGGTGGAGGGCATCTGAGTAATACGAAGAAGAAGAAGAAATCTTCGACGGAGGATACTTGCACCGAATTCTCCCGAGCGGATTAGCACGGGGAAGCAGCGCCCAATAAAACCACATCGCTCCCTTCCCGTAGCAATTGCAAAACGTAAATCCCTGCAAAACCCTAAACCCCTGAGAATTGCAAAACCCTAAACCCCCAATTTGAAACAAAAATCATATTTTGTTGAGAAGAAAAAGAACAGGGAAAAAAACGAGAAAAAGGGGGGGGGGGTTCTGTCAGACAACCTCTCGTCCATCCCAGGATCGGATCCCGGGAACGATCCTCTACTGCCGATCACTGGAAGATCTCAGCCGTTAATCACGCTCTAGACGAGAAGCCATGTGTCATCCACCAGACTCTGTTGCCTGTCTCCTTAGAACTCAAGGATACAGTAGTACGAGCATATAGAACAGATCCTGTTCAAGTAAGGTCGTGCCAGTCCTTCCTAAGCAGACTATCATAAGCATTGACATCTCTACAGTCTTTCCGAGGTGGGACTAAAATGAAGACGAAGGATCTGTGGTTCTGATATTAAGCCGATCTGACATTAAAACTAAAATGTCCAATAAGTAAATTTATGCATATTCGTCTGACATTAAATTTTCATTCCTTCTTTCTTTTTAACAAAGGCATGCATAATTTCTTTTTTCAAATATTGGCGATATGACTTGGTCCTGTTTCATAAAATTATAGTTTAGTATAATAGCTAGTATCATTATAATGATATTAAAATTTAGGATGGATTCAAAAATCATATTGTTCTTCAACGTCCCTCATTTGGACCTTGAGAGTGATGGCCATCACCGGCACACTAGTAATGATGCTAATCTATCTAAGACTTAGTTTTGATACATAATTTGTTGGTGTACTTGATGAGTACTTGTTTATTTTCCTTTTGTTTGATTTTATTTTAAAATTAATTATTTGAATTTATTGTATATTTTACTATAGTTTAAATTTTAAGATGTACACTCCCATGTCAAAAATGATAGGATCAAAAATCTACAAACATGATTTATTATGATTATCAGCGAGTCAAGTTATAGGTTAGTACATAAAATGTCCTTGGTTAGTAAGTTTTAATCCACTAAGTGCATGTTTGGTATAAAAAAAAGGCAGTGGAATCTGAATTAATAGTTTTAGGATTTTGCACAAAAAAATTGTTTGGTAAAATTTAAAATTTGGCATTGGAAGTGTTCATAATCCAAATTCTTTGTTTGGATAGTATGATATATTTAAAAATAATAATATTATGCCTAACTAATAATATAAATAACTAATATCAACAAACTATTATGATTAACTAAAACTATTAAATGAGGGTATAAAATTTAATTAGTTAATCATATTAACTAATTATTAGTTATATCAACAATCCTCTGATAATATCCACTAGAGCTCGAGTATTCCTCTCTGCTAGCTGTACTGGCATTGCTAGCTGGTCAAACTGAACCCGATGCTCTCCTCCAGGATCTATCATGGACTTTGCCCCTGAATGTTGAGGTTGCTCCTCAGGAATTTGGAGGCCTAAGAAAGTTGTTCTGCCATCTACGAAGCCCAAGCTAACTGATCGGAAGGAACATGAACAGTGCCCATGAAAGAAGAGAATATTAGATCAATTCGGGGAACTTGATAGAGCAAGGATGAAAGAAAATAGCAGGCCAAGGGATAGGAAAAATAGAATAATGTTAGAAGATATTAATGTTCTCAAGTTTGTAAAAACTTATGTTGAGAAGACTTACACGGTTGTTCTCCATCTTACTCGGATCTTGCTTTGAGATTGTTAGTCCCGAGGCTTAATCAAATATGGTAGAACTAGAAGTTGAAGTCGAGATCAGGAGTTCACACAAAAGTTTTCTCTCTGATATATCTCGATCCAACGAAGAACTATATAATATAGAATATAGTTGTTGATTACAATTCATTCTCCATCACAGAATTCAAGAACCAAAAACACATTTTTTCTTACAAACGCAGTTGCAATTGGGACAGAACGTTTACAACTAAAATAAGAGGAGAGAAATATATAATACAAATTATTCTTGCTGGGGTGGTGAAGACCACCGTTGCCCAAAGCAAGATTTGTCCTCTATCGACGATCTGCTCCCAGGAGCCAGCAAGTTCACAAGAGAACTTCTGGAACGCTCGTAGTCACATATTTGTGTGACTCGAACAGACTCCTTTTGGACTCATCTTTCTCAAATTTTTGTGTGTTTCAAAAGGAGGCTAAATGGCTCTTTATATAGGGAATGATGGAAGCCCATCCTCCTTTTCTTTCCGATGTGGGACTAAAAAGTCAATATACAAAATTGATATCCCACAATCGCAGTCCAATGCATAGCCCGCTCAGCGTCCGTTCAGCGCCCGTAACGCACCCGCTCAGTGCCCGTTCATGCAACACGCACACGCGCATGCAACAAGAGCAACAAAAGAGCACAAGCGCCTTGCGACGATGCTGACCTGCTCATGCAACACGCGCATGCAACCCGAGCATAAAACGAGCAAAACAAAAGCGCACAAGCGCCTTGCAACGTGCTAAGTGCGCCAACAAAGCGCCACTTTGCGTCTGAGTCCGAGTCGGCTTAGCTCCTATGGAATAATATTCAAGAGCATGACAAAAAGCTCAAAAGCTTTCATTAAGGAATTAATCATTTTTTCTCCTAATCAAATACCCCCACATGGCACCCATGTGCCCCACCATACCCCATGTGCACAACTCAACACATACAAAGTATTATATTGAGAAACTCACTTGGTGGTGTAGTGTCACCCCCAGTCCCAAAATATCGAGGGACTAGACACGTGACAATGGCCAACAGCACACACCGATGGACAAACCCAATTTAATGGACCCATCAGGATGTACTTAAGCTGTAAAACAACAATAAGGCCTAATATACTAATCTCATCCACAGAAATAAATACAACAATATCAGAGTATAAAGTAATATCAAATCTCAATAAAACATAACTCGGAGAACAACCCGATAATAAGTTTGATACAATAGTCAAGATACAAGAATAAAGATAACAATAGCAAATACTGAGTATGGATAAAGCATATACTCAAGAGAAATCCTAAACTGATCATGTTCTTACTTCTGCTCCTGCTAATGCTCGTCCCGTATACCTCGGGATAGATCTCGTCTGCTAATCCTGGGGACATAATCCGGATCCAGGTCCTCAGGGGACATAGCAAGGTACAAAATAACTCAAGCCAAAATAAATACAGTGCAGCAATAAATGAATCAATAGGGTAAACTATATAACCAGCTAAGTGATATGCAAGTGAGAGTTTTAATCATACTTGGGCTGAGACTACTATAGGATCTGTGTCAGGAAAACCCATAGCAGTATTCTCTCGAAGGGCCAGTAATGTACCAAAGTTCTGTGTCAGAGTCTAAGGCACCTCCAGTAATGTAATATATATATATATATATATAATCAGCCTTTTGTATGGTAATTCTCTCCCCACCCAATGTAATCAGGCGTCACATGTTCAAGATGTCTCATGTCCATGTCACACAAGATCATAACTAATGCAGCAAGTCATATGATAGTTATGAATATAATATCTATGTCACAACTCCTGTGACTTATACAGAATCACCATGAATATCTCAGAAAGATTCCGTCTCATGAATAGTGTCAGGTGTCCTGTGTAACGACCCGCTCCGCTCAACCCGGAGGGCCGATTCAAACGGTACAAGTGTAGCTATTCAACCGCCTTGCTCAGCGAGATGGCTCGTTCGATGCAAAGGCATTTATGCTGGGATCTTCAATGGTGTCAGACTTAGGCTATCAGAGGCGCGTCCGGAGTCTCGCTCGACCGATCGATACATCGCTAAGGTGGGTGGCCCCGGTGAACCTGTCTCTACTTAGCTGCACACTAAAAAAATGAATGTTACATGCTAGTTTATAGGCGATAACCTTTGCATGCTAATAAAAGAGATGAAGGCACATAGCTAAGGGGATAGCCCTGCCTTATCATTGTATAGAACATGGAGATCTTACTTGCTATTTGCGTAGTCGGGATTGTTGAGTTGGAATGTAGTAGCTTCTTTCATATATGCCGTAAAGTAGATTGAGTTCATACTGAGGCGTTGCACCGCACGGAACATGACACGAGATGGAGTAAAATCATGTTGTATGCATAGACGAGGAAGGCTATCAAGTAGTCGTTCTGAGTCAGGAGATGGAAGGAAAGGAAGGTACTCGGGATATGCAGATCACCGAGGCAGTCTCTAATCAGGGAGCTGTGTAAAGAAGAAAAGATCCGAGTGTAGTCCTCGGCAAAGATTGATCCGAGAGTTGTCCTCGGCTAGGATTGGAAGTGGGGGAGTAGTTGCATGGTCACGGACAACTGGTTGCGCACCAGGTAGAGAGAGTCCTCGACACGATTGCTGAGGCATCCGAATCGTGTCGGCCCGGGAGGACAGTGCCAGTGTAGTCCTGGCAATACGCTAGCTGATGACTAGTGGACGAGAGCGAGACATCCAGCAAGGCTTGCTACCGACCTGGATGGGCGCCGACTCGTTAGACGGTTGAGAGGCCCAGCAAGGCTAGCAACCGAGCTGGGAAGACAACCGTCCATCGCAGATTATGTCCAATATGGCTAGCAGAGCCAGTGACCTTCATATAGATAAGTCATGTTTGCATAGCGGCTATCCGCATTGAGAAAAGGAGAAACGGGAAGGTGTGCGTTTGCACGATATTTTGCATAATGAGAATGGATGCACGGTATCACGCATAGTTCTAGTAAAATGGGCTTTGAGGCAGAGATACGACATAACACTTGGATTTCATAGATGCTCTTTATTATTTCGTAGATCATTGTTTATATTGCTGCATATGACATGGAAGGCCAAATGGTAAGAAATGGTAAGGTGAACTCAATTGTTCATTATTATGACACTCTTGGGCTGACACGGAGATTACTTTCTTTATATTGCCATGTAACTGATCCTAAGGCAAAAGAATAAAAAGACAACGAAACCAGTCGGTGCACAAAACTAATGAACGTGCTTGTTTTGTGGCGTAGACGAGAGGCCTCCCCACCAGTGCATTCAATGTACTGATACCCAACCAATCTGCATGCAGGGTGCAGGGGGAACTCGTACGGATTCGGAGATCGCTTAATGCAATGAGGCGCCGGACCGCACTTGGCATCTTGGAGCGTGGCGCACGGACCTGGAGCTCGCATATATGAGACATAATGTATGAGAACATCATCATCCAGATCGTTTGTATTTGTTCTAAGCCTAAGGGCATACTCATTGTAAGAGAGAGAGAGAGAGAGAGGGAGAGAGAGAGAGAGCATGAGCGATTTATAATCTTGGCCTAGCGCCGCTCAAAATCTTTACTTCATATCAATAAAGAGCTTGATTTGGATTCAATACTTGTGTTCATTATATGTTTCCGCTATAACGACTCTATAAACTAGTTATCAACGGCCGTTTCGGTATTTGCCTTGCGCAGGCGCAACCCCAGGCTCGCGCAGCATCGCGTCCCGATGGAAACGTACGTCCTGCGGGAGCCCTGGCACGGTGATTCGCGCCTAGCGGGGACGGCCGATTCCGGCGGGAGATCGGGGCGTGACATCCTATGGTATGACGTACTTGATAATGCAAGCACGAGAATGTATAGGGTCTCGATATCCATGTCTATGTGACGTTACACAACTTCACGTACGACGTTGACACCCAAATATTATTCAGACGCTAGGTAATGTCACACGGTCCTAGGTTGAACAGAGATATTACAGTAAATAATTAAGAGAATATTATAAACAAATACTGCAAGTATGGCAAGGCACTTGCCTGGGGTTGGAATACCAATAACTGCTCCGATATCAGCGGAATCTGCAGGTACTCCTCCAAAAGCTGTAATAAACATTACCATCAGGTTCAGAAGATATCAAATAGCTAAAATTGCCTGTCCTTGAGTCTAATTTGGACACAGGGGCAAAAATGACAGTTTCTGGTCAAAGCGGGTCCACATGTGGCTCGCTTGGCACCGAAAAATGTGCCAAAGACAATGTTCTTCAAATTTATCAAACTTAGTGTCCACAAGTCCAGAACGATGATACAAACCCAATGGAATGTCCAGAACTAGATTCCGATGAGCCGATCAAAAAATCGCCCGTCAAGTGGAGCCGTGGGGCCCACGATACACAATTTTGTCAACGTTCTCAGAATCAAACCAAACTTGGGTCACAGGACTGGCGTATTGCTACGAGTCTGATGGCGTAAGTTTTGTTTCGATTCGACGTGCGTACACAAAGTTACAATGAGTTCCAGAACAGGGTCGATACGGGATGTTGTCGACGGATACGCGTTGATTCCGGTGTGCGCGTACATCCAAATCAACTTCCGCAAAATCCTATACGTCCGTATTAACGGCGCGCACCTTTCGGTGAAGTCCGTACACGACCAAGTCATCCCGTTTAGCGCACACTCAGTTCCGGGGAAAAATAAGGTATCTATTTTTCTGTTTTTGGGTCGTAGTTTGCGATCGCCATAGACGCGACACGCCGAACCAATGGCACGGATATCGAGAGGGTCACGCAGTCTACGAGTCACAGTAGACAGAACAAAAATGGGGCAGCGAGGAGAGGGAAACAGCCACCTGAACATGGCTCCGAAGAAGACTGAAAACACGTGATTCCGTGAGGCGGCGCAAAGCGGCACGGCGGCGGCGGCACGATGGCTAGGGCTGACGGAGGCGGCGCTGTGCTGCTGGGGTTGTAACGCCCCGCTTCGCGTCGGCGTTATGTATCAAGGTGAGTGGGCAGAACTTCGTTCTCTGATTCTTGCACGCCTTAATAATAACCTGAGTTTTTGCTTGCAATATTTTCATAAGAGAATGATAGAACCTGCCTTGCATGTTAATGAACGAACTCACCTAGCTTGTCTTTGAAATGATAAGTCTGCTAACGAGAATCCTGAAATGCTTGTTGAGTGCATGAACATGTTCACTATCGTCTATGCTTTGAGAGAACCATACTGTGCCTGAATGTGTTCAAGTGATAAGTCGGATTGCCTCGCAACAACGATTGTATTCTGATGGTTCGTCTCGTCTGCATACTAGAGTTTATTTGATAGTGTTCCATGCATTCGCATGCGGTCGGACAATGGCTATTGGTGGAAAGCTGAACTGCATGTGTCACGGCTGCTACAGAGATAGTGGAAAGCAACCATGAGTCACAGCTGCCTCTAGCATCAGATAAAGAGTCATTGGTATGCTGTACAACCAACTGCCGATCCTAAGATACTCGGGGACCGCCCTGCATATAGCTAAGTCATTGTGTTGGCTTGGATAGATGACTGCCCCTAAGATGTGCATTGTGTGTCTATCTTTGCATCTGACCCTGGAGTCGCACGAGATACGCTGCGCACAACCTGAAACATGAACGATAGCTTACTTCCATATTCAATATGAAACTCTGTTTCCAAATATGTTTCCAAACAATGTAATATGAATCTGCTAGAACTGCATGAAACGAACCTAGGTAAAACTAGAAAGATCACTAGTAATGTAATATTTTATAACATGATTACTTAGTGTTGGTTTGAGTGAATGCTTATTTCTGTTCAGTTATTTTATCTCACCAGTACTTGTATAAAGTGCTGACCCACAAACAGTTTACTTGCTTGCAGGTACTGGATCGTCCGAGGGAGCGATAGGCGTGCCACAGTCCCTAAGACCCAGAATCCTGGTTTCGATTGTTGCCCCCAAGAATGCTATCGTTTAAGGGGGCATAATGTATGGAACGAACGTATGCCTTTGCTAAAGGAACCCATGTTGCCTCGATTGTCCCGAATACTCAGTTGACTAAATGCATTGCATTACAACAAGTCCCTTTCCGCTGCTTACTCGATTGATGAGACGATAGCCAACTATCAACTTAAATGATTGGCCTTGCACGGGCGCAACCCCAGGCCCATGCGGTATCACGTCCCCCGATGGGCTCGATCGGGCTTGGCCACTCCTTCCCCTTCCTCGCACCCGCGGGACGGGAGCGGTGATTCGCGTCCGGCGCGCCGAGGCACGGTGATTCGTGCCCGGTTCGATAATTCCGGCCATACGGGGCGGGGCATAGGCAGAGCGGCGGCCCGGGCGGGTCCGGGGCATGACAGAATGTAACATCCCGTTCTGTTTCAGCGGACTGCCGTCTCAAACGGCAAAAGTGCAACTGTCCCGACCCGCTTTGCCTCAAGCAAGAAGCAAAGGATATCCAGACTTGTCCCTACAAGATCCCGGCTTAGGCTTCCAGAGGCTCGCTTGACGTATCGCTCTACCGAGGCGAATCATCGCTAAGGTGGGTGGCTACGGTGAACTTGTCTTTGCTTAGCCAGCACACATAAAATATGGAATATTCATGCTAGTCGCTAGGTGATTCACCCCCTGCATGCTAATAAGAATCTAACGCACCTAGCTAAGGGAATAATCCCAACTTGTATTGCCTATGCTAGAACATGGAAATTAAAATACTGCTTATATTCAGACCCTCGCATGCTAAGTCCTTAACGGTTTCATCTCTCGGCTTACCTTCGGGTCCGAGCAAACGTGTTTACTTATGTTCCTTAGAAACGCATGCTTGTCTGCTTGAATGTTGCCTTGTTTTCATCCAAACCCCGGAAGACTACTACGTAGTCGTTCCGTGCCTGAATGAACCTGCAAGTATCTGGGACCGTTGGGTCTCCAAGGCAATCCCCGAACCAGGGGCACGCATCAGGGTAATGAACACTGAACGTGAATCCTATAACGTGATAACTGAATGGTAATCACATCAAGTTTATATCTGAACGAGAATTACGTCATGTAACGAACGAATCTCAGCTCTTAGAGCAAACGCTCGTTTAGATCACGAATCATGGATTATCATCCAAGTTGTGGATTTGAAACTGACCCTGACCTGCATGTCGCGGACAACTCAGAAACGAGGCATCGTTCCACGGGCGGTCTCTGGGGCACTGGAACCGACCCGATCCGGATGGAACATAACGTAATAGTCTCACATGATTGACGGGATGGTTTACAGCGCCTCACGTGCTTTCGTTGCATTCTCTACCCGCCAATGACTATGGTCCTTTATGGCTATGCCAGCGACTAACGTTCATATAGATAAGTCATCCTCGCTTAGCGGCTATCCGCGTGCGAGTTATTGCATGGCATCATGAACAACTGAACACCTGAACGATCTGGACATAATGACTCTCGTGTTGTATATGCTATTGCTTGGTTTTCATTATTATGAATGCCCCTGAATGTTTATACTTGCCCGTGCTCAAATTAACAATATTTGCCTTGGACAACGAAGGTAAAAATGGTAAGTCTCGTCGTGTTTCCTCTCATGTTGCACGGCGCCTTGCATGAAACTGATCCTAAGGCAACTAGAAAGACAACTTAATAGTTGGTGCACGGAACCTGTATTATGTATTTGGATTTGTCGAGTGGGCGAGTAGTTTCCCCACCAGTGCATTCAATGTACTGATAATCCACCAGTTTGTATGCAGGGTGCGGGAGAACCTCGTTCGGTGCGGATGCCTCCTTCGTGCGTGCTAAGGTGTGGAGATCACTCCGAAGCAACGGTACGTCCGGAACTGAAGCACATATACAAGACATAATGTTGGAACTCGCCTGAACATCGCCTGTACAATCATTCCATAATTGTAGCCATTTGGCACGCTTTTACTGTTTAAGAGAGAGGCTTGAGCGACTTGTAATCTCGGCTATACGCCGCCTGTAACACTTGTTTATATCAATAAAGAGTTGCTTTACTTCAACTAGTGTTTCAATGCTTTCGCTATATTGTCGACTCAGTGAACCTGTTACCAAATCGCTACGCGTTTATGACTCCGCTGCACTCGGACAATCTGTGCGATTCTGTGGCTTAGAACTCTTACCGCCAGCCAATGAACCACGGTCTTGCACGGGCGTGGCTCACGCTCGTGCGACATCATGCCCGGATGGGTCAAAGCGATCGTTTCGCGGGAGCGCTGGCGGGGTGATTTTTGCCTAGCGGGAACGGCCGATTTGCCTGCGGGAGATCAGGGCGTGACAGGGGTCGCCAGGGCTTGTCGTCGAGTCGTCAGGGGAAGCTCGGTCGGATGATCGCCGGAGGAAGAAGGTGGCGGTGGCAGTGGCTTACGGTGGTGAGGCGGTGGTGGTGTTGGTGGTCGTGGGGTTTAAATAGGGAGCTGGGAGGAGCTGGGCCGCCGGCCGGTGGGATTTAGAGAAGGTGAAGGGGAAGAGACGGGCGACGGGAGGCGAGGCGCTGGGGCGGTTGAGAGGCGCTGGAAGCCGAGCAGTCGGCGGCGCCCGACGGAAAGTCGAGCGGGCGGTCTAGGGTGTTACTGGAATTTGGGGGCACACTGTAGCAGTCCTAATGGGTCGGGTTAGCGGGTCGGGTCCTGGATTCGGGTCCGGATCCGACCCGCTAGGGTACGGGTCGGGTATGGGTCGCGGGTACGGGTCGGGTTCAGATCCGACCCGATCCACTAAGATTGGGTCCGGTTTAGGGTGGGTTCGGTTCAGGGTTTTAAAAATAAATCGGGTTTATTTTAGTTTATATTGGTTTATTTTGGGTTTAATAAATAACTTAGTTTTTAGGTCTTTAAAAATGGTTCTGGGGTCCAATAAATTCCAAGAAAATTATCCTATATCTAATATTTTATTTTAAACCAAAAAAATATTATTTTTATAATATTTTAATATTTAATAAAAATATGTAAAAAAAATTTAACACCAGAAAATATTTATTTTAATTACTGAAAAATCACAGAAAATTTCGGAAATTTGTTTTTAAATTTCTGAAAAATATGGGGGTTTACATGTAGCCAATGTGGGACTATCTTTACAAGTCCAAAGGCAAAAACACCAACAATTTTCCACCATGACTTGTCACAAATACTTTACCATGAAGACAGATAGTGTAGTCTAAAGCAACCATCCTGGAAGAGAAACTCTGGAAATAATAGCTTACAGTTAAACATTGTACTGCTACCTAATCTTTAAATCCACGATGAGAAATCACCCCAAATAGCTTAAGATTGCATTTGGATGAAAGTTTTATATTCCTAGAAACCTACTTCCCATTCTTTTTTCATGAGAAATGAATTCAACATTCACATACCCATATTTGGTTAGGTTGGAAATATGTAGTCCAAAAAATTTAATTTTTTCATTTCCATATTTTGTTTAAAGTCTTCAGACACGAAAAGTAATCTTAATTTGTTTAGTTTTTCATAAATATCATTTCATTAATTTCATGATGCCTATTACCGAAATTCAGTTGGTATCATTGATGGTATTACTGTCCAAAAAATTGTAATTATTGCACCCACCCAACGTTTCCAGGAAAGTAATAATATTCCCACGGGGAGCCTGGGTTTTTACTTTCCCACAGTTGTGGAAAACTGAAGCCCCACATATTCCCTCCCAATTCTCAATCCTAAAATTACCAATATGGATAAGGAATCCCAAAATCATTCTTAAGCCTCTAAAACTTGAACCAAATATCACCTTAAGGGGGCATTTGGTACGCGACAATTTTTTTTTTCGGAAATATTTATGATGGGAATCTATTACCATGTTTGTTTAGAACATAAACAAATTATTCACGGGAATTACAAATACCCGGATAAATAATTTATCCATGAAATATGAGAATCATATCCCTCAAGAATATGTGGGTATAATGTTTGTGTCCAGACAAAAAAAAATCTTGTTTACGTTTTTCTTTTCTTTTTTTATCGTTTTTTTTTTGTTTTTGATATTTTTTTCGTTTTTAATATTTTTGTCGTTTTTGATCATTTTTGTCGTTTTTTTATCGATTTTAGTAATTTTTTGTCGTTTTTAGTCACTTTTTGTCCTTATTTTTTTGTCATTTTTGATTTTTTTTGTCTTTTTTAGTTCCCTTTTTTTATCATTTTTTTCGTTTTTGGTCATTTTAAAATTATTTTTGACCGATTTGTCATTTTTAATCATTTTTTTATCATTTTTAGTCTTTTTTGAATTTTTTTGTCGTTTTTAGTCGATTTTTAGTTTTTTTTGTCATTTTAATTTTTTTTATCCTTTTTAATCAATTTTAATTATTTTTAGTCGTTTTTAATTATTTTTGATCGTTTTTAGTGGTTTTTACTACTCAGCCTTGTTTGTAGTTCCTAATACCTAAGTTGCCTTCTTTCTAATTCGGTGTCACATTCATGGAAAGGAGAAAAGATGAATCCAAATTTGAATTTGACAATGGAAGATAGAAAAGCACGTAAAGGAATGAATATGATTCAGGCGGTTGTCCAAAATATACCATAGTTAAAGGAGCAAGAATCCAAACTTACAACATGGACTTACATTTGCTAAAATGTGATCTAGTTGAAGTAGGGAAACTTAAAACTCGACCAGCAACTGAAGTTACTCCAGAACTCCATCTTTCTATTTATAAATCACCGTTATCATGATAAACTTGTAAACTTGTAGCAATTTCACTACCTTGTACCTATTTGAAAATGTTAGTACCATGTATCCATATCGTGTACTTATCCGTATTCGTTCAATATATCTTGTAAAACATAAGCAAGGGTATTAATGAAATACGGTGTCATATACATTATTGGATTTCAACCAAGATTAAAGGAGACCTATGTTACAACGGTTCATGACAATCAAATTGCAACAAATTAGCAATATTCTAGAACTTTCTTAAAGTAGAAAGTCCTACAGAAAGCATTTTTTTCCTGCATTCGGGGAGATGGTTTCTTAGACTGGGAACTTGATTTCGTCAAACATTCAAAGAAACAACACTTCTTTTATAATTCCAAATAGATGATAATTTGATCTAAGTGAAACAAATCTAACGAAATGTGGATTCCATATCATCCGATTTCCCGAAGTGGTCGTTCCGGCTACGCCGATAGCTCTAGCATCCACCCCCCTCCTTCACAAGAATAATAATAATAATAAAACATCACTCAAAAGCAATAAAAGAGCCATCTATGAATCATAGAAAGGAGCCAACTTTCTTAGGCTTATACCTGCAAAGGAGCCACCTTTCCTTTCTCGGTGGGGGGCATCTGAGTAATACGAAGAAGAAGAAGAAGAAATCTTCGATGGAGGATACTTGCACCGAATTCTTCCGAGCGAATTAGCACGGGGAAGCAGTGCCCGATGAAACCACGTCGCTCTCTTCCAGTAGCAATTGCAAAACGTAAATCCCCAATGTAAGGTTGGGGGTATGAGAAGTAGAACCCTAGTTTAGTTTCAAAAAAAGCGGGAAAAAAGAACAAAAATGTGGGGGCCTGTCAGACGACCTCTCGTCCATCCCAGGACGTAATTCTGGAAATGATCCTTCTACTGCCGATCACAGGAAAGATCTTCAGTCGTTAATCACGCTCTAGACAGAAGGCCACGTGTCATACACCAGACTTTGTGTTTCTGCTCCTACGAGGACTATCATAAGCATTAATCTCTCTCCTGGCCTTTCCGATGTGGGACTAAAATGAAGGGAGAAGTTGTGCCAAACCACAGCTATAGCAGTGCAAGGAGTAGACAGATCTCCAACTCACAGGGCGGAATGAAATTTTACATATAAACTGAAATGCCCAACAATTAAATTTATGCATGTTGGTCTGACATTAAATTTTCTTTCTTTTTAACAAATGGATGTATTTTTTTTTCTTTTTCTTTTCAAAATATTTGGCGATATGACTTGGTCCAAGTTTCATTAAATTACAGTTAAATATAATAGCTAGTATCATTATAATGATATAAAATTTACCCTAAATTTTACAATGAATTCAAAAATTATATTGTTCTTCGATAGATCACGGTGCAAAATCACTTCACTCTTTTGGACCTTGAGAGTGATGGAAAACATTTGCCATCACCGACACTAGTAATGATGTTGATCTATCTAAGATTTAGTTTCGATACATAATTCGGTGTTTGTAGTTAATGAGTATTTGTTTATTTTGTTTTTAGTTGACTTTATTTTAAATAAATTAATTATTTGAATGTATTATATATTTGATTATAATTAAGATTTTATATGGGTAGAGTACCATGTCACGTTTAGAAATTTTATGATCAAATATTTATAAACGTGATTTATTTTGATCATTTGTTATTGCAAGAGCATGGTCAGCGAGTCGAATCAAGTTGTAGGTTAATACATAAAGCATCCTTGGTTAGAAAGTTTTAATCCACTAAGGACATGTTTGGTAAAAAAAAGGCAATGGATTTGGATTTTGGATATATATATATATATATATATATATATATATATATATTCTAGTTCAAATTCTAAATTCATAGTTTTTGGATTTTGCACAAAATAATGTTTTGTAAAATTTGGAATTTGGAATTAAAGTGCACATTCCAAATTTTTTGTTTGGATAGTATGATATATTTACAAAAAAATATTATGGTTAACTTATAATGTAAATAATTGATATAAACAAACTATTATGATTATTTAATTTAATTTTATAATGTTATTAATTACCTAATATTATGGTTCGGTTGAGGAAATCAAATTATGTCTGAATTGAGTGGGATTGAGTTTTGAATTGAGTATGAAAACTTTTTGGTGCGATTGGAAGTTTATTTCGAGGATATGAGAATGACTCGAAGGTTTTAAAAGTTATATTATTCGATTATTTGAGTTAGCGTATATCCGATTTGATTTTGAGTATAAATGAGTTGATCTTGTATCGATTTTTGAAGATAGTATTGGCTGAAACAAATTCGAGTTTCGTGAATGGATAAATTTTCTAGTTATGTATATATATTTGATGATATTGAAGTGTATCGTAGATTGATAGACGTTAACTCGAGAAAATTTTGGTTGAATAAACTATGAGTTGAATTTTAGTTGCCTTGATGGATGCTATTATGGACTATTGGTAGATTGAATAATAGTGTTGAAGTTTAGGACGACTTGGATGAATGAATGATTAGCCATTGTTGCACTTTCTCAACAGGGAAGAGAAAAAGGAGATGGTGAGGATGATGTGAATATTATATAATAATTGGGTGAGGATTGGTGTATGGTTACCGTAAGGTGATTTTAACATGGATAAGTTTTAATAACAACTGGTTAAGAAGGGAAGTGTTTAAATAATAGAACGACTGGTGCTCGTGAGGGAGGTGTCAGTAACAGAGTGATGGGGAGCAATGACTGGTGGGTCTATGTCTGCTGTGCTAGATACATAAAAGTGATGATGTAAATGTTTTCATCGGTGTAATAATATATGGATAATCTGATGTTGTGAATCGAACACGTCCTGCAAGCATTCTGACACCGTATCTGAGAGTGCCCGCAGCAAAAATTTTAGGCCAACCCACCTGAGATAACTAACTCCTGTCTAACGAACACCAAGCACAGATAAAGGCAAGTATATGGCGGTGACTACGTCACCTGGACAAATCTCAACCTTTATAACTCAGGTAAAATTACAAGATGACAAAATCAATGTTGAACCATTTTCCCTAATAGATTCAACCCCCTCACCACACTCAAGAAGAAAAGAAAGAGATTATAATTGAAATCACTCACCAACCTGTAGCAATCTCCCTGAGCGAATGTGACGACTCCTCGATCTGATCCCTTTCTTCCTTCTGTCCTGGATGACGAAGTCCTAAGAGCAAAGCACGGAGTTTCTTTTAGATTTTCTATGGACGAGCACCCCGAATCTCCAACTTGTTCTATGCTTTGTGCCTGCACCCTCCTCCTATATTTATAGGATGAAAAATTCTTTTTAGGTCATAATAGGATTTCCTAAATAGAAAATCTTAAAATAAGAATCATATTCCACCTAAAATAGCCCAACGTCAATTATGGACGTCCAAATATGGTCAAATTAAATATTTGATACAAATTTAAAATCTAATCAAATCTTACATTTAATGTAGATTTTTAAATTATATCAAATCAAATCTTTGACCATGTTTGGGCTCTAAAATTTACCAAATTTAGACTGGACCCTAACAATCTCCCCCTCCAGTCTGATGAAAGGGTGTTGACCCCATGGCTTCTCAACTGGACTCCATGCATGTCTTTCCGTGACAGAGTTCCTGTTCTCCCATGCCACCGATATCCGATCCCCTGAGTTGATTTGCATCTCCTTCGTCTCCAACTCCTCGACCGTTACGTCGACGGTAGTTGTCATGCGTAGCTGTGTAACGACCCGTTCCGTTCAAGCGGAGAGCCAATTCAAACGACGTAAGTGCGATGACCCGGCCCGCTTTGCTCTTCGAGAAGACTTGCTTAAAGCAAAGGATTTAAGACTTGGCCCTTCAGGAGTTCAGACTTAGACTTTCAAAGGCGCGTTCGGAGTATCGCTCGACCGAGGCGAATCATCGCTAAGGTGGGTGGCTACGATGAACCTGTCTTTGCTTAGCCTGCACACTTAAAAATATTGATGATACGTATCACGACCCGCACCTGGTGTAGGGGCACGAGTACGTGGGTACGTCCAGCCTACGATGCAGCATCGACGGTAGAACGTTGTCTAGGTCAACAATACTATCTAAATATCTCACACATTATGTAAGGGTACCTACCAATAATATTTCAACTCCAACTGGAGGACAAAATAATGGTTCAATTATAATCGGTACTCAATCATAATAAAAGCTAAAGGAAGATAAATGCACGAAATGGAATAGAAGAAAGAGTCACAAAAGTCATAATACAATACATCCAAGACTATTAGTCTAGCTACAACACAATCTCAAATAATATATACATGCCAATGTCTAAAACTGAAATATATATACAATATGCTAAAGAAAATCTAAGTCGCCTCAGTAGCCGGTACTAATCTTTAGTCGGCTCACCATCTAGTGGTCCATAAAAGGTGGGACACATCTCCTCTAACCAATCATCTGAAAAATATATCCAGTCAAGATTGGAGCGAAGTACAACCCAATAGCAGTTCCAATTAATTGATAATGACTATAAACAGAAATATAGAATGTAATACAATACGAGAAATAATGAACAATATCATAGTATGGTAGAAAGAAACAGATAAACTAGAGCAATATGGTATAAACTGATCACAATATGATGGAATAAAGATAATAAAATAGAATATAGTGAAGAACTGTAACTACACTAAGTGTTTGAAATACTAGTTAGATATGTGATCGGCTTGGGTTGAACATTGTCTACTTAAACATTGGATAAACATTGTCTAACTTAAATATTGAACATTGAATATTGTCTAGGCTTTGATCACATATCTAGCTAACACTTCCCCTTTCCCCGACTAGTAAAATGGATCCAACCATGACACGTTACGATGCAAGATACTCAATTAACATTGTCTAATATTAAACATTGTCTAATGTTAAACATTGTCTAAACCATGCGAGAACACGAGAAACAATGAAACAATAAATAACATCTCATGACTGAAGATCCATGTGTATACTAATCCGTGTACCATTGTGTCATGAATCAAGTAATAGATTTCTAAATACTTGTATTATAGTAATTATCAAATAATGGAAACTATAAGAGAATGTACTTGCTTGTGGTTCTGAGCAAATGATATATCTCGTTAACTGAGCTGGTGTCACACACACCTAAATATGAATATCATGTTACTTGGTGTAATAAAGTGAGAAATGAGGCAAAATGCACTAATATGAGTTTCTAGGCCATTTCTAGGTCTCACTAGCTAAACCAAGTCAAACTAGATCTCAAATAGGTGTTAACTTGATTTTAGGTCCATACCTAGGTTCTAGGTCGATTACAAGTCCAAAGTAGTGAATACTAGGTCACCTATAGTTTTCTAGGTTCATAACTAGAATATACTAGTTAACTAGCTAATATGCTATACTATATTATTGGATACTATAGACTCCATGAAAAATCAGCATCTCAATATACCTTGCCTAACTCATTACCCACCCATAACACTAATATCCCATTATTGAATTACCTTAGCACCCACTGGGATACCCCTCAAGTATCCAGGTACCATATTGATACTACCGCATATAAACACAACTCATACCTACCCTCATCTTCAAAGCTAACTGATACTTAATATATTCACTAACTATTCCAAATAATCACTAACATTTTAACTGATACCACAACTAACTGATACCTCAATCTCTCCCCTTCCTGTCAGTTCAAGCTTCACTTCACCTCCCCCTTGTCTGAACACCAACACACACATTCACATATAACCTTCTCACCACAGTCATTCCCATTGGCACCCATCTAACATTACACCATGACTGAACCAATATAGGACTAAAACCCTTGGTATCAGTCAGTTACATGTCTGATCTGCCATTGATGACCGATGCTCTTGAGTATCAAGATACTCGAGCTGCTCCCTCACTTCCTTGCACCCACACACAGACATACTCTATGCCATAAACACCCCTCATGGCACCCTCGAATGCAAATAATTCTCAGGCATAAAAATACTGCCACCTAACACTCATCTTCAGTTCTAACTAGTAGGAATTGATACACACTTACAAATTAACTCAAGAATGCACATCTGATACTCAACCTGGACTGATACTCTCTTAGGTATTTGCACCCAAACTTCCTTACTGACCACTAAACCTTAACTCCAACCATACTCAAGTACTCAAGTACACAAACAAGTATAACACTCCAGATTATATACTGTTTGCAACTAGCATCTAACACAGAAAGGAAGCTCTCATATACAATTACCCACACCCCAAAACTAATACACCAGTACCTTCTACCAACTGTTTCTACTATGAAGCTGAGCTTCAAGTCACTGCTAGCTGCTGCTGCCTATGCTGCTGCTGATACTGCTATTGCAGCTACTGCCTATGCTGTTGCTACTCTTATAGCAGTGCAAGAGTGTGCACTGTTGCTACTACTATTGATATTGCTACTGAATACTACCCCAACTCCAGATATCAGGGATCCTAATCTCCTATACTTGAATGCAGCAACTTCAAGTTGTTGTTACAGCTGCTACTACTTCCATCTTCCCTCACAACATCAGACACACTCACACCTATACACTCCACCTTCGTGCACAGTCAACACCATCACACCACACTAAGATGTATGCATGACCCAAAGACACACACACACACACACACACACACACACACACACACACACACACATATATATATATATATATATATATATATATATATATATATATATATATATATATATATATAGACACACACCCACACATCAACCCTTACATAAATATATATACTCTCCTATATTTACCATATGCATATATATACATCTATATAGCACACACACCCACACAATAAAAGCATTAGACCAAACACTTGGCATGCTAATTATGATACACTATGATACGTACCCAATTGAAATGCCAAAACCTCCAAATCTCCATATTACCCATACATACATACCATAAACATCATAATACAACTAAAGGAACTTGCTACAAAGGAGATTGAAGGTATTAACACCAATCACCCATAAATAAGCATCGTATCACACCGTATCACAAATTACCATGACACGGCCTACTCGTATCCAATGGTGGGCACGTACCTATTTCCACAACCCCGATCTAAGTCTAATTAGATCTAATTGGTATCATGACACATAATTGATGTGTCAATCTCGTAATTCCTCCTATTTGGACACAAATTACCATGTAACTTTCAGAATACAAGTCAGGTGGACCTAATTCTTGATCCTATGGGTAGCCCTAAGCCAAGGGATGATTCCTAATGGTTAAATGCATAAATTATAGTCTAATTTAAGGTTAGATTCAGAATTTACCTAATGGGAGATGGATTTCCAATAAAAAGCTCAATGTACACAATTAGGACACGATCTCCTTGCCAATTCCTCTTCCTCAAGTGCTCCTTGCCAATCTAAGCTCTAATGCTTTTTAGATGATGAATATGAGAGAGAATGGGTATAAATTGGATTAAATTTGTGGAGGGATGAGTCAATTTGGGGATGAACTAAATTGAGAATCTAGAATGAATGAGAAAATGAAGTGAAGAGAGAGAGAGAGAGAGAGAGAGAGAGAGAACCTCCTCTATGTAGTGGTCGGCCCCTTTTTCTCCTCCTCAAGCAACACACAATGCCAAGTATACCCCTACTAATTAGTCATGAGATTTTAATTAGGGAGGGCTATATTAGGAACCTTCTAAACTAATGCAAATTAAACTAATCTCCTCCTTAATTAACTAAGGAAGAGGGTCTAATGGGCCTAGTTCAATGTTGAGCCCAAAGTTATCATGACAAGTCTAATTTGGGTTCACTAGTGTCAAGTCTAAATAACTAGGCTAGCCCACTAACTAAAATAAATAAATAGCTCAAGGACAAATATTAATTGTTAGCACAATGAAGAAATATTAATCACTAAAAATAAATATATGCAAAATAACAAAATACTCTCATCTAGAAATGTGGGGGTGACAATCCTACCCTACTTAAAAAAGTTTTGTCCTCGAAATTTAAAGATGGTTGTCTCTCCTCTAGGTCAAACCTCCAACCCATCTAAAATCATACAAGCACGCAATTAATTTTTTTTACTAATTATGGTCACACATTATTATGGTCTTTGTCCATCATAGTATCGTATTCTCTGTCAGGATACTCTACTAACTATACTATAGTACAAAAGCACACAAAACAATAGATGGAAAGGAACAGAATAGAATATGACAAAATATGCTAGCCCATCACCTGTAGCGTCGGCGTCCTCGACCGTCATCGTAAATGCTCCACCCAGCTGGGGTGGCTCCATCCGCGTGTGCTGGACAATCTGTGGTGCTACACGTGGCTTAACTCTACCTCTCTGATTGGAACTGCACCACGATCTGGACCATTCAGATTGTTGGAACACTCTTTCACCTGATGATTAGGGGAACCACAATACAGGCATAGTCTGAGCCTCTTCCGACATTTCTCCCAATCATGCCCATGCCTCCCACAATAGGCATAAGGAAAAGTCTGCTCAGTCTGCCTCTGAGGCTGCTGCGGTGCCTGATGAACTGGTCTCTGAAACTGATGTGTCTGCTGAGCTGGTGCCCTGACTGGCATAGAAAACTGATGATGATGTATGTTCTCGGCTGGTAAAAATAGGGTTCCTTAGCTGGACCGTACTGCTGCTAACTCCTCCTGATACATCCCTCATCCTCTTGGACGTGAGCTCCAAGTCATCCTCCTCCCTCTATGCATCCATCAATATCTCCTCGAAGGTAGAAGTGCGGTGACCCCTAGTGTGGGATTTGATCTCCCTGATCAAACCCTTCCGAAACCTCCTCGCTCTCCCTAGGAGATTATGTCCCTTCACAAATCTACCCAATCTATAAAACTTTGTGACGTACTCGTCCACCGTCATACTCCCTTGGACGAGATCCTGAAACTGGCTCACCAATGCACTCTAAGCCACATCCGGAAAGAACTTCTCTTTGAAAAGCTCTTTGAAAGCTCCCCAAGTCAATCTAGGTGGCGCAATCCTCGGATCCGTACGAAACAATGTCAATGCTATGTCGAACATCTGGCTGCCAGTTACCTCAATCCATAGGATCTCCGGGATCTGCGCCAATCGCAAGTTTCTCTCGATGTCCTCTATCCAGTCGTCTGCGTACAAGATTCCCTCGGTGCCCTTGAAGTCCTTAGGCCCCATCCTCTTGAAATTCATAATAGTGTCCGGCCTCGGTTGCGGATGTCACATCCTAGTCCCAAAATACCAAGGGAATAGCCATGTGGCAATGGCCAGCAGTACAACTTCAATAAGCAAACCCAATTTAATGGACCCGTTAGAGTGCACCTAAGTTGTATTAAGTATAAGTAAAAGTCTACAACATCTGCCACAGTATATAAATCTAATCTCATCCATAGACCACAGTCACAATACATTATGATAGTCCAGTCAAGATAATAAATAACAAATAACTGTCCATCAACAAGTCCAAATAAATAGTGTCTCAGGGAACAACCCGTCACAATAAAGAAAAGAGAAATGACACCAAATACATATGTCCAGAAGTCTGAGCCCAAATATAAAATAATACTAAGCATAAATAACTAAATAGATAACTGAGTACGCAGGAGAAGTCCTCTGGCACAACCTCGTCCTCTGGTGCAAGTACCGCTCCAACGTCAGCTCATGTCCCAAAAACCTCGGGGTAATCCTCCACTGCTATACTGTAAACCCCCTGAATTTCTCAAATTATTAAATCTTGGATTTTTCCCAATTTTCTGGAATTTTCTGGGAATTTTCTGTAATTAAAATCAAGGTTTTCAATTAATAAATGATTTTTAATTGGCAATAAATAATATTAAAATATTATGAAAATAACATTTTTGGGTGTAAAATAAAAAATTGGACTTAGGGTAATTTTTCTGGATTTTTCTGGGCCTCAGACCTATTTTTAAAATACCTCAAAACTATTTTTATAAATAAATAAATTAATTAATATATTTCTTATTATGTTTATTTTTTTATTTTTATTTTTATATTTTTCTTTGGGCCCGGCCCGGCCCAGTGGGCCGAGCCCGTTAGCGAGCCTAGCCCAGTCCCCTGTTAACGGGTCGGGCGGGTTCTCCCCGTCCGGATCCGCGCCCGACCCGGACCCGCATCACCCCCACCCTCTCCCACGACTCTCTCTCTCCGATTTCTCCGCCGTCCGGCGCGGTTCCGGCCGCCACGACCGCGCCACTCCCCACGTCCCCCTTCCCTACCGACTTTCCCGGCCACGACAGCCAGCCCTGACCCTATATAAGCCTCATCCTCCGCCCACACTCCCCCAGACTCGAACCCTAACCCTAACTCTACCCTACTCCGACCACCCCACTCCGGCGAGCCCAGTCCGGCGACCCTCCGCCTCAACCACCTAGCTTCCCCCACCGGACCACCCGCCGTCCAGAGCTCCTCTCCCCTCCCTCTTCCTTCTCCTCCCCAGGCGGAGCCGACCCCGAGCCCAACTCCTCCCCGCTGCTCGAGCTGCCGGCCGACCCCTCGACGTCGCCGGAGACCTCGCCGAGAGCCGCAGCCGCCGCCCCGAGTCGCCTCTACCGGCGGCCAGTCCCCCAGAGCCCGGACACGAGGACACAGAACCGGACACAGGGAACCCTAACCCTAATTTGGATTTCGTGTCGGACACGACACGGACACGTCTCGACCCTGATTTTTCGGGTCCCCTTCAGGTACGTGTAACTTTCGCCTCGTAACTCTGTTTCCAATTCCGCAAATTGCGTTGTGAAGCCTGTATGACCCTCTCGGTGTCCGGACAAACTGTTCGGGACATCGCGTCCTGTGGTGATCGCACACCGCGATCCAAAAACAGGAAAAACTAGACCCTGTTTTACCCCCGGAACTGAGTACGTCCCGCCAAACGGGACGACTTGGTCACGTGCGGTCTTCACAGATACGTGCGCACCGTCGATACGGACGTGTGAGACTTCGCGGAAGCTGATTCGGGTGTGCGTGCACACCGGAATCAACGCGTATCCGCGAACATCGCCCCGTATCCGGTTTTTCTGTAATTCACCCTAACTTCGTGCACACTCGTCAGATCGAGACGAAACTTGTGCCATCAGACTCGTAGCGATACGCTGGTCCTGTGGGTCAAGTTTGGTTCGATTCTGAGAACGTTGACGAAATCGCGTTTCGTGGGCCCCACAGGCCCCGCTCGACGGGCGATTTTGTGTTCGGCTCATCGGAATCCAAATCTGGAAGTTCTGTTGGGTTCGTATCAGCGTTCCTGACCTGTTGACACTAAGTTTGATGAATTTGGAGACCTTTGACCCGGACGCGTTTTTCGGTGCAAAGCGGGCCCACCGGCGGACCCCGTTTTGGCCCGAAACTGCCGTTTCTGCCCTTGTCTCCAAATTGGACCCAAGGACAGGCGTTTCTAGCTATTTGACACCTTCTGAGCGTGATGGTAATGTCTATTTCAGCTTTTGGACTCATCTCTGGAAATTTCCCCAAGAGCCAATATTAATCAGATCCAAACAACAGGCAAGTACCTGCACCTCAAGTTAATCTTTATATATTGTGATAATTAATTCCCTGTCTTACATGTACCCTTGATGATTACACATCGTGTTAGAAATGTTGAACTTCATGTCTTGAATATTGGTAGTTCCTGTCTTGTTTTTCATGTCGGGTGGGAGAATACTAGGAGGCATGTAGTTTACCCTTTCCCCTGTCGTGACTGCTAGCTTTTGGTACGCGACTGTACCATCAGCCTGATACTCGATTATTCTTGACTGCTAGCCGCCTATGGCGTGCCTGATTAGCCTTATAAACCCCTACATGCCAACTATGTATTCTAAAAACAAACACAAGCACACACGTATAGTTTCTAGTTATTTCTTGCTGGCTATTATAGTTTCATTTTCTGTTTCATTTATTTCTGTTTCTCATATTCCTGTTTGCAGTTAACTCTGAGATAATAATGTTCTGTTAATACTGTTTCTCAACATGATAGCCAATATTTAATTGTCATAAAATATTTAGTTTAACATTGTTGTGCACTGTGTACTTTGCTCCTTTCCTGACTGGATCTGTTGATTTAGGCGATGATGAGGACCTTGCTCCTACTTATTATGGTCCCTATGAAGGGACTGATGATACCTATGAGGAGCCAGAACCCACCCAGGAGACCCCTGCTGCTGAGTAGCTAGTAGTAGCTATCTTTCATTTCTATTTCTTATCTTATTTATCGGGTTTGTCCCCGATTTCAGTATTGAATTTCTGTACTTAAACATTTGAATCTGTTGTCACATTTATTTTCAGTTGCAATCTTAAGTTTCATTTCTCATTATTATCTTGCCTATATTGTTGTGAATGAGCTAGTTAGTAATTATGGATTGACCTAGACAGCGTACTACCGTCGACTCTGCGGCGTAGGCTGGACGTACCCACGCACTCGTGCCCGAACTTCCGGGTGCGGGTCGTGACACATTTTTATGGTGGCCCATGCAGGTCCTATCCTAAAATAGGGTAATACCCTAGGACAGGGTATGGAATAAAATTGAGGATTCTAGAAAAAGCTCATTCACAGTATAGCGTCCTTATTTCAATTCTTGATATCATTGCTGCTCAATTTTTCCTATCGCCTTTGATTTCCAAGTATTCTATTCTGATCTTCCTATCCCTTAATCTTTCAGAATGGTCCAGACCAGGAACACAGTAGGAGGCACATCAGAACCAGCTGAGCAGAATGTGCCCGAGACTCTTGCACTCCCGCCGCCTCCATCTGTTCCGGCAGTTACCCTAGATGGGGCACAGCTGCTAGGAGTATTCCAGGGATTGGTGGAATCCCAGAAAGAACAGACGGCACTTCTGCGGACCAGCCTCTCAGAAGCTCTTAAGCCCCAGGAGTCGTCACTCAAGAGGCCAGGGAGTGCCAAAGATTTCAAGAATCTAAGACCCCTGGAATTTTACGGAACTGAGGGCATTCTCTATGCCGATGAGTGGATAGAGAATGTCGAGAGACTCCTGAAGACTGCCCGGGTCCCTGATGACCTCAAAGTGGAGTCCGCAAGCCTGCAACTGTTCGACATTGCTCGAACCTGGTTCAGAGATGAACCTCAACTATCTGCTCCCGACATCACATGGGAAGACTTCAAGAGGCTATTCAAGGAGAAATTCTACCCCGAAGTGGCTAGGGAAGCTCTCGAAAGCCAATTCGAGAGACTGGAACAAGGTAACCTGTCTGTTGATGAATATACTGCTGAATTTAGCAGGTTAAGCCACTTTGCGGAGTACATGGTTCGTACCCCGGAGGACAGAGCCCGTAGATTCAAGAAGGGGCTGTCTCCGGATATTTGCCTTGCTGTCACCACCAGCCGAGCTCGTACCTATGAAGAAATCCTGAGCGTGGCACAAGGCGTAGAGAGAGATATGGGGCACAAACTGAAGCGAGAAAGAGATACCGGAAATGCAGGACCCAACAAACGCCCTTTTCAACAACAGCACCAGCAACAACAGCAGAGGGCCCCGCAGCAAACTCAGCGTCCTCTCCCTCGAGCTCCAGCACCCCAACCCCAGGCTCAAAGACAGAACCAACAAGCTGCCCCTTGTGGCTATTGCCAAAAACCAGGTCATACTTGGCAAGTCTGCAGGAAGAGGCTAGGTGCCTGCCTCTACTGCGGCTCGGCAGCGCATCAAATGAGGGACTGTCCAGCTGCTCAAGAACGCCCAGCTGCACCAAAGGCTCCAGCCCAGACCAGGGCCCCAGCAGTACAACAAAGGGGACCCCCACTTCCAACACAACAACAACGCTTTTCTCAGCACCAACAGCAACAGAGGGGTGCACCGCAGCAAGGCCGTGCTTATGCAATGACTCTGGAAGAAGCTGAGGCCACAGCAGACGTGATCACAGGTTCTGTGCTTATAAATTCAATACCAGCTATTACTTTATTTGACTCTGGAGCTTCTCATTCATTCATGTCAGTAGATTTCCTTATGAAGCATAGCTTAAGCACTAAACCCCTTAGGAATTGTTATAAGATCATTACCGGTGGAGGAATCATTCCGGTTAGTGATGCCTGTAACAATTGTCCTATCACATTATGTGGAAGAGAACTGTATGCTAGACTACTTGTAATGCCAGTGCCCAATTTTGATATTATACTGGGTATGGATTGGTTAAGTCAACATCATGCCACAATAGACTGCCACAGAGGTAGTGTAATCTTCAGGCCACCTGACAAGCCAGAATTTGAATTTGCTAGAGGTTCTAGAGAAATGGGTAATAACAAAATTTGTGGAGCCCTAATAACAGAAGAAGTGCCACTACCTATCATCTCTGAATACCTTGATGTCTTCCCTGAGGATCTCCCAGGCCTACCCCCAGACCGAGAAGTTGAATTCTCCATTGACTTAGTGCCAGGAGCAGCACCAGTATCTCAAAATCCCTACAGAATTAACAAGAAGGAGATAATAGAACTAAATGAGCAAATCAAAGAACTAGAAGACAAATGCTTCATTAGGTCTAGTGTCTCACCCTGGGGAGCTCCAGTATTATTTGTGCCCAAGAAGGACGGAACATCCCGAATGTGTATTGACTATAGGGCCTTGAATGCCTTAACAATTAAGAATAAGTATCCCCTGCCCAGAATAGATGACTTATTTGATCAGCTGAGTGGAGCTCGGGTGTTTTCAAAGATTGATTTGAGGTCTGGTTACCACCAAGTAAGGGTGAGAAAGGAAGACATCCCTAAAACTGCTTTCAATACCCGGAACGGACACTACGAATTCTTAGTAATGCCGTTCGGGTTGACGAATGCTCCAGCAGTTTTTATGAACCTAATGAACAGAGTTTTCCAGCCATATCTAGACAAATTTGTAGTGGTCTTCATTGATGATATTTTGATCTACTCCAAGACCCCCGAAGAACATGAAGAACATTTGAGGTTAGCATTGGAGACTTTGAGGAAGGAAAAACTTTATGGAAAATTATCTAAATGTGCCTTCTTCCTAGACAAAGTAGAATTCTTGGGACATGTTGTGACTGGAGATGGAATAGCAGTAGATCCTAAGAAGATAGCGGCAGTAGAATCCTGGCCCACTCCAGACTCTGTAGCAGAGATTAGAAGCTTCCTGGGACTAGCTGGCTACTATCGGAAGTTTGTGAAGGACTTTGCTAGGATTGCTGAACCCATGACAAAGTTAACAAGGAAGGATGAAGAGTTCACCTGGACTGATGAATGCCAGCATGCTTTTGAGGAATTGAAGAAAAGGCTGACTACTGCCCCTATTCTGACCTTACCTTCTGGAACCGGAGATTTCGCTATTTATAGTGATGCTTCTGGAAGAGGTCTAGGTTGTGTATTGGAGCAGAATAAGAAGGTAATAGCCTATGCCTCTAGACAGCTTCGACCACATGAAAAGAATTATCCAACTCATGATTTAGAATTGGCAGCTGTCATTTTTGCTCTTAAACTATGGAAACATTATCTTTATGGAGAAAAGGTGGAAATATTTACAGATCATAAAAGTCTAAAATATATCTTCACTCAGAAAGAGCTAAACATGAGGCAAAGAAGGTGGCTGGAACTAATGAAAGACTTTGATATCACTCTTCAATATCATCCTGGGAAGGCAAATGTAGTTGCTGATGCTCTAAGCAGGTATCCTATGGCGATGTACTTGACTATGGACAGACACCTGCTGGAGGACTTGGAAAGTTTGGGTATTGAAGTAATTATCCCAGGAAAAGAAGGCCAAATGATGAACTTGCAGATTCAGTCTACCTTAATGGACAAGATCAAGGAGACTCAGTTTCAGGACGAAGGCCTGCGAAGCCTTCGAGGTCAAGTGCAAGCTGGACTAGTAGAAGAATTCAGAATTCATGAAGATGGATCACTGAGGCATGGCGATAGATTATGTGTACCTCAAGGAGACATAAGAGAAGAAATCATGCAAGAGGCGCACAGATCGCAATACTCTATACATCCAGGAGCCAACAAGATGTACAAGGACCTGAGAACGCATGTTTGGTGGCATGGCATGAAAAGAGAAGTAGCCAGGTTCGTATCTCGTTGTTTTGTGCCAGCAAGTCAAGGCAGAAAGACAAAGACCTGGAGGATTGCTTCAACCCCTACCCATTCCGGAGTGGAAGTGGGAACACATTACAATGGATTTTGTTTCCGGACTTCCAAGGACACCTAGTGGAAAGGATGCAATCTGGGTGATAGTGGATAGACTGACCAAGTCGGCACATTTTTTACCTTTCAAAGTGGGGCTATCTACAGAGAAGCTGGCAGATTTATATATCAGACATATTATTAGGCTGCATGGAGTTCCAGTAAGTATTGTCTCCGACCGAGATTCAAGGTTCACCTCTCACTTCTGGAAGAGCTTACAAGCCAGCTTGGGGACGCAACTCAAATTCAGCACAGCTTATCATCCCCAAACCGACGGACAATCGGAACGTACAATCCAGACACTTGAAGATATGCTCCGTACATGTGTTCTGGATTTTGGAGGATCCTGGGAAGACTATCTACATCTGGTGGAGTTCTCTTATAATAATAGTTACCAAGCAAGTATTGAGATGACTCCATTTGAAGCTCTGTATGGACGAAGATGTCGTACCCCGCTATCATGGGACGACGTTGGAGAAAGAGCCCTGCTGGGACCAGAGATGGTGATCGATTCAGCTGAGAAGGTAAAGCAAATAAGGGACAGACTTCGAGTGGCTCAAGACAGGCAACGACATTGGGCAAATAGCCACCGAAGGCCCTTGGAATTTGAGGTAATTAAATTTATGAAATCCAAGTCAATTTAAACATTTTGATTATGGAACTAAGACTTGATTATGACTCTATTTTAAGGTTGGAGAGCTGGTGTTCTTAAAGATTTCCCCGACACGTGGCACCATTAGGTTCGGAAGGAGTGGAAAACTCAGCCCAAGATTCATTGGACCTTTTGGCATTCAGGAGAAAATCGGAGAAGTGGCATACCGTCTGGCATTGCCACCCTCTCTGGAAGGAGTCCATAACGTCTTCCACGTGTCGCAGCTGAGGAAGTACGTGTCAGACCCCAGCCATATTTTGGATCACTCAGAGCTCGAAGTAGGCCCAAGTCTGACTTACCTAGAGCAACCCGTGGAGATACTGGATCGCTCGGAGAAAGTCCTACGGAACCAGGTTATCTCCCTGGTTCGCGTAGCTTGGAAGCACCATTCCCCCGGCGAATCCACCTGGGAGCGAGAAGACGAGATTAGAGAGCGATACCCCTATCTTTTTGAACCCTGAGGTGTATTTTATTTCTCGGCCTTTCTTTTCGTGCCCTGTTATTCTTAAATTTCGAGGACGAAATTTTTGTAAGTTGGGTAGGTTGTAAACCCCCTGAATTTCTCAAATTATTAAATCTTGGATTTTTCCCAATTTTCTGGAATTTTCTGGGAATTTTCTGTAATTAAAATCAAGGTTTTCAATTAATAAATAATTTTTAATTGGCAATAAATAATATTTAAATATCATGAAAATAACATTTTTGGGTGTAAAATAAAAAATTGGATTTAGGGTAATTTTTCTGGATTTTTCTGGGCCTCAGACCTATTTTTAAAATACCTCAAAACTATTTTTATAAATTAATTAATTAATTAATATATTTCTTATTATGTTTATTTTTTTATTTTTATTTTTATATTTTTCTTTGGGCCCGGCCCGACCCAGTAGGCCGAGCCCGTTAGCGAGCCCAGTCCAGTCCCCTGTTAACGGGTCGGGCGGGTTCTCCCCGTCCGGATCCGCGCCCGACCCGGACCCGCATCACCCCCACCCTCTCCCACGACTCTCTCTCTCCGATTTCTCCGCCGCCCGCCGCGGTTCCGGCCGCCACGACCGCGCCACTCCCCACGTTCCCCCTTCCCTACCGACTTTCCCGGCCACGACAGCCAGCCCCGACCCTATATAAGCCTCCTCCTCCGCCCACACTCCCCCAGACTCGAACCCTAACCCTAACTCTACCCTACTCCGACCACCCCACTCCGGCGAGCCCAGTCCGGCGACTCTCCGCCTCAACCACCTAGCTGCCCCCGCCGGACCACCCGCCGTCCAGAGCTCCTCTCCCCTCCCTCTTCCTTCTCCTCCCCAGGCGGAGCCGAACCCGAGCCCAACTCCTCCCCGCTGCTCGAGCTGCCGGCCGACCCCTCGACGTCGCCGGAGACCTCGCCGAGAGCCGCAGCCGCTGCCCCGAGTCGCCTCTACCGGCGGCCAGTCCCCCAGAGCCCGGACACGAGGACACAGAACCGGACACAGGGAACCCTAACCCTAATTTGGATTTCGTGTCGGACACGACACGGACACGTCTCGACCCTGATTTTTCGGGTCCCCTTCAGGTACGTGTAACTTTCGCCTCGTAACTCTGTTTCCAATTCCGCAAATTGCGTTGTGAAGCGTGTATGACCCTCTCGGTGTCCGGACAAACTGTTCGGGACATCGCGTCCTGTGGTGATCGCACACCGCGATCCAAAAACAGGAAAAACCAGACCCTGTTTCACCCCCGGAACTGAGTACGTCCCGCCAAACGGGACGACTTGGCCGCGTGCGGTCTTCACAGATACGTGCGCACCGTCGATACGGACGTGTGAGACTTCGCGAAAGCTGATTCGGGTGTGCGTGCACACCGGAATCAACGCATATCCGCGGACATCGCCCTGTATCCGGCTTTTCTGTAATTCACCCTAACTTCGTGCACACTCGTCAGATCGAGACGAAACTTGCGCCATCGGACTCGTAGCGATACGCTGGTCCTGTGGGTCAAGTTTGGTTCGATTCTGAGAACGTTGACGAAATCGCGTGTCGTGGGCCCCACAGGCCCCGCTCGACGGACGATTTTGTGTTCGGCTCATCGGAATCCAAATCTGGAAGTTCCGTTGGGTTCGTATCAGCGTTCCTGACCTGTTGACACTAAGTTTGGTGAATTTGGAGACCTTTGACCCGGACGCGTTTTTCGGTGCAAAGCGGGCCCACCGGCGGACCCCGTTTTGGCCCGAAACTGTCGTTTCTGCCCTTGTCTCCAAATTGGACCCAAGGACAGGCGTTTCTAGCTATTTGACACATTCTGAGCGTGATGGTAATGTCTATTTCAGCTTTTGGACTCATCTCTGGAAATTTTCCCAAGAGCCAATATTAATCAGATCCAAACAACAGGCAAGTACCTGCACCTCAAGTTAATCTTTATATATTGTGATAATTAATTCCCTGTCTTGCATGTACCCTTGATGATTACACATCGTGTTAGAAATGTTGAACTTCATGTCTTGAATATTGGTAGTTCCTGTCTTGTTTTTCATGTCGGGTGGGAGAATACTAGGAGGCATGTAGTTTACCCTTTCCCCTGTCGTGACTGCTAGCTTTTGGTACGCGACTGTACCATCAGCCTGATACTCGATTATTCCTGACTGCTAGCCGCCTATGGCGTGCCTGATTAGCCTTATAAACCCCTACATGCCAACTATGTATTCTAAAAACAAACACAAGCACACACGTATAGTTTCTGGTTATTTCTTGCTGGCTATTATAGTTTCATTTCCTGTTTCATTTATTTCTGTTTCTCATATTCCTGTTTGCAGTTAACTCTGAGATAATAATGTTCTGTTAATACTGTTTCTCAACATGATAGCCAATATTTAATTGTCATAAAATATTTAGTTTAACATTGTTGTGCACTGTGTACTTTGCTCCTTTCCTGACTGGATCTGTTGATTTAGGCGATGATGAGGACCTTGCTCCTACTTATTATGGTCCCTATGAAGGGACTGATGATACCTATGAGGAGCCAGAACCCATCCAGGAGACCCCTGCTGCTGAGTAGCTAGTAGTAGCTATCTTTCATTTCTATTTCTTATCTTATTTATCGGGTTTGTCCCCGATTTCAGTATCGAATTTCTGTACTTAAACATTTGAATCTGTTGTCACATTTATTTTCAGTTGCAATCTTAAGTTTCATTTCTCATTATTATCTTGCCTATATTGTTGTGAATGAGCTAGTTAGTAATTATGGATTGACCTAGACAGCGTACTACCGCCGACTCTGCGGCGTAGGCTGGACGTACCCACGCACTCGTGCCCGAACTTCCGGGTGCGGGTCATGACATATACCTGGGGACATAATCCGGATCCAGGTCCTCAGGGGACATAGCAATGTACAAGAATAACTCAAACCAAAGTACAGTAAATAAATAACAGGTGTTCTCAGGGTATCTAACATAAACCATCTAAGTGAATGTAGTGAGAACGTACTCGTCCGCTAAACCACCGGGTCCTGTAGGTCCGCATAGACACAACATTAGCTAGTAATAATAGTAGTAGTAGGTACATACAGGTCCCGTCAAGATACCTGCAGCACTATAGGGCCCGAAGCGCAAGCATCGGTAGCTAATAGTGTATGGTAGCCCAGCGGTACGGTAAATTCTCCCCAACCTCATGTATCCCACGTCTCATGACCATGATACACAAGACAATAACTATCCATGTCTCAAGTCCAGGTGTAAATAACATCATGTCAACTAGCACATGTCTCAAGTCTTGTCCTAAAACAGAAGCCGGAATCCTAGAACATCTCAAGTGAGGCTTCTGTATATGAGAGTCGTGTATAGTGTCTTAAGGTAATTAGTGCAAGTGTTGATATGAGAGTCGTGTAAAACGTAGTATATCAATGTATATGAGAGTCGTGTAAAACGTGCCAACAACTACGTACCATACTTTTGTTTATAACATCATAAGGGTCTCGTACATTGATATACTACGCGTACATATATGCCTTTACGTGTGGTTAATCAACATACTCCTACACGTACGTAGGTAGGGTTTAATGTCGCAAAACGCTATACAACGCTAACCGGTTAATTGAGAATGCATGTAACCATTTTATTTCACTAATTAACATCTTATATTACAAAGATAAATAAGTTTAATATTCTAAAATTCATTTTAATTATTAATAAAAATTCATGCACACTTTTTATATTCAAGCTTATGTGCATGCAATAAACTCTACATAGTTACCACTACCACTGAATGCACTCAACCATTCCTTTGTTCATCAACTAAGCTACTAAATATACGTGTTAATACATATATAATTCTAATTATTCTGAAATTAAATTAACTATAGTGAACAGCATATTTTTTATAGTTCTGCATGCAATAAGTATACGAGTTCACCTATAGTAATCATACAACCTATCTATCAATTATTCATCAAACAAATCACTAAAATACATATTTTAATATGTATATAATCTAAAATTTGGTTCATACATTTCTGAATAATAATTATAATAATCTGAAAATAATTAACTATAGACATCAACTCAATATTTTTATTTACAACATCTATGTAACATATACAACCCTGCCAAAAAAACTGAGGGCTTCAATGTGTACAGCATTTTGCAGCAGTATAAGATACCAAAGAGGCTCGAAATGCAGGCTCAAGTTTTACTGTTAGCGTCCAGGTGAACTCTCGGAACGCAAAAAGGAGAAAAGTATAGTTTCGTTTTCAATTCATGTACAAAGGGGATGCAGCTATCCCAGGTCAAAAAGAATTGGAGCAATGTCCCTCTGCAGGTTCCTTTAAGATTTGGAGATGGAAATCAAAGAATAAGTGATGATGCTCCAGCGGGAAAACCCAGCAACAACTCCCATTAAAAATCATTTTGCAGGTAAAGATTTCATAACTTCCGTTCTGTTTGAACAGCACATGCAATTCGGGCAGGGGTATATATATATATATATATATATATATATATATATATATATATATATGGAATCACTCCGTCTTTTAACCTCTATTCCATTGCCATCACTGTGAGATTGCACCTTCGACAATTGGCGCTTCAACGCTTTCCATCTGTCAAATGAAAAAGGGGACACAATGAGGATGCAAATTATGATTTAAGTCACAACTGGATCATAGAACAACGATTGATTTACCTATTTGGTAATTAACTAGTAAAAAAACTATGACTTAACATGTGGAACTTAGAGTTACTTTGTAGTCTAAACTAACTTTCTAATATAATTTCAGTTCAAAAAATCTACTCTATGTTTAGACAAAAGCCAGTATTGTCCAAGAAAAGACATGGTTGGGGAAACATGTAAACATCAGTAAGCTTAGTAGTCAACCTGCAAGCCATGCAGCCTCTTAATGGATCAAATGCTGGTCTATGTTCAAAAAGTAGGACACTGTAATATAATTGTTAATTGTCGACACAATAGGGATATTTGAGACAAGATCCACCAGCACTACATTGACCAGTATTTCAATAATAAATGTTATCAACAAAAAGTTGAATTTGAAAAGCTGAAACAGAAATCTTGGTTCACACATTTGCATGAAAGTTTTCCTTTGAAGCAGTGTTGAGAGAAGAGGCAACTGTTACCAGAAATATACATATCATTTCAAATTTTAGCGAGTCACTACCATAAATCAATCAACTTTATATACCTCCAAACATATGTGAAGTATAAAGTGGACATCTTTAGCTCTGCCAAATCAGTCCACACAAGAAAAACCAATCTTGAACTAGGAGAGTTTGTACACACTACACACAGCACAAGCACACGTATTCTAGCTATAAATTCAGAAGCTTTAAGGCTAAAAAACATCCTATGCAACTACACTCACAATCAAGTGGTCAGCAAATGGTAGAACTTTTCATTTTAAGCATGGTAAACCCATATTTTCTGCATTACAACCAAATGTGGGTTTCTATGTTTGACGGTCCTATCTTGTATAAGTTGCACCATTAGTATTTGAGCCCCAAATGCTTCTCAGATAATTTTACATGCCCTTATTTTTATTCAAAAATAAATAATACATGGTTACCACTGTTCTAAAAGGCGGCCTAGGCGCAGGACCGGCCCTGAATTCATGGGGCCCTAGGCAAACTTTCAAAATGGCCCCCCCATATATAATGTAAACAAAATTAAAAACTGAAATAAAAATAAGTTAAAAAAAAGATGACACCAAGATTTGAACCTAGGACCTTTAGTATGCAAGTCTAACATTATAACCACTACACCACAATTGTTTTGGGTCAAAAGAGACCCATGGCACATACTAGTCCTATTTTAGATACAAGATTATATATATATATATATATATATATATATATATATATATATATATATATGCTTAAAATATATTTTTTGGGCCCCCATGGTCCGTAGGCCCTAGGCAGTCGCCCTAGCTGCCTGGGCCAGCGTCGGCCCTGCCTAGGCGGCGCCTGGTGCCTGCCCGATGCCCGCCTAGGCATATGTCTAGTCCCCTCCGACAGCCAACTATGCATGTTTTGGGGTTTTATGGACTTTTTTTCAAAATTTAGTAGGTTTTTTGGATTTTTATTTTATTTTTTTGAACCGCCTAGGCAGGCTATGAGCTAGGTGATGGGTGCCCATCCGACAAGCACCTAGTGCTTCTCACAACCTTGATGGTAGCATTTTTCACAACCTTGATGGTTACCATTTTGCATGAAATTCCCACAAGGCATATTCACAAGGTTTCATGGTGTAGCATGTTTGTTTGATGATATTATGATGTTTGATGAGAGTATAGGCTAAGGATTAGATGATAAAATAAAATTATCGAGAAACTTTGGAATCTAAAAGTTCTAAAATTAATAGATGAAAACAGAGTATATGGAATATAACTCCAAGTATAAGTAAAACAGAAATCAGGGAGGAATACATATGGATGAACAAGAGATATCTAGGAGAGTATGGTTTTTGGCCTTTAAGATCAATTAAGAAATATGTATAGAAAATTAGTTTAGTTGACATGAGAATGCTAAGATTGATGAGTGGCAATACATTAGAAGATGGACAAGAAATGATAGTATTCATGAGAAGTTTGAGGTGGCATCAATTAAGAACAAGATGAGAGAAAATAGACTTGGACGGAATATGCAAATGCAAACAAATAGATGAACCAGAAAGGATAAGCAATATGATAGTAATTAAAGGATCCGCTAAGACAAGAGGTAGTCCTAAAGGAACATGGATTGAAACTATAAAGGACATTGTTTGTTAGCCTCACAAGGACTTGGCCCCCAGACATGGCACTTCAATGAGCTAGGTTGAAAAAAATGATTCAAATAGCCAATCTCAAAATTTTGGGATAAAGATTTTATTGTTGTTACGTACTGATGAAGGACCATTCAGATATTTGATGTGAGTTCAGTTGGAGACTGGATCCATTTGGATCTTTTTGAGACCTTGGGTTTATTTCTCTGTTTTAGTCTATTCTTGGTTCTTATTTATTCCGTTAGTTTAGCTTAAGTTTGTTTATAGGAGATTTTAATCATTTGTGAGAGAAGAATTTGAGAAATCAAATTGAGAGTCATGGTAAGATGCCTACGCTAGATTATGTTTTCTTTTTCTTTATTCTTATCCTACACACGTTTGCTTCTTGACGTAGCTCTAAGCTTCAATTAGTTTGTTCCACTACCTATATTTCTTAGTAAACAAAAGAAATATACAACCAAAAAACTGTGTTTATAGCACAAGAGGAATATATGTTCTCTTTTGACCTACGAAGGCAGTGAAGTTTGGAGATGGAAAGAGAAGAAAAAGAGAAGTAGGCGAAAATAGAATATGAGAAAGAAGATTGCATGGACATAAAATTATAGGTTGCATCTCATGTCTATTTATATTAGTATGCAATACACCCACAATTACTATTATACCCTCATAAGATAAATAACAAAATAAAATAACTCTAACACACTCCCTCAAACTGGTGCATATAGATCATACATGCCCAGCTTGCTACATAAATCAGAAAATGGATCACGAACAAGTGGTTTGGTGAGGATATCACCTAATTGGTCCTCCGACCGAACATGAGTGACAATTTGTTTCTTCAGCAACAAATCACGAACGAAATGACAATCGACCTCGATATGCTTCGTGAACTCATGAACACCGGATTACTTGCGATAAACATTGCCGACTAATTATCACAATACATCTCCATCGAAATAGGAATATAATCCCCATTTCATGAAGAAGAGTGCACCCACATTATCTCAGAAGCTATATGAGCCAACATTGTACGGTACTCGGCCTCTGCACTAGAACGAGCCACAACATTCTGCTTCTTACTACGCCACGTGACAAGATTGTCACCCACAAACGTACAATAGCCAAAAGTAGACCTATCACTGCGACTGACTGCCCAATCAGCATCACTGAATCCCGTCACCGTAAGCAACTGGGAAGGTTTGTACAATAAACCCTTTCCAGATGCATCCTTCAAGTATCGAAGAATGCAAGAGATAGCCTCCTAATGTGGTTGCCGAGGGGCATGCATAAACTGACTAACTACTCCAACTACATATGTGATGTCTGATCGTATAACAGTAAGATATATAAGTTTGCCAACCAAACGTCTATAATATCCAACATCCTCAAATAACTCTTCCATGTCAGCATCAAGCTTGTCATGATAATCCATAGGAGTCTCAGTTGGCTGTCACTCCAACATTCCAGTCTTGGAGAGCCAAGTCTAGAAAATACATGCGTTGTGACAGATACACACCCTTCTTAGATCGACCAACCTCGATTCCAAGAAAATATCGAAGACCCAAATCCTTAGTATAAAACTGACGACTTAAGGTAGGCCTTCAAGTCCACAATCCCAGCATGATCACTCTCAGATATAATAATATCATCAACATAAACAATCAACACAATAATACCTGCTGAGGAAGAATGGCAAAATACTGAACGATCTGATGTGATACGCCGAAAGCCATACTGAATGAGAAATGAACTTGTCAAACCAAGCACGAGGTGACTGTTTCAGTCCATATAATGATTTTTTCAATCGACATACGAATTTTTTATTTTCTGCTACAATATATCCCGGTGGTTGATCCATATAAACCTCCTCCTATAAGTCACCATGCAAGAAAGCATTCTTTATGTCCAGCTGATATATAGACTATTGACGATTAACCGTCACAGAAATAAGAATTTAAAATGAATTCAGCCAAGCCACTGGAGAGAAAGTCTCCATATAATCCACACCATATGTCTGAGTATACCCTTTGGCAACCAACCGCGCCTTGAGATGCTCAACTGAACCATCGGGATGATACTTAACAGTGTACACTTATCTACAACCCACTGTCTGCTTTCCAACAAGAAGTGATGTCAGCTCCCAAGTATAATTTTGATGTAAAGCATACATCTCCTTATCCATTGCACTTTTTCAACCAAAAGATGACACAGCATGCTTATAAGTTTTGGAAATTTAAATATAAGACAATGAATTAGCAAATGCATGAAAAGATGATAAAGTACGGTGTAATAAAACATAATTAGAAATGGAATGCTTATTCTTTGTGGTACAAATGTGTTTTCTTTTTCTGAGAGCAATAGGAAGATCATCTGGATCTGTGGTGATGGACGCAAAAACCTCAGGCACGGAAGCTGATTGGTTGAGGGTTGTTATGTAGAACCACTGGCATGTCCTTAAATCTCTGATAAAACTGTAAAGGGATAATGAAGACAGAAACTGATTCAGGAATGACCGAAAGTGGTACGGAAGATATCAAATATGATGTAAAAGAAATACAACGGTCTTCTGAAGGAAGGGTAGACTCAAAGAATGTAATATCTGCACTAACATAATACTTGCATGACTGTGGACTGTAACAACGATAACCTTTATGAGTACGAGGATAACCAAGAAAGGCACACTTCAGAGATCTATAAGCCAACTTATCTCAATTAGGTTCCAAGTTATGAACAAAAGCGACACACCCAAACACTCGAGGAGGTTAGGAAAAATGAGCGATATCTGTATATAATATGGAAAATAGAACTATAAATTTAATACAGATGATGGCATGCGATTAATTAGATAACATGGAGTAAGAACGATATCTGCCCAATACTATTTAGGGACATGCATATTGAACATGAGAGTTCGAGCCACGTCTAAAATGTGTCGATGTTTGCGTTCGGCTATACCATTTTATTGAGAGGTGTGGACACAACTGGTTTGATGAATTATACCACGATCAACACAAAAATTGTTCACAGAAGATTGAGTATACTCCAAAGCATTATCAGAACGCAAAATTTTAATGCGTTTATCAAACTGAACATAGACTTCATTGTAAAAGGCAGATAACACATTTGGAAACTCAGATCTTTCTTTCATTAAATAACACCAAGTCATTCTGGAATAATCATCAATAAAATAACAAAATACTGAAATTCTTTCGGACTTTTGACTCTAGACGGACCCCAAATATCATAATGAACAAGATCAAAATATTATAACTGACGACTCTCACTACGACGAGGAAAGAAACTACGGTGATGTTTGCCTAACTGACAAATCTCACATTCAAGAGTAGAAACATGACTCAAACTAGGAACAACTTGACACAACTTAGCCAAAGACGGATGTCCGAAACGATAATGCCACTACAACGGAGAAGTAGAAACAGAAGTAAAAAAAACCTTTCCAGGTTGATCCAAATAATACAGTCCATCTGTTTTATATCCTGAACCAATCATCTTCTTCGTCCTGAGGTCCTAAAAATACACTAATTAGGAGAAAATGTCACAAAACATTGAAAAAATTTGGTTAACTGACTCACAGATAACAAATTAAATAAAAAATTAAGTACATATAATGAATCAAATAATGACAGTAATTGAGTACGGTGAATGACACATTTTCCAAGTACAGGACGAGTAGACCCATCAGCCAAGTTAATATTATGTTTCATGGGACTACGATTATGAAAGAGAGGTTATACCAGACATGTGAGAACTTGCTCCTAAGTCGAAGACCTAAGAGATGGATGGTGACTGGATTGCCACAAAAGTAGGATTATATATATGTGTCATGGTTCCAGTAGGTTAGGAGGTGGTACTACCAAGCGCGTTCAATTTCTGGAGGATCTGTTCAAATGGAGTGAGGTATCGGACGTTGAAGTCTGACTGAAACCAGAAGTATCATCTCTGAGAGCATTAGTGGTGACCTGGAACTGCATATTTTTATCATGCACTTGATGTGCATATTCTGGTTTGCCCCACTTGTCCCAACAATAGTCTTCGATATGACCGAACATTCCACAATAGTTACACTTTCGTGGTTGACCACGGCCACCACCACCACCGCGACCACCACCACGGTCACCACCACGACCGTTATCTCTACCACCAGGGCCTCCTCCTCGACCAAAACTACGACCACCATCTTTGCCGACACGTCCACCACCACGACCAGCAACACTAGAAGCTATGACAGAAGAGTCAGTACTCGACACCACAGAACTGTCCTAGAAAGAAACGAATAAGACACGAGAAAGTATTTGCTACCGTAGGTAACTGCTCTCCAACAAGAATATGAGCTTTATAAGATTCGAGCGCAGGATCCAAGCCGGCTAGGATAAGGGAAACATGAAACTCTTCCTTCTATCGTTGAGCTTTCTTCAACTGGTTTGATGAATTATACCACGATCAACACAAAAATTGTTCACAGAAGATTGAGTATACTCCAAAGCATTATCAGAACGCAAAATTTTAATGCGTTTATCAAACTGAACAAAGACTTCATTGTAAAAGGCGGATAACACATTTGGAAACTCAGATCTTTCTTTTATTAAATAACACCAAGTCATTCTGGAATAATCATCAATAAAATAACAAAATACGAAAATTCTTTTGGACTTTTGACTCTAGACGGACCCCAAATATCATAATGAACAAGATCAAAATATTATAACTGACGACTCTCACTACGACGAGGAAAGAAACTACGGTGATGTTTGCCTAACTGACAAATCTCACATTCAAGACTAGAAACATAACTCAAACTAGGAACAACTTGACACAACTTAGCCAAAGACAGATGTCCGAAACGATAATGCCACTACAATGAAGAAGTAGAAACAGAAGTAAAAAAAACCTTTCCAGGTTGATCCAAATAATACAGTCCATTTTTTTCATATCCCGAACCAATCATCTTCTTCGTCCTGAGGTCCTAAAAATAGACTAATTGGGAGAAAATGTCACAAAACATTGAAGAAATTTGGTTAACTGACTCACAGATAAAAAATTAAATAAAAAATTAAGCACATATAATGAATCAAATAATGACAGTAATTGAGTACGGTGAATGACACATTTTCCAAGTACAGGACGAGTAGACCCATCAGCCAAGTTAATATTATGTTTCATGGGACTACGATTATGAAAGAGGTTATACCAGACATGTGAGAACTTGCTCCTGAGTCGATGACCTAAGAGGTGGATGGTGACTGGATTGCCACAAAAGTAGGATTATATATATGTGTCATGGTTCCAGTAGGTTGGGAGGTGGTACTACCAAGCACGTTCAATTTCTGGAGGATCTGTTCAAATGGAGTGAGGTATCGGACGTTGAAGTCTGACTGAAACCAGAAGTATCATCTCTGAGAGCATTAGTGGTGACCTGGAACTGCATATTTTTATCATGCACTTGATGTGCATATTCTGGTTTGCCCCACTTGTCCCAACAATAGTCTTCGATATGACCAAACATTCTACAATAGTTACACTTTCGTGGTTGACCACGGCCACCACCACCACCGCGACCACCACCACCGCGACCACCACCACGGTCACCACCACGACCGTTATCTCTACCACCAGGGCCTCCTCCTCGACCAAAACTACGACCACCATCTTTGCCGCCACGTCCACCACCACGACCAGCAACACTAGAAACTAGGACAGAAGAGTCAGTACTCGACACCACAGAACTGTCCTAGAAAGAAACGAATGAGACAGGAGAAAGTATCTGCCACCGTAGGTAACTGTTCTCCAGCAAGAATATGAGCTTTATAAGGTTCGAGCGCAGGATCCAAGCTGACTAGGATAAGGGAAACATGAAACTCTTCCTTCTATCGTTGAGCTTTCTTCAAATCAGTAGTAACATGATGATATTGTAGCAGTTCCTCCCACAAAGCCTTCTTTGAAACCAGATATTCATTCACAGGCCTCCCATTTTATTTTGTATTAAACAATAACTCGTAAACTCATAGATACGGACAACGTTCCGCTTCTGCAAATATGATTCTTCCAGAGATGCCCAAATCTGTAGGTGGATTCACACCACTGAACATTAGCAACGAACGATGTGCGACTCCATACTATGCCACAACCACGATATAACGTATGCATCTGCACTCATCCAATCTCCATACTCAGCAAACGTTTCAGGTGGGGGTTCTTCCGTCAAAAACTTCAACTTCTTTTTCGCCCATAATACTACTTTGATAGACTTGGACCAGGCAAGGTAGTTCGCACCATTGAGTTTCACAGATGTAATTGATTTTTCCAATTCATCATTACAAATAACAGTAAAAAGGGAACCACCTCCGCAATTAACATCACCGGAAGATTTGGTCCCCACCATACTTGCAGATGCAACAGAAAGACGAGATCTTTGAAATCCTAGATCTCACAACGAACCACAACCGACGACGAACCAACGAAGCTCTGTAGGAACCCTAGATCTCATAAAGGAACCACGAACGAGCACAAACAACGAACGACGAACGACGAATCATGAAAAGTAGACGAAAAACAGCTGGAAAAAAAATTGCAAGTGAAGTTTGGAGATGGAGATAGGAGAAAAGGAGAAAAGTAGCAGACGAGAGTATGAGAAAAGAGATTGCAAAGACATAAAAACCTAAGTTGCATCTCATGTCTATTTATAGTGATATGCAATACACCCACTATTACTATTATACCCTCATAACATAAATAACTGTAACTCTCCGGACCAAGAATTTAGAAAAAAAAATCTTAATTTCAAGTCTACTTAAATCATTAAGCAATAATTCAATTATTATTTAATGCGTTAGTAATAATTAATGAAGGGTTAAGAAAATAATTACTATTTAGATTAGCTGAATGACGTTTCTTTTATTTTTGAATTAGTTAATCGGTTATTAGCTATCATATTCTTCTGCTAGAGACTCTCCCCACAACCCACGAACAAACTCCCACTTCTCTCTCTCCATGTAAAAGTCCAATTTCCCCCACTACTCTCACCTCTCCTTCACTCTTCCTATCTATTTAAACTTTCTCGTATCACTTTTCCCTCACAAACGTCTCTGGTAACACTCCATTTCTTAAACCTTTTTCCCCCACACTCCAACACAAATATCTCCAAATCCATACTCCTCCACGTCGTGGCCAACCGTCTGCTCACTGGTCTTTTCCTTCATTGAGCAGTCAGCCGACCACCCCAACTGAAGTTGCCAACTTCGACCCCGTCGCCTTTCGGCTACCTCGATCCACCCGAAGGCCAACGAGTTATCACCACCAACTCTGTCGTTTGCCAGCGTAGTCCCGGCATCGACGAACATCGACCAAGCAACCTCGGAAGCTATTTGGTTTCCAGTCCAACCCAACGCCAGCACTGCGTCAAGCGAGCTTTCAAGGCAGTAAGGTGAGACTTCATATTCTCCTCCCTTCTATGAATCAGAACCAATACAATGCATATAAGAGCCACTGGTTAAAAATAATAATAATAAGGAATCAGTAGAATGAACAGAGTCCCACTAGAATGATAATGTTAGGCTTCATGTGGTTAAAAAGAAATATGTAGTAGCCAATGGGCATACTTACTCTTCTGTGCAAGTAGTCTATAAAGTGATCATTAACTTAAAGCCATAAGGAATTCCAACAATTAGAATAAAATAATAATAACTATAAATATTTAGTTAGTATAACTACTAGTATAAGAGAATGGTAGTAAACAATAAACACTTGCATGCATTCTAAAGTAACCTAGTGTACCTTTCTTTTTCCTATTAGTACGTAGTAGCTAGCTAATGTCCATGAATAAGATAAACTATGTACTAAAGGAATAATAAGAAAAAGAATAAGAAGGTTAATTATATATAAACTGTGCACCACAACTATTATATATATATATATATATATATACACACACACACACGTAGCCTAAAAATTTGGTATATTCTTCCAAACCTCAAATCCTGACACCAAGTCCACTATTGGACTCACAACGTCATTTATATTCTAAAAACATTTAAGGTTGTATGTTTATCAAATTGTCTAACTAGGTTATTTCTTTTGTCTTCTTCTGGACCTATGTGCGGACTCCGAAATGTCTTAAAATTCGATCTTTGCCGAATCTCCAATTTTGGACTTTTCTATATCTATCTGGACTAATCGGGCGATATTGGAAATCTGGGATGATATTATTCCTACAATTGGAATTTCTGTTTGGATATTAGTTTTGGGCACCATTCCGTATCGGCACGATCGTGACCGTTACGTCGACTCCAAATTATTTCGAGGCAAACTACCTACACTTCAAGTTTATTATTTAGATTATGATATTTAGTTCATTGCTCTACTAGTACCATTGGATGATTACACTTAGTGTTAGGAATTGGATTTCATGTCTTGATTTTCGTGTCGGGAGGAGAAATATTATGAGGCATGTGGTTTACCCTTTCCACCATGTCATGACTGCTAGCTGTTGAGTACGCGACTGTACCATCAGCCTTATACTCAATTGTTCCTGACTGCTAGTCGTCTATGACGTGCCTTATTAGCCTTATAACCCCCTACATGCCGACTATGTATTCTAAATACACATATTCACACACATAGTTTCTTTATTAGTCTTGTAGCAGTTTCATTTTCTTGTCTCATTATATTCCTGTTTCACTTATATCCCTGATTTATAGTACTTGATACTTAGTTAATTTTTACTACTTATCATGTATAATCTTTATTGTGATACTTAGTCAGTTTTCACTACTTTATTTAGTTTAAACTTTGTTGTGTATTGGTACTTTGCTCCTTTTCTGACTGGATCCGTTGACATATTAGGCGATGATGAGGACTATGCCCCTACCTTTATGGCCTATATGACGTAGCAGATGATACTGTTGAGGAGCTTGTTCCTACTCAGGAGACTACTTTTGAGGAATAGTTAGCCAGTTAGCTAGTATTTTTTTTCAGCATAGTACTCGGATTTGTCCCCGATTTATCATTTCTTCTGGTTTGTATTAAACTGTGGATTGGTGGATGTCAAAAATTATGAAATCTTAGCATTCCTATTTCCTGTCATTATTCTTGTCTATTTATTTACTGTGAATGAGCTAGATTTAAATTACACGTGAATAATGATGAATATGAAAAAGGTCTAGACAGCGTACTACCGTCGACACTGCGGCGTAGGCTGGACATACTCGCGAACTCGTGCCTGAATATCTGAGTGCGGGTCGTGACACGTTTTTATGGTGGCCCATGCAGGTCCGAATTCTCAAATAGTGTAATATCTTAGGATAGAGTAAGAAATAAGATTGAGGATTTAAGGAAAAGCTCATTCACATAATAGGATCTTTTATTTCAAATCTTGACATCATTCCTTAGTAAATTTTCCTATCGTCCTTGATTTCCAAGTAATCTATTATAATATTACTATCCCTTAACCTTTCAGAATGGTTCAGACAAGGAATACAGTAGGAGGCACATCCGAACCCGTCGAACAGACTGTGCCCGAAACCCTTGCGCTCCCTCCTCCTCCAACTACTCCGACAGTTACTATGGATGGAGCGCAACTACTCGGAGTATTCCAGGGACTTATAGAATCCCAGAGGGAACAGACTATCCTCCTACGAACTAGCCTTTCAGATGCTCTTCAATCCCAGGAGGCACCACAAAAGAGGCCAGGAAATGCCAAAGACTTCAAGAACCTTGGACCCATGGATTTCTATGGGACTGAAGGTATTTTCTATGCCGATGAATGGATAGAGAATGTGGAGCGACTCCAGAAAACTACTCGAGTCCCTGATGATCTTAAGGTGGAATCTGCAAGCCTGCAACTATTCAACATAGCTCGGACTTGGTTTAGAGATGAACCTCAGTTATCTGCTCCTGAGCTCACTTGGAAGGATTTCAAGAGGCTGTTCAAAAAGAAGTTCTATCCCGAAGTGGCTCGAGAAGCTCTCGAAAGTCAATTCAAGAGGCTGGAACAAGGTAATCTTTCTGTTGACAAGTACACTGCTGAATTTAGCAGACTGAGCCACTTTGCAGAATATATGGTTCGCACCCCTGAAGATAGAGCCCGTAGATTTAAGAAGGGGTTGTCTCCTGATATTCGCCTTCCTGTCACCACTAGCCGAGCTCGTACATACGAAGAAATCTCGAGCGTGGCACAAAGTGTTGAAAGACATGGGACCTAGACTAGAGCGGGAAAGAGATGCTGGAAGTATGTGACCCCACAAACGCCCATTCCAACAACTACAGCAGAGGGCCCCGCAACAACCCCAACGTCCTCCCCCTCGAGCCACAGCACCCCAACAACAAACTCAAGGACAGAACCAACAAGCTCCCACATGTGGCTATTGTCAAAAACAAGATCACACTTGGCAAGTCTGTAGAAAGAGGCTAGGTGTCTGTCTATATTGTGGATCAGCAGCACATCAAATGAAGGACTGTCCTGCTGCTCAAGGATGCACAGCTGCATAAAAAGTTCTAGTTCAGGCCAGGCCCCCAACAGCGCAACAGAGAGGACCCCCACTCCCAACTCAGCAACAACGCTTTGCTCAGCACCAACATCAGCAGCAGAGGGGTGAACCTCAACAATGCCGTGCTTTTGTAATGACTCTAGAGGAAGTTGAAGCCACAGCAGATGTGATCACAGGTTCTGTACTTATAAATTCAGTACCAGCCATTACTTTATTTGATTCTGTAGCATCCCATTCATTCATGTCCGTAGATTTTCTTATGAAGCATAGCTTCCTCACAGAACCTCTTAGGAATTGTTATAAGATCATTATCGGTGGAGGAATTATCCCGGTTAGTGATGCATGTAACAATTGTCCTATCACACTATGTGGGAGAGAATTATATGCTAGGCTACTCGTAATGCCAATTCCCAGTTTCGACATTATTCTGGGTATGGATTGGTTGAGTCAGCATCATGCCACTATAGATTGTCACAGGGGTAGTGTAATCTTTAGACCCCTTGACAAGCCAGAATTTGAATTCACTAGAGGTTTTAGAGAATTTGGTAGTAACAAAATTTGTGGAGCCCTAGTACCAGAAGAATTGCCACTGCCTATCATTTCTTAATATCTTGATGTCTTTCCTAAGGATCTCCCAGGATTACCCCCAGACTGAGAAGTTGAATTCTCTATTGACTTAGTGCCAGGAGCAGCTCCAGTATCTCAAAATCCATATAGAATCAACAAGAAGGATATAGTAGAATTAAATGAGCAGATAAAAGAGTTAGAAGACAAATGCTTCATTAGGTCTAGTGTTTCGTCCTGGGGAGCTCCAGTATTATTTGTGCCAAAGAAGGATGGATCATTTCGAATGTGTATAGATTATAGGGCATTGAATGCTTTAACAATCAAGAATAAATATCCCCTACCAAGGATAGATGATTTATTTGATCAATTAAGTGGAGCTCGGGTATTTTCGAAGATTGACTTGAGGTCGGGTTACCATCAAGTAAGGGTGAGGAAGGAAGACATCCCTAAAACTGCTTTCAATACCCGGAACGGACACTATGAATTCTTAGTGATGCCTTCGGGTTAACTAATGCTCCAGCAGTATTTATGAATTTAATGAACATAGTCTTCCAACAATATCTAGACAAATTTGTGGTAGTTTTCATTGATGATATTTTGATTTATTCCAAGACTCCAGAAGAACATGAACACTTAAAGGTTAGTATTGGAGACATTAAGGAAGGAAAAACTTTATGAAAAACTATCTAAATGTGCATTCTTCCTAGACAAAGTAGAATTTTTGGGACATGTTGTAACTGGAGATGGCATAGCAGTAGATCCTAATAAGGTAGCAGCAGTAGAATCATGACCCAGTCCAGACTCTGTAGCAGAAATTAGAAGTTTCCTGGGACTAGTTGGCTATTATCGAAAGTTTGTGAAGGACTTTGCTAGAATTGCTGAACCAATGACAAAATTAACAAGGGTAGAAATCTTTACAGATCACAAAAGTTTAAAATATGTCTTTACTCAAAAAGAGCTAAACATGAGACAAAAAAGGTGGCTGGAGTTAATGAAAGATTTTGACATCACCCTTCAATATCATCCGGGGAAGGCCAATGTAGTTGCTGATGCTCTAAGCAGATATCCTATGACAATGTACTTGACGATGGACCGACACTTGCTTGAGGACTTGGAAAGTTTAGGAATTTAGGTAATTATTCCAGGAATAGAAGGTCAAATGATGAATTTGAGGATCCAATCTACCTTAATAGATAAGATTAAGGAGACTCAGTTTCAAGACGAAGGCCTACGAAGCATTCGAGACCAAGTACAAGCTGGATTATTGGAGGAATTCAAAATTCATGAAGATGGATCACCAAGACATGGAGATAGATTATGTGTACCTCAAGGAGATATAAGAGAAGAAATTATGCAAGAGGCACACAGATCACAATACTCTATACATCCAGGAGCCAACAAAAATGTACAAAGATCTAAGGATGCATGTTTGGTATGGCATGAAAAGAGAAGTAGCCAAGTTCGTATCTCGTTGCTTAGTGTGCCAACAAGTCAAGGCTGAAAGACAAAGACCTGGGGAATTGCTTCAACCACTACCCATTCCAGAGTGGAAGTGGAAACATATTACTATGAGTTTTGTGTCTGGGCTTCCAAGGACACCTAGTGGGAATAATGCAATTTGGGTGATAGTGGATAGACTGACCAAGTCTGTACATTTTCTACCCTTCAAAGTAGGGTTATCTACAGAAAAGTTGACAGATTTATATATTCGCCAGATTGTTAAATTGCATGGAGTTCCAGTAAGTATTATCTCCGACCGAGATTCGAGATTTACCTCTTACTTCTGGAGGAGCTTACAAGCTAGCTTGGGGACTCAACCCAAATTCAGTACAGCTTATCATCCCTAAACTGATGGACAATCTGAACGTACCATTAAGACACTTGAAGATATGCTCCGTACATGTGTTCTGGATTTTGGAGGATCGTGGAAAGATTATCTACATCTTTTGGAGTTCTCTTATAATAAAAGTTACCAAGCAAGTATTGAAATGACTCAATTTTAGGTTTTATATGGACGAAGATGTCGTACCCCATTATCATGAGATGATGTAGGAGAAAGAGCTTTACTGGGACTAGAGATGGTGGTTGATTCAACCGAGAAGGTGAAACAAATAAGGGAAAGACTTCGTGTGGCTCATGAGAGGCAACGACATTGGGCCGATAGCCATCGAAGACCATTGGAATTTGAGGTAATCAATTTATGAAATTCAAGTTAATTTAACATTATGATTATGGAAGTATGACTTGATTATGATTTTATTAAAGGTTGGAGAGTTGGTATTCTTGAAGATTTCTCTGACACGTGGCACCATTAGGTTCGGAAGGAGCAGAAAACTCAGTCCAAGATTTATTGGACCGTTTGGCATACTGGAGAAAATCGGAGAAGTGGCATACAGTTTGGCATTGCCACCCACTCTAGATGGGGTCCATAACGTATTCCATGTGTCGCAACTGAGAAAATACGTGGCAGATCCAAGTCATATTTTGGATCATTCAGAGTTCGAAGTAGGCCCAAGCTTGACTTACCAAGAGCAACCTGTAGGGATACTGGACCGAACGGAGAAAGTTCTAAGGAATCAAGTTATTCCCCTTGTTCGTATAGCTTGGAGGCATCATTCTCCTGGTGAATCCACCTGGGAACGAGAAGACGAGATTATGGAGCACTACCCCTATCTTTTTGAATCTTGAGGTATATTTCAACTCTCGACCTTTCTTTTCGTGCCATTGTTAATTTTAAATTTTGAGGACAAAATTTTTCTAAGGAGGAAAGTTTGTAACTCTCCTGACCAAGAATTTAGAAAAAAAATCTTAATCTCAAGTCTACTTAAATCATTAAGCAATAATTCAATTATTATTTAATGTGTTAGTAATAATTAATGAAGGGTTAAGAAAATAATTACTATTTAGATTAGCAGAATGACGTTTCTTTTATTTTTGAATTAGTTAATCGGTTATTAGCTATCCTATTCTTCTGCTAGAGACTCTCTCCACAACCCACGAACAAACTCCTACTTCTCTCTCCATGTAACAGTCCACTTTCCTCCACTACTCTCACCTCTCCTTCACTCTTCCCATATATTTAAACTAACTTTCTCCCATCACTTTTCCCTCACAAACGTCTCTGGTAACACTCCATTGCTCAAACCTTTTTCCCCCAGACTCCAACACAAATATTTCCAAATCCATACTCCTCCACGTCGTGGCCAACCGTCTGCTCATTGGTCTTTTCCTTCATTGAGCAGTCAACCGACCATCCCAACTGAAGTTGCCAACTTCGACCCCGTCGCCTTTCGGCTACCTCAATCCACCCGAAGGCCAACGAGTTATCACCACCAACTCTGTCGTTTGCCGGCGTAGTCCCGGCATCGACGAACATCGACCAAGCAACCTCGGAAGCTGTTTGGGTTTCCAGTCCAGCCCAACGCCGGCACTGCGTCAAGCAAGCTTTCAAGGCAGTAAGGTGAGACTTCATATTCTCCTCCCTTCCATGAATCAGAACCGATACAATGCATATAAGAGCCACTGGTTAAAAAATAATAATAATAAGGAATCAGTAGAATGAACAGAGTCCCACTAAAATGATAATGTTAGGCTTCATGTGGTTAAAAAGAAATATGTAGTAGCCACTACTACTTACTCTTCTGTGCAAGTAGTCTATAAAGTGATCATTAACTTAAAGCCATAAGGAATTCCAACAATTAGAATAAAATAATAATAACTATAAATATTTAGTCAGTATAACTACTAGAATAAGAGAATAGTAGTAAACAATAAACACTTGCATGCATTCTAAAGTAACCTACTGTACCTTTCTTTTTCCTATTAGAACGTAGTAGCTAGCTAATGTCCATGAATAAGATAAACTATGTACTAAAGGAATAATAAGAAAAAGAATAAGAAGGTTAATTATATATAAACTGTGCACCACAACTATTATATATATATATATATATATATATATATATATATATATATATATATATATACACACACACACACACGTACGTAGACTAAAAATTTGGTCTATTCATCCAAACCTCAAATCCTGACACCAAGTTCACTATTGGACTCACAGCGTCATTTCTATTCTAAAAACATTTAAGGTTGTACGTTTATCAAATTGTCTAACTAGGTTATTTCTTTTGTCTTCTTCTGGACCTATGTGCGGACTCCGAAATGTCTTAAAATTTGATCTTTGTCGAATCTCCAATTTTGGACTTTTCTATATCTATCAGGACTAATCGAGCGATATTGGAAATTTGGGATGATATTATTCCTACAATTGGAATTTCTGTTTGGATATTAGTTTTGGGCACCATTCCGTATCGGCACGATCGTGACCGTTACGTCGACTCCAAATTATTTCGAGGCAAGTACCTACACTTCAAGTTTATTCTTTAGATTATGATATTTAGTTCATTGCTCTACTAGTACCATTGGATGATTACACTTAGTGTTAGGAAAATGTCTTGATTTTCGTGTCGAGAGGGAAAATACTAGGAGGCATGTGGTTTACCCTTTCCATCATGTAATGACTGCTAGTTGTTGAGTACGCGACTGTACCATCAGCCTTATACTCAATTGTTCCTGACTGCTAGTCGTCTATGACGTGCCTTATTAGCCTTATAACCCCCTACATGCCGACTATGTATTCTAAATACACATATTCACACACATAGTTTCTTTATTAGTTTTGTAGCAGTTTTATTTTCTTGTCTCATTATATTCCTGTTTCACTTATATCCCTGATTTATAGTACTTGATACTTAGTTATTTTTTACTACTTATCATGTATAATCTTTATTGTGATACTTAGTCAATTTTTACTACTTTATTTAGTTTAAGCTTTGTTGTGTATTGGTACTTTGCTCATTTCCTGACTGGATTCGTTGACATATTAGGCGATGATGAGGACTATGCCCCTACCTTTTATGGCCCATATGACGTGGCAGATGATACTGTTGAGGAGCCTGTTCCTACTCAGGAGTCTACTTTTGAGGAGTAGTTAGCCAGTTAGCTAGTATTTTCTTTCAGCATAGTACTCGGGTTTGTCCCCGATTTATCATTTCTTCTGGTTTGTATTAAACTGTGAATTGGTGGATGTCACAAAATTATGAAATCTTAGCATTCCTATTTCCTGTCATTATCCTTGTCTATTTATTTATTGTGAATGAGCTAGATTTAAATTACCTGTGAATATGATGAATATGAAAAAGGTCTAGACAGCGTACTACCGCCGACACTGCGGCGTAGGCTGGACGTACTCGCGAACTCGTGCATTAATATCTGGGTGCGGGTCGTGACAATAACAAAATAAAATTACTCTAACAAAGGTAATAGCCAGTTTTTGGATTGTCAAACAGTACTGCCAATCTCCTTTTGTCTAGTTTGATAGTTTTGGAATGCCCACTGTACAAAAATCTCCTATGGCCAATCAGAAAATGAGGGAAGTTTGGACCTTGAGTTGTCACAAATACTTCAACGTGAGGACAAACTTAGTCTAAAGCAGCCATCCTGTAAGAAAAACTCTGAAAGTAAAAGTTTACAGTTAAAACATTGTCTGCTGCCTAATCTTGAAAAGCCATGATGAGAAATCACCCCAATTACCTTAAATGGATCAAGCTCCTCAGGTGATGCTAACATGCATTTAGTTTCAAGAAGTGGACGCATATGCTTCCCTGCTTGGTATATCTTTCCCGAGGCTAGATAAATCGATGTATTATTATTGAAACCCATGCCACGCAGCATCAAACCAACCTAGCCCAATTATTGGATAGGACAGAAACCAAAATCTTAACTGTTGTACGAAAACTGGCTATAGAATAATCACACCAAGATTATTTGAAGCAGTTGCCCTGCCAGTCTAAAATTAAATAAACTACATACCAATATAACAAAGATTGGCCTTACACATGCTGTATAAAGATAAGGGGTTCATATAAAAACCATAACTCCATATCATTCAACCAAGACAATTTTGGATGCTGGTATCAATCATTGTATTAACTTCTTCTGTGCTTGCAGAATACTGACAGCAAATGTCTTCCAATTGGTGCAGTGTTGCAGTTTGCTAACCATGGTTTGATATCACTCTCACTCCTGTGAAAAGGTATCGTTTGGTGATCAATCCTGCTGACATCTCCTTTCGTGTATGAGCTACTTCAGGTAAATAAGCATGTATTTAAGCATGGAGGTCAAGAGGAGAGAGGGTGCACAAATTCCCGTGTGTATGTGTGAGGTATTTCAAGTAAATGGGTATGCTTGTACGCTGGGAGATCAAGACGAAGAGGGAGGGTGCACAAAATTCACATGTGGATGTGTGCTGGAAGGTGGCTACTTGAATCCTTCTCTCTTTAACTCTACTAACGACCATTTTATCTAGAAAATGAAAGGCGTACCCTAGGGGAGAAAAGGTACTCGTGTATGTTATTAAGGTCATAATTAGAATGAGTAAGTACAACTAAAAACTACAGATTCTCTGGCATTATTAGGTAATGTACAATTCGATTGACTTCATAAACATCAATAAGGAGCATAAACTAATCAAATGGCAGGAGTAAGGAAGGATGATTCTTCTAAATTTGTATGTCAAAAGCTCATAAGAGAACTTTTCCAGAATGAAGCAGAGTTTACAAAGAACGATTTTCCTCATCTTATTAGTTGAATTTTAGATATGTACTCATATTATTAATTGTTATATATGTTAGATGATCTTGTGAGAATTATGTGAGCGTTTGGTGATTAGGAAATCTAGACAAAAGTGCAAAATGAGTTTGACATAAACATAGGTTTTGTTGTGCATGAAAGCCTGACAATACACCATGGGGAATTACAATAACAATAGCCATGAAAAACAAGTCTTCAATTCTTCCAAGATTCTCCTATCTATGGCAGTCTTTCTAACATAGTTTGCAGTATCGGCCGATATCGACATGATACGGCCGATACCAATACGATTTGGCATGTCCCGATCTGATACCGACCAATATCCAATACCCGACATTGGGGGTCTCTTTTCCGATCAAGTCAGCAAAGAAAATTGAACAAAAAGACCAATCATCAAGGGTGTAAGATTGCAAAAGAAAAAAACTAATCTATCGCATGTAAACCAATTGGCAAGGGTGACTACTATTTCATTCAATTTCAAAACTACCAAGAAACAACACTGAATTATGCATAAATATATAAATATATTTTCTAAAATGTTAATAATTTATTGCCGATACCGAAAAGAAACAACACCAATTTTCTTTTCGATACCAAAAAAATCCGATACTCCGATCCGAAACCGACGATATTGCCGATACCGCCAATCCCGATACTCATATAAATGATTTGATACCGATTCTGATAACGATAGTGCAAACTTTGTTTTACGAGAAAAGCCTTCATATCAAAATGAATTGTGACAAGATAAGAAAGCTAACGGGCACGAGTCTCCAGGTTTGCAATTACAAAATACCAAGGTTCAAAGTATCGGTATCGGACCATTCTTACGAGTATCAGGATCGGCGGTATCGGTAGTATCGGTGGTTTCGGATCGGAGTATCGGATTTTTTTGGTATCGGAAAGCAAATAACTATTAGTAAATTGTTAACATTATAGAAAATATATTTTATACATTTATGCATAATTTTAAGTATTTCTAGTGTTGTTTCTAAGTATTTTTGAAATTGAATGAAATAGTAGTCATCATTGTCAATTGATTTACATGCGATAGAGAAATTTTCCTCTTTTATATGCTTTTACAACATTACTATGCTTTTACACCCTTACTGATTGGTCTTTTTCATTCAATTTTCTTTGTCGAATTGACCGAAAAAGAGACCTCAAATGTCGGTATCGGTCAGTATCGGGTATCAGTCGGTATCGGATCGGAACATGCCAAACTGTATCGGTATCGGCCGATACTGCAACACATCAATTTGGTAGGAAAAATAATTGTAACAGAAATAAAGAAACAAATACCTCCAAAGGTGTAAGGGGGCACTTCCCATTTATTCTAATTGCACCAGGCCGTATCACACAACCAGGTTTAGAAATGTTTCTTCTCCAAGCTCTCTGGTTGCTTTCATGTCATGTTTCTCTTGTTCCCCGCCATCAAAGATGCAACATGAGAAGGCAACCATATCCTAAAAGAAAAGGTAGTCAATATTTCACCAAATTCCTAGAATCAAAATCTACAGCATGAACCAGACTTAAGTTTACAATAGGTAATTTACTTCTTCAAAACGGAGATGCACCGCAATATATTTCCCATTATTATGTACACTTCGCTCTTTCATTCAAGAAATCAGATTCTCCGCTAACATTGTTATAGGAATTGAAAACAGCAAGGCCTCAAGTTAGCCAAGCATCTTAGGTGTTGGACTGGTGGGTGAGCATCAAATGAAAACCGATTTGCAAATGGAGATATCCGTATAAACCTGAATTATCGAAATGAAAAAGAAAATTCATAAAAGCATCTACATACTATAGCCCGTGCTAAAAGCTTAGAAAAATAGAAGTACACTCAAGCATGCAGGATTTCTATATTCAATAGATTGTGTCAAAGCATACCTTGAGTAGAAATCTATGTATGAAAGTTAATAAAAATTGACACTGTTATTTATTTTCATATTATAAGATTTTTCATGCCCTTAGTCAACAATTAAGATCTTTCATTCCTATGTTGTACTGGGCGCTAGGCAAGACGAGATAACAGGCCGGCCGCCTCGCCTAGGCACGCCTAGGCGCCTCCTAGACGTCCGTCTAGAATTTTCATGCAAAGCATGTAGCAGCAGGAGCACATGCAGCAGCAGGCAGCAGTAGCACATGCATCAGGCAGCAGGAGCACATGCAGCAGGCAGCAGTAGCAGCAGCATGTAGCAGCATTTTTATCCGCCTAGGCGCGCCTGGGGAATCCTCGGGTCGCCTCTAGGCACCCGCCTAGGCGCCCGTCGACTGACACAGACATTTTTTCCTCGGGTCGAGGCAAGCTCCTCCTGACCTGGATGCCTAGGCCTCCTAGGCGCGCCTAGGCGTCGCCCATGACAACATAGTTTCATTTTCTAAATTACTGCTTCACAATTTGTACACAGGAATATGCCTTTTTCCAAGACAAAAGATAGTAAGTACTAAGGTAGTCAAAGGCGCACTCAAGGCGCGCGCCGAGCGAAGTAAGGCACAAATATAAAAATAAGAAATATATATATATAAGAAATAAAACTAAATAACATATTAAAACCAACAAAATATATTAAAACATAACCAAATGAACTAGCATAACAGCAGTAGCAGTCAACAAAACTAACAAGTAACAAGAGTTTATATTATCCCTACCACGCTTTTAGTAAATTTTAGTCTTTCCAGTTCAACTGTAACCAACTACTTGTATGAGATAAGTGTTATCTCCATAACTCAAAGTTTTTTGTATAAAAAAAAAAAAAACAAGGCGCACCTTTTCTTGGTTGCGCCTTGCAGAAAGGCTCGCATAAGGCGCACCTTGGGTGTAGGGTTGAGCATTCGGTTCTTTCGGTCCAAAACCGAACCGAATAAGCAAAATCGAATTCGACCGAAAACCGAATAAGCAAAACCGAAACCGAACCGAAATGGCCCATAACCGAACCAAACCGAACTGAATTAAATCGGTTCGGTTTTCGGTTTATTTGCATTTTTTTGTTAATATATATAGTACCTATATATATATATATATATATATATATATATATATATATATATATATGAATTAAATTTAGTATATACCTATATATATTAATACCTATTAATACCTTATTCAGTTTTCGGTTTTGAACCGAAACCCAAAACCGAAATCGAAACCGAATAAAAAAATTTAGTATTTTCAAAACTAAAATCGAACCAATATTTTTTAAAACCGAACCGAATCTCTTATTCGGTTTCGGTTCGATTCGGTTTTCAGCCCAAAATCGAATAATGCTCACCCCTACTTGGGTGCGCCTGGAGAAGTGCGCATTGCCTAGTGAGGTGCGAGGTGTAGCTATTGCGCCTTTCTGTGAGGTGCTCCTTTGAATACCAACTAAGTACTTTCACAAGAACATTCCAAGACAAAGCTACGCAATTCCACTTGGCTCTTTGGATTGTATTCATCATCGTACGTGTATCTAATTTTCTCTATCAAAATTATGATAATACTCTTGTTTAGATCCTATCCTACATAGGGACATTAAAGGCTGCTAATTTATTATGTATACAATCTAACTGCATTACAGATTTGTAGGTTCACCCTTTAAGACTTGATATTTGGTTGTGCTTGGTCAATTCTTTTGTTGAACCTTCTTGGTTTTGAGTGACGATCAACTAGCAACCTTATTTTAACAGAAAAAGCTTGAATATTAATAGCGACCTAAACAAACCGTTAGAAAAAAAATACTTGGCCTCCTCTCTTGCTCTTTACCTATGGCTTCTGCTACTAGCAATGTCTAAAAGACTAATACCTTTCCTGTATTTACTGATCCTTCTTCCACGGAAGACTTGCAGAAGCTATAAATTCTTTCAAATAGTAGAGATGGTAATCAATACTAGCTAGTGTTATCTCCTTACCAAAGATTACATGTTCAGTGGTCATTCAAGTAGTTGAAGGAAGAGGGTCGTCAGTTTATTGGTGTAAAGTGGGAATCAAAACAAAACCAATGAGCTAATCAAAATCAAATCAATAAATGTACCAGGATATCATACCTGAAACCATAGTTAAAAACACTGCAGGAAAAAACAAAAAACCCTAAGATAAACTTTAATTTGCTCGTTGATAATGATAGTTCAGTTACGAATACTTAATGCCCTCTACTAGTAATGTTTATTAACTTATGTTAACTTTTATTTTCTCAATTTATCTATAATCTGTTGCTAAGTCCTAACCAAGTAAAGTGAGATACCATCTTCACATCAATATACAATTTTACAAAGAACAACCAATATTTCTATAGTAAGAAAATAGTAGTAATAATTTATTGAAAACTCGCCAATATAAGAATTGACAATTATGTCAAAGCTCCCGCCTTGTGTAAATGAGTGGCACAATATAAGTTTATACTTCCTACAATTTCTTAACATCAGACTCCCAGAGGGGGCCAAGAGAAGGGGTTTGAAGAACCTGTGGCATACCATACTAATTTGAGTAGGAGGTCCCTCATGCCACCTTATTTTCCTAGTCAATAATCAAAAAATATAGTAGTCAGATTCGTTGATGATGTTTACCGCCGTTCGCATCTTAGAAATGGGATAGCAACATATACAAGGATTACAATGCTAAAAGAAGTGACAATCAATCTTCATTACTTTATCAGTTCGCTGAAAATGTAACGTTTACTGCTGTAAACTACAATCCAAGGTTCGCGGTATCGGTATCGGTATCAGACAATTTCTATGAGTATCGGGATCGGCGATATCAGCAGTATCGGCAGTTTCAGATCGGACTATCGGATTTTTTTTGTATCAGAAAACAAATAATTATTAACATTTTAGAAAATATATTTTATACATTTAGGCATAATTTTAAGTATTCCAGTGTTGTTTCTTAGTAGTTTTCAATTGAATGAAAAGTAGTCACCATTACCGATTGCTTTACATGCGATGGATAAGTTTTCTTTTTTTACATCCTTTTACAACATTACAATACTTTTACACCCTTGTTGATTGGTCCTTTCCATTCAATTTTCTTTGTCGACCCCAATGTCGGTATCAGTCAGTATCGATCGTATTGGATCGGTATCGGCCGATACTGCAAACTATGCTACAATCATAGAAAGTTGGAGAATGCAGAACCAACTCAGAAAAGGGAAAGCTTCAATATAACAAGAAATGAAGAAACTCATCTGAAGCTCTCAAGAGAGTGCGAGAAAAAAGTTCTCTCATTTGAGATATATAAAATTTTGTAAGAAATATGCATTAACTAGTAGTAGAATGTCAATTCCAACTATCAGCACTAGCAAAAGCTAGTAGTATAATGCAATCAGTCGGTCCCAACAATCAGCATTAACAGAAGACGAAAAAGTTACTGAGGCATTATTAAGGAGTGATAAGAGTCTAGGAGGTATCAGAAAGTTGTGAAAGAAGTGCATAATATACTGAGTAAGCAATCCTTATAGATGGGCACACTACTAATATGCCAAGCGATGAAATGCTAAGAGACAGAATTCACCTACTCGTGAACAACAACAAATTTCTATATTCTTGCCAAGGCAAGAACATAAAAATAGGATATTATAAGGGAATGCATTTGGTGCAGCAAAGTGCAGATAGTTTCATTGAAATTACTAAACCTAGCCTTATATATTATAAACATAAAGTATCCAAGTCATAAAGCAATGAGGAAGTCTGTGCAAGATATGCAGAAACCAGTAGTAAATTCAAAATGTTGATTCCTACAAAAAAGGCATCACCAAAAACTTAGGGTTGTATAAAGAAGAACTACACGACACGTCTAAGGGTCATGTATACAACAAGAAGAACAAAGACTTTATCCGAAATTTTGGAGTCAGTTGCCTGACTTTTTATCTTCCTTTCAGCTATTTAAGGATCATCTCCTCCCTAACATTAGAAAACACTTGCCCTTTTGAGTCCTAAATCTTAATCCAAGTAATTTTTTGTGCATCCATGTTCTAGCAAGTCCTTTAATAGCTTACCATCACTCCTAAACAATGCCTCGAACACTATCTTATCAGTGAAGTTTGGAGATGGAGATGGAGATGGAGAGGAGAGGAGAGAAGGAGAAAAGTAGAAGAAGAGAGAATATGGGAAAGAATATTGCAAGGGCATAAAACCCTAGGTTGCATCTCATGTCTATTTATATTGATATGCAATACACCCACAATTACTATTATACCCTCATAAGATAAATAACAAAATAAAATAACTCTAACAACCTCCCTCAAAACTAAAATTTACTAAAAGTGTGGTAGGGATAATACAAACAAACCCTTATTAGTTATATTCTGCTAGTACTGCTCTCCTAGTTCACTTGGTTATGTTTTAATATTTTTTTATTGGTTTTAATATGTTATTTGGTTTTATTCTTACATTACTAATTTATTTTTGAAATGTACGCCTTTGACGTAACAAATTATATCAAGGCCATAAGAAGATGTAGCATATGAGAACATGACACAAGGGCATAACCTAATGAAGCACACGATGCTCGACACAAGGTTGATGTAGCACACAGGGCCGTTTGCAAAAATATAAATGCTACATCGTGTCAATCCCTTGTGTTGATCCCTGTGTGGAAAAAAAATGTTATGGCCTTATTGAGCATTGTGTGCTACATCATGTTATGATCTCATGTCAAGTCGTCTTGATTGGTCTATGCATTTTAAATATGAAAGGAGCCATATTGTGTAGTAGATATGTGTGTAGGATCGAATAAGTACCTCTAGAGGGGGGTGAATGGAGTGCGTGTATATCCAGCGGAATAAAAAATCACCCAATAAAAATTAACATAGTTAGCTAACAATCTAAATATAAAATGACAGTAAGTAAATAGAGAGAGAGAGAGAGAGAGATCAGCAGTCGCAAACACAACGATGTATATTGGTTTTCCTCTGAGAGTACTAGTCCAGTCCCGAAAACTCTAACTCGGAGTTGAAATCCACTATCAAGTGAAACACAAGTTTTGATCCGAAGGCTTGCAACTTCATACAGACATGAGCTTTGATCCGAAAGGCTCGAATACTTCTCGAAGTGTTGAACTTCTTGACAAACTCTTTTTACAACTCTTGAAAACTTCTAACCAAGAACGTACTGACACTTAAGGCTTAGGAGTTGTAGAAAGCTTGGGATTGGAAAGTGTAAAGACTCTTGCACTGAGGAAATAGAGAAAAGAAATGAAAGTGAATTGAGTGAATAAGAATGGTGAATTCTTTCTCTATTTATAGTACTTTTGCAAACCGAGTTCGGGACGAATTCGGATGCCAAACGTTCGAATTTTTGAACGTTGGAGCCGAGTCCGCAGGAAGAACAGGTTGCAAGGGCTTACTGGGTCTAGGAACCGAGTTCTAGCCGAACTTGCACCGAACTTGTGCCGAGTTCGTACCGAGTTCGCTTTCCCTAAATCCAGTCAGAATCAGAATAGGTTGCGTTGGTTTAGGCTAACTTGGTTTTGGAAAAATAGGTTGGGCTATTTTCAAAACTCGAAATATTTTGGCTAAAAATAATCTGGGTCTAGAAAATATTTTTGGTAGCCTCTAAATGCCAAATGCGACTCGATTTACATATTTTTATATACTCAATAAATAGAAAAATTGCATTGACTCGATACTGAAAACAAATTGCATTCACATTCTTTGAAACTGTAGTTGTAGCAGTAGTACATCCGTATCATCGGTTCTCGTAGGTTATATCAAGTCCGAGTTTTAGTCGATTTATCGAAATATGGTTCGACCATGACTAATGGGCCAACAATCTCCTCCATTTTGATAATTGACAAACTCTGACTGATATAGCAGAAAATGAAACTCAAAACTTGAATGTGGTAGTATTTTCTTCTTTTGCTAAAAGCTTGATTGCTGATAAGTAAAGGTTACAACATGATGTTGTATGCGATTCGGTTTCCCCAAGCGGTCGTTCCGGCCACGCCGATAGCTTTTTCTCTTTTATATGTTTTTACAACCTTACTATGCTTTTACATCCTTTCTAGTTGGTCTTTTTAATTCAAATTTTTTTGCCGAATTGACTGGAAAAGAGACCTCTAATGTCGGTATCGGTCAGTATCGGGTATCGGTCGGTATCGGATCGGGACATGCCAAACTGTATCGGTATCGGCCGTATCGGATCGGTATCGGCCGATACTTTAAACTATGGTGTCGACACAACACAAGTAGCATTCGTGAGGTTGTATGGATTTGTGCCTGATTTTAGCATGCCCTATCCGGTATCACAATAATCTTTATTATATACGTTTTTGGACTACATCTGACACGGGCATAACACCAATTTCGGAGTAGGTTTGTGCTTCCTTGGATGCAACTACAGGCAATAGATCAATTACCATCTAAATGAAGTATTTTGAAATCATGGAACAGAGGACCAACCCTCAGAAATTCTGTCAGACGGCAAACTGAATATATCAATATCAAGTCCGTTTCTACTCGAAGGATTTGGTATTTATGTCAGGTTCAAAAATTAAGTGAACATGGCAACTTTCATGATTAATCACACTGAATACAGGTGATGCAATAAAACCAAATATCGTTGTTTGAGTCTGAATGTTCTCTATATTTGGTTGCAGAACATGGAGCTAGACCTAACTCATCTAGTTTATTTTAAGGGTCTAACTCATCTGCTACTCATCAACTTAAAGCCATGTGCTATCTTATTGGGTTATCATATTTCTTCCTCGTCTTGTTTGTAGAGTTCCTAATACCTAAGTTGCCTTCTTTCTAATTCGGTGTCACATTCCTGGAAACGAAAAAAGATGAATCCAAATTTGAATTTGACAATGGAAGATAGAAAAGCACTTGTGCTTCCTTGGATGCAACTACAGGCAATAGATCAATTACCATCTAAATGAAGTATTTTGAAATCATGGAACAGAGGACCAACCCTCAGAAATTCTGTCAGACGGCAAACTGAATATATCAATATCAAGTCCGTTTCTACTCGAAGGATTTGGTATTTATGTCAGGTTCAAAAATTAAGTGAACATGGCAACTTTCATGATTAATCACACTGAATACAGGTGATGCAATAAAACCAAATATCGTTGTTTGAGTCTGAATGTTCTCTATATTTGGTTGCAGAACATGGAGCTAGACCTAACTCATCTAGTTTATTTTAAGGGTCTAACTCATCTGCTACTCATCAACTTAAAGCCATGTGCTATCTTATTGGGTTAGCATATTTCTTCCTCGTCTTGTTTGTAGAGTTCCTAATACCTAAGTTGCCTTCTTTCTAATTCGGTGTCACATTCCTGGAAACGAAAAAAGATGAATCCAAATTTGAATTTGACAATGGAAGATAGAAAAGCACGTAAAGGAATGAATATGATTCAGGCGGTTGTCCAAAATATACCATAGTTAAAGGAGCAATAATCCAAACTTACAACATGGGCTTACATTTGGTAAAAAGTGATCCAGTTGAAGTAGGGAAACTTAAAACTCGACCTAGCAACTGAAGTTACTACAGAACTCGATCTTTCTATTTGTAAATCGTCGTTATCATGATAAACTTGTAGCAATTTCACTACCTTGTACCTATTTGAAAATGTTAGTACCATGTATCCATATCTTGTACTTATCCGTATTCGTTCAATATATCTCGTAAAACATAGGCAACGATGTTGATGAAATTCAACTACATTATTGGATTTCAGCCAAAGATTAAAGGAGACCTATGTTACTGGTTCAACGGTCTATGGCAATCAAATTGCATCAAATTAGCAAACATTCTAGAACTTTCTTAAAGTAGAAAGTACTAAAAAAAGCATTTTTTTTTTTTAATTTTCCTGCATTCGGCGAGATGATTTCTTAGACTGGGAACTTGAGTTTCATGAGGTTTAATTTCGCCAAACACACAAAGAAACCAACACTCCTTTCATAATTCCAAATAGATGGTAATTTGATCAAGTGAAACAAATTTAACGAAATGTGGATTCCATACCATCCGGTTTCCCCAAGCGGTCGTTCCGGCCACGCCAATAGCTCCAGCACCCTCACCTCCCTTGGCCCATATCCTGACCCTATCTCTCATCCTCCTCTCCTGCAAGAATATAAAAAAAAAAAAAAAAAAAACATCACTCAAAAGCAATAAAGGAGCCATCTTTGAATCTTAGAAAGGAACCAACTTTCTGAGGCTTATACCTGCAAAGGAGCCGCCTTTCCTTTCTTGGTGGAGGGCATCTGAGTAATACGAAGAAGAAGAAGAAATCTTCGACGGAGGATACTTGCACCGAATTCTCCCGAGCGGATTAGCACGGGGAAGCAGCGCCCAATAAAACCACATCGCTCCCTTCCCGTAGCAATTGCAAAACGTAAATCCCTGCAAAACCCTAAACCCCTGAGAATTGCAAAACCCTAAACCCCCAATTTGAAACAAAAATCATATTTTGTTGAGAAGAAAAAGAACAGGGAAAAAAACGAGAAAAAGGGGGGGGGGGGGGAGGGGGGGGTGGGGTCTGTCAGACAACCTCTCGTCCATCCCAGGATCGGATCCCGGGAACGATCCTCTACTGCCGATCACTGGAAGATCTCAGCCGTTAATCACACTCTAGACGAGAAGCCATGTGTCATCCACCAGACTGTGTTGCCTGTCTCCTTAGAACTCAAGGATACAGTAGTACGAGCCTATAGAACAGATCCTGTTCAAGTAAGGTCGTGCGAGTCCTTCCTAAGCAGACTATCATAAGCATTGACATCTCTACAGTCTTTCCGAGGTGGGACTAAAATGAAGACGAAGGATCTGTGGTTCTGATATTAAGCCGCAATTGATCTGACATTAAAACTAAAATGTCCAATAAGTAAATTTATGCATATTCGTCTGACATTAAATTTTCATTCCTTCTTTCTTTTTAACAAAGGCATGCATAATTTCTTTTTTCAAATATTGGCGATATGACTTGGTCCTGTTTCATAAAATTATAGTTTAGTATAATAGCTAGTATCATTATAATGATATTAAAATTTAGGATGGATTCAAAAATCATATTGTTCTTCAACGTCCCTCATTTGGACCTTGAGAGTGATGGCCATCACCGGCACACTAGTAATGATGCTAATCTATCTAAGACTTAGTTTTGATACATAATTTGTTGGTGTACTTGATGAGTACTTGTTTATTTTCCTTTTGTTTGATTTTATTTTAAAATTAATTATTTGAATTTATTGTATATTTTACTATAGTTTAAATTTTAAGATGTACACTCCCATGTCAAAAATGATAGGATCAAATATCTACAAACATGATTTATTATGATTATCAGCGAGTCAAGTTATAGGTTAGTACATAAAATGTCCTTGGTTAGTAAGTTTTAATCCACTAAGTGCATGTTTGGTATAAAAAAAAAAGGCAGTGGAATCTGAATTAATAGTTTTAGGATTTTGCACAAAAAAATTGTTTGGTAAAATTTAAAATTTGGCATTGGAAGTGTTCATAATCCAAATTCTTTGTTTGGATAGTATGATATATTTAAAAATAATAATATTATGTCTAACTAATAATATAAATAACTAATATCAACAAACTATTATGATTAACTAAAACTATTAAATGAGGGTATACAATTTAATTAGTTAATCATATTAACTAATTATTAGTTATATCAACAATCCTCTGATAATATCCACTAGAGCTCGAGTATTCCTCTCTGCTAGTTGTACTGGCATTGCTAGCTGGTCAAACTGAACCCGATGCTCTCCTCCAGGATCTATCATGGACTTTGCCCCTGAATGTTGAGGTTGCTCCTCAGGAATTTGGAGGCCTAAGAAAGTTGTTCTGCCATCTACGAAGCCCAAGCTAACTGATCGGAAGGAACATGAACAGTGCCCATGAAAGAAGAGAATATGAGATTAATTCGGGGAACTTGATAGAGCAAGGATGAAAGAAAATAGCAGGCCAAGGGATAGGAAAAATAGAATAATGTTAGAAGATATTAATGTTCTCAAGTTTGTAAAAACTTATGTTGAGAAGACTTACACGGTTGTTCTCCATCTTACTCGGATCTTGCTTTGAGATTGTTAGTCCCGAGGCTTAATCAAATATGGTAGAACTAGAAGTTGAAGTCGAGATCAGGAGTTCACACAAAAGTTTTCTCTCTGATATACCTCGATCCAACGAAGAACTATATAATATAGAATATAGTTGTTGATTACAATTCATTCTCCATCACAGAATTCAAGAACCAAAAACACGTTTTTTCTTACAAACGCAGTTGCAATTGGGACAGAACGTTTACAACTAAAATAAGAGGAGAGAAATATATAATACAAATTATTCTTGCTGGGGTGGTGAAGACCACCTTTGCCCAAAGCAAGATTTGTCCTCTATCGACGATCTGCTCCCAGGAGCCAGCAAGTTCACAAGAGAACTTCTGGAACGCTCGTAGTCACATATTTGTGTGACTCGAACAGACTCCTTTTGGACTCATCTTTCTCAAATTTTTGTGTGTTTCAAAAGGAGGCTAAATGGCTCTTTATATAGGGAATGATGGAAGCCCATCCTCCTTTTCTTTCCGATGTGGGACTAAAAAGTCAATATACAAAATTGATATCCCACAATCGCAGCCCAATGCATAGCCCGCTCAATGTCCGTTCAGCGCCCGTAAAGCACCCGCTCAGTGCCCGTTCATGCAACACGCACACGCGCATGCAACAAGAGCAACAAAAGCGCACAAGCGCCTTGCGACGATGCTGACCTGCTCATGCAACACGCGCATGCAACCCGAGCATAAAACGAGCAAAACAAAAGCGCACAAGCGCCTTGCAACGTGCTAAGTGCGCCAACAAAGCGCCACTTTGCGTCTGAGTCCGAGTCGGCTTAGCTCCTATGGAATAATATTCAAGAGCATGACAAAAAGCTCAAAAGCTTTCATTAAGGAATTAATCATTTTTTCTCCTAATCAAATACCCCCACATGGCACCCATGTGCCCCACCATACCCCATGTGCACAACTCAACACATACAAAGTATTATATTGAGAAACCCACTTGGTGGTGTAGTGTCACGCCCAGTCCCAAAATATCGAGGGACTAGACACGTGACAATGGCCAGCAGCACACACCGATGGGCAAACCCAATTTAATAGACCCATCAGGATGTACTTAAGCTGTAAAACAACAATAAGGCCTAATATACTAATCTCATCCACAGAAATAAATACAACAATATCAGAGTATAAAGCAATATCAAATCTCAATAAAACATAACTCGGGGAACAACCCGATAATAAGTTTGATACAATAGTCAAGATACAAGAATAAAGATAATAATAGCAAATACTGAGTATGGATAAAGCATATACTCAAGAGAAATCCTAAACTTCTCATGTTCCTACTTCTGCTCCTGTTAATGCTCATGTCCCGTATACCTCGGGATAGATCTCGTCTGCTAATCCTGGGGACATAATCCGGATCCAGGTCCTCAGGGGACATAGCAAGGTACAAAATAACTCAAGCCAAAATAAATACAGTGTAGCAATAAATGAATCAATAGGGTAAACTATATAACCAGCTAAGTGATATGCAAGTGACAGTTTTAATCATACTTGGGCTGAGACTACTATAGGATCTGTGTCGGAAAAACCCATAGCAGTATTCTCTCGAAGGGCCAGTAATGTACCAAAGCTCTGTGTCAGAGTCTAAGGCACCTCCAGTAATGTAATATATATATATATATATATAATCAGCCTTTTGTATGGTAATTCTCTCTCCACCCAATGTAATCAGACGTCACATGTTCAAGATGTCTCATGTCCATGTCACGCAAGATCATAACTAATGCAGCAAGTCATATGATAGTTATGAATATAATGTCTATGTCACAACTCCTGTGACTTATACAGAATCACCATGAATATCTCAGAAAGATTCCGTCTCATGAATAGTGTCAGGTGTCCTGTGTAACGATCCGCTCCGCTCAACCCGGAGGGCCGATTCAAACGGCACAAGTGTAGCTATTCAACCGCCTTGCTCAGCGAGATGGCTCGTTCGATGCAAAGGCATTTATGCTGGGATCTTCAATGGTGTCAGACTTAGGCTATTAGAGGCGCGTCCGGAGTCTCGCTCGACCGATCGATACATCGCTAAGGTGGGTGGCCCCGGTGAACCTGTTTCTACTTAGCTGCACACTAAGAAAATGAATGTTACATGCTAGTTTACAGGCGATAACCTTTGCATGCTAATAAAAGAGATGAACGCACATAGCTAAGGGGATAACCCCGCCTTATCATTGTATAGAACATGGAGATCTTACTTGCTATTTGCGTAGTCGGGATTGTTGAGTTGGAATATAGTAACTTCTTTCATATATGCCGTAAAGTAGTGTGAGTTTATACTGAGGCGTTGCACCGTACGAAACATGACACGGGATGGAGTAAAATCATGTTGCATGCATAGACGAGGAAGGATATCAAGTAGTCGTTCCGAGTCAGGAGATGGAAGGAAAGGAAGGTACTAGGGATATGCAGATCACCGAGGCATTCTCTAATCAGGGAGCTGTGTAAAGAAAAAAAGATCCGAGTGTAGTCCTCGGCAAAGATTGATCCGAGAGTTGTCCTCGGCTAGGATTGGAAGTGGGGGAGTAGTTGCATGGTCACGGACAACTGGTTGCGCACAAGGTAGAGAGAGTCCTCGACACGATTGCTGAGGCATCCGAATCGTGTCGGCCCGGAAGGACAGTGCCAGTGTAGTCCTGGAAATACGCTAGCTGATGACTAGCGGACGAGAGCGAGACATCCAGCAAGGCTTGCTACCGACCTGGATGGGCGTCGACTCGTTAGACGGTTGAGAGGGCCAGCAAGGCTAGCAACCGAGCTGGGAAGACAACCGTTCATCGCAGATTATGTCCAATATGGCTAGCAGAGCCAGTGACCTTCATATAGATAAGTCATATTTGCATAGCGGCTATCCGCATTGAGAAAAGGAGAAACGGGAAGGTGTGCATTTGCACGATATTTTGCATAATGAGAATGGATGCACGGTATCACGCATAGTTCTAGTAAAATGGGCTTTGAGGCAGAGACACGACATAACACTTGGATTTCATAGATGCTCTTTATTATTCCGTAGATCATTGTTTATATTGCTACATATGACAGGGAAGGCCAAATGGTAAGAAATGGTAAGGTGAACTCAATTGTTCATTATTATGACACTCTTGGGCTGACACAGAGATTACTTTTTTTATATTGCCATGTAACTGATCCTAAGGCAAAATAATAGAAAGATAACGAAACCAGTCGGTGCACATAACTAATTAACGTGCTTATTTTGTGGCGTGGGCGAGAGGCCTCCCCACTAGTGCATTCAATGTACTGATACCCAACCAGTCTGCATGCTGGGTGTAGGGGAAACTCGTACGGATTCGGAGATCGCTTAACGCAATGAAGCGTCGGACCGCACTTGGCGTCTTGGAGCGTGGCGCACGGACCTGGAGCTCGCATATATGAGACATAATGTATGAGAACATCATCATCCAGATCGTTTGTATTAGTTATAAGCCTAAGGGCATACTCATTGTAAAAGAGAGAGAGAGAGAGCATAAGCGATTTTTAATCTTGGCCTAGCGCCGCTCGAAATCTTTACTTCATATCAATAAAGGGCTTGATTTGGATTCAATACTTGTGTTCATTATATGTTTCCGCTATAACAACTCTGTGAACTAGTTATCAACGACCGTTTCGGTATTTGCCTTGCGCGGGCGCAACCCCAGGCTCGCGCGGCATCGCGTCCCGATGGAAACGTACGTCCCGCGGGAGCGCTGGCGCGGTGATTCGCGCCTAGAGGGGACGGCCGATTCCGGCGGAAGATCGGGGCGTGACATATTGGTATCAGATCACGGCTTTACGTCCTTGGAATTCGTTTCAATTCTCTCAGTTTTGAACTTGTGTATTGAAAGAAGTGGTAGATACTCTCTCTCGATGCTTCGATGGATGTTCCATACAATAAGTCTAAATATTTTTGAAAAGTGTGTGTGAATTATACGATTGCTTGAACGGGATTATGATGCGTGGGGCTTTTGTCCCAACCTGTGAAAGGCATTTGTGAGAGTAGACTCGGGTTATAATCGGCAAGTTATATGTCTATATGAAAACACCATGCGAGTAGAGTGCGAGATAAGAATATCGTTCAGACAGTGGTCTATGCACATGGCCTTTTGGCCAAGTTGTGTTGAGTATCGTGCACCAAGACCCTTGGTGCTAGCGAGTTGCAGCGAGATTTGGGTATTGTTCGGATGAAAATAAAGTTTGACTTAGGAGGAAAATCGATAAAGATGTTATCGGAGTACCGTTAAGGCAAGTGATGGGAATCGTGTATGGAATTTTCAGATATAGTTTGGACGGTTATTCATAGCGATAAGTTATGATTTACATCATAGTCTGTATGGAGGACTATGAATAGAGGTGTATACGAGTCTAAGATCGTTAAGGCGACAAATAGGGATCGTGTTGGAGTTCTAAGGAACGAATTGGGAATACGGGTGAAGAATGCAAACGCGATTCAGGAGTTATTAGGATGACTCGATTCCTGAGTGGTGTATACGATAAGTCACTGGTTCGAGTATGCGAATTGTGGATATAATGAGTTATATAGATTTATGGAGTATGACTCGAACCCTGAGTGGTGTATTGGTCGGCTTAGAAATGCTCGAACGAAGTCGTGGATTCGGAGAGTTAAACGGGTCTAGCGGCAAGCGACGAGATTGGGTAAAGCCTTAGTATAAATAAACAATGCCTAGCAAGTAAGCGAACTCGGAGGAAGCATGCAATATTTGGTTCAAACGAGTTACAATGAGTTGAATAAGGGATAAGGCATACATCAAATAGGGATTCGGGGCAATTGGAATTGATATCATGGTCGAAAAAACTTAGAGGATTGTACGAGCAATTTTGAGTTGAAACAAGTGAATTAAAAACTTGAGTTGAGATAGAATAATCGGGGATACGATCGAAATTAGTGTAATTGGAAATCATGGAGCGAACAAATGATAGCGTGCATGGAAAATTTGGGTTTTGAGTAGGATATCGCTCGATAGAGTTTGGTTTGAGTACGAACGCGATGATTTCAACTTTTGGAAGATTTTAGACCATAACAATGGTTGAAAGATAGTATGGATTGATGCAAGTTAGTAAAATTATAATTTTGATGGACCGAGTTAAGCGGTAACAGATTTTGCTTGGAGTTTGGAAGAACGATCTTGAAATCAAGTTCAGAAAGATAACATTCAAAATCGGTCCCAGCGAGAACGATTATTCTGCGGGAGCGCCGGCGTGGTGATTTCACGTCCAGCGGGGATAATCGAACTCAAAGGAAACATGATCGGTGATTATTCCAAACGAACTTGATGAATGGAACGTATCAAATGGGATAGACCTTGAGTTTGGGATTTGAACTTAGTTGTTTGAGGAATGCTAAGAATAGACTAAGAAATGATCAAATGGTAATATTGAAGTTGGACGGTTTGGCTAGGCGAACTTGGATGGCGGTAAGAACGGTTGTTAGAAGAATATGGCTTGGTAGATCAATGTAAAACTTGGGATAAAACGAAAAGCGACGATGAGTTGTCTGTTCGTTAGGGAATAACCATAACGATTGACCTTCTTGTCTTGTGCGAGTATAACTTCTTATTCGCACATGCGTCACGTTCGGATTAGGACGATCATTTTACGGGAGCGTTGGCGTGGTGATATCACGTCCGACGGGGATGATTGAACTTGCGGGAGACCGGAACATGACAATCAAAGGATCATTTGACTTGTGGTTCGATACGATAAGACAAGTTTTAGGATACAGATGAATCTAAGGATTTTTGGTGAGGAGTTAGTCTAGAATATGAAATATGATGTGCGAGATGGTTTTATGAACGGAATACGCAGATCGAGTTGGACGACTTAGAGTTATGATATACATCGATGATTTATAATAGAATTGTGGCTTAGTGATACAAGCGTAGAAGAGGATGGATTGGTGAATTATATCATACGTGATGATAGAGATAGTGTGTGCGAATCGATGGGTTGAACCTACAACGTGGGCATATCGTGGGTTCGGTTGAACGAACGTGTTGGTGTGATAGGATGATCTGTGCTCGATGTTTAAAAATCTGAGTGAAACGAGCTTGGGTAGAATACCCGTGTAATGGAACAATGGTTTGACCTTAGGGTGTTTGGGGTGAGCGTTGTGCAACGCGGTCGCACGATGAGTCGCAAACTTGAACTGTACCTATGACTTTGCGAGCTGACCTAGTGGCTAGGCAGACGACCCTATGCCTTGAGTTAAACAGAAGTGGCTGACTTCACAGTATCGTTCGGGGAGAATGATAGAACTGGGGCAACGAGATTTAGAGTTAGGACTTAACACTGAGAGTGTATACTATTGACGTTGGCGTTAAAACAAACGCAATACGAAATAGGACTCAGGTAATAATTGATTTGGTCGGATCGGTTATGCGACGGTGAGGAATAAGACGGTATTAGAGAATTGTCGGACGAAACTCTCATGATTTGAATTGGTGATATTGAAGATAAGTTGGCGTGATGAGTTGGATCGTTGCTTGGAAGATGCGCGTTGCTACTAGTATTGCTAAACTTGAAATTTTATGAGATTGGAGTAGACGATAGCTAAATCGAACCAGAGTTCAGTTATTCGTATAGCAGAACGATCCGCGTTTTGAAAGATTTTCACGAGTAGCTTGTCAGATTTAGCTGTCACTAAGCTTGGTTGAAATACACATATTTGGGGGACGCCTTGAATATGGGTACGATCCAAACTTAGCGATATGCATAACTCGGATGCAGCTGCAAAGGAAAATGTTCGGATTCGCATGGATGAGTATGGCAACTGAAATATGTTAGCCTCAACCTAAATTTTCATAAGGGAAAGATTGTAACGTTTCCCGTGCTACCGAGATTGTTTTGCGCTAAGGTGCAGTACGAGACTGAGTTTGGGAATGCAATAGTTGAACGAATGGATCATTCAGATAAAATGATTAAGCACTCGTGCGAACGGAACGAGTAAAACGAATAGAAAGTTAAGTTCGATTGAACCAAAGACTTGAAGGATTAAAGCATACCCCAGGTGGGCAATTTAGCTCTGCGCTAAGGTGCAATATAGACTGAGTCAGAAAATATAGGTGATTTGGATGCGAATTACTTAGCGAGATTGAACGGTGACTCAGAGAGATTGATGCAAACGAGATTGGAAAATTAGCTGAGATTCTAGCTTTTGGGTTTAGGCGTAAAGATGGGTTTCGATGGGCGACGTCAAGTAAACTGTCAATGTGTTCGGATGCGTTGGGTTTTTATGGAGATAACATAACAAGTTGGGCAAGACCACCCAATTATGAGTTGTAAGTGCCCATTGAGTTATAGAATACTCCTTGTTTGAGTAATACGACACTACGCCAGGTGCAGTAGATTTTGAGTCGGGAGTACAACGATTGAGTTGAGTATAGCTCGATAAGCAAT